>CM062297.1:748494182-749198683 GCA_031216915.1 Pictodentalium vernedei
CTATATGTTTTCAGTGTATCACCACAGTGGGTAATGAAAAATTATTGCACTGAGCTTCCAGTTGTCAATCCTTGCCTTAATTAATCTACTGTCTAAACTAATTATGTATACCACACTAAAAACTAAAGTGTTAAAAACTGACACTTTCAAGGTGTTTAAACCCATTCTAACTCTTAGGGTTTGATTTTAACACTCAAAGTGCAATGCTTTAAGCACTTATCATTACAATCGTCAGACATCTGAAACTTGAATGGATGGCACTTCCCATGTGTCTAGCATTGGTGGTTCTTCCAGAATCGTCCATAATTTGAATTGCGCTTGGTGGGTACATAATTAAAAGGACACAACGCAGATGACTCTGCGTTGTTTCCTTTTAAGTGTCGCGACATTACACTTGTCAAGTGGTAGTATTGTAACACCTGTCAAGTTCTGGGATATCTACACTTGAACAAAGTGCTAGTTCAGCACTTAGTAATTGTTAAAAACAGCACTTCAAGTGTAGTTTTTAACACTTTAGTTTTTAGCGTGTGTGGGAGCGCGGTGGCTCAGTAGGTAGAGGTGCAGGCTGCAAGCCGAGAGGTCCTCGGTTCGAATCCCACCTGCGGCAAACCGCGTTGTGTCCTTGGGCAAGACACTTCTCTCCATTGCCCGCGTGGGGGCACGATGACGCCGTGTACTAAGGCGTACTGCACGTCGATGGTGCGCATGTCTTCAACCAATCTAACCCTGTCTGTGCTGCAGTTCGGAGTTACGATGTTGGGGAGCTGGCAGCTGCTCGTCGTTGCTCGGTGGTTCTCTCCGGGTACTCCGGCTTCCTCCACCCGTAAAACTGTCGCGGTCATGATTAGCCATCGTGCATAAATATGTGACCTTAAACACCAATAAATAATAAATTTTAGCGTGTACATCAACCAGCATCTAATACCTGATGACAGAACTTTCAGTTAAGCATTTGTAATTCATGCATTTCAATAATATGCCTATATACACTATGGCGTAGTGTATACTGGCATATTATTTAAATGCATGAATTACAAATGCTGAACGGAAAGTTCTGGCCTTAATGCTCTCATAATAATTATCATTCATGTGTTAAGTTCCGAGACTGAAGAAACAGTTTAAATTTAGTGAAGAAGTTTTAATTTTAATGACCTGACTACAGGCTAAGTGTCTTGGCTTGAGGTTTCAGCCAATTGGCATTACTCAAAAGATAGTCGATAGCGTAGAAAAGCTGAAAATCTGTCACCTCTAACACTATTGTAAATCTCACTGTCCGTCCTGGTCCGTCTCTGAAAAAATGTCAGCATTGATTTCTGCATTTAAGAGCATATAATGTAAGAATTAGACTATTTTTGTGAACATCAAATAGAGGATTAAAATAATCTTCACTTGCTGCATAGTATTATGCTCAGCTACTCATCTATATACTCTGGCTCAGTCAGGGTCAGTTTTCAATTCAAATATTAACTGTAACTTTTGTTTCATGTTTTCACGAGATAACCAGACAAACCCTCTGTGAAAACCCTGGTACTATCACTATGAGCTTCAATTAAGTACGTGGGGTTTTATATCAAAGATGCACAGTGAGAATTTTCATTAGTTTCAGGTTACAAGAGCTATACTCAGAGAAACTGGGCACTTAGATTATTTTCCGTAAATTTTTTTACATTATTTTAGATGTTCTGCTAAACACATTGCTACTCATTGTAAAATCCAAATTGTGCCGTGATGATTCAGCTATGAAAATTATGTTAACCATTCCCAAATTAAAATTCATAAATCACTGAATGTTTTTAGTCAAACTGGAGTACACAATTCTTTAATGCATCTAATTTAATTTACAAAAAAGAGAACAAATTCCCTAATCAGCCCAGTGGGGCCTTATTCACTAACCCCACCTGACAAACAGGTGCCTATTAGACTACTAAACAACAATATAGCCTTGTTATGTGAAAATAATTTGAAAAAAAAACACCAGGAAAAAAATTGCAACTCCAGAAAAAAAGGTGTTTTGGCCCCCATCCGACCACCCACCCACCCCGGCCTTGTGTCCGGAATTTTTTGGAAGACCCCCCCCCCCCCCCCCCCCTGCTATGTCCAGCATTTTTTGGTATGATTATCACTGGGTTGTTCAAATGATTTTCAAAGTTCGCTGGATTGTAGAATTATTTATGCCCAATACAAATTGATCTCGCAGCATTTTTATCAAGGGTTAGCCCATAGTTGCAGTGTTCTGTCAGTTTTTTTAGTTCAGAAGAAAAGTCTTGTATAGATTCATTAGAGTGGCGAAGCCGACTTCTGAACCGCTCCATGATTTCAGAGGGTTTAGGGTTGACATGATGACCAACTAAATCAACGATTTCTTGATATGTCTTTTCGACTGGCTTGCTAGGGCGAATTAACGAACGTATGATTGAGTAGGTCTTAGCGCCAAATTGGCTGAGAAGAATTGCTATCTTTTTCTCATCCCTCGTGATATCATTAGCCTCAAAGAAAAATTTAAGGCGCTCCACATATTGTGTCCAGTTTTCAACATCTTCGTTGAAGGAGGGCGCGTGGCCTATTACGACCGAGTTTGTGACCATTTTGAATTTGAGTTGCAATGCAAGGTTTCACGTTTGAAAGTTTTCCACTTTGTATTTTCCAATTTTCTGTTGTGGCTCAAATCGTCGCCAATTTATGTTACGCATTGATGAAAGACAACGACATAAACATCTCATCAGTATTTATCATTCTCTATTAAGCAAGTCTGACATAGATTTGATTCACGAAACACATATTCTATCATGGAAAAAGTGCTCCTTTTATGCGCATGGTTGTTGCGCAAGTCGCTTACGTTATACGAAAAGCTTGCGTATCGGAAAAGTATATACGAGTTATGGAGAAAAGGAAACAACTCTATTTATAACAAAAGCATACTGTATATGCAGTATGTACACAACTGTCGGATCTAGCTGGATGGAGCCAACGTTCTGAACAGGAAAAAGTTGCTCCGGCAAAAGTCCGGTTCCAATGGGAATTTAACACTAGCTACTCCGGCAAAAGTCCGGGTAATGGGGCACGATCGGGTATGATATACTACTAATATATATGTATATTATACCTATTATTATATTATTTTATGTGTATTTCCCTATTTTTTTAATGGGTTTTGATAAGATTTTTGTCTATTTTGTGAAAAATATTTCTTACCTCTTTGCTTGAATGTAATCCATTAATTAAAAATCTAACATTTTAATCCAAAGCATTAGAAAACGAAACATGTCCAGTCACTACTAGAACTATTCCGCCAATTGATTGAAACATATTGTTCAATGTCTGCCGGAATTGGGGTTTTTTTAAATTCGACGGTGACTTCTCAAAATGAGAAATGTTCTTTGTTATTGTCACTTGGAAGTTTCCGCCGAGTTTGTTTAGTTTTGGCGGTACTTCGCAAGTTGTTTCTCACATTGTCAATGTTTATTTGTTTTTATTATGATATTCTGTAGAGATATCTTTATTGTTGTTGATTGACTCTTGGAGGTTACCGCCGAGCTTCTTTCTTTACTACATTGACTATCATTGACCCCCCCCCCCCCCCCCCCCCCCCCCCGTGATATACCTGGCGTCACATAGCCTGAAGATGAATTAATAAGCAAATAAAGTTATTTGGGTTGCAAGGGATATCAAATCCAACATCGTCCCTCTGTGTCTTCGGCGCGCTGAAACTTTTCATTCATCGGATTTCAAATCCCACATCGTCCATTTGGGTACGGGCCAAGTCATCACCGGGTCAACTCGCCCCCTTGGGGCGAGTTGGTCCGATTTTGGGGGCGAGCTGGCCCTCTTCGAAAATTATCGTTATTTTTTTTTTTTATTATTATTTGAATTAAATTGAATTATTTTATATTTCCTGTTACTTACAGTTTTCTGAATTAGTAATCCCAATTATATCCGATTTTCTTTTAATCATCAGCTTCACAGACTTAGTACATTCCTGATATCCACATGCAGACTGCACGTCATATTATATTCTCTTCACCATTTCAATTAAACCTTCTGAGCAGAGCACGGCGATGGTTCATTGATGGAACATTTAAGGTAATTTGATTGATACAAGACAATTTTTAATTAATTTGATTTATAATATGTGATTCAGTCAGTCCGATTATCTATAATAATGAACAGTGAGTAGATGGGTGGATGGGGTGGGTATAGTTTTATAGCTACTTAAACTTAAAGATAGACTCGTGCACCTCTCTAGTTAACAGTGTTTTATGTTTTCATCAAATACTATACTTTAATATTTACAGATTGTTGGGGCGCCGTTTCACAAAGGACAGTTATTGAGCATCAACGCCTTCGTGCAAAAAGTTGGAAAGAAGAAACAGTTTCCTCTGGTCTTCATTTTAATGTCTAATTGTAGTCGGGCAGATTATGTGAAGGTACACCAAGCTATATCCTCAGAACTACATGAACCAGAGATTACAAACTTCGTCTTGGATTTTGAAGCAGGTAATGTATCCATCTTTGTCATATTCAATAGTACCTAATATAGAAAAAATTCATTATTTATGTTACGTAAAAATTGAGAGGTAAAACAATTATATTATCGTTAACAACTGAGAGATTTTTTTTAAATAAACAAAATTATTTTTGAAATCGCGCGTTGTTACTCATTTCTCAACACCCATCATGACCAATCCTCGTTATTCCATATGGGGCGAGTTGGCCCGGGGGCGATTGGCCCACCAGCAGGGGTGGGGGGGGGCGAGTTGGCCCGGGGCGAGTGGTCCCATTCCCGTCCATTTGCGCCTTCTGTCCGCAGAAACTTTTCATTCATCATTCATTCTGAATATGAAACATTGTACGCCAAATATTAAAGGAAATAACCTGCAATTGACAAGGAAATAGATTCACTATGGACCAACTACAGAGACGTAGATGTTAAAACGACCGAATGCCTCCATCTTTAGAAATAAAATTTATAGACTTGGAAAAACTAAAAAATAACTTTCGTAATTACATCTATTTTTCTTTAAAAGATTCGATACTTGTACCACCACCAGTATTTTGTGTGACATTTTTTATATATATGTATAATATGTAAAATTGTAGTGTTTGAGTTTTTGTGTTGTTAAGTTGTGAAATAATGTTATCTAATGTTATTAGAATTAATAAATGATTTCCTTAAACCGCTTGTCCATAATATTGTTACTTGTCAATTATGTCAATTGCCAGCGCCCCAGACAGAACATGAATAGACTAATTAGCAGTCAATCGCTGAGTACACATGCCCAATCTGGGAACGGATCAATTTGTAATCAAGTCATTTCGCACTCAGTCAGTCTAAGCTGAGTCAAATCGTAATCAGTTTGTTGAGTGCGAATTGACCCGGACTGCTAAAACCCGGATCAATTCGTAATCAGCTGGGTTTGGGACAGTGGTAAGAGGAAAAAGCCCAGATCAATTCGGAATCACTTCAGTGTGGGACCACATTTGGGAGGAAAGATGAACAAAACTACAAAGGCACAGTTACAACTGAAAATATAGGTTTATTCATGAATAAAAAAATAAATTTATTACATACATGTGTATTGGACAGTATAAATATATACAAAAAAAATATAAAGCACACGACAACTTTCACACATAATAATAAATTAAAATTCATTCAAATTAATACATAATTTTCGTAAAACAGATTCAGTCACCTGGGATATAAATATTGGCACATGCTTTCAAAACATTTTCATTGGTCCTATTTCTCCCTGGCTGTATTTGTCTCACACTGAACTCAGATAATTTTTGAGTAGTTTCATTTCAGTTTGCATATACCAACCCTTCCCACCCACCCGAAAAATAGATCTCTACCTTGGGAATTTCATATCGGATATGATTGAAATATAATTAATATATATGATAAATATAATTAACTAAACAAAATACACACCTTAACAGATATTTTCGCTTTTTGTGGAACATCTGGATCAGCACGATGAGAATGCTTGTGGATTCCAGCAATGAAATTATCGGTGTACGGACAAAATGCCAATGGACAAAATGCCAATCAGACAAAATGCCAATGGACAAAATGCCAATCAGACAAAATGCCAATCGGACAAAATGCCTATTGGACAAAATGCCAATGGATTTTTTAAAATTGTTTTTTTTTCATTAATTTTTTTTCTTCATTCAATTTTAAAATACCAATGGTTTTTTAACTAAAACTGATCATGAAATTTGAAAAAAAAATGGGCCAGATGGGTTGCATTTTTTCTTTATTGATATTTTAAAATCGCAGTGCTTATGCTGCAAATTGGACAAAATGCCAATCAGATCTTACATTGAAGTACAAGTGACAAAAAAGAAACAGTGAATTAAATTTTTATTGCTCCATAATTATAGCACTTTATCTAACAACATCTCTTGAACATTTCTCCAACAAATACATAACACGACATAGCATAACACATGTACATCAACTCACACTTTTATTTGAAGATTTGCCCATAGGGTAAGTCTTTACCTAACAGAAAGTACCTATTTTTTTTAAATTACTTAAGGCTAAAAAAATAAGGTTCTGGTTCTCAGGCAATCCCTCACTGAATTTTAACTTTGCGACCTTTATTGTTGTCTCATCTCTTTCATGGCTATGTGGTGTATTCGCTTCAGGATTTTCTATCTGAAAATAGGAAGATGATAATTACATTAATAATAAGAATAGATATTTATACCTGGGGTTTTTGGTGATTTTTATCTGGAAGTAACCCCTCTCCATAGTACTTACTTACCCCTTACCCCAAATGTGCGTACACTTATTTTATCCCCCCCCCCTCCCCTACCCCCATCCGGAGTTCCCCAATACACTGGCGGCTACTCTCTAATATTTATAGCTTTTGTACCCCACCCTATTGTATGCCCCCACCTGGAATTCAATTTCCCCAAGGCATCAGTTATACTTTCATTCCTGATTAATTATATTTGTTTGATGAAGTAAAGCTATTATGCTGTGATGGTAATACTCATTTCACCTAACTGTCAGCTTACTATATTGTTTACGTGTTTTCATAGCAATTTCGCTTTAGCTTTTGATTAATAGCAAAATATTTATCTGCTTTCCTTCTTTTGTCTGGGTGTGTTTTTATAGCAATTCGCCACCAGTTTTTGATAACAGAGAATGTTTAGCTCTCTTTCTATTGTTGTTGTTAGGGCAATTGACAGAAAATTAAGAAAAAACATGAATTTTTCATTCAAATACAGCATCAAATAGAGAATTTTCCTTCCAAATTATACCTTTTGACCCTCACTTGAATAATCTTCTTGAGCTTGTCCAAGTGTGAAGTTAAAAGGTATCATTTGGAAAGAAGATTCATCCATTAGCAAAAAACATAAATTAAAGATGATTTTTTCCTTCAAATACAGCATCATTTAGATAGAACATTTATCCATCAGCAAAAAACATAAATTTTTCATTTAAATTACATAAACACACAAATACATAAATTACATCTTTAAGCCATTTCCAAAAAATAATCCAAAATATATTTTGTCCGAAACGTCCACCCAGACCTTGATATATTAGTAACTTACATTCAAGTCTGTAGACAGCTTGCCTTTGCACTGGAAAGCAATTCTCTGAGCACACTGCCAATGAATTTTTTTGGATGTTTGGCATTTCTTTGTATACATCCACCCATCAAAACAAAGTTTTACTCCTCCTTTATTGCTGGGTATCAACTCCATAGTTCTTGCAACAAGACACAAGTGATTGAAAATGAATGAATGAAAGGTTTTAGCGCGCCGAAGGCGCGCAGGGACGATGTGGGATTTACAAATCCCTTGCGACCCGGTTAGCCTTATTTTATTTCACTTGGATCTTGGATCACACAGGCCTAGCTTTCCTATTGCCTCAAATGGGGTCTGAAGGGGTATGCACGCGGTTAGAATTCCCGGCAGTTTGCATTGGAGTGATAGATTGTCAAAGACCAAACCCTCAACGCCATTAAGACCATTGGAGAGCGGGCCCCACCCGGCCCCAGCCCGGCGACGGCAGAGGCCCGAGTCCCACCACGGCGGCGAGCCAGAGTACAATGTTGTGCGATGGCAATTTTAAGGGAAAAGGAAAAAAGAAAACCAAACAGCAACGCCGGCTTGGTAGCGGCCCCGGTATATGACCATAGCGGTTACAAAAAAGGAATGGAGAAAGCTCCAACAGCTGTTTGAAAAAAACCGGGAGTCATCCATCAAGCCTTCTGGGAGATAGGATGCCGTATGTGATTTTGAGGTATCTGGTTATCCTTCGGTAATTCCAAATGACCTCCACCCCCCCCCCCCCCACAAAAAAAAAAAAAAAAAAAAAAAAAAAAAAAAAGGGCTGTTTGCTGGCAAGATTGTTTCAATCCTTGCCTTGGTCTTGTTAGGTTTTCTGCACATCTTTGCTTGAGGATTGTTTCAATCCCTCATAGTTTGTCATTCAGTTTGGTCGTGTGTCTGATGAGATAGAGGAGGGAGAAAAGATAGAGAGCTGGAAATTAGAGCAATTCGGTTTTTAATTTACACCTTTTCCGTCCTTTTGGATGGGGAAGCCAGCATTTTTCCCCCGAGATTTATATCTCAAGGAGGGGAGACCCGGCAGCAGGTGGAGATTTTCCTCGCTGTTTGCAACTCCCACTGGTAACAGAGGCAAGCTTTCGTGCGTATCGTGTCACCCGCAAATTGATGCGTTTAGTGGCTTTGACGGTGACTGAGTTTATGTGATTGTTTAGATTGAGACTGCTATCCAGGTTGAATCCCAGAAACTTTGCCTCATTACTAGCTTCAAGTTTATGATCGTAAAGCTTAAGCTCAATATTAGGGACAGGCTTTTTCCTTTGTTTTTTATAGAATGTGATTCTTTGTGTTTTCGTGGCATTTAGCTTGATGCGCCACAGAGCGCACCAGTCTTGCAGGTCGCGGATGGTATCCTGCAGGCGGTTTTGTATTATGTTTCCAGACTTACTGGCCGTCCACATTCCTTTGTCGTCTGAGAATTGAGATAGCTCAACATGGTTCTTCCCTAGTTTGTCAATGTCATTCACATATATTATAAATAGCAGCGGGCTGAGGACCGAACCCTGTGGAGTTCCTGCTTCGAGTTTTACCTCGGCTGACACTTCGCGGTTGACTCTCACTTTGATTTTTCGATCAGATAAAAATGATGATATGATCCTTAGAATTTTGGTAGGTAGCCCCATTTTAGCTAGTTTGTATCTCATGCCATTGTGCCAGACAGAGTCAAACGCTTTTTCTACGTCGAGTAATAGCGCGGTTCCTATTTCATTTTGACTGAACGCCGTTTTCATATAATCTACCAGTCTATAAACATGCTCGATTCCCTCTCTTTGGCTCCTGTATGCCCTTTGCCACTTGTTGAAAAAGCTGATTGATTCGAGATGGCTGCGGAGTCTAGTCGTGAGAATCCGTTCGAAAATTTTTCCAATACAGCTGAGTAGGCTGATTGGGCGGTAATTAGCTGGGTTGCTCAAATCCTTGTCGGGTTTGGGTATCATGACTCCTGTAGCCACTTTCCAACATTTTGGGAAGTATCCACTAGAGAGACAGCAGTTTAGGAGGTTAGTGAGTCTACCGAAAAAAGTGTTGGGACATTGTTTCAGGATTTTGTATGAGACCTCGTCCCCTTCTGGGGAAGAAGAAGACTTACATTTTTTAATTGTGTTAGCCACTTCTTCTTTGCTTATCGGTTCCGTGAGTTCATGGCCATACCCGTCCTCGGGCGTTTGGCTGAAGTTGGCATCGTTAAACGTTGTCTTGTTGTCTTGAACAAATTTGTTTACTTTTTCTTTGAACTCGTCATCAAACCTATCGCCCTCATGTGGACGATGATATTTCTTAAGGAGCTCAGCAAAGGCGCTAGCCTTCGCCTTGTCATCCAGGGCCATAGTTCCATCGTTGATCTTTAGTGCCTTACTGTTGGCGTCTTTATGTTTTTGTCCAGTAAGGGTTTTAAAAGTATCCCAAAACTTTTTAGTCTCCCTGAGTCCATTTAGATTTTCCGTTGCTTTTTTCCATCTCACGCGATTGTCGTTTGCTATTGCTTTTTTAACTTCGCCGTGGAGGCGATTATACACGGCTTTAAGTTCGACCTTTTTAGTTGGAAGTTTTTCTGATTTGTATGCACGGAAGGCCTTTCTTTTTTGTTTTATTATTTGGAGTGTGGTTTCAGTTATTCTGTTGGCCCGCGGTTTAACTGTCTGTTTGGGACAAATCTCATCAAGAGTGTTGTTAATGACTTCACTGAGATTGGTACATGCTTGCTCGAGCTCGCAGGTATTCATTGGGTCGTTTTTGTTTATTTTAACCTGAATTATTTTTCTGAAGAGGTCCCAGTCAATTTTGGATAGATTCCTCCTCCTCATTGTGGGGTATCTTGCGGGTCCGCTGCAACCGTGTAATGTAGCATGAACAGGCAGGTGGTCGCTACCTAAATCATCGTCCCCCACATATATGTCTTGCATTTGATTAGTTAGTGATTTACTGGTTATAATTAGGTCAAGGATGTCGGATTGGTGGAGGGTGTTGTTACTGACGTGAGTAATGTCGTGGTCGTTATTTAATACAAAAAGATCAAATTGTTCGATGATATTGAAGAGAGCGTCGCCATTGGGCTCCGTTTTATTGCATCCGAAAACCTGATGTTTGGCATTGAAATCACCTAAGAAAATACAGTGTTTGTGATTTTTCACAAAGAATTCAAAGACTTTGCTGTCAACTGTTTTTTTCGGTTCATTATAATATGAGATTACGGCAACTTTTTTATGATCTAGTTCAATCTCAGCGGCAATCACCTCTGCGTTGAGATGATCGCTTGATATCGTTTTATATTTTAAGTCCTGCCTTATGAGTAGAGCGACTCCGCCTCCACGTTGTGTGGGACGGTCTCGTCTGATGATGTTGAATCCACTTAGCAAAAATGTCTTACTTGGCTTTAACCATGTTTCGCTGATACCAATTACATCTACGTTGGTGAAGTAATCGGACATCTGTGAGCTTTTGCAGTTAACGCTTCGAGCGTTCCACTGAATTATTTTCAACTTATCCATAGGTGTTCAGTACCTGACGTAATTTTACTAGTTAACGTGTTGTGGGTGTGATTTATATTTTATTTATGGCGGCTTCTATTAGCGAGGAAGAAATTTGAGTTCGATATAATTTGGATGCTGTTTTCCCAACTTCTTTACATATGTCGGAAAGACTGACGTCGAAGTGTTTGTTCATTATATTAAAAATTGAACCAGCCATTGAAAATGTTACCATCCCATCTATTTTATATTAAAATATACTTTGATTTAATGATAAAAACAACACTCACTGTGAAAAAAAAGCCACTCAAAGAAAAAGCCCACCAAAGCTTACCCCACTCCCATGTTGTTTTAAAATAAACAACAGAAAGAAGTGACTAGGAATTTTCATTCAATTGTAGAAACAACAGGGGCTTTGATAAAAGCCTCACAAAGATAGACAAAGCCATATACCCCATTATTGCAGCATAAACACTGTGATTTTAAAATATCAATAAAGAAAAAATGCAATCCATCTGGCCCATTTTTTTTTCAAATTTCAGGATCATTTTTAGTTAAAAAAAACCCATTGGTATTTTAAAATTTAATGAAAAAAAAAATTAATAAACAAAAAAATTTTTTTTAAAAATCCATTGGCATTTTGTCCAATAGGCATTTTGTCCGATTGGCATTTTGTCTGATTGGCATTTTGTCCATTGGCATTTTGTCTGATTGGCATTTTATCCATTGGCATTTTGTCCTGGATTCGAAATTATCTCCACATTGATTTACAGCTGCAGGACATCTCATTGGTTTACCGCGAACTAAACACCACCAATTTGTCGTCGGCCTTCTGACATTCTTTTTTTGTAAATGTAAAGCCATCTGAAGCTACCATTAAGTCTTTTCCCCTTTCCGTGCCCCCTGCAATGACTGTGTATCTGACCGGTTCCTCGCCGGTGTTGTCTTTGAAGTACTGAGTGATTTTGTGTGCAACACTGTCTTGTTTTTACAATAACTTATATTTGTGTGACAAAAAACATCAATTAATCACCGCTAATTGAGATGAAATGTTGTCAGTGCTCAGTTATACACACACATCTATAAACACATTCAATCTCAAATGCAACCCAAAATCATTTTTCCACACAAACTTTACTTGTACTAAGAAAAGAACTGTTATGAATTTGATTACGAATTGACCCGACGTTTGATTATGAAATGACCTGAGTACGAATTGACTTGATTACGAATCGACTCAGCTCTGACTGATTACGAATTGACTTGATTACGAATTGACCTGCATCCCCGAATCCTCCCTGCCGAATCGTCCCAGGGAAGAAAAAAACAAATCCGAATCTTCCCAGGGCCGAAACTTCCCGCTTCCTTCGGGGCGAGTCGTCCCGTTCCCCTCGCTTCCGACTCTCGAGGATTCATAAGCGAATAAAACTATTCGGGTCGCAAGGAATTTCAAGTCCTACATCGCTCATGTGCGCCTTCGGCGCGCTTAAACATTTCATTCATTCAATATTATCATTCATTCATTCTTATCAGATTTATTTGTTCTCGCATAATATATTAATAACTAATGATGGAAATTCTGTTCTTCTTCTTTAATTATTAAACCTAGCTGACCCCAAAATGCCCTTTTGTGTGCTATTCGGCCTCGTTTTGGGCCGAAACGCACAGCTTTCGAGGCCGAATGGCGTCCCAAATAAATGGAGCTCACTAAAAAGTGTAAACCGAGTCCGAGTCAGAGTTGGGAAAAGGTGTAAACGAAAACGGAAAGTGGGTATAAAAGCATAATTCCCACCTTTTTATTGTCAGTATTGTCAAGATAATATCTACACAACTCATTTATGTGGAAGATAACAAAACGATCATTTTTTTATTTTTAAATGGTTTAATTTGGGAAAAGGGCATGAAAACTCACTAAAAAGTGTAAACAGAAAGCCGAGTACATCTGCGCAGTCAGGTGTGAAAGTAATTAACACTGCAAATCATTTGAGGAAAGCTGACGGATTATCTCTAATCATTGGCATTTAAAAGAAACCTTTCCATTAATGCTTTTACTGTTTTGTGTTGTTTGCAATGATGTTATTTCGATATAAAAATAATAAAAATAAACTTGTGTTGTTGTTTATAATTCCAGAAAAATCACTAAGAATCAACCTTGGACACTTAGCCGAAAAAAGACAATTCGCCGGAAAATATCAGACAGTTTGCCGAAATAAATTTTCCGGCGAACTGTCTGATATTTTCAAGCGAATAGTCTTTTTTATCGGCGAAGTGTCCAAAGTTGTGGCGAAGTGTCCAAAAGTTCGGCGAAATGTCCAGCTTTTCCCAGCGAAATGTCCAAATGTTCGGCGATCTGTCCAATTTTTCTTTCCAGCGAAATGTAGCCTTCTTTCGGCGAAAAGTCCAGTCCCCAAGCTGAAAACTCGGAAAATGAGATTTAATTACAATTTTTGGATCGATCCTTTTCGCCAACTCAAAATACATGTATATGCATCTTTTGGGTGAGAGAAAATAATGTCCAAAACTTGTTATCAATTGTTACTTTCTGGGTTCTCAGCCTGTTCCGAGAACCAGTGTGTTCACAGGTATATGGACGATTCGGACCATGTACGATTCGGACCAGATTTTTTTGGACGATTCGGACCAGATCTCTGGACAATTCGGACCAGATTTCTGGAAGATTCGGACCATGCTTATGGACGATTCGGACCATGTTTATGGGCGTTTCGGACCAAGTTTTTTGGCGGTTGGGATCAGATCAAGTTTTGGGGCGATATGGAGCATGTTTCTAAGCCATTTGGACCAAATTATCAGACGGTTGCATGATTCGGGCTCGGAGCCACTAACAATAGGGAAAACTATCATTTACAGAAGGCTCTCTGCCAGACGTGGCTAATTTAAGTAGGATGGTTAACCTTTCAAGGGCAACCAAGCGTCCACAAAACCCGGCATATTTGTCTTTTGAATTATATATGGACTACTATGATATTAATGCCAATTTCAGTGAGCATTTTTTTTCAAAAAGACATACAAGTACGTGAAAGACGACACATTATTTTCTCAACCCAAAAACAATTAGAGTTACTCGGTAAAGCAAGAACTTGGTACGTTGATGGTACATTCAAAATTGTCATGACCCCATTCATCCAGCTGCTTTCAATACACGCCTTTGTTAAATCTGGAGAGAGCATAAAACAGCTGACACTATGCTTCTGTGTGATGTCAATGAAGAGCAAACAGGATTATAAAAAGGTAAATGGCTTCTTAATTGTCACTGAGGGAGAGAGAGAGACAGAGACAGAGACAGAGAGAGAGAGAGTATAGTAGTACTGTTAATTTCTTATGTGTCAGTCAAGTTGATTGGGATTAATTTCACTGAGATATACCGCCGTATCAAGTTGAGTGGGATTAATTTCACTGAGAAATACCGATGTATTGTTTGTGGTTATCACAACAGATAATCCTGTTCGTAATTATAGAGTGCGATTAGTCAGGACAAAAGAACAGAATTTCAAGTCCCACAGTCATGCCAAAATAACTGTATTTGTATTATTTATCCAATAATAATTTTATGAGATTAATCATATCATTCACACACGTTTTAAGGTACTGCTAATTGAGGTAAGAAAAGGTTGCCAAGATATTATGTAAGAAATAATGAAGAATTGAAACTTAAAATGAACTAATGTCTACCTAACTGTCCCAGCTAGAGCAGGGTTAATTAATATCCAAGTATTCTAAAAACATGCCTAAGAAAATACACGATATCAAACGTGGTGTGTTTTGTTGGGCATATTTTTCATACTCTTTTGGAGCATTTGTTTATTTATTAACCCCGCGCTGCCGCAGTTTGACGGTACTAGGTTTTAAATTCTCATTATTTCTTGCATTTTCAGTTATTTTTATTTAATTTTACATCACAGGTTTTCCGAGCTGTATGTGATGTGTTACCAGCAACTGAAGTTACGTCCTTTGTGGCAGACTTTGAGGCGGGAATTTGGCACCTCCGGACTACAATTCCGCGAAATAATAGTCCGTGGTCTAACATTTCTAGGAATAGATGTCCCGTGGACATCTATTCCTAGAAATGTTAGACCACGGAACGGGACATCTATTCCTAGAAATGTTAGACCACGGACTATTATTTCGCGGAATTGTAGTAAGGCGGGACTACTCTTCGTACGGACTTGCATTCTTTTTACACCGGGTCTCCACGCATTTGGCGGACCTTTCCCTGGTCTCTTTCAATTTTCGCCCAAAATCCATGTACTATCTCCCTTTTACCGATATTTATGTAGTCTTTACATGTTTCCTGTTCAAATGAATTGTGCCATATATGTCTGCAACATTTATATCTATGTATTATAATCTTTTCACTTCGTTTTTTTGTAATATGAGAGTTACCTGCTTTTGACTAGAATAAAAGTATGTTTAATCTTCTTTGGCATTAGTTGTTGTTTTTTTTATTACTCACCCGAATCAGTCAACCGTCTCATAATTTGGTCCAAATGTTTTAGAAACATGCTCCAAACCTCCCCAAAACTTGATCCCAACCGCCAAAGAACTATGTCCGAATCGTCCATAAACATGGTCCGAATCGTCCATGAACATAGTCCGAATCGTCCAGAAGTATGGTCCGAATCGTCCAGAAATCTGGTCCGAATCGTCCATAGATCTGGTCCGAATCGTTCAGAAAAAATCTGGTCCGAATCGTACATGGTCCGAATCGTCCATAATCCTGTTCACACACGCCAATATTTCATCCGACTGAGACAAATTAAGTCCGGTATGTGTTACCTGGTGGACGGACGTTTCGGACACGGACGTTTCGGACTAGGACATTTCGGACCGGACGTTTCGGACATGGACGATTCGGACTAGGACGTTTCGGACCCCGGACGTTTCGGACTTTTTTTATATTTTATATAATTTTTAGTGGATATTTTTATATGGATATTGTTAGTGGGTTTTCAATTTATTTAATTTTGCACAAATTTTTGTTACAAAAGAGTTTTGCTTATTAGGGAATTTTTTTTTGGGGGGGGGGGAGCCTTTTTGTAAAACATAGTGGTAATGCAAACTGATGAAAAATTTTGAAATAAAGCTACAATGTATCATACTCCATTCATTCAGTTTACTATCAAAAACACAATTGTAGGCATCTGTTTTACTTTCTTTCTCTCAGGCTTTTTAGACTTCAAAGCTTCTTATCTTCTGGCTTTGTGTTTTTATAGCAATTTCACCACAGCTACAATTAATAGCAAGAGTGTTTCTCAGCTTCCCTCATTGTTGAGTGTGTTTTTACAGTGATTCATACTAAATTTTTATGGCAGATAATTTTTAGATCAATTCTTGTTGTTGTTGCAACACTTAATTTCAAAGTGTCCTTTTATTTTTTCTGACTTATGTGGCTTCAAAACTATTCTGCTTTTTTTAATATAAATTCTCTGTTATCACTGTCTCCTCATAATTTGTTGCTTCTTAGTTGCCTCAAGATGGAAATATTATCAACAAAAAGAGGTGGAAAAAAATTGTGTTTTGAGGGACACATGTACGTCTTCCAGATTCAGACGTTGCCAAACGAGTACTCAGGAGGGCTAGAGCCCAACATCGACCCAAAGATCCACAAACACTCCGCGAGTTAGAAATAGTTGGTGAATGGACTATGACTTCAGGTGATCAACCCATTCCATTTTTATTTAGTGACAATGGTCCTAATGCTGATGAGCGTGTGATTATTTTTGCAACAGAACAACATTTGCAGCTGCTTGCAAACTGTGACACTTGGTGCATGGATGGAACATTTTCAGTAGCTCCAAATATTTTATATCAGTTATATGTCATTCATGGTCGGGTAGATAATGTGTTTTTGCCATTAGTTTATGCATTACTCCAACGGAAGACTCAAACTAGTTATGAAACTCTGTTTAGTAAACTGGCAGAAGCTGACTGTGATCCAACAACAGTTATTATTGATTTCGAAAGAAGTGTTCAGCTTTCTGTTCATTCTGTCTTTGGAAACCATGTAAACATTCAATATTGTTTTTATCATCTTTCTCAGTCTGTGTGGCGTAAAATTCAGTCGTTAGGTCTTTCAAGTTTATATGAGTCAGACAATAATTTTCGGCTTTTTTGTGGTCAAATAGACGCTTTGGCATTTCTGCCTGTAACTGAAGTTAATGAGGGCATGAATTATTTGAAAGAGACAATGCCAGAGGAAGCAGAACCTCTCGTTGAATATTTTGACAATACTTATGTTAATGGTCAACTTCGTCAGAGACCAGCAAGAGAGGTGAATGGTATTCAGACTGTTAGGTTGAGGCGAGTGCCTCCTTTATTTCCACCTTCAAGTTGGAATGTCCATGATGTCACTATTGCCAACCTGCCCAGAACAAATAATATCTCAGAAGGTTGGAATAATAAATTTCAAGGACTTATTGGGCATAGTCACCCAAGTATCTGGAAATTGATTGAATGTTTACAATCTGAATGTGCACGTGTCAAAGGTGTGTTGCTACCTTATTGCCAATTGCCGACTCGGCGTCAATTTTCGTTTACACTTTTTTGTGTGTTTTTCGACGAATTATGGTCATAAAATCATCAAAAACAAAATTTAATTCCTACTTTATCTTTGAACATAATTTCGTTATATGTGTGCATAATATATAAAAAAAACATTAGAAATTATGTTCATTGTTTGTATTTTAAGACTTTTGTGGCAATTTGAGAATTTTCTGTCTACACTTTTTTCTGACTCGGACTCGGACTCGGTTTACACTTTTTAGTGATAGCCCAAATAAATTATTTCACTTCAACTTTTTGACAATTATTTGTTTATTTTTTTGTCATGTTCAGTGATTATTTTCAACTGTTTGTTTTTGTTTTTATATATGCATTTAATGATTAAACTGTTTTCTGAAGATGAATGAAAAGTTTCAGCGCGCCAAAGGCGCACAGGGAGGGTAATCCTTTTTGCCGGTAAAAAGGACGGTATCCGGTAAAAAGGACGGTAAATGTATAAAAAGTACGTTTTAAAGTACTAAATGTACCTCTGAATGTGTGAAAAGCGATTTTTTCAAAATAAATTTATTGCACCTTCGTCATCTAGACAGGGAACTTAATCTTTCACTCTATTAAATTATTATAAGCTCACAACAATGACAGAAGAAGTCTCCTTGGTTACGAATCGAAATTAAGTATTTTTATTGTTTACTAATCATATATATTTCATTTTCAGGTTATTTTATTCAACTTTGTGGGGAGTTAGTTTAGTATAGTAACTGGGACAAAGTTAGGAGGCCTTAAATAAAACTGTGAGCGCTAAGTTTTCGAACGGTTCGTCGTGTTGCCTTTTGTCGCGTGTTTACAATTTTCCCTGTCCGATCGCGTAATTTTGTCTTGATGATGGCGAGCAAGTCTGTTCAGACGGAGGTAAGTATGGAGGTAAATACGTGTAATATCGCGGTCCAGGTCAACGGTGCCAACGGAGTAAGTATTGGTGTGCAGACAGAGGTCACTGGGGGTGTCGGTCAGAGCCGGGTTGGTGGGGCCACCGATGGCGATATTGGGCTTGAAGTTTGTAAACAGTGTTCTATGATGTATGGGGACTGTCGCTCGATGGGATATGGAGAGGTATGTGCAAACTGTCAGGAAATCCTCCGCCTACTTGAGACAATTGTTAAGTTTGAGGGGGAGAAAGCTGAGCTGAAGAGAAAACTTGGTAGGGCGGGGCTATCTGGAGTTACGCCTGTGAAAGTGGCTTTCCGAGAAGGATGGAAGGTTGTCGGTGGTTCCAAGAGGAAACATGGGGGTAGAACCTTTGATGTGAATGAGGTAGGTGATGAGGTGGGGGCTGCTAGAAAAGTACGTAGGACAGATGAGGGGGGCCCAGGCCGGAGCAATGCTGTAAAGCGTTTGGCGTGGACTACCAAAAGTGGTAGGAAAGGGGGGCCAGAGAAGCAGGTAGATAGGGGTGTAAAGTCCAAAGGCAGTGGGGAGTGCAGCACCAGAAACAGATTTGATGTGCTCGATTCGGAAGAGACAGAGGAGGAGATGGAGGTAGTTGCAACAGATAGTAGCTTGGGGTCTAGGCCAGGAAAAAGGGGGAGGGATCCGGGGGAAGACCAGGGGAGTAGTCCAGGTAGCTCAGGGCCTGGAAAGAGACGGAGGGACAAGGATAGGAGTAATCCTAGGTCAAAGATACCGATACCGATATTGATTCCGAGTGGGGCTGTTGGAGAGGAAGAGGACGCTGTAAACAATAGGAGACTAGAGGAGATAAATAGGGCGAGGTCCAAAAGTAAGTTGGTGGTTGCGGGAAGTAGCATAGTTCGGGGGATCGACAAGGTTGTCTGTGGTCCGGACAGTAAAAATAGAACAGTTCTGTGCTTTCCGGGGGCTAAAGTGGAGGACCTGAGGGATAGAGTGGACGGTATTGTAGCTGGGTCGGGGCCTGATCCGGTAGTGGTATTACATGTGGGGTCCAATAACATCAGGGAGAGGAAATCAGTTCGTTTGGTGGACACATACAAGGACCTAATTAGTAAGCTACTTAGCAGGAATGCTCGGATCATCGTTTCAGGGGTGCTCCCCGTTATGGGTGGTGGGAATGAGAGGAACTCGCGGATTATGGCACTAAACGAGGAGCTGGAAGAGCACTGCAAAGACTTGGGAGTACGTTTCATTGACCACTGGGATTCATTCTGGGGACAAGGAGAGTTGTATGGGCGAGACGGATTGCATTTAAGTAGGATGGGTACAGACCTGTTGGGCCAAAAAATCTTACAGATGGCTGGGCCTTTTTTGGAGAAAAGGGGGGTAGGGGACCACAGCCGGTAACCCAGAGTGGCACAAAAGCTGGGAACATAGGAAGAACAACAAACATGCACAATACAGGGACATACCAGGGTTATAATAATGTGCCAGTGATGACAAAAAAACAAAGATTCATTAAGTTTGGGTACTGCAACATCCAGGGTCTGCACAAGAAAGTAAGCGAAATATCAACAATGATGGACGAAGGAGACTTCGATATAATGGGTCTAAGTGAGACGTGGATACGACGGGATGAGCGGGTTGATCAGATGAAGGGTTGCGTGTGGATAGGAGCTGGGCGAACTGAGGGTCAGAAACGGGGTGGGGGTGTTGGCATCTACGCTAAAGAGGAATTACAGCCCTCATTGATTACAGATCTCACAGAAGCAAGGACTCAGATTCCAGTATCCAACGAAATAGTCTGGGCAAAAATCAAGTTAGGAAGCAGGAGTGTTGCCGTTGGTGTTGTATACTTAGCAGTGGAGGGAAGTAAGCCCGAGTGGAATGATTCAATATATACAACTCTTAGATCGAATATCACAGAGCTTGGGAGCAGAGGGTTCAGTATTGTCCTAATGGGGGACTTCAATGGGCACATCGGGGATAAGGAGGAGGGCATACAGGGAGGTGATAGGAAAATTAACACGAATGGGAGGAAGATGTTGGACCTATCAAAAGAGCTTGGTTTAAAGATCCTGAACAGGGATGCGAAATGTAAGGGTAAATGGACCTGGGAGAGGAACGATAAGAAAACAATAATTGATTATATACTCACTGACATTAGCGTATGGAGGGAGGTTATAGATGTAGAAATAGATGACGAGGGAAAAAATGACTTGGGTAGTGATCACAACCTGATAACAGTTAAGATTATGGGCAAAAAGACGAATAGAGACAGAAATACCTTCAAGGAAGTTTGGGGACTAAAACAAGGAGCCGACTGGAAGCAGTTTCGGGAAAAACTAAAACCAAATCTTGAATGTATACCTAGGGATGCAAATGTCCAGAGTATTTCAGATGGCATAGTAAATAGCCTAACAGAGGCAGGGAAGGAGTGTATAGGAAGGGTGAGGGTCCCAACGAGAGAGCTTGGATACAGGGTTAACGAGGGACTGAAAAAGGCTATAAAAGAAAGGAAGGTAAAATGCGCTGCTTACAGAAGAAGTAGGAAGCTTAAAGGGGTGGATAACAATGACACGAGACTAATGAAAGGAGAATATGAACTGGCACGGAAAAAGGTGAATGAGATAAAGAATAATAATAGGAAGGAGCGAAATTGCAGTCTTGCCAGAACAATAAAGAAAACGGGGGGTTCGAGCTCAAACGTATTTTGGAACTGGGTAAATAAACGGGGGAAAAGTAGTGTGCAGAGTATCAAAGTGGATGGGGAAAGTACAGAAGATAAAGGCCGTATCGCTTCAGAGTTAGTCAAGCACTGGGAAAAGATAAACGATAGGCGATGGGGCAGTGGGTCCCCACCAAAAAGAAATACACTGGTGGAGGAGAACCTATCCAATCGTGTATGTAGCGAAATAACGACAGAAGAAGTGCGGAACGTGGTCTCGAAATTAAAAAATGGTAAAGCGGGAGGGACTGATGAAATTCCGAACGAATTCTTCAAAAATGGAGGGGAGGCACTTATTGAAGTCCTGACAAACCTTTTCAACCTGGCTCTGCGAAAGCAAGAGGTCCCCAGAGAGTGGAGGGAAAGTAAGGTGTCGTTCATACACAAAAAGGGGGATAAGGAAGTTCTAGATAACTATAGGGGGATATCAGTTAGTAGTAACATCGGAAAAGTATTCTGTAAGGTCATATACGGTAGACTAGAGGAAGTTATTGAAGAGAAAGGTTTTTTAGGAGAAATTCAAAATGGTTTCAGGAAAGGACGAAGAGTCACTGATCACCTATTTACACTCACCCAACTGATAGAATCAACAAAGGCTGAAAAGAAAAAGATGTTTCTGGCATTTCTAGATGTGAAAAAAGCGTACGACCGAGTGTGGAGGGAAGGTATGTGGCGAAAGCTCGAGGGCATCGGACTGGGGGGTGACTTTGTGGGAATCATGAAAGCACTGTATACAGATGTGCAAAGCCAACTCAGTCTAGGGAGTATCACTACAAAACGAGTCCCTATGGATATAGGCCTCAAGCAGGGGTGTATCTTTTCACCGATTTTGTTTGCATTGTATGTTAAAGATTTAGGGGACGAACTAATTCAGAGTGCGGAGGGGGTAAATGTTGGAGACATAAAGATACCAGGCTTATTCTTTGCGGACGACATGGTGTTAATGTCTAGAACTGAACAGGGGCTAGAGAAACTGCTGGAAATTGTTGGTAGATATGGGAACACTTGGCGGCTCGAACTAAATGAAAATAAAAGCAAGGTAATACCCGTTGGACGCAAGGTAGATATGACGAAGAGATGGAGAGTGGGGGAGTTCTCAATCCCCGAAGGGGAAAGCAAACAAATCACTGTAGGAGAAACGGGAGAGTATGAGTATCTAGGGGTAAGCATAAATATAACGGGAAGAGGGGTGTACAGAAATTACTCAGCCAAACTGATTCTGAAGGGGAAAAGAATTCTGAACCAACTAAAACTTTTAGGGAAAAATAGTTTCAACAAGGTCTTTGTGGGGAAAACACTGTGGGAGAGGGTGGGTTTACCAAGTATAACGTATGGCACGGACGTGATTCCATTAAACCAAACCGTTATTAAGAAGTTGGAAAATACTCAAAATGATGCCGGCAGATGGATAACAGGGTCGAGTAATGCTGCAGCTTTGGAAGCAGTAAGGGGGGAGCTTGGGTGGATGAAAATCAAGGACAGGGTAGATTTGGGAAAACTGTGTTACTTTAACTACTTGAGAAACATGCCTGACAACCGGTGGTGCAAATTGATGCTCGATACCATTTGGAATTCTAATATAGAAACGGGGTGGTCAAAACATGTGAGGGAACTAATGGACAATTACTCTATAGAGGTCACAAACATAGAAGTAGGAATGAAAGAAGGCAAAAGGTTTGTCAAAGAGAGAGTCATGGAAGACTGCAATCGAAACTGGCGAGCAGGGGTTAGCGTGAAAAGATCACTGCAGGGTTACAATATAAAGAAAAGCCAGCTTTTGAGAAGTACCTAGATGGCACCTTTGGAGGGTCACTGCTGTTCAAACTGAGATCAAGATCACTGGAGCTTCGGGGAAAAATTGGGAGAGATGGGGAAAAGGGATGCCAAATGTGCCACTCTGGAGTAGTGGAGACCCTGGAACATTTTCTCTTGGAATGCCCACAGTATATACCTCATAGAATAAAATTTACTGGAAGAATAATGCAGAAGTGGGGTGAAGAAACAAAGGATAGATGGCTGAAGGGGGACACGAGGGAGAGGGTAGGAATGCTTATTGAAGAAATTGAAAAAGAGGAAGTGAGGGACACTATTAAGCAGTTTATATCTGAATGCTGGGAGGAGAGGAGGGGAAGAGGGGGTGGGGTGCAGGGGGAATGATGGCCTTCTCTTATGAGGACCGCGACAAATCAGCGGCTGGCCAAAGAGTTATTATTATAATGTTCACAGCTCTTTGTAGTGAAACGTAATATCTACGAATATGTAAGTACAATTTGGTCGATTACGTATGAAATATAATAAAAACTGAAACTTGTAAAATGTTTTTATTTTTGTTATTGTGCATCAACATGGATACAAACGTCATTGAAAGAGCCTGAACAATTCCCGAGGCCGAAAAGCGCCAAACCCCGTGGCCGAAAAGCGTTGGACCGAAAAGCGCAGGACTGAAAAGCTCGAAGTTGAAAAGTAATGATCCCAAATACCATTACTTGTCTAATATAATATTAACATGGATAGGAAATAAATACTATTTCTTTAAAGTTGCAACAAAAATTACTGGATACGAGTTGTCCAGACAAAAATGGGAACGAGTCGTCCTATTCGGGGTTCGAGTTGAATTGTACGAGTTGTCCTGGAGGTATTCTCCTGATATTTCTTCTAACATCCAGATATGGAAAGGAGTTCACCCACAGGGAAGTTGAAGTTTTATGTTGAGAATTTCACTTTTTTTGACAAAAAAGATACGTGTTAGAATTGCCACCTGATAATTGTTACGCGTTTGCAGAGATATATCCACTAGAAAAAAGAATAGCACAACGTGCTACCTAACAGTTTCTGGTACAATCTGTTTGTTTGCAAATAACATTCGCTTGAAATTGAATTTGAAACTGAAAGAGAAAGACGGATTATAATTACCAAAAACAGAAAGAGGTCAACCCCCCCCCCCCCCCCCGCCGCCACCCCCCGTAACATTTACTACTTATTCTTCTGTCCACTCGTATTTGAGCAGATTCTATGAGTGTCCACCTCCAGTTATTAATAAAACTGCAAAACAACTAATTCTGGGTATTCGAGTAGTACTTAAGGGCCTATAAGGCTATTATTTATTTATTTATTGGTGTTTTAAGGTCACATATTTATGCACAATGGCTAATCATGACCGTGACAGTTTTACGGGTGGAGGAAGCCGGAGTACCCGGAGAGAACCGACGAGCAGCTGCCAGCTCCCCAACATCGTAACTCCGCACTGCAGCACAGGCAGGGTTAGATTGGTTGAAGACATGCGCACCAGCAACGTGCAGTACACCTTAGTACACAGCGTCATCGTGCCCCCATGCGGGCAATGGAGATGAAGTGTCTTGCCCAAGGACACAACGTGGTTGCGGCGGTTGGGATTCGAACCGAGGACCTCTCGGCTTGCAGCCTGCACCTCTACCTATTGAGCCACCGTGCTCCCGCCTATAAGGCTATATAAGTATCGTTGCTTTACCAGTTTCGACGAACTTAAGTACAAATACGTAAATTTAATACCGTGAATATGAAATGAATCTTATTTTATAATAAATTCAATAATAGCACAATGCATCTGTTAATTCCTGATATTTATTTCGATTTTGCAATCAACGGGAAGGGCTCGAACGGTTGAAAACAAAATCCGTATCGAAATCATAACACTGTGCACTACGCCACCTGTTTCAACGAACTTTCTAAGAATACTGTAATTGTGACATTATTCTGGGAATCCCTCCCCATACTGTTGTCAAATTTCAGAAAGCGTGTCACTGTCCAAATGCGTGGTCGGTTTCGAACATTGTGGGACACATCTGATAAATTTACTGAAGATTTAACCATCTTTTCAGAAGATGACAATACTCACCAGTTTTGGGACACATCTGATAAATTTACTGAAGATTTAACCAGCTTTGCAAAAGTTAATATTCTACCAATACTCACCAGAAATAAATTCATATATGATTGTGAAGTCAGGTTTGGAAATTGAACCAGTGCGACGATTTACCACATAGAACTACATAGAACCACATAGAACTACAGAGAAGCACATAGAACTACATAGATACCACATAGAACTACATAGACATCACAAAGAACTACATAGAGGCCATATAGACCTACAAAGAGACATTAGTAACGAGTATACAAGACTGGTGTATAATTATGGCAAAAATGTTCTTGGATGGGGCTTGCTCCCCAAATCGTCACTACGCGCCTTCGACGCGCAAAACCATTTGATTTGGACCAACTTTATCATTCATTCTGATTCTTTCAACTTCACCACTGGTCATTATGCCTTTTTCAAGAAATGTTAAAAAATACCCTTGTGGTAACTGCTCTTTAAACTGCACAACAAATACCATATTGTGTGATTGGTGTAATAGCTGGTTTCATGCCGACTGTGAGAATTTAAGCAAGGTAGATTTGGCAACTCTGTCAAAGATTTCTAGTGACTATCAGTGCCAATTTTGTTTTAGGAAAGATACCTGTGTTGACGGGATTTATGAATTTAAAAATGCTCTCCAGAGACTTACATTTGCCACCACACATGGTATTGAATTCTTGAGAATTACGGCCAAAAAGGAAAAAGATGTAATGGAAACTGCTTCATTTCGAATAAAAGACGTAAACAACATGAGAGAAGATATATTGAGTTCAGCGATCCTGAAACACCACAACATTGTAAATTCTGGGTAGATGATTAACTTGTTAGTTAACCCTTTCTCACAGTGGGGGATCAAGGATTGAAAAAGGGGGGGGGGGGAGGTGGAAAATTGAGTGGCAGAGCCACGAACCGAGCACCGTAGGCACGAGTGGGGGTTAGCTGGAGGGGGGGGGGGGGGGGGGGTACCACACAACAGAAAAAACACGGCCTTCTCTCATTTTGGCGAATTCTTTAGTAAGGGGCCTCTATGTAGTTCTTTGTGATGTCTTTGTAGTTCTATGTGGTATCTATGTAGTTCTATGTAGTTCTATGTGGTTCTATGTGGTAAATCGTCGCACCCAATTGAACACATCCACAGAATCAATTCAAGAGAATGCATATTCTATTTTTGTTTCACGTCCTCAGTAATATTTTTTGAAACGCGTATCCTTCCTTCATTTGAAATGGGAAGCCAGAAACTTGTAGAAAAAATAAGTTGCAGGATAACAACAAGAGAAATTCTCCTTCAAGGTATTTTAGTAACATTTTGTTCATCCAAACTGGGATTACAATTTGCTGGTATTGAATCTTGGGAAGATCTGACAAAACCATGGGCATATTGGAATGATATGTAGAACACATTTTTTTTTTGCGGGGGAGAGGGGGGTGGGGAGGGCTGGCTGAGAGTGACACACAATACCATTGCCCTAAAGCCTCTTTTTTAAAAATGTCCCTGCCTAAAACTCGATGTTTGGGTCCCTGAAATTAGTCTCATGACCCCCTCCCCACCCCATTAAAAAAAATTCCACATGTGACACCAGCAAAATTTAATCTCTTTACCTATGTTGGATTCTGGGTCTGGGGGGGGGGGGGGGGGATGTCCCTGTTCCCTATGCCTGTGCAGAAAACTTTCTAAGAACCAATATCAGGAAGTTCATCAGCAATAAATCAATACTCCAAACAGAGAATTTCTCATGTTGTTATCCTGGCAGAGAAAAAAAGTTTCCAGTATGAAAATAACTTTATTCCTCAGAATTTCCACGACCATGATGAGGACATATAAATTTGTCGTTACGCCTTATCACAGTTGTTGGGCAGCAATATTTCCAAAAACAGGTGATCACACTTTGCCCACTTTGTGAAGACAAGGGAAACACAATTTTTCAGCTCCCTTGGCTGAAACAAACCACAAACACAACATTTGTCATCCTCAGAAGAATCAACAGTTGAGTCGGAATCATATAAATTACTCAAATTTCTGTTTTGCAAGCCAGATGAACCCGGCTGCTGTGAGGTAGATGTTTTATTGAATGATTTCTTTGATTTTTTGGCCACATTGTCATTGATTTTATTACCACATGTAGATTTTGCTGTTGTTGATTTTCTCTTATGACTTTACTGATGTTGGACAATTAAATAAAAATTTTGGGACTCGGTGATGGCTTTTCGAGATGTCACCTTGCTTGGAGTGTATTTTGACTTTTTGTTGACAGCCTTTTTTTCTGTGACTAACTTTTTTTTGTAAAATATCATATGTGACCACTAATGAATCAGCACCAGATCCTTGATCAGCTGAAGTTATGGATTCCTGCAAATATGTGGCTGAAATGTTCTGCTTTGGAAAAGAGCTGTTGCCCTCTTCATTTTGATTGAAAGGACGAGAGGGTTCAAACAGAATTGGATCAAGCACAGATGCATTGAAAGGAACAATTCCAGTTTTCCCGAATGATGCTCTTAGATTATCTGGAGACAGTGCCTTAGAATAAGCTTTGCAGGCCAGGGAACAAACGTTGTAACGGTTAATCAATGAACTTGGCTCATCGCGTATGAATGAATGGCATTGTGCATTGAAGATCCTTTCAAACGGACCGAAACAGCCCACATCCATGGGTTGAACACATGACTGGTATGTGCTGGGAGAACGAACAGGATTATATTGTATTCACGCGCCCACTTGATAAGAGATTATTTATTTATTTATTTATTGGTGTTTAAGGTCACATATTTATGCACAGTGGCTAATCTTGACCGTGACAGTTTTATGGGTGGAGGAAGCCGG
The DNA here is from genome assembly GCA_031216915.1 of Pictodentalium vernedei. Classification (NCBI taxonomy): domain Eukaryota; kingdom Metazoa; phylum Mollusca; class Scaphopoda; order Dentaliida; family Dentaliidae; genus Pictodentalium; species Pictodentalium vernedei. The sequence continues at coordinate 748,522,112 of CM062297.1, forward strand.
AGTACCCGGAGAGAACCACCGAGCAACGACGAGCAGCTGCCAACTGCCCAACATCGTAACTCCGCACTGCAGCACAGACAAGGTTAGATTGGTTGAAGACATGCGCACCATCGACATGCAGTACGCCTTAGTACACGGCGTCATCGTGCCCCCACGCGGGCAATGGAGATGAAGTGTCTTGCCCAAGGACACAACGCGGTTGCCGCAGGTGGGATTCGAACCGAGGACCTCTCGGCTTGCAGCCTGCACCTCTACCAACTGAGCCACCGCGCTCCCCACTTGATAAGAGATAAGGATACATGTGATGCATGGCCATCATACAGAACAAGAAGATGTTGAGTTGGATCTCTGCATTGAACCTATTTTAAGAAATGGTTTTTGAGATAATTCTCAAATATTTGTGTATTTGACCAACCACTGTCAGAAACTGTCCCATCTGCACCCAGTGTTGCTCCATACAGCAATTCTGATCTCATCCTCTTACCCGCAAAAATGAAGAATGGTGGAATGACATTACCAAGGGCATTTCCAGAGCCGATTACTGTCGTTATGCACCCCTTATTGGCTGTAATGGCAGATGGAGCTCGAATAGAACTACAGACAACATATGGTGGTTTGTGTTCCTGATTTATGCGTTTCTCATCAACATTATAAATGCAGTTTGGTTTATCATGAAGATGGTACTTATCTAGGATACGCCCCAGTTCTTCAAAGTAGTCTGCTACTGTGTTTTCAGATGTGGCTTTTGCGCGATAATGGGAAAGTGAGCGTGGTTTCAGAACACTTAACTCAGGCCACCGACGCATGAAGCTGTAAAACCATTTGAGACTGAGCGGTTTTGTTTTCTCACGTCTCCCCAAACCAATCTGCAGTTCAGTGCAATATTGGTAACCTCTGACCGAGTATAACCATATCCCATATTTGCCATGTACTTCAGGTGTTCAGTCAATAGACTTTCTTCTTGAGTAAGAAGTGGATCGGGTCCTGAGCTTGTGGTGTCTATACTGACTGACCCATTCACTCTTTTGCAAAGTGTTGCCTCAGGAACACTGAACTGATGAGCAGCTTTGTTAACAGAAAAACCTCTCTCCCTGATAGCTAAGAAGGCGTTGGTCAGTGATGTTGGTGAGTATATTCTATATTTAACAGAGGCTTTGATTGGTTTTATCTGGAAATAAAAATACAAAAGCCCTTAGTATTCTCTGTAACTGTGAAAACTTTTCTAAATTGCTGGCAATCACTAAAACACTTGCAGGGTGGAATTCCACTAAACCTATTACACCTACTGTATGTATTCTGTGGAAAGGTAAATGAGCACTGATGAGATTTAAAGTTCATGAAAGTACTTTTTTATATTTGAATTTGTTCAGGGTGGAATTCCACCGTGCTAGTGTTTTGGTGATTCTCTGCTTTTCATATATTTAGCCTATGGTTACATGGTTTGCATGCTGTGGGGGGGGGGGGGGGGGGGGGGGGGAGGGGGGTCTTTTTTAATGTATATAGCTTTTCTCTCAATTATTATCAGTGGCTCTGACATCAAAGCTCAGTTTCCAGGATGTCAAAATTATTGTTTATCGATATATCCACCACCTCACAACAAATAACCAATCTAGATGAGGTGGTGTTAGTGTCTCAGGAACATTTGAACTGGCAATTTAGCATAAGAAATAGAATGCACTTCAGTGCTTCCGTACGAAACATTTTACAATATAGGCACATGACTGTCACATGACTTTTACTGTCAGACGATAAGGATTTGGCCAACACTGAAATTATGGTGAAATTATGGTGAATTGTCGTCATTTAATTCCCGAAATAGGACTTTTAAGGGGTCATGTGAAATGTTATTAATTCAAAATGAAAAATGCTGATTCGTCGAAACAGGTGACTCGTCGAAACAGGTAATGCAACGATAATGAAATTTTGTTTATTTTGAAAATTCTCACCTCTGATATTCCTTCAATTCAAATTAAATATACACAAAATGTACATCAAAATGAAGGTTGGGATGTATAGAACACGAAACACATGTGTAATCAACTCATAGAGTCGACTGTAGGCACCCCTGGTTCCTATAAGTCTGCTGCTGTATTCGCGCCAGAACTGATAATTTAATAATATTTCATGAAAACAACTTGTGGCCAAATGTGCTTTATATATCCAACAACAAAGCTAGGGGATAAAATTCTTCAAAACACGGTGACAAAGCTGCATTGGGGAAAATTCCAAAGCCTTTGCTTTTGTTTACGTATGAGTATACTTTCGATGTCCTCAGACAGAAAAAGCATGTCAAAATAACGTCGTCTAAAATCAAATAATGAAAAGGATCGCCTTCATACAGTATACTGTTATTAGATAGAGATTGCACACTTGCCATATTCAATGCAAGGTATCATGATACCTGTTGAAATTTCTTAGAATTACGATTTTGTTTTTCGATGGAAATTCATGGTATCGAGTGATTTGCGCATGTCTGTCGAGCATGGAAACCATCTTCAATAAAAAAAATGCAGACAGTGTTGTCTTTTTCCCAAATGCAGTCCTATCGCTGTATTCGAAAGTGTTTTGAATGCCTAGCTTTGTTCTTGGATATATGAAGCACATTTGGTCACAAGTTATTCTGATGAAAGATTATTTTAAATAAATGAAAAAGATCGCCTTCATACAGTATACTGTTATTAGATAGAGATTGCACAGTTGCCATATTCAGTGTAAGGTATCATGATACCTGTTGAAGTTCTTAGAATTACGATTTTGTTATTTTTATACTGTACCAATGACCCAGACTTAGCTGGTGCTAACTCCAACAAAACCAGGGCCAAACACAAATTTTGCCCCCCAATCCCCAAAATTTGCATCCAAAACAAAAAGAAATCATGTCCTAAAGGACCTCCATACTACGCCTCTACTGCGCATGCGCAGTGACGCAGTCGTCCCGAAATTGGCGCCAATTATCATTCTCTGTTTGGCCCTTCATCAGTCAACATCTCACTGATCTTTGTGCTTGTAAATCTCAGTTTAAAGGATGCCAGACACGTAATTTTTGGAGAAAATGTGATTCTAAGGAGGATAGAAGGAGGAGAGGAAAAAGAAGTGGCAAAAAATAAACAGGGCTGTACTTAAAATTTTTTGATGAAATTATGTTAAGTTGCCTATTTTCGAGGCATGGGCCTCTTGTTGTCATTCTTGCTAATTGTTGCACTGCTTATTCAGTGTTTCCTCTCCCCTAGCCTTCTAAAGTCCCCCCTGGCAATTCTCCCATGCTTTTGGCATATTTTTGAGAAATTTCATTTCTAAAATTTCCTGGGAGAGTTGCTTGGTTACAGAATGTTTTCTGTTATTTTCCCCATAGTTACGTTTTCACCATGGGTGTATAACGTTTGTGTTCTGCATCTTCCATCTGATGTTCTACAGATTCTCCCCTGGGAGTCTCTGTTTTGCATCAGATAGAGTGTAATTGATGACTGATTCCGGGCCAGTTTTTTCAGTGCCTGGAGTCATGTTTTCTAGTGTGTTTACACTGTTTGTTTTCATTGGCAACAGCCTTTTTTGAGGGGGGCTGTTTGCCTTTGTGGTAGTTTATCTCATTATAAGATACATTTATATTATCCGAAAGTGTCTCATTAATTATTTTATATAAATTTAAAATTTTTGACCACACTTTGCCATCGGATCCATCGGGGCTCAACGTTACTTTTCAGCAACTTGGGCTTCTCTGAAAAAATATTTTTTCAAAATTATTTTGTTTTGCAATTGTTTTTTCATTTATTAATGGATCATGTTATTATGTATCTTTGTGTCAGGGGTTTTTGCGAGTAACTAGGACTTATTGTTGTTCTTTCACAATGAAGGGACATTGTTCAAATTGTAATAGGAAGAAATCTTCCTCTGACTTTCATGATCATTGTATTAATTGTAGTCAGTGTTCTCGCATTAATCCCTGTCCTATATGTGAACATTGGGATGAGAAACATTGGAAACGTGTGTCACGATATGTTGTTTCTGGAGAAAGAGCGATGCCGGCTCTTTCTCCACAAGGTCACTCTACTCTCTCAGTTTCTATTTCAGAGGAACCAGAACAGGGTGATGTTTCCATGTTATCTTCTTCAAGTGTGCGTCTGTCGTCACAAATGAATTCAGAGCTAGCGGCAAAAGTGCTCATGGAGATTAGACAAATGTCGTCCGCTAGCTCGCCCGGTGTAGCGTCCATTCACCGAATGGTTCGGCAGCCGGGTTCGTCCGATGCGGTCCAAGAGGAAATTTTGGGTGATGCGAGCACTATAAACATAATAGATGCACACCCAGTGACGGCGGATAGTAAGCGAGAACGGAGGAAGCCTTTTAGTCCGGTTCCTAGCTCGTCCAGGTCCAGCCGGGCCGCGAGCGAGAGAGGTCCCTCTCTCGTACAACAACATCTGGGACCAGATGTTGTGGTACAAAATGTGTCTTTAGCGGAGCATACGTCCGTCGCTCGGGACGCTCCGTTGTATAAGCAGTCTGCAGAGACTGTTAAGGCTTCCTCTTCTCGTCAGCGCACACGACCGCACCTTGGCTGCGTGACCGCCGATATTTTACCAGCTTCGCCGATGAAGGATTCTTCGGCGACCAGGTCACACCATCCGGCAGCCAGGGATTCGAGACCGATGGACTCCGGACGTTCGCATAGGAAAAGTATGCGGGAGCCATCTGATGCGGAGCTGCCCTCGGCGAAGCAGCGAAAGACTGCGCCTCCGCAGGTCTCGACGTCGGACATTCTTGTGCAGATAGCACAGCTTATCGCAGCATCCCAGCAGCCGACAGAAACGGTGTCAGTTCGAGAATTATCCGACGGCGCTGGGTCGGTACGCTCCGCCGAAGCATCGGGGGCGGACGACCGGGAACATCGGGAGGTCCGACCGGATGGTGAAAGGGATACGGATGACTTGGAGCTATCCCTTTCGGAACAACATAAAGCTGCCATGGACTTCATCCGGCACTTTCTCCCTCAAGTTGTTCCGTCGGGCCAGACTGCTGCGCTTCCGGACAAGAGAATTATAGCGTCATTGGACTCTGAATTTTTTGAGCGGTTCAGGGACATCGCTCCCGAGTTTCCGTCGCAGTCCAATAATGTTGCAAGAACATTTGAATTATTGAACGACGCTATATTTAAACTTGCTTCCAGGACGGGGAAAGCAGGTTTCTTGTCCGCTAATACTCTTAACCTGCCTTTCATTAATGCAAGGAATAAATTCGATACGGCAGGACAGGGTATACCGAGAGTTCCTCTGCGTATGGACGACGAGGCGGAAGACTTAGAGCTATCATTACCGTCATCAGCTTCTATTCCAACCGCGGTGTTGGAAACAGCTATTGCGTCTAACAGAGCCAATTTAGATGCCTTATCTTACGCAGATCACCTTACTAAGGCGTTATCACTGCGCCTTCAAGGGGAAGAGTTTCAGGATATACAGTCCTCTTTAAGACTTCTTTCAAGGGCAGTAGCTTATTCCACGTGTAACTCCGCCCTTTCAGTGGCAAATCTGGAGTTGGTTAGACGTGACGCAGCCCTAGCTACATCCACACTAGTGGATTCTAAGGTGAAGAACTCTCTTAGAGTCGCTTCGGTCTCAGGAGAACTTCTCTTTGACGGCAAGCTTTCCGCTATTTATGATAAAATTAAAAAGAAAGCTAATGATTCTTTGTTGTTCAGATCGGCTCCTAAAAAGTCGGATACAGCAGACACGAATAAGACAGGCACTTCTGGGTCTAATGCGCCCAAGAGAGGTTCCTATAGAGGTTCCGGTGCGTCCTCTTGGTCTTATTCGAGAGACCGTCAGGATAGCGACTCTCGTTCGGGACGTCCTTCAGGCCGGGACAATCGGTCGGACGCCCCGAGGTCGACGAGGCGAGGTGCGGGTCGTGGAAGACGTGGTTTCTCCTACCGCAGGCCTCGCAGGTCCAGGAGGTGATGGCTTAAACCTCTATCGCGTTCCGGTTGGCGGAAGGTTGTCAAGTTTTTCACAAGAGTGGGCGTCGATTACGGACGACCCTTGGGTGAGAGGAGTGACTTCGGAAGGTCTAAAGATATCCTTCAAACGAAAGCCTCCATTAACTCGAAGTCCAAAGTGGACTCATCTTCCGTCAAATCCACAGAAAAGAGACGCTCTGTTATCAGAGGTGCAGTCTCTTTTAATGAAGAACGCGGTAGAGGTCGTAGAAAACCAGGAATATCTGGGATTCTACAGCCATCTGTTTCTGGTTCCGAAACCAGACGGCTCGTTCCGTCCAGTCATAGATTTGAGCTGGATAAACAAGCTGATCGTCGCTCCGAAGTTTTATATGGAGACGATTCGATCGGTCAGAGCGAGTATTCGGGTGAACGATTATGCAACGAGCATAGATCTCAAAGATGCGTACTTTCACGTCATGGTACATCCGACATTCCGAAAGTATCTACGCTTCGCAGTCCTAGGAGTGGTGTATCAATTCCGGGTGATGTGCTTCGGATTGAATCTAGCACCCTGGGCTTTCACTCGGGTAATGAACTCGGTAATGATCTACTTCCGAGCTCATTCGTCTGCGGTAACGTCGGCCTACCTGGACGACATTCTTCAGAGGTACGGCAACGAGTTAACGCTTCAGAACGATGTTCAGAATCTTCTTCTATTGCTCCGACGTCTCGGTTTTATAGTAAACGAGGAGAAGTCGGATCTGGTGCCGTCCAAGTCATTCACTCATCTGGGAATGAGCTTCGAGACGCACAACAATCTCGTTCGTCTGCCGTTAACCAGAGCGAAATTAGTCAGTTGTTACGCTCGCTATTGTCTGCACGCAGACAAAGTCACGGCGAGAGAATTTATGAGACTGATAGGTCTGTGCGGAGCCGCCGCGGATCTCATTCCGATGGGGCGGCTACGCACACGTCCTCTTCAAATTTTCCTGACTCAGAATTGGAGTGTGAAAATTCATTCGCTCGATGTAGACGTTCTCTTGTCAGATCAAGTGAAACAAGAGATTCAGACTTGGGCAAACATTCAGTGGTTAACTCAAGGAGTTCCGCTGCAGTTGCCAGATCCGAGTTTTACCGTTATGACGGATGCCAGTCAAACAGGTTGGGGTGCATCATTAATCCCAACGGATTCGAGATGCCAGGGTCTTTGGGATCCGCAATTCCTGTGCAAGCACATAAACATCAAGGAAATGATGTCAATTTGGCTTGCGTTACGTCACTGGATGGACATTATTCACGATGCTCATGTCCAAATCCTATCCGACAATACGACAGTAGTGGCGTATATACGGAATCAGGGAGGCACTCATTCAGTTCCGTTGTTCAATCTAACGGAAAGAATCCTTCTGTTTGCGTTAGAACATCACGTTCTTCTTTCGGTCCGTCACATACCGGGTCGTCTGAATGTGCTAGCAGACTCCCTTTCACGAAAGGGTCGCTTGTTGCCGTCGGAGTGGACTCTCAACAAACAAGTATTCAATCAGATTTGCTACCAATGGGAACGGCCAATGATAGACTTATTTGCGACACATCTCAACAATCAGTTGCAGATGTATGTGTCTCCGTGTCCGGATCCAAGAGCATTTGCAGTAGATGCTCTGTCGATCCCTTGGGACGGAATGATAGGATATGCGTATCCTCCAGCGCCGTTAATTCAACAAGTATTGCTAAAGATAAAACAATCTCAATGCAAGATTCTGTTGGTAGCATCTCTGTCGCCACAGAGACCGTGGATAAATCTACTCAGGTGTCTGTTGTGGGACCTACCGCGGAAGCTTCCTCCACGAGAGGATCTTCTTTCGCAGGGGAAATCGCGCCAACTCCATCACAACCCGCAAGGTCTCAACCTTCACGTTTTTCCGTTGTGCGGTCCTTCTTGCATGGCAAGCACTTTCCAGGACGAGCAATGGACGCGATTTCTAACTGTAGGAGGACCTCCTCTTCGCTAAACTATGCGGCTAAGTGGAAGGTTTTTCGTCGTTGGTGTAGGGATCATTCTGTAGATATATTTGATCCCTCTATACCAGACATTGCAAACTTTCTAGTATACTTGTTTGACGAAATCAAACTGCAGCCTGTTACTATAAAGGGTTATAGATCTATGTTATCTGATACCTATGCACATCATGATAGTTTACAAATTGGATCTAATGTCTCTTTATCGAAGTTGGTTAGAAACTTTTCGATAAATAGACCCAGAACTCTTAGATTAATTCCTAAGTGGAATTTAGCTTGGGTTCTCCTTAAATTGAAGGAAAAGCCATTTGAACCTCTTGGGACAGTAGATTTCAAATTCTTATCTTATAAGACAGCTTTTCTCTTAGCTTTCTCTTCTGCCAGAAGAGTCAGTGAGCTTCATGCACTATCGGTGGATGATTCTCATTATCGTAGTGTTGGGAACACTATCACCTTCACTACTAATGTGGGTTTTTTAGCTAAGAATCAGGCTCCTAATAAATATCCGGAACCTATTGTTATTAAGGCTCTTCTGTCTTCAGACGGGCGTAGGCCTTTACTCTGTCCTGTTAGAGCACTACGTATCTATAAACAGAGATCTCAGTTTATCAGAAAGGGACGGAAACGTTTCTTTCTGTCTTTGATGCCTAATAGAAAGGACATTTCAGTCCATTCTATTGCTAGATGGATTCAGTTAACTATCCGTACTGCTTATGAAGATTTATCTTCTTCTCAGCAGTCTGTGCTTAAGATTTCTGCTCATGAAGTAAGAGCTCTTTCTACTTCCTGGGCTTATGCTAATAGTGTTGCTATTACAGATTTAATGAAGGCTGCTTATTGGTCTCAGCCATCCACATTTACGAATTTTTATCTCAGAAATATTGAGTCCATTTCTGGAGACCTGCATTGTTTAGGTCCGTTATCTGTTGCTCAGAATGTCGTCCACTAAACAGTTGCAACTATAGTTATGCAGGCTTTCTGTTCCGGCAGTGACTCCATCCGGCTGCCCTCTTCGCTCTGGGCTATTTGACCCAGGGCAAGGGGAAGGGGGGGGGGGGGGCGGGTGTTCCCTTAGGTCACCTGCTTTATAGTGAAAAGCAAGGGAATGCCTCCTCCACGTCAGTATTTCTGAGTCGCTTCCGGGATGGTTTTAAAGTGTAATATTAATGTTTAAATTCATTCATGTCTTATTTTTAAAGTGTAGCTCGGTGTGAAGCATTTGTATATGTCAAGTGTCAAACGGGCTTTAATATACAATACTCGGACACTTTTAAATGATTATAAAGAGTCTCAATTCTCTGGACTACTTTATTTATTGGCTTGCTTTAAAAATAATTAGTATAAGGGTTATACTGGATGTTAATAGAGAACATGAATGTTATTGTGCTCAATTTTTAAGGGTAGTGTATCTTTCTAATTTAATATTAAATAAGAAAGATACATGTAAAGCCTAATACTCCTTTTCTCCTTAAGGGGTTACCTCTTTACTATATAGTTGAGCTTATTGGATTTTCCTCTATGTTCTAGGCCCTCCAGCCTGTTTACTATTCAGCTAAGTCTGGGTCATTGGTACAGTATAAAAATGTTAAAAAATTTATAGTAATTTATATATTTTTTATACTTACCAATGACCCAGACGGGGATGGCCCTCCCTGGAGTTGGGAACTCTTGCCTCCCCGCTGAGTACATAGCGCTGACCAGGCACTGCCAGTAAGAATGATAATTGGCGCCAATTTCGGGACGACAGCGTCACTGCGCATGCGCAGTAGAGGCGTAGTATGGAGGTCCTTTAGGACATGATTTCTTTTTGTTTTGGATGCAAATTTTGGGGATTGGGGGGCAAAATTTGTGTTTGGCCCTGGTTTTGTTGGAGTTAGCACCAGCTAAGTCTGGGTCATTGGTAAGTATAAAAAATATATAAATTACTATAAATTTTTTAACTTTCGATGGAAATTTGTGGTATCGAGTGATTTGCGCATGTCTGTCGAGCATGGAAACCATCTTCAATAAAAAATGCAGACAGTGTTGTCTTTTTCCCAAATGCAGTCCTATCGCTGTATTCGAAAGTGTTTTGAATGCCTAGCTTTGTTCTTGGATATATGAAGCACATTTGGTCACAAGTTGTTCTGATGAAAGATTATTTTATTATCAGTTCTGGTGCGAAAATGGTAGCAGACTTCCAGGAACCAGTGGTGCCTGTTGTCAACTCTATCAGTTGATTACATATGTGTTTCGTGTTCTATACATCCCAACCTTCATTTTGATGTATAATTTTTGAATATTTAATTTGAATTTAAGGAATATGAGAGGTGCTATATAAGTAATATAGTTTTCTTTATTTTGAAATTCCCACCCCTGGCCTGATATTCCTTAAGGCTTAAATTCAAATTAAATATACACAAATTATTACATCAAAATGAAGGTTGAGATGTATAGAACACGAAACACATATGTAATCAACTCATAGAGTTGACAGCAGGCACTGTTGGTTCCTGGAAGTCTGTTACCATATAGAGATGAGCTGATCAGTAAAATGCCCCATCAGACGAATGTTGATTATTTTAGTATGCCGATACCAAATGCATATATCAGATGGTTTCATTATTATTCAAGCTTACTGCAGAAATTGGTTGATTTACAATAAACAGAATTTAATTTACGTGCCATTAATCATCATCAACCCGAAAGATAACACACTTTTAATACTCACTTAAATAAGTTAAATAACAGACATCAGAGGGTTAATTTTATGTCAATGAAGCACCATCAGTGCAGTATATTTTCGATTTAAAATAAACAGCTAACAACTGAGTCGAGAATAGGGCTGCAATGGTTCACTGTGGTCTTGGTGCACCGCAGTATTTTTCCACGGTACAATACTCTGTTCATTCAGCCTGATATTTTTATACTGTACCAATGACCCAGACTTACCTGGTGCTTACTCTTATATTCTAGGGCCAAACACAAATTTTGCCCCCCCCTCTCCCCCCAATCCCCCAAATTTGCATCAAAATCCAAAAATTAGATGTCCTATGTTGTCCTCCATATTTTTATCCACTGCGCATGCGCAGTGTCAAGGAAGTCCGAAATTGGAGCCAAATCCTCATGCTTGGTTTGGCCCTTCAATCAGTTACATCACACTGATATCTGTGCTTAAAATCTCAGTTTAAATGATGCCAGACACATAATCATGAGAGAAATGGTGGATCTAAGGATGAAATAAAAGGATGAGAGGAAGGAACAGTGGAAGGATGTGTTCAGGGCTGTAACTTATAATTTTTATGCAGAATTATTTCGTGTTCCCTAATTTCGGGGCATGGGCCTGATATTTTCATTCTTGCTATGAAATTTCCATTTTTGTTCAGTGTTTACTCTCTCCCTTTCCTTAATACCCCCCTTGCTATTCTCCCATGCTTTTGGCATAAATTTTGTAATTATTTTTACTGAAATTTCTTGGGAGTTTTGGCTTGGTAACAAAATGTTTATTCTGTTTTTCCCGATGGTTACGTCCTCACCCTAGAGTAGTTAGGCGTTTCAGTCATGCATCTACCATCCGATGTACTGCAGTTTCTTCTCAGGAAGCCTCTGTTTTACATCGGATAGTGTTCAAATTGGTTACTGATTTCGGGCCATATTTTCAGTGCCTGGAGTCCAGTTTTATTCACTTTTGTTTACATTGACAACGGTTACTTCTGACAGTGATTCCTTGTCATCTATTTACTTCTGCTCATAGCCAGATACATTATCTTGTCCGTAAGTGTAACATTAATTTTTAGACATGTTTTAAAATTTTTGTCCACACTTAGGCTTTTTTTTGGATCCATTTGGGCTCATCGTTCCCATTGGGAACTTGGGCTCATCTTGAAAATTTTTTTCGAAAAAATTTTTTCTTTTGAATTATTTTTCGAAATGTTTGTAATGGATTATATTATTATCATGTATCTTGTTTTCAAGGGTTATTGGGTGTACGATGACTGTTAAACTTTTTTCAAAATGAAAGAAGTTTGTTCAAATTGTAATTCGAGGAAGTCTTCCTCTAATTGTCATGCTCAGTGTATTTCTTGTAGTTAGTGTACTTGCACTAATTCTTGCTCTGTGTGTGCCAATTGGAATGACAAAGTTGGAGACGTGTGTCATGGTATATTGTTAGTGGTGAGAGGTCCATGCCGGTCATCTCGCCACAGGGTCACTCTAGTTTTTCAGTCTCGTTTTCAGAGGAACAAGAACAGGGTGATGGTTCCGTGATGTCTTCACAAAGTGTGCCTCCGTCGTCGCAGACAAAAGAAGAGCTAGCGGCTAAAGTGCTCAATGAAATTCGGCAAATGCCTAAGCGGTCCCACATAGGATCGACGGATTGCCGCCTGCTAGCTTGCCTGGTGAAGCTATCATTCACGAAATGGTTGTGATGGCGGGTTCGTCCGTTGCGGTCCAGGAAAGGAGATCGGGTGTTGTGAGCACTATAAACATGAATCGTACACACCTGGCGATGATGGATCCGAGGATGGAATGGAGGAAGCCAATCAGTCTGGTACCTAGCTCGTCCAGGTCTGCCCGGACCGTGAGTGAGAGAGGCCCCTCTCTCTTACTACAACATCTGGGACTAGATGTTGTATGTAACGTTTGCCACTCCTTGGGACGCTCTGTCGTATAGACAGTCTGGCACGACTAGTCTATTGGCCTCCTCATCCTCATGGCAGCACACATGACCGCAACTTGGCTACATGACTTCTGATATCCAGCCTGCTTCACCGACCAGTCGATCAGGTCACACCATCCGTTAGCCAAGGACACGAGGCCTTACCAGTCGGGACGTTTGCATAAAAGAAGTATGCAGGAATTAACGTCCCAGGAGCTCCCAGTGGCTAAATCACGTAAGACCACGGCTCCACAGGCCTCCATGACGGACTTGCTATCACAGATATCTCAACTCATTGCAGCATCCCAGCAGCCATCAGAAACTTTTTCGGAACAGGAACTGTCTGAGGAAGCTGGGTCGGTTCGCTCCCCTGCAGAGTCAGAAAGGGACGACCGAGAGTCTCATGTGGTCCAGCCGGATGGCGAAAGGGAATCAGCGGAGCTGGAATTTTCCCTTTCCGAACAACATAAGGTGGCCGTAGATTTCATCTGGCAACACCTCCCAGAAGTTGTTCCTCTGGACCAAAATGCTGCATTACCGGATAAGAGACTGATAGCGTCACTGGACACAGACTTTTTCGGCCGGAGTTTCCGACCCAGTCCAGAAATGTCACACAGACATTTGAACTTTTGAATGATGCTATATTCAAGCTAGCCTCTAAGACTGGCAAATCCGGTTTCTTATCGCCTAGCGCTATACAGCTGCCTTTCATCAATATTAGAAATAGATTTGAAACGGCAGGACAGGGTGTGCCGTGAGTTCCTCTGCGTTTGGACAACCAGGCAGAAGACTTGGAGTTGTCATTGCCGGCATCCATGTCTATTAACTCCAGCATACTGGAGACGACAATCTCGTCTAATAGAATTAATTTAGATGCATTATCTTACGCAGATCACCTTACCAGAGCGTTATCATTACGTCTTGAAGGGAAAGAATTCCAGGATGTTCAAACTTCCTTAAGAGTTCTTTCGAGGGCTATAGCATATTCTACGTATAACTTCACCCTTTCAGTGGCAAATCTGGAGTTAGTCAGACGTGATGCTGCCCTGGCTGCATCCACTAGAGTGGATAGTAAGGTGAAAAACTCTCTTCGAGTCGCTCTGGTCTCCGGAGAGCTTCTCTTCGATGGAAAGCTTTCTATTATCTATGATCAGATTACTAAGAAAGCTTCGGATTCTCTGCTTTTTAAATCCGCTTCAAAAAAGTTGGACTCAGCAGAGAGGAGTAAGGCAGGCTCTTCGGGGCAAATACGTCCAAAGGAAGTTCCTATAGAGGATCCAAGAAAGCCTCTACATCTTACTCCAGAGGCCGTCAGAGTAGTGACTCAGGTAGGGGCCGTTATGCTGGCCGAGATAACCGGTCAGACGCCCCTAGGTCGACTGGACGAGGTGCGGGTCATGGAGGACGTGGTTTCTCCTCCCGCAAGCCTCGCAGGGCCAGGAAGTGATGGTCTAAACCTCTATTGCGTTCCAGTCGGCAGAAGGCTGTCAAGATTCTTAACCAATTGGTTGTCAATTACGGACGACCCATGGGTGCAAGGGGTGATTTCCGAAGGTCTAAAACTGTCCTTCAAGGAAAAACCTCCGTTAACTCGAAGTCCACTTTGGACTCAGCTTCCGTCAAATGTTCAGACGAGAGAATCGCTTCTATCAGAAGTTCAATCTCTTCTGGACAAGAATGCTATAGAGGTCGTCGAAAACCAGGAATCTCCAGGTTTCTACAGTCACCTGTTTCTTGTTCCAAAACCAGACGGCTCGTTTCGTCCAGTCATAGATCTGAGCTGGATAAACAAGCTGATTGTGGCTCCGAAATTTTATATGAAGACCATCCGATCGGTCAGAGCGAGCATTCGAGTGAACGATTATGCTGCGAGCATAGATCTCAAAGATGCATACTTTCACGTCATGGTACATCCGGCGTTCAGAAAGTATCTTTACCTCGCTGTCCTAGGAGTCGTTTATCAGTTCTGAGTAGTGTGCTTCGGTCTGAATCTAGCGCCCTGGACATTCACTCGAATAATGAACTCTGCAATGACTCATTTCCGAGCTCATTCGTCTGTAGTAACGTCGGCCTACTTGGATGACATTCTTCAGAGGTACGGCAATAAGTTAATGCTTCAGAACGATGTTCAGAGTCTGCTTCAACTGCTCCGATGTCTCGGTTTCATAGTAAACGAAAAGAAGTCGGATCTAGTGTAGGGTATACCGAAAACTCGGTTTTACCGCGATATGCAATTCTCAAATTGCCCATCGCTGTTGGCTGTGAGTATTTTCACGTCAATGAGGCTCGATTCACTTTGCTTAAATTTGGGTAATTATTGTATTCTATTTACTTTCTTGCTGTTTGAATCATAGTAAAGTTCAAGATACGTGTGTTTGCAGGTTTTTGCCAAGTCATTTATATTCTATTTAATGAATAGCTGACTGCTGGAACTGAAGCAATTCTGTTTACCTCGAATTTGAAACAAATTGAGGTGGAAGACACGCACTAAACATGCGTAGTAAGTCACATGGACACTTTCAGCCAATGACACTGCCATCTGCTGAAGTTAAATAAAAATAGGACATTTTCTTTGGTCGAAATACCAGGGGATTCCAAACGAAACACGCAGTGATTGGCTGCTAGTACACACATTACGTCATTACAGCCTCGTTACTTCACAAATGTGCTTGTAGGATTATTCAACACAAAAGGGACGAAAGTCTTGTCATCGTTTCAAATAAATAAAAAAGCCCAACTCACTTACATTTTCTACCAAGCAGCATTCGCCCCATATGTTGACCTTATTATTTGAATGGTGATGTGTAATACTGTTATTAATTTTAATCAAACATGAAAATTATTGTGATGAACTGTGGCAATCGCATGCCCTTCTGTTGCACACTTCACTTCTCAATCTCATGTCACTGGACGATTCTGATTCGAAGAATTATTATCTCTAGGTTTGATTTTATTTTGAATTTGCTTCGATAAACATCAAATGTGCCTTGTTATATACCCCAACTGAACTTTGTGCTTAACTAAAATCATTTGTGAGTAAATATTTGAAAAAGTTTTGATTTTTGACGGCCATCTTGTGCAAAGCATCAGGCTCAAATTTTACAGTTTTGACACGTTGAAGTTGCATTTTTCGTTATTGAGAAGACCCTCTTTGATTTTAATCGGTATTTCGGTATACCGCGGAAATATTTTGCGATTACCGCAGTATTTATTTTTCCCAATACCTCCCACCTCTAATCTAGTGCCGTCCAAGTCATTCACCCACCTGGGAATGAGCTTCGAGACGCACAACAATCTCGTTCGTCTGCCGTTAACCAGAGCAAAATTAGTCAGTTGTTACGCTCACTTTTGTCTTCACTCAGATGTAGTAACAGCGAGAGAATTCATGAGACTGACAGGTTTGTGCGGAGCCGCTGTGGATCTTATTCCGATGCAGCGGCTACACACTCGTTCACTCCAGATATTTTTTCTTAGAATTGGAGTGTGAAGACTCATTCGCTCGAAACGAACATTGTCTTGTCGAATCAAGTGAAACAAGAGATTCAGACTTGGGCAGATATTCAGTGGTTTACTCAAGGAGTACCACTGTAACTGCCAGATCCGAGTTTTACGATAATGACGTATGCGAGTCAAGCAGGTTGGGGCGCATCTCTGAACCCAACAGATTCGAGATGCCAGGGTCTTTGGGATCCGCAGTTCCTAAACAAGCACATAAACATCAAAGAGATGATGTCAGTTTGGCTTGCACTACGTCAGTGGATGAACATTCTTCAGAATTCGCATGTTCAAATTCTGTCCGACAATTCGACAGTAGTAGTGTATATTCGGAACCAGGGAGGCACTTATTCCATTCCGTTATTCAATTTAACAGAAAGGATCCTTCTGTTTGTCCTGGAGCATCAAGTTCTCGTGTCGGTCCGTCATATACCGGGTCGTCTGAACGTTCTAGCAGACTCCCTTTCTCGGAAAGATCGCATGTTGCCGTCAGAATGGACTCTCAACAAACGTCGTGCACACTGCATCACAACCCGCAAGGTCTCAACCTTCACGTATTTCCGTTGTGCGGTCGTTCTGGCACGGCAAGCATTTTACAGGACGAACAGTAGACGCAATTTCTAACTGTAGGAGGACCTCCTCTTCTCTAAATTATGCTGCTAAGTGGAAGGTTTTCTATCGGTGGTGTAGGGATCATTCTATTGAGATCCCTCCATTCCAGACATTGCTAATTTTCTGGTCTACTTGTATGACAAGATCAAACTGCAGCCAATAACTATTAAGGGTTATAGGTCTATGCTATCGGATACCTATGCTCACCATGATAGCTTACAGATTGGATCTAATGTCTCTTTATCAATGTTAGTGAAAAACTTTTCGATAAATAGACCTAGAACCCTTAGGTTAATTCCTTAGTGGAATTTAGCTTGGGTTCTTCTGAAGCTAAAAGAAGCACCATTTGAGCCTCTTGATACAGTGGACTTCAAATTCTTATCTTATAAGACAGCTTTTCTCTTAGCCTTCTCTACTGCCAGAAGAGTTAGTGAGCTTCATGCACTATCGGTTGATGATTCTTACTATTGTAGTGTTGGTAATACTATTACTTTGACTACTAATGTTGGATTTTTGGCTAAGAATCAGGCTCCTAATAAGTATCCTGAACCTATTGTTATTGAGGCTCTTCTGTCTCCAGACGGTCATAGGCCTTTGCTCTGTCCAGTTAGAGTCATGCGTATTTACAAACGTAGATCTGAGTTTATCAGAAAGGGACGTAAGCGTTTTCTTTCTGTCTCTGCTGCCTAATAGAAAGGACATTACAGTCCATTCTATTGCAAGGTGGATTCAATTAACTATCCGTACTGCTTATGAAAAATTATCTTCAACTCAGCAGTCTATGCTTAAGATTTCGGCGCCTGAAGTAAGATCGCTGTCTACATCTTGGGCTTATGCTAATAGTGTTGCTATTACCAATTTGATGAAGGCTGCGTATTGGTCTCAGCCTTCCACGTTCACAAATGTTTATCTTAGATTTTATCTTAGAAATATTGAGTCCATTTCTGGCGACCTGCGTTGTTTAGGTCCGTTATCTGTTGCTCAAAATGTCGTCCACTAAACAGTTCCAACTATAGTTATGCAGGCTTTCTGTTCCAGTAGTGACTCTGTCCTGCTGCCCTCTTTGTTCTGGAGTATTTGACCCAGAGCAAGGGGAATGGGGGGGGGGGGGGGTGGAGTTCCCTTATATCACCTGCTTTATAGTGAAAAGCAAGGGAATACCTCCTCTGGAGTCAGTAATTCCGAGTCGGTGCCAGGATAGTTTTAAAGTGTAAAGCTAATGTCTATTTCATTTATGTAATATTTTTAAAGTGTAGCTCGGTGTGAAGCATTTGTATATGTCACATGTCATACGAGCGCTAATATACCATCCTCGGACACTTTTAAATGAGTATAAAGAGTCTCATTCTCTGGACTATCTTTATTTATTGGCTTTCCTTTAAAAAGATTAGTATAATGGGTTATACTGGTTGTTAATAGAGATCATTGATGTTATTGTGCTCAATTACGGAAAAGTATTGTGTCTTTCTTTCTGGTATAAACAAGAAAGATACATGTAAAGCCTGTTCTCCTCTTCTTCTGGAGGGGATAATTCTGTTTACATGTAATTGAGTCTGTTGGATTTTCCTTTATGTCCTGGGCTCTCCAGCCTTTTTTTCTATTCAGCTAAGTCTGGGTCATTGGTACAGTATAAAAATGTTAAAAAATTTATAGTAATTTATATATTTTTTATACTGACCAATGACCCAGATGGGGATGGCCTTCCCATGAGTTGGGAACTCATACCTCCCCGCTGTTTACATAACACTTACCAGATACTGGTTGTAAGAATGAGGATTTGGCTCCAATTTCGGACTTCCTTGACACTGCGCATGCACAGAGGATAAAAGTATGGAGGACCACATAGGACATCTAATTTTTGGATTTTGATGCAAATTTTGGGGATTTGGGGGGACAAAATTTGTGTTTGGCCCTAGAATATAAGAGTTAGCACCAGCTAAGTCTGGGTCATTGGTAAGTATAAAAAATATATAAATTACTATAAATTTTTTAACTTTCGGTACAGCAGTCGCAGCAGGAGAATTTCAACACCCCCAAAAGAGGGCCCATGAAGTCAAATGTGAATTTCCAAGGAAACTCTCCGCAGGATCAAACTGTTCTCCCTTTCCCTCTCTATGAAAAATAGAAGGGAATTGATCCTACCCCCCCCCCCCCCCCCCATCCCCCCCCCCCCCCCCCCCCCCCCCCCCCCCCCCCCCCCCACACACACACTCAGTAACTCACCCGATTGTACGGACCTGGAATCATCAAAATTTATTGGGAAATTGGGGCATATAATCTTGGTGGATGATATTTGTAATAGTTGGTGAGGTCAGTATTTAAATAGAAAAAAAACTTTATACATACGATTTCAAACATTCATTTTAAAAATTTAACTTATTCAAATCACTTGACAATAAAAGTAAGTGTAGAATTTCAAGTCCATAAAACAATTGGATGTGGTGGAGTCTTCCACGAAGTTGGTGCAGTTCAGACAAGCGATAAATATAGTCAATATTCATGACCATGTTGATCATGTGATTTGGGGATATGTTTCTATTAGTTTATGACGAACAACACTCATTTTCATATTGACGTCAGACATTTAGCACATGGTCAACCATGTGTTTTTTCTGTCCTGTTTCGCCAAGTCAAGAGTGCACATTTCTACATCAGCTTAACGGGCTGCCTGGCTGCAACATTTCAGCTTTAATCTACCAAATATGCGGTGCATAGAAGCATGCTGTTAGTTTTAATGGACGGCTGTTGGGAATTGGGTCTGTATGAAAATTTGTCAGTGTCAACACAAGCAAACAGTTTGCAAACATAAACAGAACAGCATGTCGTGCATCTATAAATAACCGACTTGACGTCACTTGAGCTTTGGGTAATTCAGAATGTGTGTCAGGAGAAGTAAGACATTATTTATTGGCTGATTATTCAACAATTTGCCAATCAAGTTTTGCGTTGTTTATTTGCGTATTTCTGTTTCGCCTTCGTGCACACATGTCAGATCTGAAGTACATCAAATTGTAACAACATGAGTGACAGAAATACTGCCAATAACAACGAAGGTATCGTCAGCCCACCTGCAAAATTTAAATCCCTTGTCTGGAAACACTTTGGCTTTCCCTCATACAAAGATGAGAATGGTGTCTGCAAAACAGATACGAAGACCACTGTGTGCAGATTATGTTGCACTGAACTTTCGTATAAGTTTGGGAATACCTCAAACATGAGTACACGGGTACAGCTGCCACAGCAGTCCAACAGCTTGCTAGGCTTCTAGCGTATTGCAAACATGATTCTCCATCAGTTTTTGGGCGAATAATGTTAGAAAAAATGTACCGCAATACGTATTGTACCACCACCGAAAAACCGCAATATGTACCGAACCGTGACGTAAGTGTACCGTTGCAGCCCTAGTCGAGAAGTTATCAAAAGCTGTCGTTGGAACCACACGTTTTAAAGTGGGAGTTTCTTTTCGGTAAACCCATATATGGGATTGTGTCACATGAGTCATGATGTAACACTGCATTATCTATTTTTATCATGTGCTCCACACATTTCAACATGAGAAAAATTCAGTGGCTTCGTGTTGATAAATCTAGTGATGAATGGATAATCGGAATCGGCAATCGGAACCAGACGGTTAAAGGGCATCAGCCGATTATGACAGCCGTCAGTTAAACACCGGCAGTTTCCGGTTATTCTATATTTAACACTGACTATAAAAATCCTTTTGATATCTGGCGATTTCAATAAAGTTTCCCTATTAAAAACGTGTGTAGTGCATAACAGAAAATTTAGGGACTTGCAGAGCAGAGATATTACAGAATTTACCAACGTCAGTTGGTATGAAATCGCCACCATTTCCCGAAGATTGTAGAGTTCATGTAAACATTAGAGAAACACATCAGGGCAGGTAACAGGTTGAAAAAAGGACATTGAATTACACATACTGACATATGTGTAAACCATGTGTCATACGACTTCACAACACACATTAACATCAAAATTGTTATTCATTTAAGACACAAAGTGTGTGTGCTCAGTATATTCCTGGTTAATACAGCCAAGTGTATTCTATCCTTACACAAAACCGTATAAACACTATTTACCGGAATAAAACACAGTCTTGTGTGATTGTATCGTTAATAACAATCTTTTCCCCACACCCCAACCAAAATGCAAATATTATTTTGGCTAATATTGCCCAGCACTAAATATGCATACTCTGAGAACTTATGTGGTATTAAGCGTTCGTAATTGATGATTTATCAACGAAATTCTGTATTCTAACAGGCACCAACAGATTTTCTTCAGTGTCCTACTTCATCCATCGGAATTGGCATAATCGGCAGAGAAATATCCAGTAATCAGTTGATAGCAAGTTTTGATAATCGGTTCATCACTAGAAAAATTTCACCCCAAAATGGCTCGATATTAAACTTATTTCACCCAAACCTCTCACAGTTAACACAGATTACTAATATGGAGGAATTACCTTAAGGTGCTATATAAGTAATAGAATTTTGTTTATTTTGAAATTCCCACCTCTGATATTCTTAAAATTCAAATTAACTGTATACAAATTATACATCAATATGAAGGTTGAGATGTATAGAACACGAAAAATATATGAAATAAACTCATAGAGTTGACGGCAGGCACCACTGATTCCTGGAAGTCTTCTCCCATATTCGTACCAGAACTGAGAATACAATAATATTTCAGGAGAACAACCTGTGGCCAAATGTACTTCACATATCCAAGAACAAAGCTAGGCATTCAAAACACTTTAGGATGCAGTGATAGGACTGCATTTGAGAAAAGAACAACACTGTATTCATTAGCTTAACTTGACATAGTCAAGATAAGCTATTGCCATCACGCGTGCGGAAGTCTGTTAGTCTGTGAGTCTGTTAGTCTGTTCACATTTTCCTTTAGCACGGGCTACACCCCGCAGTTCTTGTCTGATTGTCACAAAATTTCATATGCAGGTTTGGGGTCATATCTAGATGAGAACGCCCCCTTTTGGTCTCGATCGGTCAACCGGTATTGCTGCCCGAGCCCAAAACCCGAAAACCATTAGCACAGTCTACAGGTCGTATTTATGAAGGGATTTCATTGTAACCTGGTAGGATGCCTCTGTATAATGCCTAGATAAGAACGTCCCCTTTTGGGCATGATCTGTCAACCGTGATGGCTGCCCAAGCCCGAAACCCAAAAACTTTTAGCACAATCTGCAGGTCATGTTTAATGTGGAGGAATTTCATTGTAACTTGGTAGTATGACTCCTTATGATGTCTAGATGAGAATTTCCCCATTTAGGCGTGATCTGCCAACTGTGACGACTGCCCAAGCCCAAAACCCATTGTAACTTGGTGGGTTGACTTCATATAATGTCTAGATGAGAAAATCCCCTTTTGGTCCTGATTGGGCAACTGTGATGGCAACAGGGGCCCGAAGCCCGAAAACCTTTAGCACAGTCTACAGGTCATATTTATGAAGGGATTTCATTGTAATTTGGTAGGTAGGATGGCTCCAAATAATGTCTAGATGAGAACGTCCCATTTTGATCGCGATCATTCAGCCTTAATGGGTGCCCGAACCCAAAATCCTTTAGTATAGGCAAAAGGTCATATTTATGGAAGGATTTCATTGTAACCTGTTAGGTTGACTCCATATAATGCCTAGATGATGACATCCCCTTTTGGTCGTGATTGGTCAACTGTGATGGCTCCAGGTTCCCGAAGCCCGAAAACCTTGAGCACACTCTACAGGTCATATTTATACAGGGATTTCAGTGTAACTTCGTAGGATCACTCCAGATGATGCCCAGATGAGATTGTCCTTGATTGAAACTTCATAGGTAGGCTGGCATCAGTGAGAGGAAGAACCCTATGTATTTTGGACTTCCTAGGTGAAAGGTCAAGGCCACTGTGGCCTTCAACATAGTTAATCCATCAACAATTGGTTTCCAGACAATAACTTGATAATGGTTTGACCCACATTCATGAAACTTCATAGGTAGGTTGGCCTAGGTGAGTGGAAGACCCCTATTTATTTTGGACTTGCTAGGTCAAAGGTCAAGGTCATGGTGACCTTGAACATAATAAATCATAAACAATTGGTTTCCAGATGATAATTTGACAGTGGTTCCACCAACGTTCATGAAACTTCATAGTTAGGTTGGCATTGGTGCAAGAAAGAACCCTATTTATTTTGGAATCACTATGTCAAAGGTCAAGTTCACAGAGACCCTTCACATAGTGAATTGTAAACAACTGATTTCTGCACGATAAGTTGATAATGATTAAACCCACTTTTGTGCTGTCACAACTGGACATGGGATCGGTGATCCTATCGGCATTTTTAGCTCAACTTGACTAAGTCAGGCTGAGCTATTGCCATCACTTCTCGTCTGTCGGTGTATGTACGTGTACGTCCGTTTGTACGTTAGTATGTTAGTACGTATGTCCACAATTTCCTTTGGCACACCTCACAGGTCACATTTATGATCAGATCACTTTGAAACTTGGTATGCTTGTTTGGGCTGACCTCTAGATGGGAGCTATCGATTTTCTTCCATTTCCACCAAAAAATGTTGCCACGGCCAATGTTCTTAGAACTTAGTTTAGTCAGACCTCAATATATCACTTCGGCACACCCTACAGGGCACATTTATGATCGGATTGCTTTGAAACCTGGTATGCTTGTTTGGGAAGACCTTAGATGGGAGCTATCGATTTTCTTCCATTTCTGTCAAAAAATGTTGCCACTGGCAATGACCTTCGATGAACTTAGTGCAGTTATGCATCAATATTTCCATTTGGTACACCCTACAGGACACATTTATGATCGGATTGCTTTGAAACCTGGCATGCTTGTTTGGGGAGACCTCTAGATGAGAGCTATCGATTTGCTTCTATTTCTGTCAAAAAATGTTGCTGCGGCCAACGTTCTTAGAACTTAGTTTAGTCAGACCTCAATATTTCCCTTTGGCACACCCTACAGGGCACAGTTATAATCGGATTGCTTTGAAACCTGGCATGCTTGTTTGGGGTTACCTCTATAAGGGAGCTATCAATTTTCTTTCATTTCTGTCAAAAAATGTTGCCACTGGCAATGACCTTCAATGAACTTGGTAAAAACTTAGTTAAGCATCAATATTTCCCTTTGGCACACCTTGCAGAGCACATTTATGATTGGATCGCTTGCAAACTTGAGCTTGTGTGGGGGTGACATCTGTATGGGAGCTATCGATTTTCTTCCATTTCTGTCAAAAAATGTTGCCGCTGACCTTTGAACTTAGTCAGACCTCAGTATTTCCCTTTAACACGGCCTTCAGGGCACATTTATGATCGGATCACTTTGAAACTTGGTGTGTGTGTTCTGTGTGACCTCTAGATGTGAGGTATTGCTTTTTTCCATTGCCATAAAAATTTATTGTCGTTATCACCTTTCTTCCTTAAGCCAGTCTTACAGATTACATTTAAAAATGCATGGATTACTCTGATGTTGTGCACACACAATGCTGTTATGTTGAAATTTCATCCAATAACATTGGTACCAATGATCTTCAATTTTGCCATTTCTTTTATAACTTACCAAGTTCTAGTTTGTCGAGTTTATCAACAGTGTCATTGTCTCTTTCATTTATTTATTATTGGTGTTTAAGGTCACATACTTATGCACAATGGCTAATCATGACATGACAGTTTTACGGGTGGAGGAAGCCGGAGTACCCGGAAAAAACCACTGAGCATCGACAAGCAACTGTCTGCTCCTCAACATTCTAACTCTGTTCAAGCTCTGCTCAAGCATGGTTACAGCAGTTGAAGACATGTGCACCATCGACATGCAGTACTCCTTAGTACACAGTGTCATCGTGCCCCCAAGTAGGCAGCCGGGATTAAGTGCCTTGTCCAAGGACACAACACAGGTCGTCCCGGATGGGGATCGAACTCGGGACCTCTAGCACAGAAGTCCAACAGTCTACCACTGAGCCACCACGCTCCCAACTGATGTGAGTGTTCATCACAATGATGAGTAACTGTGGTCATGTGATTTTCCAACTGATTTTAATAAGTAAATACATGTACAGTGGAGCGCTGTTAACTGAATAGCCACTTTGCCAATGAAAATTATTCAGTTAACAAGAGAATTCAATTAACAGGGATTGTGTCACTTCCCTGTATTCTGGAGATAAATTTAGCATTTATTCTATTATTAGCTCAATTTGACAAAGTCAAGCTGAGCTATTGCCATCACTTCTCGTCCGTCGGCGTACGTACGTACGTCCACAATTTCCTTTGGCACACCTCACAGGTCACATTTATGATCAGATCACTTTGAAACTTGGTATGCTTGTTTGGGCTGACCTCTAGATGGGAGCTAGCGATTTTCTTCAATTTTCGTAAAAAAATGTTGCCGCGGCCAACGTTCTTAGAACTTAGTTCAGTCAAACCACAATATTTCCCTTTGGCACACCCTACAGGGCACATTTATGATTGGATTGCTTTGAAACCTTGTATGCTTGTTTAGGGTGACCTCTAGATGGGAGCTATCGATTTTCTTCAATTTCCGTCAAAAAATGTTGCCACGGCCAACGTTCTTAGAACTTAGTTTAGTCAGACCTCAATATTTCCCTTTGGCACACCCTACAGGGCACATTTATGATCGGATTGCTTTGAAACCTGGTATGCTTGTTTGGGGAGACCTCTAGATGGGAGCTATCGATTTTCTTCAATTTTCGTCAAAAAATGTTGCCGCGGTCAACGTTCTTAGAACTTAGTTTAGTCAGAAGACCTCAATATTTCTCTTTGGCACACCCTACAGGCCACATTTATGATCGAATTGCTTTGAAACCTGGCATGCTTTTTCGAGGTGACCTCTAGATGGGAGCTATCAATTTTCTTCAATTTCCATCAAAAAATGTTGCCGCGGCCAAGGTTCTTAGAACTTAGTTTAGTCAAAAGACCTCATTATTTCTCTTTGGCACACCCTACAGGGCACATTTATGATCAGATTGCTTTGAAACCTGGCATGCTTGTTTGGGGTGACCTCTAGATGGGAGCTATCGATTTTCTTCAATATCCGTAAGAAAATGTTGCCGCCGCCAACGTTCTTAGAACTTCGTTTAGTCAAACCACAATATTTCCCTTTGGCACACCCTACAGGGCACATTTATGATTGCATTGCTTTGAAACCTTGTACGCTTGTTTAGGGTGACCTCTAGATGGGACCAATCGATTTTCTTCAATTTCCGTAAAAAAATGTTGCCACGGCCAACGTTCTTAGAACTTAGTTTAGTCAGACCTCAATATTTCCCTTTGGCTCACCCTACAGGGCACATTTATGATTGGATTGCTATGAAACCTGGTATGCTTGTTTGGGGTGACCTCTAGATGGGAGCTATCGATTTTTTTCCATTTCCGTCAAAAAATGTTGCCGCGGCCAACCTTCTTAGAACTTAGTTCAGTCAGAAGATCTCGATATTTCTCTTTGGCACACCCTACAGGGCACATTTATGATCGGATTGCTTTGAAACCTGGCATGCTTGTTTGGGGTGAGCTCTAGATGGGATCTATTGATTTTCTTCCATTTCCGTCAAAAAATGTTGCCGCGGCCAACGTTCTTAGAACTTAGTTTAGTCAGACCTCAATATTTCCCTTTTGCACACCCTACAGGGCACATTTATGATCAGATTGCTTTGAAACCTGGTATGCTTCTTTGGGGAGACCTCTAGATGGGAGCTATCGATTTTTTTCCATTTCCGTCAAAAAATGTTGCCGCGGCCAACCTTCTTAGAACTTAGTTCAGTCAGAAGATCTCGATATTTCTCTTTGGCACACCCTACAGGGCACATTTATGATCGGATTGCTTTGAAACCTGGCATGCTTGTTTGGGGTGAGCTCTAGATGGGATCTATCGATTTTCTTCAATTTCCGTAATAAAATGTTGCCGCCGCCAACGTTCTTAGAACTTAGTTTAGTCAGACCTCAATATTTCTCTTTGGCACACCCTACAGGGCACATTTATGATTGGATTGCTTTGAAACCTGGTATGCTTGTTTAACTTGGTGTTCTCATTAGACAAGACCTTTTGATAAGAACTATTGATTAGTATTCATTTCTGTGAAAAAAGTTGCCATTTACAGTAACCTCTGAACATACTGCATTTGTGTATCAACATTCTTCCTTTAGCCAGTCTTACAGTTTACATTTAAAAATTGATGGATTACTCTGTTCTTCACTTTTGCCATTTCATTTATAACTTACCAAGTTCAAGTTTGTCAAGTTGAGCTACAGCGTCATCGATACTTTCATATATTGTTTGTCAGAGCTCCATGAGCTCTGTCGAACAAAATATAATAGATTAAATGTCTGTATTGGAAAACTGAGTCCAAATAGGTCTACTAACAAAGGAAAACTAGGGCGAGTCAGGGTAATTTCTAGACAGGTTACACAATTTTTTATTCAATTAACAGGAGTTTACCCTATAACCAATATTCAATTAACAAGTCAAATTTGTACTGGAGGTATGGTAAATGGTTTTGTGTTGGGAAATTATATTCAATTAAGAGGGTTATTCAGTTAAGAGATATCCAATTACGTGGGTTCCACTGTACTAGCAAAGCTTCTGGATTGGTATATATTTTAAAACAAAATTTTACTTGTAAAATTTAATTTTTCACTGAATTTTTAGGGAATCATGCATTTGATGGAGAGAAACATGTAAATGTGATAGAAAAAACAGTAATGGAAAAAGTTTTGTGTTGGGGAAGTGCCCAGTATGGACAGTTGGGTATTGGACCTGTTGATCACAGTTACATTTCCAAACCTGAAGTAGTTACACTGTTGAATGAAAAAGAAATAAAGACTTTGAGTTGTGGAGTCAGACACACACTTATTGTTTTCAAAGATGGATCACTTGAAAGTTGTGGAGACAATGAATATGGCCAACTTGGCCATCAGAAAAGCTGTACTCGACCAGGTAATTATCAAAGGATACTTGACTCAGATCTGTCACCTTTATTTTTTTAAATTTTTTCAACAACAAGCGATTTGAAGATACTATGACGACAAATCAGGCCAAAGTACCAAATGTTTCTACTTGCTTTTCATTGTTCTGAGTGACACTTCAGATGAGTAGTAACAGTGAAATGCTTTTCATCCATCATCCAGTTATCATGTGTTGTGAATATTATGTTTGCTTTATCTTCCCACAAACTGTTGTGCTGTTTGTTATGAAATTTGATGTTAACTCTTAACCCACTGAGTATTTTCAAAATAGCAAGCGGCAAATAAACAGAAGACCGCTACTCCTCAAGCCTCGGTAATGGACTTGCTGTGGCTGATCGCACAGCTGATCGCAGCATCCCAGCAAGTGCAAGAGCAGCCTCCCGCAGACTCCAGTTGTGAGCTGTCGGACAGTGCTGTGTCAGTCCAGTCATCTGTTCATGCAGATGTAAATGACCGAATGTCACAGCTGAATCAGTCAGATGGTGAAAGGGACAAGGAAGAGGATTACCCTTCCCTTTCGGAACAGCATATGGTAGCGATGAATTTATTTATCAATACTATACTGACTTTGTTCCACCTGATCAGCAAGCTATTATCTATAGAGAAACTGCTGTCATCTCTGAAGCAGATTTTGTGTGGAGGAAAGAGGGTGTTCTTTCCTTCCCGAAACAATCTCGACAGGTGTCAAAGGCCTTCGGCCATGTTATTGATGCCATATTCACCTCACTAGTGCTAAGAGAAGGCGGTTTCTTACCGACATCTTCAATAAATATACCGTTCCTTGTACTACATTCATTTAAAACGGTTGGAGATGATGTTCAGAGAGCTCCTCTGCATTTAAATGTGCATGTCGGGGATGAAAATATGTCCCTACCTGCATCATTCAGTATATGCTCGGAAGTGATGGAATGTGCTATTTCGTCCAATAGAGCGCATCTGGACATGATGTCCTACGCAGATCACCTCACCAGAGCTATGGCGTAATGTCTTAATGGGAAGGAATTCGAGGATGTTTGTTCCTCGCTTAAAGTTCTTTCCAGGGCAGTCATGTATGCCACGTACAACTCCACCCTGATGGTGGCAAATTGGGAGTTGATCAGACGTGATGTTGCCCTTGCGTCGTCATCACTTATAGATGTCAAGATGAAAAGCTCTCTCCGAGTCGCTCCGGTTTCAGGATATACTCTATTTGACGACAAGCTTTCTTTAGTCTATGAACAGGCTACAAGAAAGCTTCCAATACACTGCTACTGAAGTCTGCATCTCAACACGTTTCAGCAAAGTGGGGTAAGCAGGACTGTTCCGCTTAATCAGTTAAGGGAACTTCTCACGAGGGTACAATAAACCCTCTTGTACTTACTCTGGAGGTCGTCAGTATAGCAATTCGAAAAAGGGGTGCTGGTCTGATCCCGACTATAGATCAGATGCCCCTAAGATGACTGGATGAGGTTCTTCTTTGGGAGGTCGTAGTTTCTCCTTCCGTAAGCCATGTTAATCGTTCAGGTGATGAATAAGACCTCTGTTGCTGACCAGTTGATGGAAAGGTTATTATCTTCGCGAGAAACTGGATTTATGTCACGGAAGATTAGTGGGAAAAGTGTTGTTTCAGAAGGCCTACGGCTATGATTCCGAACATAACCCCCACTTACAGGATGTCTGCGTTGGACTTCAAAAGAGAGTCACTCCTAGTGGAGGTTCAATGCGCTCTTATTGAAGGAAGCAATAGAGATCGTCGAGAATAGACTTCTGTTGCTTTCCACTTAGAGGGAAGGTTATCAACCTCGCAAAAAAGTGGATGATAATTGTGGAAGATCAGTGGATGAGTATGTAGTCTCGGCAGGTCTGCGGCTATCAGTCCGAGCAAAGCTGCACTTACTTCAAGTACATGTTGGTCAAATCTTTCGGTGACTTCTTCCAAGAGAGTCTCTCATTGCGGAGATATAGGCTCTCCTATTGAAGAAAAGCAATAGAGGTCATCGAAATATTCTCTAGGTTATTTCAAATCACCTGTTTTTCGTCCTGAAGTCGGACGAATAGTGCATAGATAGGCTGAGACACCTGTCTTGTTTGGAATAGAGCCGGAAGAGGGAATAAGTACGTCTTTTCCCTCTCGGTGTTCTATTCCTTGGCGTCAAGACATTTAATGTCATTGTGGACATCATAGTCGCCTTATGTACTGTTAGAGTGGTCTTTTCTTGCGGCTAGTGTTGTAAGTCTCCATTTAGTGAGCTTTCAAGGCTGCAAGTGACACAGATATGTCTTCAGGTAGATGAAGACACATAACTGCGTAGCTACCTTGAGATTAC
This sequence comes from Pictodentalium vernedei, assembly GCA_031216915.1. Classification (NCBI taxonomy): domain Eukaryota; kingdom Metazoa; phylum Mollusca; class Scaphopoda; order Dentaliida; family Dentaliidae; genus Pictodentalium; species Pictodentalium vernedei. Next base: position 748,552,115 of record CM062297.1, read on the forward strand.
TTTCTCTTTGGGAATTACAGCTGTTAGAATAGCGGCTTGTCGTTCCCTACCTTGCACGATGAGGGTTGTAAGTCTCCATTTAGTGAGCTTTCAAGTCACTAGTTACACTGAGATATGTGTCTTCATGGAGAGGAAGACTTCTGGCTACATTAGCCAGGCTGTTACCACTGTCTTTTGGGAATAAAACCGATAAGGTACAGTGCTTTGCGATTTATTTCCGTAGGTGTCGTCTTGAGTCTTATTGTTTACACCATAGTAGCCTAGCTAGATAATTATGTAGTGACATAACTGAATTTATTTTCTCTTAGGACTGCTGTCTCTGGGAGTTTAGGGCTGTTAAATAGCGGCCCTTCATTCCCTACCTTGCATGACGATAGTTGTAACTTGTAAGTCTCCATTCAGTGAGCCTTCAAGGTCGCAACTTACACCGATATATCTGTCTTCACAGAGATGAAGACTTATAAGCTACTGTTAGCATTGTAAGCCTCCTTAGTGAGCTTCTAAGGCCACAGTTATCGGCCTTTTATTGTCTTCACATATAGGAAGACCTTTAGCTGCTTCAGCTAGGCTGAGTTCATTGTCCTATCGGGCATGATACCGTATGTTAGATAGGCTTGCTGTGATTATGCAAAAAGTCGACTAATCGTTGGTCATGCAGATTGATCGATTTTAAATTTGAAAGTCGACTTTTTCAACTTTTTATACCCCCGCATGTTTTACAACACCACTGCCTTGCCAGAACGTGATCACGCTGTATATATATGATGGGAACTTTTCTGGATGTATAAACGACAGTGGTAGACCATATGGAGGTAAAGGAGGGTGGCCTCAAGCCCCCATACCCCCCCCCCCCCCCCCCCCAATAAATCGTCATTTTTCTAAGTCTTATTCGGAAATGTTTGCGGTAATTACCTCCCACTTTAATGATTTTTTTTGTGGAAAATATGAAATTTATTTTCAAGTATTACTGCTCTCGTCATGTCAACAACATGTCCGTATTTTAAACAACATCGTAACCATTCTTTGCTCATAAATCTTTTATTTTGAACAACACGAAATAAAACTTGTTGCTTTTGATGAAATTTCAGTATTTTGCATCAAAAAACTAGAGTTAGCCCCCCTGGGTCACTCTTTCGTGTTGGAAATCCGAAAATCACAACGTTTTCCACCATTGATAAATTATTGTGAGTGTGTGTGCGGAATGGGAGGGGGTGTGGGGGGGGGGGGGGGGATGTGTGTGTGACTTTTTACATCCTTGGTGCCCTTACAGGGTCCAGCAGAATAGTCCTTGTAAGTTGTAAAATCCCCCTCCCTCGGATCAGGCCTAGTTCCTTCTGGCTGCTCACGGTTATGTTTCATCTGAATTTTGGGCGTCAGGGTGTATTACTGTTTAACGGTATGGCAGACGATCAACCAACTTAACAGAATGTGGTCAACGAAACGTTCATTCCAACGTTCACCAAGCCCTATAATGTGGGAATGATGGATCGTTGTTGACTCTGTCACCATGTTGTTTGAAATGTACACGGCCACACGCCCGGTTATACCTACCTTTAGGACCATTCAGCCATCTCGTTTTAGTCGACCCTTTGTTAAAAAACATGGTCAAAAAAGTCGCCTAATCGGCGATTTTGGGCTCTGATTAATCGACTATGGAATTTCATAATCACGGCAAGCCTAATGTTAGAGGAGGTTATTCTCTTCCTACCGGTATGGTTTGGTGTTAGTTATATGAGACGATAAGCTCTATTAATGACGCCATATTTACCTAGTGTGATTATGTCGATACGGTGTATTTGTTAATCACATCCCTCTCCGTCCATAGTGGCATTATGGAGTCGGTCAGATATGAGGGAGCTCTGCGTTTCCTATTCTAGTTGCTGACTAACACAAGAGCGATTCAAGTAATGTGGGAAAGGGGGGGTTCGATACAAATTTTTCTTGGAATCAATTGTACACATGTACGGGGCCATGTGTAGGTTGCCTTAGAAGCATGTTTGCTCTTCAGATACTGTTTAATCGGTATTATTCAGACAAGTGTATTGTCATCCACTTTGTATTACCGGTTTTCATCCTATCTACGTATTCCGACTCCAGTATATGTGAGAATTTATTTATTTATTTATTTATTTATTTATTTATTTATTTATTTATTTATTTATTTATTGGTGTTTTAAGTTCATATACTTATGCGCAATGGCTAATCATGACCATGACAGTTTTTCAGGTGGAGGAAGCCGGAGTACCCGGAGAGAACCACCGAGCAACGACGAGCAGCTGCCAGCTCTCCAACATCGTAACTCTGAACTCTGCGCCGCGGTACAGGCAGGGTTAGATTGGTTGAAGACAAGCACACCATCAAGAAGATTTTTTAAGAAATATGGACCTATGGACATGGCTTGAACAAACTTGAATCTCACCCCCTAAGGATGCTGCATACCCAATATCAAAATATTCTGACTGCTGGATCTGAAGAAGAAGATTTTTAAAGAAAATTCCTCATTTTGAACTAAGTTATCATTCGTGCTTCCACAGTGAGCCCAAATATGGACCTAGGGACATGGCTTGAACAAACTTGAATCTCACCCTCCCTAAGGATGCTTGTATACCAAATATCAAAACATTCCGACTGCTGGATCTGAAGAAGAAGATTTTTAAAGAAAATTTCTCATTTTGAACTAAGTTATCATTCGGGCTCCCACAGTGAGCCCAAATATGGACCTAGGGACATGGCTTGAACAAACTTGAATCTCACCCTCCCAAGGATGCTGCATACCAAATATCAAAACATTGGACTGCTGGATCTGAAGAAGATTTTTAAAGAAAATTCCTCATTTTGAACTAAGTTATAATTCGAGCTACCACAGTGAGCCCAAATATGAACCCAGGGACTTGGCTTGAACAAACTTAAATCTCACCCCCCTAAGCATGGTGCATACCCAATATCAAAAGATTCTGCCTGCTGGATCTTGAGAAGAAGATTTTCAAAGAAATTTGCCTGAAATGCACTAAGTTCAAATTTGTGCTCCTATACTGAGCCCAAATATAAACCCAGGGGGCCGATTTGAACAAACTTGAATCAGATCCACCCTACAATGTTGCATACCAAATATCAAAAGATTCTGTCTGCTGGATCTGGAGAAGAAGATTTTTTAATGTTTTTCCCATTGCCTACAGTGTTAAAAATGCTGACTCAGCACTTTTTCAAAGTCCCGAAACTGTACCCTATGATAAAACCGATAGCAATTTCTTTTGACCAATCCTTTCTGTTGGTCTTAAGGAAGCTTCACGCCAAATAAAAATTCTCGGCACGTTTTAATTTTTTTCTATTTTTAGCTTCTGCGGTTCCCATGTGGCTGCAGGAAAATTTTTTTTGGCATAAATCAAGTACTTGTAACCCAATAATACCTCATATTAAATTTGGTTCAAATTGGCCTCTGGGTTCAGAAGATAGATATTTTGGGCGGGGAAAAAATTCTTGCCCCTCTCAGAAAAAAGGTAAATATTGCCCGTCAAACCTCTCTTGAACAAACTTGAGTCTACACCTCAAATGGAAGCTGCATACCAAATATCAAGTCTCTGCTATGGCTGGTTCATGAGAAGATTTTTTAAAATTTTGTGCATTTTGGCCCCACCCCACTTCACAATATGAGCAGAAATCCAATTTGAAGAAAAACCCAAATGCCCCTATATAACCGCTACTCGTGTGAATTTTCATTGAACTACAGCCAGTGGCTTGGGAAAAAATGACCCAAACACCACCTTCATGACGTACGATGGACGACCTACGATGGCCGACAGACAAAAAGTGATCAGAATAGCTCACCCCGACTTTCAGTCAGGTGAGCTAAAAATCTTCTTCTCATGAACCAGCAGTAGCAGAGACTTGATATTTGGTGTGCAGCTTCCTTTTGAGGTGTAGACTCAGATTTGTTGAAGAGAAGTTCGAGGAGCTATATTTGCCTTCGTTATGGGGGGGGGGGGGGGGCAAGAATTTTTGTCCCACCCAAAATTTCTATTTTCCAAACCGAGAGGCACATTTAAACCAAATTTGATTTGAGGGCTTATTGGGTCATAAGTACTTAATTTAGGCCAATTTTTTTTTTTCCCGTCGCCCCACGGGAACCGCAGGAGCTAAAAATAGAAAAAAATTAAAACGCCCATATTTCCAAAACTACACGGCACTGAGAATTCTTATTTGGTGTGAAGCTTCCTCAGGACCAACAGAATGGAATGGTGAAAAAAAATTGCTATCGCTTTTATCATGGGATACTTTTTTGGGACTTTCAAAAAGTGCTGAGTCAGCATTTTTTAACACTGTGGGTAATGGGAAAAACATTTAACACTACTTTTCTCCCAAACCACTGCTCCAAAAGCTTTCAAATTTCACATATAACATCTTTGGACGATTGTTTCTCATGTTTATTGAAATCAATTCTTTGAGTCCATATTTGGGCTCTCTATGGGAGCCTAAATGTTTAAATTAGGTCATTATGAGGAATATTCTTTAAAAATCTTCTTCTTCAGATCTACCAATAGGAATCTTTTGATATTTGGTATACAGCATGCTTAGGGAGGTGAGATTCAAGTTAGTTCAAGCCAAATCCCTGGGTTCATATTTGGGCTGAAAATTTGGGGTCCTGGTCCGGAAGAAATTTTGGACCAAAATCCGGAATGAGTTTTTTTGTTTTTTATGCACTTTGGTCAATTTTAAGATAAAAAAAATAATTTTTTTTTACACTGAAAATTTGGGGGCTGGGTGGGACGTAGAAAATTTTGGACCAAAATCCGGAAATTAGTTCTTTAGTTTTTTATGTGTTTTGATCCATTTTAAGAAGAAAAAAAAGTTTTAGTCTGAAAAAAGTTTGTTTGGGACTTCGAAAATTTCCGAACAAAAATAAAAAAAATCTTTTTTTTATGCGTTAATCTCAATTTTTGGACGTGCAAGTGCAGGAACTGAAAATAGAAGGAAAATCCTGTGTATTGTGTGGGCACAATAGCTTCATTTAGTTGGTATATGCTTTTCTTAGGAGGGACGTATGCAGCTTATTCAAGTCAAGTCCCTGGTTTGATATTTAGACTACCTTGTCAGGTGAGTGCCTTAAGGCCCCATGGGGCCTCTTGCTTATATTGTCCTTCAACAATACAGATCACTATGTTTGGGTTATTTTTGGCAATAATTTGTGTTTTTAGCTCAACTTTGGCGAAGCCAAAATTTGAGGTATTCTCATGGCCCGTCAACCTTCTGTCCATCTATCTGTCTGTCCGTCTGTCCATCGCGCCGTACACACGGTTCAGGCTAGAGGCCGTATTTATGAACGGATCTTTACGAAACTTCTTGGGCACCTTTGTTATCACCTTGGGACGAGAACGAGTGTTTTTGGGTCCGGTCTGAAATTCAAGATGGCCACTGGCAGCCATTTTTTACAAAATTAGGTGCATTTAGATTTTTGCGCAGAACTTCCATATGAAAGTGCTGATTTGAATAATTTTTTGTGTGAATGTTTAGTACCAAGGGATACATCACACATAATACAGGTTTTTTCTTGTGCATAAATTATGCCAAGTAGACTAACTTTGATCTATTCAATGTTTCTTTCAGCACTGTAACTGCAAATGCCAATACGGCTCGGGCTAGAGGCCGTATTTATGAACCAATCTTTACGAAACTTCTTGGGTACCTTTGTTATCACCGTGGGACAAGAACAAGTGTTTTTTTTTTTGGGGGGGGGGGGGGGGGGGGGTGTTCCGAAATTCAAGATGGCTGCCATTTTGTACCAAAATTAGTGTAATCAGTTTTTTGTACAGAACTTCTGTATGAAATTTCTGATTTGAATAAATTTCTGTATGAATGTTTAGTAACATGGAATACATCACATATAATACAGGTTTTTTTCTCGAGCAGAAATTATGCAAATTAGGTGAACTTTGATTTATTCAGTGCTACTTATACACAGTAAGTGCATTTGTCAATACTGCTTGGACTTGAGGCTGTATTTATGTACCGATCTTCACAAAACTTCTTGGGTACATTTGTTATCACCTTGGGATGAGAACGAGTGTTTCTGGGTGCAGTCCAAAATTTCAAGAAGGCTGCCAGCGGCCATTTTGTACCAAAATTTGGTCCAATCAGTTTTTGTACACAATGTCTATATGGCTCAGGCTAGAGGCTGTATTTGTGAACCGATCTTTACGAAACTTCTTGGGTACCTTTGTTATCACTGTGGGATGAGAACAAGTGTTTTTGGGTGCGGTCCAAAATTCAAGATGGCCGCCAGCAGCCTTTTTGTACCAAAATTAGTGCAATTAGTTTTTTGTACAGAACTTCTGTATCAAAGTTCTGATTTGAATAAATTTTTGTGGGAATGTTTAGTAACATGGAATACATCACATATAATACAGGTTTTTTTCTCGAGCAGAAATTATGCAAATTAGGTGAACTTTGATTTATTCAGTGCTACTTATACACAGTAAGTGCATGTGTCAATATGGCTTGGGCTAGAGTCTGTATTTATGAACTGATCTTCACGAAACTTCTTGGGGTACCTTTGTTATCACCTTGTGACAGGAACGAGTGTTTTTGGGTGCCTTTGTTATCACTGTGCTATGAGAAATATTTTTGGGTTCAGTCAGACCCACTCTGGGACTCAAAGATTTCTTTTCTAGTTTAGCATCTAACTGTCGCCCACCTTTACAATACTTTCCCTATATATTTGTTACAGGCTATTGTCAGTATTTATGTACAGACCATTACAATACTTTACATGTACCTTTGTTATCAGGTCATTACCTAGATGTTTGTCATTGCTGTGCCACACACTATACATGAACAAGTCTTAAACAAGTTGAGCTACAGTGTCATTGACACTTTCATTAATATTTATTCTAGTAAACTGTAGGCGTGCAATAGATACAGAACAGCATACGCATTTGAACTGTCATTTTTAGCTCAACTTGACAAAGTCAAGCTGAGCTATTGCCATCACTTCTCGTCCGTCGACGTACGTACGTACGTTAGTACGTACGTCCACAATTTCCTTTGGCACACCTCACAGGTCGCATTTATGATCAGATGACTTTGAAACTTGGCATGCTTGTTTGGGGTGACCTCTAGATGGGAGCTATCGATTTTCTTCAATTTCCGTCGAAAAATGTTGCCGCGGCCAACATTCTTAGAACTTAGTTTAGTCAAACCACAATATTTCCCTTTGGCACACCCTACAGGGCACATTTATGATTTGATTGCTTTGAAACCTGGTATGCTTATTTTGGGTGACCTCTAGATGGGAGCTATCGATTTTCTTCAATTTCCGGCAAAAAATGTTGCCACGGCCAACGTTCGTAGAACTTAGTTTAGTCAGACCTCATTATTTCCCTTTGGCACACCCTACAGGGCACATTTATGATCAGATTGCTTTGAAACCTGGTATGCTTGTTTGGGGAGATCTCTAGATGGGTGCTATCGATTTTCTTCAATTTCTGTCAAAAAATGTTGCCGCGGCCAACGTTCTTAGAACTTAGTTTAGTCAGAAGACTCAATATTTCCCTTTGGCACACCCTACAGGATACATTTATGATCGGATTGCTTTAAAACCTGGCATGCTTGTTTGGGGTGACCTCTAGATGGGAGCTATCGATTTTCTTCAATTTCCGTCAAAAAATGTTGCCGCGGCCAACGTTTTTAGAACTCAGTTTAGTCAGACCACAATATTTAACTTTGACACATCCTACAGGGCACATTTATGATTTGATTGCTTTGAAACCTGGTATGCTTGTTTGGGGAGACCTCTAGATGGGAGCTATCGATTTTCTTCAATTTCCGTCTAAAAATGTTGCCGCGGCCAACGTTCTTAGAACTTAGTTTAGTCAGAAGACTCAATATTTCCCTTTGGCACACCCTACAGGGCACATTTATGATCGGATTGCTTTGAAACCTTTCATGATTGTTTGGGGTGACCTCTAGATGGGAGCTATCGATTTTCTTCAATTTCCATCAAAAAAGGTTGCCGCAGCCAACATTCTTAGAACTTAGTTTAGTCAGATCACAATATTTCCCTTTGGCTCACCCTGCAGGGCACATTTATGATTAGATTGCTTTGAAACCTGGTATGCTTATTTACGGTGACCTCTAGATGGGAGCTATCGATTTTCTTCCATTTCCGTCAAAAAATGTTGCCACGGCCAACGTTCTTAGAATTTAGTCAAGTCAGACCACAATATTTCCCTTTTATACACCCTACAGGGTACATTTATGATTGGATTGCTTTGAAACCGGGCATGCTTGTTTGAGAGGCCTCTAGATGGGAGCTATCGATTTTCTTCGGTTTCTGTCAAAAAATGTTGCCACTGGCAAAAAAAAATGACATCGGTACCATTTATAACTTACCAAGTTCAAGTTTGTCAAGTTGAGCTACAGTGTCATTGACACTTTCATTTACTTCACAAGATCACTTTCGGCAGAGAGATAATATTGAACAAGAAGGTGAAGGCTTCGTGTTCAATATTATCCCTCTGCCAAAATCGCTTAATAATTTTTAGCTTAACTTGACATAGTCAAGATAAGCTATTGCCATCACACGTGCGGAAGTCTGTTAGTCTGTGAGTCTGTTAGTCTGTGAGTCTGTGACGTCTGTTCACATTTTCCTTTAGCACGGGCTACACCCCGCAGTTCTTGTCTGATCGTCACGAAATTTTATATGCAGGTTTGGGGTCATGTCTAGATGAGAACGTCCCCTTTTGGTCGCGATCGGGCAACCGGTATGACTGCCCGAGCCCAAAACGCGAAAACCATTAGTCTACAGGTCGTATTTATGAAGGGATTTCATTGTAACTTGGTAGGATGCCTCTGTATAATGCCTAGATGAGAACTTCCCCTTTTGGGCATGATCTATCAATCGTGATGGCTGCCCAAGCCCGAAACCCAAAAACTTTTAGCACAGTCTGCAGGTCATGTTTAATGTGGAGGGATTTCATTGTAACTTGGTAGGATGACTCCTTATGATGTCTAGATGAGAATTTCCCCATTTGGGCATGATCTGCCAACCGTGACGACTGCCCGAGCCCAAAACCCAAAAACCTTTAGCATAGGCAAAAGGTCATATTTATGGAAGGATTTCATTGTAACCTGTTAGGCTGACTCTATATAATGCCTAGATGATGACATCCCCTTTTGGTCGTGATTGGTCAGTTGTGATGGCTACAAGTGCCCGAAGCCCGAAAACCTTGAGCACAGTCAACAGGTCATATTTATGAAGGGATTTCATTGTAACTTCGTAGGATCACTCCAGATGATGCCCAGATGAGATTGTCCCCCTTGGTTGTGATCTTTCAACCATGATGGCTGCCCGAGCCCGAAGGCCGAAAACCTTAAGCACAGTCTACAGGTCATATTTATGAAGGGATTTCATTGTAACTTGGTAGGATGACTCCAAATAATGTCTAGATGAGAACGTCCCATTTTGGTCATGATCATTCAGCCTTGATGGGTGCTCGAGCTCAAAAACCTTTAGCATAGGCAAAATGTTATATTTATGGAAGGATTTCATTGTAACTTTGTAGGATCACTCCAGATGATGCCCAGATGAGATTGTCCCCTTTGGTTGTGATCATTCAACCATGATGGCTGCCAGTGCCCGAAGCCCGAAAACCTTAAGCACAGTCTACAGGTCATATTTATGAAGGGATTTCATTGTAACTTGGTAGGTTGACTTCATATAATGTCTAGATGAGAATGTCCCCTTTTGGACATGATTGGGCAACTTTGATGGCTAAAGGTGCCCGAAGCCCGAAAACCTTTAGCACAGTCTACAGGTCATATTTATGAAGGGATTTCATTGTAACTTTGTAGGATGACTCCAAATAATGTCTAGATGAGAACGTCCCATTTTGGTCATGATCATTCAGCCTTGATGGGTGCCCGAGCCCAAAAACCTTTAGCATAGGCAAAAGGTTATATTTATAGAAGGATTTCATTGTAACCTGTTAGGTTGACTCCATATAATGCCTAGATGATGACATCCCCTTTTGGTCGTGATTGGTCAACTGTGATGACTACAGGTGCCCGAAGACCGAAAACCTTGAGCACAGTCTACAGGTCATATTTATGAAGGGATTTCATTGTAACTTCGCAGGATCACTCCATATGATGCCCAGATGAGATTGTCCCCTTTGGTTGCGATCATTCAACCATGATGGCTGCCTGAGCCCGAAGCCCGAAAACCTTTAGCACAGTCTACAGGTCATATTTATGAAGGAATTTCATTGTAACTTGGTAGGTTGACTTCATATAATATCTAGATGAGAACGTCCCCTTTTGGACACGATTGGGCAACTGTGACAGCTTCAGGGGCCCAAAGCCCGAAAACCTTTAGCACAGTCTACAGGTCATATTTATGAAGGGATTTCATTGTAACTTTGTAGGATGACTCCAAATAATGTCTAGATGAGAACGTCCCATTTTGGTCAGGATCATTCAGCCTTGATGGGTGCCCGAGCCCCAAAACCTTTAGCATGTCTGTAGGTCGTATTTATGGAAGGATTTCATTGTAACTTGTTAGGTTGACTACATATAATGCCTAGATGATGACATCCCCTTTTGGTCGTGGTTGGTCAACTGTGATGGCTACAGGTGCCTAAGCCCGAAAATCTTGAGCACAGTCTACAGGTCATATTTATGAAGGGATTTCATTGTAACTTCATAGGATCACTCCAGATGATGTCCAGATGAGAATGTCCCCTTTTGGTTGCGATCATTCAGCCATGATGGCTGCCCAAACCTAAAGCCCGAAAACCTTTAGCACAGTCTTCAGATCATATTTATGAAGGGATTTCATTGTAACTTGGTAGGTTGACTTCATGTAATGTCTAGATGAGAACAGCCCCTTTTGGACACCATTAGGCAACTGTGTTGGCTACAGGGGCCCAAAGTCCGAAAATCTTTAGCACAGTCTACAGGTGATATTTATGAAGGGATTTCATTGTACCTTGGTAGGATGACTCTAAATAATGTCTAGATGAGAACGTCCCCTTTTGGTCGCAATCATTCAGCCTTGATGGCTGCCCGAATCCAAAACCCCAAAACCTTTAGCATAGTCTATTGGTCATATTTATGGAAGGACTTCATTGTTACCCGTAAGTTTGACTCCATATAATGCCTAGATGATGACATCCCCTTTTGGTCGTGATTGGTCAGCTGTGATGGCTTCAGGGGCCTGAAGCCCAAAAACCTTGATGACACAGTCTGCAGGTCATATTTATGAAGGGATTTCATTGTAACTTTGTAGGATCACTCCAGGTGATGAGAATGTGCCCTGTTGGTTGCGATCATTCAACCATGATGGCTGCCAGAGCCCAAAGCCCAAAAACCTTAAGCACAGTCTACAGGTCATATTTATTAAGGGATTTCATTGTAACTTGGTAGGTTGACTTCATATAATGTCTAGATGAGAACGTCCCCTTTGGACGCAATTGAGAAACTGACGGCTACAGGGGCCCGAAGCCCGAAAACCTTTAGCACAGTCTACATGCCATATTTATGAAGGGATTTTAATGTAACTTGATAGGATGACTCGTTTTGGAATAATTTCACTGTAACTTGGTAACTTTTGTTGATATACGTTAACTGTGAGTGCCACATACATTAACTGTGAGGTCATATTAACCCACCCCTCAGCTCTTTAGTACAGTGTACACCTTATATTATTTTTATCATAAACATAGCATACAGGGAACAGAAATGAACATATTCCCAATTATCACAATTCTTGTCTGATTTCATAATCCTTTCATAAACATTGAACATTATCCTTTTCATCAAACACAACACTCAAGTTAAGCTACAGTGTCATTGACACTTTCATTTAGTAAACTGTAGGCATGCAATAAATACAGAACAGCATATATGTTCGAACTATCATTTTTACCGCACTCGATCGATTTTGGCGGAGGGATAATATTGAACTCGAAGCCTTCAGTATCTCGTTCAGTATTATTCCTTCTGCCCGAATTGATCTTGTGCGATAAAAAAATGATAGTTTGTATGCAAATGCCGGAATGTGCCCTTTGTGAATGATTTTGAATAGATGATGTATTTATATTTTTATTTTAAATTATAAATTATGCAGGTACAGTTGATTTAAAGAGCCAAGAGGTATTAGATGTAGCTGCTGGTGGGACTCATAGCATTGCTTTAACTTCTGCTGGAGAAATATTCACATGGGGATGTAATAGTAAGGGGCAACTTGGTAGAGGAGATAATCTGGATGAAGAAAAATTACGACTTCCCAAGTAAGAAGTATTACAGAGCAAAACACCATAACCCTCTGTGCACTGATGACAACATACCAAAATTTCATGAAGCATATGTTTCCCATTATTCAACTAGGAATTCAACCAATCCAGTCTTATTTGACAGAGCTCGATGAAACCGAATTGGTTTAATTCCTAATTGCATGGGAAAATATGCTTGTTTACATTTTGATATTTTGTCCTCAGTGTAAGGGTTGGTTAATTCTTTTCTTTTTTCTGTGAACTTATAGTCTCATTATTTCTGTCTGTTATTATAATATTTTTCTGTAATTTTTTATGATGAACAGATTCTGGTGTATAATTCAATTTAGAACCAGTCAATATTATGTAACATTCTGGGGTTGGAGGTGGGGTGTTAAATTACCCTATATAGACTTCTACAGCTGACTTTCAAAGAAAGGTATACAAAGGATTATGTTAGAGCTGCCACTGGTCTCAAATGATACACAAAAAATAGGTATAATCCCAACCTCCAAATAAATCTTAAGGGATAATCCATATGAAGCTAACAACCCCAGTACTAGGGTTAACAACGTTGAAGTCCAAGCGGCTGGTTGGAAATCAGTATCTTGAATTGCCACTGTGCAAGTATGGTCATTTCGTTAATATACACAGGTAAGTCAGTCAGTCTGACTTCACATAATAGAACTTGATTATCACTGTTCATTATTTATCTTCTTAACCCTTTACCCAAAGCACCCGATATCAAAATTTATTATTTTATATTTTATTTTCTCACCTTTTTCAGAAAATTTCAGCAAAACCATATCATGTGCCCCTGCATTGGAACAAGCACATTGAGCTCATTCCAATGAGGAGTCACATGATATGGTTTTGTTGAAATTTAAAAAAAAATAATATTTTTTCACCTGCTCATTTTCAAAATTACTGTGCGGCTAATTCATTAGGTAAAGGGTTAAAAGGTTCATACACATAAACAAAGTGTGTGTGTAAAGAGATGTCAATCTGACCACTTTATACTCTATACCAAGGGGTACCTGACCACAGATCAGGTATTAGTCAAGGTGTACACCCAGTCTTAGTTATAGTCCTCCATCTATTTCACAGCTCTTAGTCGGTGTCCAAATAAAAGTATAAAGCAGAACCCAATGGTATAGAAAAATGTAACAGGGTTAAATAAAGAGACAACACTAATACTGGGTTGGTGTGTAGGTGGACCGCAATTTAAAACACAACTCTCAATCAGTCACTTCAAGGTGAGCGAATTATTGGGAGATAGCACATAAATCAGCCCAACATGAATGATTGATATTTATTACAATATAAATGCTTTGATAAAGCTGATCATGTGAAGTTAAGTCAAACAAGGGAAATTGTCCAGATTAGTTGTGTCTAATTTATAAGTCTTACTCCAGTTCTAGGTATTGCATCCAACATTGATATTCATCTATCATTTTTGGATGTGAATAAATCATTGTATTATCCTTAAGAAGCTGTTAAGGATTCCTACTGTTTGAAGTAAGCAATAGCCTGCTTGTTTATTGTTTCTTCCTTTTCGACCTGTGTTGGGCCTCCATCCTTTTATCTATTCAGCATGCCTGGCCTATTGATATGGTGGATAAATAATGGAAATTTCTCATAATTTCTGTTTTTATCATACCTACCACTCGCCCAGGCAGGAAGTGCCCTCCCGTGAGCTATTCACTCACACCTCCATGTATATTACTCTGCAGGCATCACAAAAGAATGGTTACTGACAGGAATTGAGGAAACTTCCTGGTCTCTACACATGCACAGAAGGTATATATGGATGACTATACAGGACTCTAGTTTTTATCTCACCTCACTGAAAGGCAGGATGAGCTATAGTGATCAATCACCATCCATCATCCGTCATCCGAGAACATGTGTTTGCACCCACCCCTCCGAAACTGCTGAACCGATTTTAGTTAAATTTGAGTTAATTGCTTGTTCTGACATCGCATTTTGGGTGTTTTTAGCTCAACTTTGGCAAAGCCAAATTGGAGGTATTGTCATGGCCCGTCGTCCGTCTGTCTGGCTGTCTGTCGCACCATACACACGGCTCTGGCTAGAGGCCGTATTTATGAACCGATCTTTACGAAACTTCTTGGGTACCTTTGTTATCACCGTGAGACGAGAACGAGTGTTTTGGGGTCCAGTCCGAACTTTAAGAAGGCCGCTGGCAGCCATTTTGTACAAAATTAGGTGCAATCCGATTTTTGCACAGAACTTCCATATGAAAGCTCTGATTTGAATAATTTTTGTATGAATGTTTAGTACCATGGGATATATCACATATAATATGGGTATTTTTATACTGTACCAATGACCCAGACATAGCTGGTGCTAACTCTTAAAAATCTAGGGCCAAACACAAATTTTGCCCCCCCAATCCCCAAAATTTGCATCTAAAACCAAAGAAATCATGTCCTGAATGGCCCTCCATACTTTGCCTCTACTGCGCATGCGCAGTGTCAAGGAGGTCCCAAAATTGGCGCCAATTATCATTCTTTGTTTGGCCCTTCATCAGTTCACATCTGACTGATCTTTGTGCTTGTAAATCTCAGTTTAAATGATGCCAGACACATAAATATTAGAGAAATGGTGGATTTAAAAAGGAAATAGAAGGAGAAGAGGAAAAATGAGTGACAGAAAATAATCAGGGCTGTAACTTAAAATTTTTTAATGAAATTATGTTAAGTTACCTATTTTCGAGGCATGGGCCTGTTGTGGTCATTCTTGCTATAAAGTTACACTGCTTGTTCAGTGTTTTCCTCTCTCCCTTTCCTTTAAGTCCCCCCTTGCTATTCTCCCATTCTTTTGGCATATTTTCTGTAATATTATTACTAAAATTTCTTGGGAGTTTTAGCTGGGTAACAGAATGAATTCTGTTCTTTTCCCCATGTTTACATCCTCACCCATGGGTGTTTGGGCGTAGTGTTCTGCATCTACCATCTGATGTTCTGCAGTTTCTTCCCTGGAAGTCTCTGTTTTGCATCAGATAGTGTATTATTGGTAACTGATTTCGGGCCATGGTTATCAGTGCCTGGAGTCATGTTTCTGGTGTTTATACACTTCTTGTTTACATTGACGACAGTCTCTGTGGAGGGGGATTTCTTGTCTTTGTGTTAGTTTAATCATAACAAGATACATTATTATTATACGTAAGTGTTGCATTAATTTTTAAAAATATTTTTAAAATTTTTGTCTACACTTAGGCTTGGGATCCATTGGGGCTCAACGTTACTTTTCAGAAACTTGGGCTTTTCTGAAAAAAATATATTTTTATACTGTACCAATGACCCAGACATAGCTGGTGCTAACTCTTAAAATATAGGGCCAAACACAAATTTTGCCCCCCAATCCCCAAAATTTGCATCTAAAACTAAAGAAAACATGTCCTGAGAGGCCCTCCACACTTCGCCCCTACTGCGCATGCGCAGTGTCAAGGACGTTCCGAAATTGGCGCCATTTATCATTCTAAGTTTGGCCCTTCATCAGTTAACATCTGACTGATCTTTGTGCTTTTAAATCTCAGTTTAAATGATGCCAGACACATAAATATTAGTGAAATGGTGATTCTAAGGAGGATAGAAAAGGAGGAGAGGAAAAGAATGTGTGACAGAATATTATCAGGGCTGTAACTTAAAATTTTTTAATGAAATTATGTTAAGTTACCTATTTTCAAGGCAGCAGCCATTTTGTTGTCATTCTGATTATTTAGTTACACTGTTTTTTCAAGTGTTTTCCTCTCTCCCTGTCCTTTAAGTTCCCCCTTGCTATTCTCCCATGCTTTTGGCATAATTTCTGTAATTATTATTACTAAAATTTCTTGGGAGTTTAGCTGAATAACAGAATGAATTCTGTTCTTTCCCCATGTTTACGTCTTCACCTACGGGTGGTTAGGCGTTGTGTTCTGCATCTACCATCTGATGTTCTGCAGTTTCTTCCCTGGAAGTCTCTGTTTTGCATCAGATGGTGTATTTTTGGTAACTGATTTCGGGCCTGGGTGCCTGGAGTCTTATTTTAGTGTTTTTACACTCATTGTTTACATTTACAACAGCCCTCTGTGTGAGGGGGGGATTTCTAAATAATAATATCTTTATGTTATTTCAATCATAACTAGATACATTATTATTGTTCGTAAGTGTTGAATAAATTGTTTAAAATATTTTTAAAATTTTTGTCCACACTTAGGCTTGGGATCCATTGGGGCTCAACGTTACTTTTCAGAAACTTGGGCTGTTCTGAAAAAATATTTTTTCAAAATATTTTGATTTCAATTATTTTTTCTATATTAATGGATCATATTATTATTATGTATTTTGATTGCCAGGGGTTAGTGCGAGTACCAGGACTTGTTTTCTTTTCACATTGAAAGGATATTGATCAATTGTTTTAAGAGGAAGTCTTCCTCTGACCTTATTTTCATTCTATATGTGGTCAGTGTACTCGCATTAACTCCGGTTCTGTATCGTATGTTTTCGATGACAATATGGGAAGCGTATGTCACGGTATGTTGTTGGGGATTTGGACACTCCGGTCCTTTCCCCGCAGGGTCACTCTACTTTATCAATTTCTATTTCAGACGATCAAGATTAGGGTGATGTATCTGTGATGTCTTCCAACAGTGTGCCTCCGTCGTCACAATTAATGAAGGGCTAGCGGAAAAGTGCTCATGTAATACGCCAATTGCCTAAGAGGACCCTAGTAGGTTCGACGGCCTTTGACGTCCGCTAGCTCGCCCGGTGTAGCGTCCATTCACCGAATGGTTCGGCAGCCGGGTTCGTCCGTTGCGGTCTAGAAGGAATTTTGGGGTGATGCGAGCACTATAAAATTAACTTAATGCACACCCAGTGACGGCGGATCGGAGGGAGAACGGAGGAAGCCTTTTAGTCCGGTTCATAGCTCGTTCCGGTCCATCCGGACGGCAAGCGAGAGAGGCCCCTCTCTCGTTCAACAACATCTGGTCCCAGATGTTGTGGTACAAATGTGTCGTTAGCGGAGCATACGTCCGTCGCTCGGGACGCTCCGTTGTATAGGCAGTCCGCTGAGACTGCTAAGGCTTCCTCTTCTCGTCAGCGCACACGACCGCACCTTGGCTGCGTGACCGCCGATATATTACCAGCTTCGCCGATCAAGGATTCTTCGGCGACCAGGTCACACCATCCGGCAGCCAGGGATTCGAGACCGATGGACTCCGGACGTTCGCATAGGAAAAGTATGCGGGAGCCATCTGATGCGGAGCTGCCCTCGGCGAAGCAGCGATAGACTACGCCTCCGCAGGTCTCGACGCCGGACATTCTTGTGCACATAGCACAGCTTATCGCAGCATCCCAGCAGCCGACAGAACGGTGTCGGATCGAGAATTATCCGACAGCGCTGGGTCGGTAGCCGGGGACTCGAGGCCTGCAGACTCCGGGCGTTCGCATAGGAAGTATGCGGGAGTCAACGTACACGGAGCTTCCAGCGGCAATGCATCGTAAGTCCGCTACTGCACAGGCCTCGGGAACGGACGTGCTTTCCTTAATAGCACAGTTTATCGCAGCATCCCAGCATCAACTGAATCTGTCGCATATATTTTATCCGACGATGCTGGGTCGGGACGCTCCGCGGAAGCGGGTACGGACGTCCGAAAGTTTCATCCGGTCCGACGGGATACCGAAAGGGATTCGGTGGATTTCAAGCTTTCCCTTTCGGAACAACATATGCTGCGATGCCGGATAAGAAACTGATAGCGTCGGTGGACTTAGAAATTTTTGGTTCGGTTCAGGGACATCGTCCCTCAGTTCCGACATAGTCCAATAATGTCACACAAACTTTCGAATTATTGAACGACGCTATATATATTATTATTTTATGCTTGCTATCCAAGCATTTCTGGTTTCTTGTTCGAAGAGTTATGGAGATGTCTTTCAAAAGTGTGCCTCTGTCGTCATAGTTAATGAAGAGTTAGCGGCAATAAGTGCTCATGGAATATGTCTATCGCTTACGGAGTGACATTCGCTAGCTCACCCGGTGTAGCGTACATTCATCGAATGGTTCGGCTGCCGGGTTCGTCCGTTGCGGTCTAGGAAGGAGATTTGGGTGATGCGAGCACTTTAATTACTTTAGTACTCACCCAGTGACGGCAGATTGAGGACAGATCGGAGGAAGCCAACAACATAGGGAACCGCATGTTGTGGTTCAGATATTTTACATTCGGAGCATATGTCCGTTGCTCGGGACGCTCCGTTATATTGACAGTCCGAGAGACTGTCTTTAATGCTTCCTCATCCTCACAGCAGGGCACACGACCGCACATTGGCTACGTGACCTCGAGTATCCGATCAGTTTCGGCATTCAGTGATTCCACAGCGAATAGGTCGCGCCATCCGGTAGCCAAGGGACACGAGGCCTATACACTCCGTTCGCTCGCATATTGGAAGTATGCACGGGGTAACGATCTCGGAGCTTCCTGCGGCAATGCATCGTAAGACCGCTGCTCCTCAGGCCTCAGTGACGGACGTGCTATCCGAGTTAGCACAGTTGTTTCGCAGCATCCCAGCAATTGACGGTTTCTCGGTCGAATCAGGAATTATCCGACGGCGCTGGGTCGGTGCGGTCCGCGGTTGCATCAAGCTACGGACGACCGAACGCTTTATAGGGTCCGACAGGATGGCGAAAGGGATTCGAAAGATTTCGAGTTTTCCCTTTAGTAGTATCGGAAGATGCCTTTCATATCTTCTGGCATTTCTTCCAGTGATTATTTTTCGGACTTCATTGCTGCGATCTTGGATAAGAGACTTATAGCGTCATTGGACTCGGATTTTTCGATCGGTACAGGGACTTTGTCCCTGACTTACCGACGCAGTCCAATATTGTCATTACAACATGTGTTTTATTTTTCGACGCTATATATTTATATATATATACAAGCCTGCTACTAAGCATGATAGTTTAGTTTCTTGTCCGCGTGGCTCATTTCTGCCATTTTATCTTTTTTACATATAGTTTATTTTGGCAGAGCAGGGCATACCGAGAGTTCATATGCATCTAGACGGTGTGATTAAAGACTGCATATATTCTTTTTCACCGTTTATGTCTTTTTCAATTTCAATGTTGGGAACGACATTATGTATAGTAGACTTAACTTAGACGCTTTATTATACGTAATCCGCCTTACTGAGGCGTTATCATTACGTCCTCAAGAAAAGATTTACGGGATATTATTCTCAATGTAATTTCTTTTGAGGGCAGTAGTTTGTTCACGTATAACTCCGCCCTTCAGTGGCTGATTGGAGTTGGTTAGACGTGATGCAGCCCTAGCTACATCCACGCGTGGATAGTAGGTTAAGAACTCTCTCAGAGTCGCTTCGTTCTCGGAGGAGCTTCTCTTCGACGGCAACTTTCCGGCAATCCATGAATTGCTTGATTTATACATTCTCTTGTCTATCTAGTGTTACAAGAGATTCAGACTGGGGCAAACATTCGGTGGTTGACTCAGAGAGTGCCGCCGCAGTTGCCGGACCCGAGTGAGGCTGTTATGACAGTTGCCAGTCAAACAGATTGGGATATATACTGATCCCTACGGATTCGAAGTGCCAGGGTCTTTGGGTTCCGCAGTCTTTTAGCTATCAGTTAACTTCCGCGGAATAATGTTTTTTAGGCTTGCTTTATGTCATTGCATGAACATTATTCAGAAACGCATGCCCAAATTCCTGTCCTTTAATTCGACAGTAGTGGCGTATCTCCGGAACCAGGGAGGCACTCTTTCGTTTCCGTTATTCAATTTAATGGAAAGAATCCGTCTGTTGGTTATTGTACACCAAGTTCAGTTTTGGTCCGTCATATTCTGGGTCGTCTGATTGTTTTATCGCACTCCCGTTCTCTTACGGGTCGCTTGTTGCTGTCAGAATGGACTCTCAACAAACAAGTATTCAATCAGATTTGCTATCTATGGGAGCGCCCAATGATGTTGTATTTATGACACAGCTGGCTAATCAATTGCAGACGTATGTGTTGGCTTGTCCAGATCTCTGAGCTAATACTGTTAACGCTCTATTGATCTATAGGACGGAATGATAGGATACGCGTATCCTCCGGCGCTGTTGTTTTTAGCAGGTATTGCTAAGATAAACAACCACAATACATTTCTGTTGATAGCATCTCTATCTTCACAGAGATCATGAGTAATTTACTCTCTTGTCTACTGTGGATCTTAACGTGAAATCTTCCTCTATGTGAGGATCTTTTTTCACTGGGTAAATCGTGTCATCTTTATCACAACCAGCAAGGTCGCAACCTTCATGTATTCCGTTGTGTGGTCCGTATTGCATTGTAAGCACTGTACTGGACGAGCTTTGGACGCGATTTCTTACTATAGGAGATCCTCTTCTTCGCTATTCTATGCGACTAAAGTGGAGGCTCTTCCGTCGTGGTGTAGGGATCATTATGTTCATATGGTTGATCCCTCCATACTACTCATTGCTATTTTTAGTATACTTGTTTCACAAGATCTACTGCAGCCTGTTGTTATTTAGGTTATAGGTTTATGTTACCTCATACCTATGCACTCTACGATAGTTTACAATTGAGTCTTTTGTCTCTTTATCTAAGTCAGTTAGTAACTTTTTGATAAATAGACTTAGAATCTTTAGATTAAATTCCTATACGGATTTTAACTTCAGGTTCTTATTTAGCTAAGTAATCATTTGAGCCTCTGGAAACAGTAGTTTTCAAATTCTGACCTTTTAGACAGTAATTCTGTTGGTTTCTCTTTTACTGTAGAGTCAGTGAGTTTCATGCACTATCGATGGATGATTTTCACTTTCATAGTTTCGGAATCAATACTTCCGTTACTATTTAGGTTGGATTGTTGCATAAGAGTTAGGCTCCTATTATCCGGAACCTATTATTTTAAGGTCCTTCCGTCTTCGTATGGGCATAGGCCTTTACTCTTTCCGGGTACAGTTTATGTATTTATAAACAGATATCTGTTTATTACAAGGGCGTAAGCTTCTTCTGTCTTTGATGTCTAGTAGAAGGACGTTACGCTCCATTTTATTGTTAATGGATTCTATTAACTAGCGTACTGCTTATGGTATATCATTGGCTTAGCAGTTGTGCTTAAGATTTCGGCTCATGAAGTAAGAGTTCTTCTACTTCTTGGGCTTACATTAATAGTGTTGCTATTATAGATTTTTGAAGGCTGCTCATTGCGCTCAGCCATCCATTCATGAATTTTATCTCAGAAATATCGAGTCCATTTCTGGAGGCCTCTATTGTTAGGTCTATTATCTACTGCTCAGAATGTCATTCACTTAACAGTTGCTACTATAGCTAGGTAGGCTGTCTGTTTCGGCAGTGTCTCCGTTCGGCTGCCCTCTTCGCTCTGGGCTATTTGACCCAGGGCAAGAAAAAGGGGGGGGGGGGGGAGGGTGTTCCCTTGGGTCACCTGTTTTTACTATGAAAACAAGGGGATACCTCCTCCGGAGTTAGTAATTCTGAGCTGTTATTGGGATGGTTGTTTAGTGAGAAGTTTAAGTTTATAAAATTCATTCAAGTCTTAGTTTTTAAAGTATAGCTTTTGAATATTGCATATGTCAACGGACATGATTATGCAATTCTCACACACTTTTAGGAGTATAAGAGTCTCTATTCTCTAGACTTACTTTATTATTGGCTTACTTTAAAAATTATTAGTATAAGGATTATTGGATATTAATAGAGTACATGGATGTATGAAGCTCAATTTTTGGAAGGTGTTGTATCTTTCTAATTTATCATAAATAAGAAAGATACATGTAAGGCCTATTACTTCTTTTCCCTACAGGGGATGACTCTATTTTATTTTATTGAGCATATTCCATTTTGCTCTATGTCCTTGGCCCTCCAGCCTTTTTACTATTCAGCTATGTCTGGGTCATTGGTACAGTATAAAAATGTTAAAAAATTTATAGTAATTTATATATTTTTTATACTTACCAATGACCCAGACGGGGATGGCCCTCCCAGGAGTTGGGAACTCTTGCCTCCCCGCTGAGTACATAGCGCTTACCAGGCACTGGTTATTAGAATGATAAATGGCGCCAATTTCGGAACGTCCTTGACACTGCGCATGCGCAGAGGGGCGAAGTGTGGAGGGCCTCTCAGGACATGTTTTCTTTAGTTTTAGATGCAAATTTTGGGGATTGGGGGGCAAAATTTGTGTTTGGCCCTATATTTTAAGAGTTAGCACCAGCTATGTCTGGGTCATTGGTAAGTATAAAAAATATATAAATTACTATAAATTTTTTAACTTTTTCAAAATTTTTTTTGATTTCAGTTATTTTTTCTTTGTTAATGGATCATGTTATTATGTATCTTTGTTTTCAGGGGTTGGTGCGAGTACTAGGACTTTTTGTATTCTTTTCACAATGAAAGGATATTGTTCAATTGTGATAAGAGGAAATCTTCCTCTGACTTTCATAATCATTGTATTAATTGTAGTCAGTGTACTCGCACTAACTCCTGTTCAGTATGTGTCAATTTGGATGACAAACATGGGAAGCGTGTGTCACGGAATGTTGTTAGCGGGGAAATGGCCATGCCGGTCCTTTCTCCGCAGGGTCACTCTAGTTTATCAATCTCTATTTCAGAGGAACAAGAACAGGGTGATGTATCCGTGATGTCTTCCAAAAGTGTGCCTCCGTCGTCACAATTAAATGAAGAGCTAGCGGCAAAGTGCTCATGGAAATACGTCAATTGCCTAAGAGGTCCCTAGTAGGATCGACGACGTTGACATCCGCTAGCTCGCCCGGTGTAGCATCCATTCATCGAATGGTTCGGCAGCCGGGTTCGTCCATTGCGGTCCAGGAAGGAGTTTTGGGTGATGCGAGCACTATAAATCAATTAAGTGCACACCCAGTGATGGCGGATCAGAGGAGAGATCGGAGGAAGCCTATTAGTCCGGTTTCTAGCTCGTCCAGGTCCATCCGGGCTGCGAGCGAGAGAGGCCCCTCTCTCGTACAACAACATCTGGGACCAGATGTTGTGGTACAAAACGTTTCGCATTCGGAGCATACGTCCGCCGCTCGGGACGCTCTGTTATATAGACAGTCCGGAGAGACTGTCAATAAGGCTTCCTCATCCTCACGGCAGCGCACACGACCGCACCTTGGCTACGTGTCCTCGGATATCCAGCCAGCTTCGCCAATCAGAGAATCCACGGCGATCAGGTCACGCCATCCGGTAGCCAGGGACACGAGGCCTGTAGACTCCGGACATTCGCATAAGAGAAGTATGCAGGAGTCAACGTACACGGAGCTTCCAGCGGCTAAGAAACGTAAGACCGCTACTCCACAGGCCTCAGTGACGGACGTGCTATCCCAAATAGCACAACTTATCGCAGCATCCCAGCAACGATAGAATCTCTGTCGGATCAGGTAATATCCGATGACGCTGGGTCGGTACGCTCCGCTGAAGCATCAGGTACGGACGACCGAAAACTTCATAGGGTCCGACAGGATGGCGAAAGGGATTCGGAGGATTTCGAGCTTTCCCTTTCGGAACAACATAAGCTGCCGTACATTTCATCCGGCATTATTTTCCAGAGGTTGTTTCGTCGGACCAGAATGCTGTGATTCCGGATAAGAGACTGATAGCGTCTTTGGACACAAGAATTTTTTTGATCGGTTCAGGGACTTCGTCCCTGAGTTTCCGAACAGTCCAATAATGTCCCAGGAACATTCGAATTATTGAACGACGCTATATATATGCTTGCTACTAAACAAGCAAGTCTGGTTTCTTGTTCGCAAAAGTTTCTGTGATGTCTTCCAAAAGTGTGCCTCCGTCGTCATAGTTAAATGAAGAGCTAGCGGCAATAAGTGCTCATGGAAATACGTCAATTGCCTAAGAGGTCCCTAGAAGGATCGACGACATTGACATCCGCTAGCTCGCCCAGTGTAGAGTCCATTCATCGAATGGTTCGGTGGCCGGGTTTGTCCGTTGCGGTCCAGGAAGGAGATTTGGGTGATGCAAGCACTATAATAAGACATAAGTGCACACCCAGTGACGACGAATCAGAGGAGAGATCGGAGGAAGCCTATTAGTCCGGTTCCTAGCTCGTCCAGGTCCATCTGGGCTGCGAGCGAGAGAGTTCCCTCTCTCGTACAACAACATCTGGGACCAGATGTTGTGGTACAAAACGTTTCGCATTCGGAGCATACGTACGCCGCTCGGGACGCTCCGTTATATAGACAGTCCGAGAGACTGTCGATAAGGCTTCCTCATCCTCACGGCAGCGCACACAACCGCACCTTGGCTACGTGACCATGGATATCCAGCCAGCTTCGCCAATCAGGGATTCCACGGCGAACAGGTCACGCCATCCGGTAGCCAAGAGACACGAGGCTTGTAGACTCCGGACGCTCTTATAATAGAAGTATGCAGGGGTCAATGTACACGGAGCTTCCAGCGGCAAAGCAACGTAAGACCGCTACTCCACAGGCCTCAGTGACGGACATGCTATCCCAAATAGCACAACTTATCGCAGCATCCCAGCAAACGACAGAATCTCTGTCGGATCAGGAATAATCCGATGACGCTGGGTCGGTACGCTCCGCTGAAGCATCAGGTACGGACGACCGAGCACTTCATAGGGTCCGACAGGATGGCGAGGAGGGATTCGGAGGATTTCGAGCTTTCCCTTTCAGAACAACATAAGCTGCCGTAGATTTCATCCGGCATTATCTTTCAGAGGTTGTTCCGTGGGACTAGAATGCTGCGATGCCGGATAAGAGACTAATAGCGTCATTGGACACAGAATTTTTTTTGGATCGGTTCAGGGACATCGACCCTGAGTTTCTGACACAGTCCAATAATATCACAAGAACATTCGAATTATTGAACGACGCTATATATAAGCTTGCTACCAAAACAGGCAAGTCTGATTTCTTGTCCGCAAATGCTCTAAATCTGCCTTTCATCAATTCAAGGAATAAATTCGAAACGGCAGGACAGGGCATACTGAGAGTTCCTCTGCGTCTAGACGATGAGGCTGAAGACTTGAAATTGTCTATACCCTCGTCTATGTCAATTCCAACCACGACATTGGAAATGACAATAATGTCTAACAGACTTAACTTAGACGCCTTATCATACGCAGACCACCTTACTAAGGCGTTATCATTACGTCTTCAAGGGAAAGAATTCCAGGATATGATCCTCATTGAGATTTCTTTCAATGGCAGTAGCTTTTCCACGTATAACTCCGCCCTTCAGTGGCAAACCTGGAGTTGGTTAGACGTGACGCAGCCCTAGCTACATCCACGCGCGTGGATAGTAAGGTGAAGAACTCTCTCAGAGTCGCTTCGGTCTCGGGAGAAGCTTCTCTTCGACGGCAAGCTTTCAGCAATCTATGAATTGCTCGATATAGACGTTCTCTTGTCAAATCAAGTGTAACAAGAGATTCAGACTTGGGCAAACATTCAGTGGTTGACTCAGGGAGTTCCACTGCAGTTGCCGGATCTGAGTTTTACAATTATGACGGATGCCAGTCAAACAGGTTGGGGTACAATATTGATCCCAACGGATTCGAAGTGCCAGGTTCTTTGGGTTCCGCAGTTTCTAGGCAAGCACATAAACATCCAAGAAATGATGTCAATTTGGCTTGCACTACGTCATTGGATGAACATTATTCAGAAAGCACATGTCCAAATCCTGTCCGACAATACGACAGTAGTTGCGTATATCCGGAACCAGGGAGGCACTCATTCCATTCCGTTATTCAATTTAACGGAAAGAATCCTTCTGTTTGTTCTAGAACACCAAGTTCTGCTTTCGGTCCGTCATATTCCAGGTCGTCTGAATGTATTAGCAGACTCCCTTTCACGGAAGGATCGCTTGTTGCCGTCAGAATGGACTCTCAACAAACAGGTATTCAATCAGATTTGCTACCAATGGGAGCGGCCAATGATAGACTTATTTGTGACACAACTCAACAATCAATTGCAGACGTATGTGTCACCATGTCCGGATCCCCAAGCATATGCAGTAGACGCTCTATCGATCTCGTGGGTCGGAATGATAGGATATGCGTATCCTCCAGCGCCATTGATTCAGCAAATATTGCTACAGATAAAACAATCACAATGCAAAATTCTGTTGGTAGCATCTCTGTCTCCACAGAGACCGTGGATAAATCTACTCTGGTGTCTGCTGTGGGACTTACCACGAAAACTTCCTCCACGAGAGGATCTTCTTTCGCAGGGGAAATCGTGTCAACTTCATCACATCCCGCAAGGTCTCAACCTTCACGTATTCCGTTGTGCGGTCCTTCTTGCATGGCAAGCATTGTACAGGACGAGCAGTGGACGCGATTTCTAACTGTAGAAGGACCTCCTCTTCGCTATACTATGCGGCTAAGTGGAAGGTCTTTCGTCGTTGGTGTAGGGATCATTCTGTTGATATTTTTGATCCCTCCATACCAGACATTGCAAACTTTCTAGTATACTTGTTTGACGAGATCAACTGCAACCTGTTACTATTAAAGGTTATAGGTCTATGTTATCTGATACCTATGCACACCATGATAGTTTACAATTGGATCTAATGTCTCTTTATCTAAATTAGTTAGAAACTTTTCGATAAATAGACCTAGAACCCTTAGATTAATTCCTATATGGAATTTAGCTTGGGTTCTTCTTAAACTAAAAGAAAACCATTTGAGCCTCTTGAGACAATAGGTTTCAAATTCTGGTCTTATAAGACAGCATTTCTCTTAGCTTTCTCTTCTGCTTGAAGAGTCAGTGAGCTTCATGCACTATCGGTGGACGATTCTCACTATCGTAGTGTCGGGAACACTATTACCTTTACTACTAATGTTGGATTTTTGGCTAAGAATCAGGCTCGTAATAAATATCCGGAACCTATTGTTATTAAGGCCCTTCCGTCTTCAGATGGGCATAGGCCTTTACTCTGTCCGGTTAGAGCTTTATGTATTTATAAACAAGATCTCAGTTTATCAGAAAGGGACGTAAACGCTTCTTTCTGTCTCTGATGTCCAATAGAAAGGACATTACGGTCCATTCTATTGCTAGATGGATTCAATTAACTATCTGTACTGCTTATGATAATCTATCTTCAACTCCGCAGTCTGTGCTTAAGATTTCGGCTCATGAAGTAACAGCTCTTTCTTCATCTTGGGCTTATGCAAATAGTGTTGCTATTACAGATTTAATGAAGGCTGCATATTGGTCTCAGCCATCCACATTCACAAATTTTTATCTCAGAAATATTGAGTCCATTTCTGGAGACCTGCATTGTTTAGGTCCGTTATCTGCTGCTCAGAATGTCGTTCACTAAACAGTTGCAACTATAGTTATGCAGGCTTTCTGTTCAGGCAGTGACTCCGTCCTGCTGCCCTCTTTGCTCTGGGCTATTTGACCCAGGGCAAGGGGAAGGGGGGGGGGGGGGAGGGTGTTCCCTTAGGTCACCTGTTTTATAGTGAAAACAAGGGGATACCTCCTCCGGAGTAAGTAATTCTGAGTTGTTACCAGGATGGTTTTAAAGTGAAAAGTTAATGTTTAAAAATTCATTCATGTCATATTTTTAAAGTGTAGCTCGGTGTGAAGC
This sequence comes from Pictodentalium vernedei, assembly GCA_031216915.1. Classification (NCBI taxonomy): domain Eukaryota; kingdom Metazoa; phylum Mollusca; class Scaphopoda; order Dentaliida; family Dentaliidae; genus Pictodentalium; species Pictodentalium vernedei. Next base: position 748,579,997 of record CM062297.1, read on the forward strand.
ATTTGTATATGTCACGTGTCAAACGGGCGTTAATATACAATCCTCGGACACTTTTAAAAAAGTATAAAGAGTCTCAATTCTCTGGACTAACTTTATTTATTGGCTTACTTTAAAAATAATTAGTATAAGGATTATACTGGATGTTAATAGAGAACATGAATGTTATGATGCTCAATTATGGAGGGTGTTGTGTCTTTCTAATTTATCATAAATAAGAAAGATACATGTATAGCCTAATACTCCTTTTCTCCTTGAGGGGATGACTCTATTTTATATAGTTGAGCTTATTGGATTTTCCTCTATGTCCTAGGCCCTCCAGCCTTTTTACTATTCAGCTATGTCTGGGTCATTGGTACAGTATAAAAATGTTAAAAAATTTATAGTAATTTATATATTTTTTATACTTACCAATGACCCAGACGGGGATGGCCCTCCCAGGAGTTGGGAACTCATACCTCCCCACTGAGTACATAGCACTGCTTGTAAGAATGATAATTGGCGCCAATTTCGGGACCACCTTGACACTGCGCATGTGCAGTAGAGGCAAAGTATGGAGGGCCATTCAGGACATGATTTCTTTGGTTTTAGATGCAAATTTTGGGGATTGGGGGGCAAAATTTGTGTTTGGCCCTAGATTTTTAAGAGTTAGCACCAGCTATGTCTGGGTCATTGTAAGTATAAAAAATATATAAATTACTATAAATTTTTTAACTTTTTTCTCGTGCGTAAATTATGCAAATTAGACTAACTTTGATTTATTTAGTGTTACTTTCAGCACTGTAACTGCAAATGCCAATATGGCTTGGTCTAGAGGCCGTATTTATGAACTGATCTTTACGAAACTTCTTGGGTACCTTTGTTATCACCGTGAGATGAGAACGAGTGTTTTGGGGTCCGGTCTGAAATTCAAGATGGCCGCTGGCAGCCATTTTGTACAAAATTAGATGCAATCCGATTTTTGTGCAGAACTTCCATATGAAAGCTCTGATTTGAATAATTTTTTGTATGAATGTTTAGTACCATGGGATACATCACATATAATACAGGTTTTTTTCTCGTGCGTAAATTATGCAAATTAGACTCAAAGATTTCTTTTCTAGTTTAGCATCTAACTGTCACCCACTTTTACAATACTTTACCTATATATTTGTTACAGGCTACGCCAGCATTTATGTACAGACCGTTACAATACTTTACATGTACCTTTGTTATCAGGTCATTACCTAGATGTTTGTCATTGCTGTGGCACACACTATACATGTACATGCCTTAAACAATTTGAGCTACAGTGTCATTGACACTTTCATTTCCAAATCAACTTGCCCAGTCGCATAGGGAGGGGGTGGGGAAAATCGTCAGAAATGTTTTAAAAATCTTCTCATGAACCAATGGGTACAATGACTTGATATTTGTTATGGAGCTTCCTTTTGAGGCATAGAATCAAGTTTGTTCAAACGAAGTACATGGAGCAATATTTGCCTCATGCAGTAAAATCATTTCCCGTTTTCCCGTTGGAATCCCAGGAGCTAAAAATAGAAATATTTTCAAATGCCCATATTTTCCAAATCCCACTGAACACAGAACTCTTATTATTGTTAGGAAGTATCCTATGAACCAGTAGAATTGAACGGTAAAAAAAAAGTCTATTGGTTGAGTCAGGGTGTTCTGTAGGGGGGAGGAGGGGGGGGGGCATCAAATAAATACTGAGTCAGAACCACTGGTCTGAATCTTTTGATATTTGGTATATAGCATTGGGGGAGGTGGGGGGGGGGGGGGGGGGTGGTAGGGGTAGTGAGATGTAAGTTTGTTAAAATGAAGTCCCTTGGCTCATATTTGGGCTCAATGCAGGAGCACATGTTTGGTAACTCTGGTATCAACAGTGCAGTTTCAGGACTGAACACAGTTATGTATACTCTGCGCTGAGGCGGCATCTGTGGTTTGTTTTACCAGAGCTGCGTGTATGCAGCTGTGTATATGTAACATTGTATCATTTATCAGGCGGATGGAAATACATTAATTAGTAATACAGACTGACCTTTCCATTGAAACTTACAAACAGTTTATTATAATTTGAACGAAATGTCATTTGTACTTTTGGTATGTTTTCTTTCTATAACATCAATGTTAATCTGTTTATTAGCACTAATCCTTTTCACAATTATCTCGAAGGATCCCTTTCACACCAGATGTCTTGTCCAATTTAATTATAGCAGTAATATTGGTTGGGTTTAATCCTTTTGCCCCACTCAGACGACTTTGCTGAATCATGTATTGCTTGTGGCGTAGTGTACATGTAGTGAATTTTGTTTATTTTACCTTCTTAACACTATGTACATGTATTGAACTCTCTGCTTTCAGATTGGTCAAATCACTGGCTACTTTCACCGTTATTCAGATAGCATGTGGACATAATCATTCTGTAGCCCTCACACAAGGTACTATTGATATACATTGTTTTTTTTTTTTGTTAGCTTAACTTGACATAGTCAAGATAAGCTATTGCCATCACGCGTGCAGAAGTCTGTGAGTCTGTAAGTCTGTGACGTCTGTTCACATTTTCCATTAGCACGGGCTACACCCCGCAGTTTTTGTCTGATCGTCACGAAATTTCATATGCAGGTTTGGGGTCATGTCTAGATGAGAACGTCCCCTTTTGGTCGCAATCGGGCAACCGGTATGGCTGCCCAAGCCCAAAACCCGAAAACCATTAGCACAGTCTACAGGTCGTATTTATGAAGGGATTTCATTGTAACTTGGTAGGATGCCTCTGTATAATGCCTAGATGAGAACGTCCCCTTTTGGGCTTGATCTATCAACCGTGATGGCTGCCCAAGCCCGAAACCCAAAAACTTTTAGCACAGACTGCAGGTCATGTTTAATGTGGAGGGATTTCATTGTAACTTGGTAGGATGACTCCTTATGATGTCTAGAAGAGAATTTCCCCATTTGGGCATGATCTGCCAACCGTGACGACTGCCCGAGCCCAAAACCCGAAAACCTTTAGCACAGTCTATTTATTGATGAATTTCATTGTAACTTGGTGGGTTGACTTCATATAATGTCTAGATGAGAAAGTCCCCTTTTGGATGTGATTGGGCAACTGTGATGGCTACAGGGGCCCGAAGCCCGAAAACCTTTAGCACAGTCTAGAGGTCATATTTATGAAGGGATTTCATTGTAACTTGGTAGGATGACTCCAAATAATGTCTAGATGAGAATGTCCCATTTTGATTGCGATCATGCAGCCTTGATGGGTGCCCGAGCCCAAAAACCTTTAGCACAGGCAAAAGGTCATATTTATGGAAGGATTTCATTGTAACCTGTTAGGTTGACTCCATATAATGCCTAGATGATGACATCCCCTTTTGGTCATGATTGGTCAGTTGTGATGGCTACAAGTGCCCGAAGCCCGAAAACCTTGAGCACAGTCTACAGGTCATATTTATGAAGGGAATTCATTATAACTTTGTAGGATCACTCCAGATGATGCCCAGATGAGATTGTCCCCTTTGGTTGTGATCATTGAACCATGATGGCTGCCCGAGCCCGAAGCCCGAAAACCTTTAGCACAGTCTACAGGTCATATTTATGAAGGGATTTCATTGTAACTTGGTAGGTTGACTTCATATAATGTCTAGATGAGAACGTCCCCTTTTGCACACGATTGGGCAACTTTGACGGCTAAAGGTGCCCAAAGCCCGAAAACCTTTAGCACAGTCTACAGGTGATATTTATGAAGGGATTTCATTGTAACTTGGTAGGATGACTCCAAATAATGTCTAGATGAGAACGTCCCATTTTGGTCATGATCATTCAGCCTTGATGGGTGCCCGAGCCCAAAAACCTTTAGCATAGGCAAAAGGTTATATTTATAGAAGGATTTCATTGTAACCTGTTAGGTTGACTCCATATAATGCCTAGATGATGACATCCCCTTTTGGTCGTGATTGGTCAACTGTGATGGCTACAGGTACCCGAAGCCCAAAAACCTTGAGCACAGTCTACAGGTCATATTTATAAAGGGATTTCATTGTAACTTCTCAGGATCACTCCAGATGATGCCCAGATGAGATTGTCCCCTTTGGTTGTGATCATTCAACCATGATGGCTACCAGAGCCCAAAACCCGAAAACCTTTAGCACAGTCTACAGGTCATATTTATGAAGGGATTTCATTGTAACTTGGTAGATTGACTTCATATAATGTCTAGATGAGAACGTCCCATTTTGATCGCGATCATTCAGCTTGATGGGTGCCCGAGCCCAAAAACCTTTGGCATAGGTAAAAGGTAATATTTATGGAAGGATTTCATTGTAACCTATTAGGATGACTCCATATAATGCCCAGATGATGACATCCCCTTTTGGTTGTGATTGGTCAACTGTGATGGCTACAAGTGCCCGAAGCCCGAAAACCGTGAGCACAGTCTACAGGTCATATTTATGAAGGGATTTCATTGTAACTTTGTAGGATCACTCCAGATGATGCCCAGATGAGAATGTCCCCTTTTGGACACGATTGGGCAACTGTGCCGGCTTCAGGGGCCCAAAGCCCGAAAACCTTTAGCACAGTCTACAGGTCATATTTATGAAGGGATTTCATTGTAACTTGGAAGGATGACTCCAAATAATGTCTAGATGAGAACGTCCCATTTTGGTCATGATCATTCAGCCTTAATGGGTGCCCGAGCCCAAAAACCTTTAGCATGTCTGTAGGTCCTATTTATGGAAGGAATTCATTGTAACTTGTTAGGTTGACTCCATATAATGCCTAGATGATGACATCCCCTTTTGGTCGTGGTTGGTCGACTGTGATGGCTGCAGGTGCCTGAAGCCCGAAAATCTTGAGCACAGTCTACAGGTCATATTCATGAAGGGATTTCATTGCAACTTCATAGGATCACTCCAGATGATGTCCAGATGACAATGTCCCCTTTTGGTTGCGATCATTCAACCATGATGGCTGCCCAAGCCTAAAGCCCGAAAACCTTTAGCACAGTCTTCAGATCATATTTATGAAGGGATTCCATAGTCACTTGGTAGGTTGACTTCATGTAATGTCTAGATGAGAACAGCCCCTTTTGGACACCATTAGGCAACTGTGTTGGCTACAGGGGTCCAAAGCCCAAAAATCTTTAGCACAGTCTACAGGTGATATTTATGAAGGCATTTCATTGTACCTTGGTAGGATGACTCTAAATAATGTTTAGATGAGAATGTCCCCTTTTGGTCGTGATCATTCAGCCTTAATGGCTGCCCGAACCCAAAACCCCAAAATCTTTAGCATAGTCTATTGGTCATATTTATGGAAGGACTTCATTGTTACCCATAAGTTTGACTCCATATAATGCCTAGATGATGACATGCCCTTTTGGTCGTGATATTTATGAAGGGATTTCATTGTAACTTTGTAGGATCACTCCAGATGATGCCCAGATGAGAATGTTCCCTTTTGGTTGCGATCATTCAACCATGATGGCTGCCAGAGCCCAAAAACCTTTAGCACAGTCTACAGGTCATATTTATTAAGGGACTTCATTGTAACTTGGTAGGTTGACTTCATATTATGTCTAGATGAGAACGTCCCCTTTGAACGCAATTGGGAAACTGACGGCTACATGGGCCCGAAGCCCGAAAACCTTTAGCACAGTCTACAGGCCATATTTATGAAGGGATTTTAATGTAACTAAATAGGATGACTCGTTTTGGAATAATTTCACTGTAACTTGGTAACTTTTGTTGATATACGTTAACTGTGAGGGCCACATACATTAACTGTGAGGTCATATTAACCCACCCCTCAGCTCTTTAGTACAGTGTACACCTCATATTATTTTTATCATAAACATAGCATACAGGGAACAGAAATGAACATATTCCCAATTATCACCATTCTTGTCTTATTTCATAATCGTTTCATAAACATTGAACATTATCCTTTTCACAAGCTAAGCTACAGTGTCATTGACACTTTCATTTTTTTTATCCCTTATTGCCACCAATTCTTTACTTTCATTTATTTATTTATTTATTTATTTATTTATTTATTTATTTAATTAATTAATTAATTTATTATTTAATTAATTAATTAATTAATTAATTTATTTATTTATTTATTTATTTATTTATTTATTTATTTATTGATGTTTAAGGTCATATATTTATGCACAATGGCTAATCATGACCGTGATAGTTTTATGGATGGAGGACCACCGAGCAACGACGAGCAGCTGCCAGCTCCCCAACATTGTAACTCCGCACTACAGCACAGGCAGGGTTAGATTGGTTGAAGACATGCGTACCATCGACGTGCAGTACGCCTTGGTACACGGCGTCATCTTGCCCCCATGTGGACAATCAGGGTTAAGTGCCTTGCCCACGGACACAACGCATGAGTCGAATTGATCGCTCAGACGGTCACCCATCCAATGATTAACTGGGCTCGACATTCCTTAACTTTGGTGATCTGACAAGAACCAGTTACCGCCATGCCACCGCACCCCCTTACTTTCATTTGGCAGACTGATTTAAAACTCTTTTTTTTTATCATAAAATAAAGGTCAAGTTCCCTTTTAAGATTTTTAATGCATATAACTTAAATTTATGCTCATTGGTTGTGCAAAAACTTATATTTTTATACTGTACCAATGACCCAGACTTAGCTGGTGCAAACTCATTAAATTCAGGGTCAAACCAAATTTTGCCCCCCCCCCCCCCCCAATCCCCCAAATTTGCATCAAAAACCAAAAAATTGATGTCCTGGTTGGTCCTCCACACTTCTACTGTACTGCGCATGCGCAGTGTCAAGGAGGTCTCGAAATTCCCGCCAAAATGTCATTCTTTGTTTGGCCCTGTAAACAGTGTCACATCACTGATATTTGTGCTGTAAATCTCAGTTTTAATGATGCCAGACACATAATTATGAGAGAAATGGTGGATAGGAAGTGCATTTAGGATGAGGAGAGGAGAAAAACAGTGGTTTCCAATATTCAGGGCTGTAACTTAAAATTTTTTTTATAAAAATTTATTCATGTTGCCTATATTTTTATACTGTACCAATGACCCAGACTTAGCTGGTGCTAACTCCAACAAAACCAGGGCCAAACACAAATTTTACCCCCAATCCCCAAAATTTGCATCCAAAACAAAAAGAAATCATGTCCTAAAGGACCTCCATACTACGCCTCTACTGCGCATGCGCAGTGATGCAGTCGTCCCGAAATTGGCGCCAATTATCATTCTCTGTTTGGCCCTTCATCAGTCAACATCTCACTGATCTTTGTGCTTGTAAATCTCAGTTTAAAGGATGCCAGACACGTAATTTTTGGAGAAAATGTGATTCTAAGGAGGATAGAAGGAGGAGAGGAAAAAGAAGTGGCAAAAAATAATCAGGGCTGTACTTAAAATTTTTTGATGAAATTATGTTAAGTTGCCTATTTTCGAGGCATGGGCCTCTTGTTGTCATTCTTGCTAATTGTTGCACTGCTTATTCAGTGTTTCCTCTCCCCTAGCCTTCTAAAGTCCCCCCTGGCAATTCTCCCATGCTTTTGGCATATTTTTGAGAAATTTCATTTCTAAAATTTCCTGGGAGAGTTGCTTGGTTACAGAATGTTTTCTGTTATTTTCCCCATAGTTACGTTTTCACCCATGGGTGTATAACGTTTGTGTTCTGCATCTTCCATCTGATGTTCTACAGATTCTCCCCTGGGAGTCTCTGTTTTGCATCAGATAGAGTGTAATTGATGACTGATTCCGGGCCAGTTTTTTCAGTGCCTGGAGTCATGTTTTCTAGTGTGTTTACACTGTTTGTTTTCATTGGCAACAGCCTTTTTTGAGGGGGGCTGTTTGCCTTTGTGGTAGTTTATCTCATTATAAGATACATTTATATTATCCGAAAGTGTCTCATTAATTATTTTATATAAATTTAAAATTTTTGACCACACTTTGCCATCGGATCCATCGGGGCTCAACGTTACTTTTCAGCAACTTGGGCTTCTCTGAAAAATTATTTTTTCAAAATTATTTTGTTTTGCAATTGTTTTTTCATTTATTAATGGATCATGTTATTATGTATCTTTGTGTCAGGGGTTTTTGCGAGTAACTAGGACTTATTGTTGTTCTTTCACAATGAAGGGACGTTGTTCAAATTGTAATAGGAAGAAATCTTCCTCTGACTTTCATGATCATTGTATTAATTGTAGTCAGTGTTCTCGCATTAATCCCTGTCCTATATGTGAACATTGGGATGAGAAACATTGGAAACGTGTGTCACGATATGTTGTTTCTGGAGAAAGAGCGATGCCGGCTCTTTCTCCACAAGGTCACTCTACTCTCTCAGTTTCTATTTCAGAGGAACCAGAACAGGGTGATGTTTCCATGTTATCTTCTTCAAGTGTGCGTCCGTCGTCACAAATGAATTCAGAGCTAGCGGCAAAAGTGCTCATGGAGATTAGACAAATGTCGTCTGCTAGCTCACCCGGTGTAGCGTCCATTCACCGAATGGTTCGGCAGCCGGGTTTGTCCGATGCGGTCCAAGAGGAAATTTTGGGTGATGCGAGCACTATAAACATAATAGATGCACACCCAGTGACGGCGGATAGTAAGCGAGAACGGAGGAAGCCTTTTAGTCCGGTTCCTAGCTCGTCCAGGTCCAGCCGGGCCGCGAGCGAGAGAGGTCCCTCTCTCGTACAACAACATCTGGGACCAGATGTTGTGGTACAAAATGTATCTTTAGCGGAGCATACGTCCGTCGCTCGGGACGCTCCGTTGTATAAGCAGTCCGCAGAGACTGTTAAGGCTTCCTCTTCTCGTCAGCGCACACGACCGCACCTTGGCTGCGTGACCGCCGATATATTACCAGCTTCGCCGATGAAGGATTCTTCGGCGACCAGGTCACACCATCCGGCAGCCAGGGATTCGAGACCGATGGACTCCGGACGTTCGCATAGGAAAAGTATGCGGGAGCCATCTGATGCGGAGCTGCCCTCGGCGAAGCAGCGAAAGACTGCGCCTCCGCAGGTCTCGACGCCGGACATTCTTGTGCAGATAGCACAGCTTATCGCAGCATCCCAGCAGCCGACAGAAACGGTGTCGGATCGAGAATTATCCGACGGCGCTGGGTCGGTACGCTCCGCCGAAGCATCGGGGGCGGATGACCGGGAACATCATGAGGTCCGACCGGATGGTGAAAGGGATACGGATGACTTGGAGCTATCCCTTTCGGAACAACATAAAGCTGCCGTGGACTTCATCCGGCACTTTCTCCCTCAAGTTGTTCCGTCGGGCCAGACTGCTGCGCTTCCAGACAAGAGAATTATAGCGTCATTGGACTCTGAATTTTTTGAGCGGTTCAGGGACATCGCTCCCGAGTTTCCGTCGCAGTCCAATAATGTTGCTAGAACATTTGAATTATTGAACGACGCTATATTTAAACTTGCTTCCAGGACGGGGAAAGCAGGTTTCTTGTCCGCTAATACTCTCAACCTGCCTTTCATTAATGCAAGGAATAAATTCGATACGGCAGGACAGGGTATACCGAGAGTTCCTCTGCGTATGGACGACGAGGCGGAAGACTTAGAGCTATCATTACCGTCGTCAGCTTCTATTCCAACCGCGGTGTTGGAAACAGCTATTGCGTCTAACAGAGCCAATTTAGATGCCTTATCTTACGCAGATCACCTTACTAAGGCGTTATCACTGCGCCTTCAAGGGGAAGAGTTTCAGGATATACAATCCTCTTTAAGACTTCTTTCAAGGGCAGTAGCTTATTCCACGTGTAACTCCGCCCTTTCAGTGGCAAATCTGGAGTTGGTTAGACGTGACGCAGCCCTAGCTACATCCACACTAGTGGATTCTAAGGTGAAGAACTCTCTTAGAGTCGCTTCGGTCTCAGGAGAACTTCTCTTTGACGGCAAGCTTTCCGCTATTTATGATAAAATTAAAAAGAAAGCTAATGATTCTCTGTTGTTCAGATTGGCTCCTAAAAAGTCGGATACAGCAGACACGAATAAGACAGGCACTTCTGGGTCTAATGCGCCCAAGAGAGGTTCCTATAGAGGTTCCGGTGCATCCTCTTGGTCTTATTCGAGAGACCGTCAGGATAGCGACTCTCGTTCGGGACGTCCTTCTGGCCGGGACAATCAGTCGGACGCCCCGAGGTCGACGAGGCGAGGTGCGGGTCGTGGAAGACGTGGTTTCTCTTACCGCAGGCCTCGCAGGTCCAGGAGGTGATGGCTTAAACCTCTATCACGTTCCGGTTGGCGGAAGGTTGTCGAGTTTTTCACAAGAGTGGGCGTCGATTACGGACGACCCTTGGGTGAGAGGAGTGACTTCGGAAGGTCTAAAGATATCCTTCAAATGAAAGCCTCCATTAACTCGAAGTCCAGAGTGGACTCATCTTCCGTCAAATCCACAGAAAAGAGACGCTCTGTTATCAGAGGTGCAGTCTCTTTTAATGAAGAACGCGGTAGAGGTCGTAGAAAACCAGGAATCTCTGGGATTCTACAGCCATCTGCTTCTGGTTCCGAAACCAGACGGCTCGTTCCGTCCAGTCATAGATTTGAGCTGGATAAACAAGCTGATCGTCGCTCCGAAGTTTTATATGGAGACGATTCGATCGGTCAGAGCGAGTATTCGGGTGAACGATTATGCAACGAGCATAGATCTCAAAGATGCGTACTTTCACGTCATGGTACATTCGACATTCCGAAAGTATCTACGCTTTGCAGTCCTGGGAGTGGTGTATCAATTCCGGGCGATGTGCTTCGGATTGAATCTAGCACCCTGGGCTTTCACTCGGGTAATGAACTCGGTAATGATCTACTTCCGAGCTCATTCGTCTGCGGTAACGTCGGCCTACCTGGACGACATTCTTCAGAGGTACGGCAACGAGTTAACGCTTCAGAACGATGTTCAGAATCTTCTTCTATTGCTCCGACGTCTCAGTTTTATAGTAAACGAGGAGAAGTCGGATCTGGTGCCGTCCAAGTCATTCACTCATCTGGGAATGAGCTTCGAGACGCACAACAATCTCGTTCGTCTGCCGTTAACCAGAGCGAAATTAGTCAGTTGTTACGCTCGCTATTGTCTGCACGCAGACAAAGTCACGGCGAGAGAATTTATGAGACTGATAGGTCTGTGCGGAGCCGCCGCGGATCTCATTCCGATGTGGCGGCTACGCACACGTCCTCTTCAAATTTTCCTGACTCAGAATTGGAGTGTGAAAATTCATTCGCTCGATGTAGACGTTCTCTTGTCAGATCAAGTGAAACAAGAGATTCAGACTTGGGCAAACATTCAGTGGTTAACTCAAGGAGTTCTGCTGCAGTTGCCGGATCCGAGTTTTACCGTTATGACGGATGCCAGTCAAACAGGTTGGGGTGCATCATTAATCCCAACGGATTCGAGATGCCAGGGTCTTTGGGATCCGCAATTCCTGTGAAAGCACATAAACATCAAGGAAATGATGTCAATTTGGTTTGCGTTACGTCACTGGATGGACATTATTCACGATGCTCATGTCCAAATCCTATCCGACAATACGACAGTAGTGGCGTATATACGGAATCAGGGAGGCACTCATTCAGTTCCGTTGTTCAATCTAACGGAAAGAATCCTTCTGTTTGCGTTAGAACATCACGTTCTTCTTTCGGTCCGTCACATACCGGGTCGTCTGAATGTGCTAGCAGACTCCCTTTCACGAAAGGGTCGCTTGTTGCCGTCGGAGTGGACTCTCAACAAACAAGTATTCAATCAGATTTGCTACCAATGGGAACGGCCAATGATAGACTTATTTGCGACACATCTCAACAATCAGTTGCAGACGTATGTGTCTCCGTGTCCGGATCCAAGAGCATTTGCAGTAGACGCTCTGTCGATCCCTTGGGACGGAATGATAGGATATGCGTATCCTCCAGCGCCGTTAATTCAACAAGTATTGCTAAAGATAAAACAATCTCAATGCAAGATTCTGTTGGTAGCATCTCTGTCGCCACAGAGACCGTGGATAAATCTACTCAGGTGTCTGTTGTGGGACCTACCGCGGAAGCTTCCTCCACGAGAGGATCTTCTTTCGCAGGGGAAATCGCGCCAACTCCATCACAACCCGCAAGGTCTCAACCTTCACGTTTTTCCGTTGTGCGGTCCTTCTTGCATGGCAAGCACTTTACAGGACGAGCAGTGGACGCGATTTCTAACTGTAGGAGGACCTCCTCTTCGCTAAACTATGCGGCTAAGTGGAAGGTTTTTCGTCGTTGGTGTAGGGATCATTAGGTAGATATATTTGATCCCTCTATACCAGACATTGCAAACTTTCTAGTATACTTGTTTGATGAAATCAAACTGCAGCCTGTTATTATAAAGGGTTATAGATCTATGTTATCTGATACCTATGCACATCATGATAGTTTACAAATTGGATCTAATGTCTCTTTATCGAAGTTGGTTAGAAACTTTTCGATAAATAGACCCAGAACTCTTAGATTAATTCCTAAGTGGAATTTAGCTTGGGTTCTCCTTAAATTGAAGGAAAAGCCATTTGAACCTCTTGGGACAGTAGATTTCAAATTCTTATCTTATAAGACAGCTTTTCTCTTAGCTTTCTCTTCTGCCAGAAGAGTCAGTGAGCTTCATGCACTATCGGTGGATGATTCTCATTATCGTAGTGTTGGGAACACTATCACCTTCACTACTAATGTGGGTTTTTTAGCTAAGAATCAGGCTCCTAATAAATATCCGGAACCTATTGTTATTAAGGCTCTTCCGTCTTCAGACGGGCGTAGGCCTTTACTCTGTCCTGTTAGAGCACTACGTATCTATAAACAGAGATCTCAGTTCATCAGAAAGGGACGGAAACGTTTCTTTCTGTCTTTGATGCCTAATAGAAAGGACATTTCAGTCCATTCTATTGCTAGATGGATTCAGTTAACTATCCGTACTGCTTATGAAGATTTATCTTCTTCTCAGCAGTCTGTGCTTAAGATTTCTGCTCATGAAGTAAGAGCTCTTTCTACTTCCTGGGCTTATGCTAATAGTGTTGCTATTACAGATTTAATGAAGGCTGCTTATTGGTCTCAGCCATCCACATTTACGAATTTTTATCTCAGAAATATTGAGTCCATTTCTGGAGACCTGCATTGTTTAGGTCCGTTATCTGTTGCTCAGAATGTCGTCCACTAAACAGTTGCAACTATAGTTATGCAGGCTTTCTGTTCCGGCAGTGACTCCGTCCGGCTGCCCTCTTCGCTCTGGGCTATTTGACCCAGGGCAAGGGGAAGGGGTGGGGGGGGGGGGGCGGGTGTTCCCTTAGGTCACCTGCTTTATAGTGAAAAGCAAGGGAATGCCTCCTCCAAGTCAGTATTTCTGAGTCGCTTCCGGGATGGTTTTAAAGTGTAATATTAATGTTTAAATTCATTCATGTCTTATTTTTAAAGTGTAGCTCGGTGTGAAGCATTTGTATATGTCAAGTGTCAAACGGGCTTTAATATACAATACTCGGACACTTTTAAATGATTATAAAGAGTCTCAATTCTCTGGACTACTTTATTTATTGGCTTGCTTTAAAAATAATTAGTATAAGGGTTATACTGGATGTTAATAGAGAACATGAATGTTATTGTGCTCAATTATTAAGGGTAGTGTATCTTTCTAATTTAATATTAAATAAGAAAGATACATGTAAAGCCTAATACTCCTTTTCTCCTTAAGGGGTTACCTCTTTACTATATAGTTGAGCTTATTGGATTTTCCTCTATGTCCTAGGCCCTCCAGCCTGTTTACTATTCAGCTAAGTCTGGGTCATTGGTACAGTATAAAAATGTTAAAAAATTTATAGTAATTTATATATTTTTTATACTTACCAATGACCCAGACGGGGATGGCCCTCCCTGGAGTTGGGAACTCTTGCCTCCCCGCTGAGTACATAGCGCTGACCAGGCACTGCCAGTAAGAATGATAATTGGCGCCAATTTCGGGACGACAGCGTCACTGCGCATGCGCAGTAGAGGCGTAGTATGGAGGTCCTTTAGGACATGATTTCTTTTTGTTTTGGATGCAAATTTTGGGGATTGGGGGGCAAAATTTGTGTTTGGCCCAGGTTTTGTTGGAGTTAGCACCAGCTAAGTCTGGGTCATTGGTAAGTATAAAAAATATATAAATTACTATAAATTTTTTAACTTTCGAGGCATAGCCCTGCTGTTGTCATTCTTGCCATGAATGTTCCATTGTTTGTTCAGTGTTTCCTCTCTCCCTTTCCTTCATTCCCCCCTTGCCATTCTCCCATGCTTTGGGCTTATTTTTATCCCCCCCGAAAAAAAATTTGGGGGGATATAGTCGTCACGCGTTTTTTTTTGTCCGTCCGTACGTACGTACATACGTACGTCCGTCCGTCTGTCCATCCGTCCGTCCGTTTACATTTCGTTTCCGGGTGATAACTTCCCTTGAAATAGTTTGATTGTAACCAAACTTGATATGTGGCTTAAACATATAAAAATACAGGTCAAGTTCGAATCCGGGTTCATCCTGATTAATATTACCAGAGTTATGCCCCTTTTTAATTTAGAAACTCTTATGATTTTTGGTTTCCGGATGGACCACACTTTTTTCGGGGGGATCAGCTGCCCCGTGGATGTGGCAGCCCTCTAGTTGTAATTTTTATTACTAAAAATTTTTTGGGAGTTTTGGCTTGGTAACAGAATTTTTTTTTCTGTTCTGTCCCCATGTTTACATCCTCACCCTAGGGGTGTTTAGGCGTTTAGGTCTGCATCTACCATCTGATGCTCTGCAGTCTCTTCTGGGGAAGGCTCTGTTTAGCATCAGATAGTGTTTACATTGGACACTGATTACTGGGCCATGTTTACCAGTGCCTGGAGTCAGTTTTCTGGTTTGTTTACACTGTTTGCTTATGTTGACAACGGTTACTTCTGATAAGTGATTCCTTGTCTTCTGCATTGATTATTCATATTAAGATACGTTAATATTGTCCGTAAGTGTTGCATTAATTTTTTCAGAATGATTTAAAATTTTTGTCCACACTTAGGCTTTTTTGGGATTCATTTGGGCTCTGGTTTCACTTTGGGAACTTGGGCCCTTCTCAAAAATTTTTTTTCTTTTTGAATTGTTTTTTCATGTTATTATAATAGATTTTTATACTATGTATCTTTGTTTGCAGGGTTTATTGCGGGTACTGTGATTGATTATTTTTACAATGAAAGATTATTGTTCAAATTGTAATGGAAGGAAATCTTCCTCTGATTCTCATGATTTCTGCATTAATTGTAGTCAGTGTACCCGCACTGAGCCTTGTTCTATATGTTCTAAATGGGATGACAAATGTTGGACACGTGTGTCACGGTATATTGTTAGCAGGGAGCAGGACATGCCAGTCCTCTCTCCGCAAGGTCACTAAAGTTTTTCACTCTCTTTTTCAGAGGAACAAGAATTGGGTGATGTTTCCGTGATGTCGTCTTCCAGTGCGCGTCCATCGTCATGATCCAGAGAAGAGCTAGCGGCAAAAGTGCTCATGGATATATGGCAATTGCCTAAGAGGCCCCCGTAGGGTCGACGGCGTTGGCGTGTACGTCCGCTAGCTCGCCTGGTGTCGCGTCCCTTTACCGAATGGTACAGCACCCGGGTTCGTCCATTGCGGTCCATGAAAGAATTAAGGGTGTTGCGAGCACTATAAACATTCCTCAGGCACACCCAGTGACGACGGATCTTGGTTTAGGATGGAAGAAGCCTTTGGGTTCGGTTCCTAGCTCATCCAGCTCCGCATGGGCTGCGAGCGAGAGAGGTCTCTCTCTCGTACAACAACATCGCGGTCCGGATGTCCGGATGTTGTACAAAATGTTCCTCAGTCGGAGGTTACGTCCACCCCTCAGGATGCTCCGGTGTATAATCAGTGCGGAGAGGATGTATCAAGGGCTTCTTCCTCCTCAATTCAGCGCACTCGACCGCACCTTGGCTATGTGACCGCCGATATCCAGCCAGCATCGCCTTCCAGAGATTCCTCGACAGCCATCCGGTAGCCAGGGATTCGAGGCCACCTTCTTCTGGACGTTTGCATAAGAGAGGTATGCAGGAGACAACGTCCACAGAGCTTCCTGCGGCTAAATCACGCAAGACCGCAGCTCCGCAGGCCTCGTTAAGGAACATGCTATTGCAGATAGCACAAATCATAGCAGCATCCCAGCATCCGGCAGAAGCCCTATCGGAGCAGGAAGAATCTGATGATGCAGGATCGGGAGCGGACGACCGAGAGATCCAGGAGGTCCGTCAGGATGGCGAAAGGGATATGGATGAATTGGAGTTCTCCCTTTCGGAACAACACAAAATCGCCGTCAAGTTAATCCGGCATTTTCTTCCTGATGTTGTTCCAGCGGACCAGGATGCTGCTCGGCCTGATAGGAGGCTTATAGCGCCACTGGACACCAATTTTTTTAAGCGGTTTAGGGACACCGTTCCAGAGTTTCCGTCTCAGTCCAGGAATGTCTCACGGATATTTGAACTTTTAAACAACGCTATCAATAAACTTGCCGGCAAATCGGGCAATTCAGCTTTCCTATCGGCTAATGCTCTGAATCTGCCTTTCATTAATGCCAGGAATAGATTTGAAACGGCAGAACAGGGCGTTCAGAGAGTTCCTCTGCATCTAGACGACCAGGCTGAAGATCTGGAATTATCCATGCCGTCGTCTATGTCTATTCATAGTTCTATCTTGGAAACTACAATATCTTCGAATAGAGCAAATTTAGATGCACTCTTGTACGCAGATCACCTTACCAGAGCATTATCGTTGCACCTTGAAGGGCAAGAATTTCAGGACGTACAAACATCTCTGAGAGTTCTGTCAAGGGCTATTGCCTATTCTACATATAACTCCGCCCTTTCAATGGCTAATCTGGAGTTTGTTAGACGTGACAGAACCCTAGCTACGTCCACAAGAGTGGATAGTAAGGTGAAAAACTCTCTTAGAGTCGCTCCGGTCTCCGGAGAGCTTCTCTTTGACGGCAAGCTTTCTGCTATTTATGATAAGTTAACTAAGAAAGCTTCAGACTCTCTGCTTTTTAAGTCCACTTCTAGTAAGTCGGAACCAGCAGAAAAAAGTAGGCCTGGATCTTCTGGGACGAGCACGTCCAGGGGAAGTTCCTTTAGAGGTGCGTATGCACCCTCTAGGCTGTATTCTCGAGATCGTCAAGGCAGAGACTCTAGCAGGGGCCGTAACGCTGGCCGTAATAGGCCAGACGCCCCTAGGTCGACGGCGCGAGGTGCGGGTCGGGGAGGACGTGGTTTCTTCTTCCGCAAGCCTCGCAGGTCCAGGAAGTGATGGTGTAGACCTCTGTCGCATTCCTGTGGGCGGAAGGTTGTCGAGTTATTTTCAAAATTGGGAATTGATTACGGAGGACCCTTGGGTTCGAAGGGTAATTGCGGAAGGACTGAAACTGTCCTTCAAAGGAAAGCCTCTGTTAACTTGAAGTCCAAGATGGACTCAACTTCCATCAAATATTCTAAAAAGAGACGCTCTTCTTTCAGAAGTGCAGTCTCTTTTACTGAAGAATGCGATAGAGGTCATAGAAAACCAGGAATCTCCAGGTTTCTACAGCCATCTGTTTCTGGTTCCCAAACCAGACAGCTCGTTCCGTCCAGTAATAGATTTAAGCTGGATAAACAAGCTGATTGTGGCTCCAAAATTTTATATGGAGACCATTCGTTAGGTCAGAACGAGCATTCGAGTGAACGATTATGCTGCGAGCATAGATCTCAGGGATGCATATTTTCACGTCATGGTACATCCGGCGTTCAGAAAGTATCTTCGGTTCGCTGTCCTAGGGGTGGTATATCAGTTCTGTGCGATGTGCTTCGGTCTGAATCTGGGCTTTCACTCGGATAATGAACTCGATCACGACTTACTTCCGAGCTCATTTGTCTGCGGTAACGTCGGCCTACCTGGACGATATTCTTCAGAGGTACGACAACGAGTTTAACGCTTCAGAACGATGTGCAGAATCTTCTACTATTGCTCCGACGTCTCGGTTTTATAGTAAACGAACAGAAGTCAGATCTGGTGCCGTCCCAAGTCATTCACCCACCTGGGGATGAGCTTCGAGATGTACAACAATCTCGTTCGTCTGCTGTTAACCAGAGCGAAATTGGTCAGTTGTTATGCTCGCTATTGTCTAAACTCAGAGAAGGTTACAGCGAGAGAATTCATGAGACTGATAGGTCTGTGCAGAGCTGCCGTGGATCTCATTCCAATGGGGCGGCTACGCACTCGTCCTCTCCAAATCTTTTTGACTCAGAATTGGAAAGTGAAGACTCATTCATTCGAAGCGGACATCCTCTTGTCAGACCTAGTGAAACAAGAGATTCAGACTTGGGCAGACATTCAGTGGTTAACTCAGGGAGTTCCACTGCAATTTCCGGATCCGAGTTTTACTATCATGACGGATGCCAGTCAAACAGGTTGGGGCGCGACACTATGCCCGTCGGATTCGAGGTGCCAGGATCTTTGGGATCCTCAATTCTTAGGCAAGCACATAAATATCAAGGAAATGATGTCAATTTGGCTTGCGTTGCGTCACGTTCAAATTTTGTTCGACAATACGACGGTAGTGGCGTATATTCGGAATCAGGGAGGCACTCATTCCATTCCGTTGTTCAATCTAACGGAAAGAATCCTTCTGTTTGTACTGGAACATCAGGTTTACTATCAGTCCATCATATTCCGGGTCGTCTGAATGTGTTAGCAGACTCTCTTTCACGGAAGGGTCGCCTGTTGCCGTCGGAATGGACTCTCAACAAACAGGTTTTTAAGCAGATTTGCTACTAATGGGAGCGACCAATAATAGATTTGTTTGCGACGTATCTCAACAATCAGTTGCAGACTTACGTGTCCCCATGTCCGGATCCTCGAGCATTTGCATTAGATGCTCTGTCGATCCCGTGGGATGAGATAATAGGATACGCGTATCCTCCGGCTCTGCTAATTCAGTAGATATTGCTCAAGATAAAGCAATCCCACTGCAAGATTCTGTTGGTAGCATCTCTGTCACCACAGAGACCGTGGATAAATCTACTCAGGTGTCTGTTGTGGGACATGCCGCGGAAGCTTCCTCCATGTGAGGATCTTCTGTCGCAGGGGAAATTGCACACGCTTCACCACAATTCGCAAGGTCTCAACCTTCACTTATTTCTGTTGTGCGGTCCTTCTTGCACAGTAAGCGTTTTACAGGACGAGCAGTGGACGCAATTTCTAACTGCAGGAGGACCTCCTCTTCACTAAATTATGCTGCTAAGTGGAAGGTCTTTCGCCAGTGGTGTAGGGATCACTCGGTGGATGTTTATGATCCCTCCATTCCTCACATTGCTAATTTCCTGGTCTATTTGACGAGATCAAACTGCAACCTGTTACGATCAAGGGTTATAGGTCTATGTTATCTGATACCTACGCTCACCATGATACATTAATAATTGGTTCTAATGTCTCTTTATCCAAATTAGTTAGAAATTTTTCGATAAATAGACCTAGAACTCTTAGATTAATTCTGAAATGGAATTTAGCATGGGTTCTTCTTAAGCTAAAAGAAGCACCTTTTGAGCCTCTTGATACAGTGGATTTCAAATTCTTTTCATATAAAACAGCTTTTCTCTTAGCCTTCTCTTCTGCTAGAAGAGTTAGTGAGCTTCATGCTTTATCGGTAGATGATTCTCACTATCGCAGTGTTGGTAATACTATTACTTTTACTACTAATGTTGGATTTTTGGCTAAGAATCAGGCTCCTAATAAGTATCCGGAACCTATTGTTGTTAGGGCCCTTCCGTCTTCAGATGGACGTAGGCCTTTACTCTGTCCTGTTAGAGCAATACGTATTTATAAACATAGGTCTGAGTTTATTAGAAAGGGACGTAAGCGTTTCTTTTTGTCTTTGATGCCTAATAGAAAGGACATTATGGTTCATTCTATTGCTAGATGGATTCAATTAACTGTACGTACTGCTTATGAAAAGTTATCTTCTCAGCAGTCTGCTCTCAAGATTTCGGCTCATGAAGTAAGAGCTCTATCAACATCTTGGGCTTATGCTAATAGTGTTGCTATTACAGATTTAATGAAGGCTGCATATTGGTCTCAGCCTTCCACTTTCACTAATTTTTATCTTAGAAATATTGAGTCCATTTCTGGAGATCTACATTGTTTAGGTCTGTTATCTGTTAAAACAGTTGCAACTATAGTGATGTAGGCTTTCTGTTCCGGCAGTGACTCTGTCCTGCTGCCCTCTTCGCTCTGGGGTATTTGACCGGGGGTGGGGGGGGGGAGGGGGTGGGGAAGGGGGTTCCCTTAGGTCACCTGCTTTATAGTGAAAAGCAAGGGAATACCTCCCCCAGAGTCAGTAATTCTGAGTCGGTACCGGGATGGTTTTAAAGTGTAAAGCTAATGTTTACTCATGCCATGTAATATTTTTAATGTGTAGCTCGGTGTGAAGCATTTGTATACGTCACGTGTCAAACAGGCGTTAATATACTATCCTCGGACACTTTTAATGAGTACAGAGAGTATCATTTCTCTGGACTGTCTTTATTTATTGGCTTACCTTTAAAAATAATTAGTATAAAGGGTTATACTGGATATTAATAGAGATCATTGATGTATTTGTGCTCAATTACGGAATGGTTTTGTGTCTTTCTTTTTTGATAAAAATAAGAAAGATACATATAAATCCTATCTCTCCTTTTCTCCTTGAGGGGATAATTCTGTTATATGTAATTGAGCCTATTGAATTTTCCTTTATGTCCTGGTCCCTCCAGCCTGTTTACTATTCAGCCTAGTCTGGGTCATTGGTACAAAAGTTAAAAAATTTATAGTAATTTATATATTTTTTATACTTACCAATGACCCAGACGGGGTATATTGGGAACTCTTGCCTCCCCGCTGCGTACATAACACTTACCAGGCACTGGTCATAAGAATGACATTTTGGCGGGAATTTCGAGACCTCCTTGACACTGCGCATGCGCAGTACAGTAAAAGTGTGGAGGACCTACCAGGACATCAATTTTTTGGTTTTTGATGCAATTTTGGGGATTGGGGGGGGGGGGGGGCCAAATTTGGTTTGGCCCTGAATTTAATGTGTTTGCACCAGCTAAGTCTAGGTCATTGGTAAGTATAAAAAATATATAAATTACTATAAATTTTTTAACTTTTTGTTCTCGCATCATAACTTTGCTACACTTTGGCATATTGATTTGAAATTTTCCAGTTTTTCTATTACCGCAAAACGACAGCTTTGAAGACCACAAAACAAAACTATGTTCAATTTTCAGATGTCTAGTGCACATAATTTGTTATTATGGCCCTTAATTGTGCAAACAATTTGTTATTTCTTCAGTTTGCATACAGTAATTTTGCTTTCCAATGGCAGATCAACAGGAATTTTGACAGTTTTTCTTATGTTCTCAAATGGATGACATAATTTCTCATTCTATTGTTTTTTTTAGAAATATTTTAATCTCATAATTACTGATGAAGCAATAGGCAACACAAAATGTTATATGGTTATATATTCAGTGTTTCGCAGGGGAAAATAAATTAAGCCATCATGGGGCGACTAAGGGTTGTTGCTACCACTGGTCGGCCATAGCTTGGTCCACGGTAGGAAAATTTTGAATTCAGGGTCCAAAACCCCTATTTCCTTACATCTGAGTGGATATTTTGTAACATTTCACACTTAGAGTGCCAGCAATTTTTTGTAAACATGCAGAGTGTTATTTTGTTATTTTTATTTAAAATCACAAGATACAGACAGATAATACAAAAGGGAAAATAATTAAGTGCCATGACCTTTTCTTCGAAAACAATATCCCACAATTCGTCACTGCAGTCTTTAGTTTCAGTTGTTCGTGAATATTAATTAATACAGCTGTTATGGGTGTGGGCACGTTATACCCTGTTTTTTTCTGTTCTTCATTGTTTGGTTCTTATGGGCTATTGTATTTTTTGTGTTATTAGATATGCTCAGTGGCATGCTTGTGTTAGTTACAAATGTTCATGTAAGTGGTCATTATTAACGTCTGAATGGATTATTGTTGCGAAGTCTTTTTCTCTTTGTTTCTGTTTCTCCATGGTGTGTATGCACATACCCCCACAACTGCACCTCATGTGAGGCATGGATAACACCATCTTGGAGGGTTAAGATATAAATATTATGTGTATTTGAATTCATTCTAAATTTCTGGGATGATCTGTGAGAAAAAAATATTTGAAGTGATGAAAAAAAAAGCTCAGTTTGAGATCGCTACTTGTCATTTTTTTTAAAACTGGTACTAATAGTGACAGGGACGTCTTACCCACATCATCATTGTCATTGAACACAACATTACGCTTCTCTAGGAAAAGTTGATAATATCAATATTATGTCAATCAAAATCCCAAACTTTCTTGATCATGTGGGCATTTTTAACAGGTCTTCATTTGTCCAAATACAAGTCCATTGTCGTGTCCAGTATAATAAATAAATTTGAAACATGTATTTTAGTTAATATTTTTGTTTTGCCGTTTAATAATAATAATAATAATTGTCTGCCCTGTCGCTTACTTATCATGATCCTCCTTTGAAATGTGACAGAGAGGGATGTTTACATTGAACGATGAGCAGTTTTCACTGCTGATGAAATGAAATGTTTCAAAAATTATTTTAAATATGAATATTCTTAATGTGGATGTATGGGGGGCGTGGTGGCTCAGTTGGTAGAGGTGCAGGCTGCAAGCCGAGAGGTCCTCGGTTCGAATCCCACCTGCGGTAACTGCGTTGTGTCCTTGGGCAAGACACTTCACCCCCATTGCCCATCTGGAGGCACGGTGACGTCGTGGACTAAGGCGCACTGCACGTCGATGGTGCACTTGTCTTCAGCCAATGCTAACCCTGCTGGTGTGGAGTTAGTATGTTGGGGAGCTGACAGTTGCTCGGTGGTTCTCTCCGGGTACTCTGGCTTCCTCCACCCGTAAAACTGTCATGGTCATGATTAGCCACAGTGCAGAAATATATGACCTTAAACCCCAATAAATAAATAAATAAATAATGTGGATGTATCATTACTTCCTCAGTTGTTTCATTGTATGACAGAAATGAAATGTAGAAATATTTTATTTGCAGTTGTGAAAAAAGAAACACTGTGTTAATTTTTTCGACTTTTCCAAAAGGAACTCAATTTTGCCCATTGAACAGCTCATTAATATTCATAAGTTCAAAGTTCACGATGACAATTGTTGATGGAAATATTGATCAGCGTGGCTCCTGGTTTTATATTAGATAGAATAAATAAAACCAACACTCTCTAAATTGATTTTATGAGTATTTTTATTTCCTACACACATTGTCTCTGAGAATTTAGAGATAAAAGGCTTTATTAGGAATCGGGTGACCAACCAGAACATTTAACTTTTTTGGAGGGGTGGGGAATGCATCCGGTCCTGAGCTGCTCAGCTGGCCTACTGGAACCCTGGATATATTGTTTTCTTTATCATAAAATTCGCAACATCAATATATATATATGCATCTCGCCTTCTTAGAGTGGTTTGACATTCTTCGCAATCTAAGGAAAGACTTACTAAATAATCATGATGTGATTTAAATCTATCACTGATAATGTGACTGAGATTTACTCAGATAGGCAGGCAAAGAGGAGAGATGTCAGAATACCTAGTTGCAAATTCCACTGTGGGCGAAGATAGTATTGCAGTCTATGGATTCAACTGAATTTGGGGACACAATGCTGAGAATGTATAGTCTTTTCTGCCTGTCAACTGCCCCACTTGCAACTGTCTATGTCAGAATACATAGTTGCCAAACCCACCATGGGTGAAGATTGTATCGCAGATGAGGTACAAAGCATCCGACAGAAGTGGAGATGGAAGTTCTGAGAACACATGTTGTGCACTGCCTTGCCACCACCCAGAATAGAAGTGAATCGAATCACTAAAATGAAATTGGGAAATGAAATCCAGTAGTATGCTTGTAGAGTACACAGGAAGAGACCTGAGCTAATGTCAAAGGGAAAGTGGAGACTGGTGGGTGCAGTGAGTGGTAACACAAACTATTTGCACTATAAAGTAACTTTTTGCAGATATATTCACAGAGAAACTGAATCTGACCAAGTTGGCATGTAGAGAAAATGGTTGAAAACACAAAATAGCACCCAAACACATATTTGGGTTGGTGTCTGCTAAATTACTGGAAATTGCTAGCTGTAAATGTCTTCTTGCAACTCTTCCAGGAAATCTATCTCCTAATACACTCAGAGCTTTTGGAATGTCATTTTACAGAGTTGTTTCTTGATATAGCAGTCCCAGCTTGACCATTCAGGGTTCAAGCGTTGATATTTTATGAACAAAATGAATAGCTCTGAGGATATAAATGATAAAGTTCAGAAACTTGGTTTATATTTTTCTTATTTCATAGAAGAATGGAGACATTGTTCTTGAGTATTGAATTGACTGCACCAGAAAAATGCAGTTTTCAAATAGAATGTCCAAATGGTGAAAGTCACTGACCTTGTGGGTTGTCATTCTTTAAGGAAATTATGTGAAGCACCAGATTTTAGTCCTGTGTCACATCTGTCCACACATTCAGACAAGGGCTGACAAAAATTGTAATGTCAGTATTGCTCAAACTTAAGTGTTGTCATTTTTAAAGGAGATTCCCTACACTATGTGAAGCACCAGGTTTCAGTCTTGTGTAACATCTGTCTATACATGTAGACAAAAACTGATATAAATTGTAATGTTGCCATTGCTCAAACTCAAATTAATGTAGTTAAACATTAATTTTTAGCTTAACTTGACAAAGTCAAGATATGCTATTGCCATCACGCATGCGGAAGTCTGTTAGTCTGTGAGTCTGTTTGTCTGTGAGTCTGTTCACATTTTCCTTTAGCACAGGCTACACCCCGTAGTTCTTGTCCGATCGTCACAAAATTTCATATGCAGGTTTGAGGTCATGTCTAGATGAGAACGTCCCCTTTTGGTCACGATCGGTCAAATGTGATGGCTGCCCGAGCCTAAAACCCAAAAACCTTTAGCACAGTCTACAGGTCATATTTATGAAGGGATTTCATGGTAACTTGGTAGGATGACTCTGTATAATATCTAGATGAGAACGTCCTCTTTTTGTCATGATCTGTCAACTGTGACTGCTTTCCATGCCCAAAACCCCAAAACCTTTAGCACAGTCTACAGGTTGTATTTATGAAGGGATTTCATTGTAACTTGGTAGGATGACTCCAGATAATGTCTAGATGTGAACGTCCCCTTTTGGTCACGATCATTCAGCCATGATGGCTGCCCGAGCCCAAAACCCAAACACCTTGAGCACAGACTACAGGTTGTATTGATGAAGGGATTTCATTGTAACTTTGTAGGATGATTCAGTATAATGTCTAGATGAGGACGTCACCTTTTGGTTGGGATGGGTCGACCGTAATGGCTACACAGGCCCAAAGCCCAAAAACCTTTAGCACAGTCTACAGGTTGTATTTATGATGGGATTTCATTGCAACTTGATAGGATGACTTGTTTTGGAATAATTTCACTGTAACTTGGTAACTTTGGTTGACATACATTAACTGTGAGAGCCACATTAACACACCCCTCACTTCTTTTGTACAGTTTACACCACAAGTTATTAACTCAACCTGACAAAGTCCAGCTGTGCTGTTGCCATCACTTCTTGTCCGTCGGCATACATACGTCCACAATTTCCTTTGGCACACCTCACAGGTCGCATTTATAATCCGATCACTTTGAAACTTTGCATGCTTGTTTGGGATGACCTCTAGATGGGAGCAATCGATTTTCTTCAATTTCCGTCAAAAAATGTTTCCGCGGCCACCGTTCTTAGAACTTAGTTTAGTCAGACCACAATATTTCTCTTTGGCACACCCAACAGGGCACATTTATGATTGGATTGCTTTGAAACCTGGTATGCTTGTTTAGGATGACCTCTAGATGGGAGCTATCGATTTTCTTCAATTTCTGTCAAAACATGTTGCCACGGCCAACCTTCTTAGAACTTAGTTTAGTCAGACCTCAATATTTTCCTTCGGCACACCCTACAGGGTGCATTTATGATCGGATTGCTTTGAAACCTGGTATGCTTGTTTGGGGAGACCTCTAGATGGGAGCTATCAATATTTTTATACTGTACCAATGACCCAGACTTAGCTGGTGCTAACTCCAACAAAACCAGGGCCAAACACAAATTTTGCCCCCCAATCCCCAAAATTTGCATCCAAAACAAAAAGAAATCATGTCCTAAAGGACCTCCATAGTACGCCTCTACTGCGCATGCGCAGTGACGCAGTCGTCCCGAAATTGGCGCCAATTATCATTCTCTGTTTGGCCCTTCATCAGTCAACATCTCACTGATCTTTGTGCTTGTAAATCTCAGTTTAAAGGATGCCAGACACGTAATGTTTGGAGAAAATGTGATTCTAAGGAGGATAGAAGGAGGAGAGGAAAAAAGAAGTGGCAAAAAATAATCAGGGCTGTACTTAAAATTTTTTGTTGAAATTATGTTAAGTTGCCTATTTTCGAGGCATGGGCCTCTTGTTGTCATTCTTGCTAATTGTTGCACTGCTTATTCAGTGTTTCCTCTCCCCTAGCCTTCTAAAGTCCCCCCTTGCAATTCTCCCATGCTTTTGGCATATTTTTGAGAAGTTTCATTTCTAAAATTTCCTGGGAGAGTTGCTTGGTTACAGAATGTTTTCTGTTATTTTCCCCATAGTTACGTTTTCACCCATGGGTGTATAACGTTTGTGTTCTGCATCTTCCATCTGATGTTCTGCAGATTCTCCCCTGGGAGTCTCTGTTTTGCATCAGATAGAGTGTAATTGATGACTGATTCCGGGCCAGTTTTTTTCAGTGCCTGGAGTCATGTTTTCTAGTGTGTTTACACTGTTTGTTTTCATTGGCAACAGCCTTTTTTGAGGGGGGCTGTTTGCCTTTGTAGTAGTTTATCTCATTATAAGATACATTTATATTATCCGAAAGTGTCTCATTAATTATTTTATATAAATTCAAAATTTTTGACCACACTTTGCCATCGGATCCATCGGGGCTCAATGTTACTTTTCAGCAACTTGGGCTTCTCTGAAAAAATATTTTTTCAAAATTATTTTGTTTTGCAATTGTTTTTTCATTTATTAATGGATCATGTTATTATGTATCTTTGTGTCAGGGGTTTTTGCGAGTAACTAGGACTTATTGTTGTTCTTTCACAATGAAGGGACATTGTTCAAATTGTAATAGGAAGAAATCTTCCTCTGACTTTCATGATCATTGTATTAATTGTAGTCAGTGTTCTCGCATTAATCCCTGTCCTATATGTGAACATTGGGATGAGAAACATTGGAAACGTGTGTCACGATATGTTGTTTCTGGAGAAAGAGCGATGCCGGCTCTTTCTCCACAAGGTCACTCTACTCTCTCAGTTTCTATTTCAGAGGAACCAGAACAGGGTGATGTTTCCATGTTATCTTCTTCAAGTGTGCGTCCGTCGTCACAAATAATTCAGAGCTAGCGGCAAAAGTGCTCATGGAGATTAGACAAATGTCGTCCGCTAGCTCGCCCGGTGTAGCGTCCATTCACCGAATGGTTCGGCAGCCGGGTTCGTCCGATGCGGTCCAAGAGGAAATTTTGGGTGATGCGAGCACTATAAACATAATAGATGCACACCCAGTGACGGCGGATAGTAAACGAGAACGGAGGAAGCCTTTTAGTCCGGTTCCTAGCTCGTCCAGGTCCAGCCGGGCCGCGAGCGAGAGAGGCCCCTCTCTCGTACAACAACATCTGGGACCAGATGTTGTGGTACAAAATGTGTCTTTAGCGGAGCATACGTCCGTCGCTCGGGACGCTCCGTTGTATAAGCAGTCCGCAGAGACTGTTAAGGCTTCCTCTTCTCGTCGGCGTACACGACCGCACCTTGGCTGCGTGACCTCCGATATTTTGCCAGCTTCGCCGGTGAAGGATTCTTCGGCGACCAGGTCACACCATCCGGCAGCCAGGGATTCGAGACCGATGGACTCCGGACGTTCGCATAGGAAAAGTATGCGGGAGCCATCTGATGCGGAGCTGCCCTCGGCGAAGCAGCGAAAGACCGCGCCTCCGCAGGTCTCGACGTCGGACATTCTAGTGCAGATAGCACAGCTTATCGCAGCATCCCAGCAGCCGACAGAAACGGTGTCGGATCGAGAATTATCCGACGGCGCTGGGTCGGTACGCTCCGCCGAAGCATCGGGGGCGGACGACCGGGAACATCGGGAGGTCCGACCGGATGGTGAAAGGGATACGGATGAATTGGAGTTATCCCTTTCGGAACAACATAAAGCTGCCGTGGACTTCATCCGGCACTTTCTCCCTCAAGTTGTTCCGTCGGGCCAGACTGCTGCGCTTCCGGACAAGAGAATTATAGCGTCATTGGACTCTGAATTTTTTGAGCGGTTCAGGGACATCGCTCCCGAGTTTCCGTCGCAGTCCAATAATGTTGCAAGAACATTTGAATTATTGAACGACGCTATATTTAAACTTGCTTCCAGGACGGGGAAAGCAGGTTTCTTGTCCGCAAATACTCTCAACCTGCCTTTCATTAATGCAAGGAATAAATTCGACACGGCAGGACAGGGTATACCGAGAGTTCCTCTGCGTATGGACGACGAGGCGGAAGACTTAGAGCTATCATTACCGTCGTCAGCTTCTATTCCAACCGCGGTGTTGGAAACAGCTATTGCGTCTAACAGAGCCAATTTAGATGCCTTATCTTACGCAGATCACCTTACTAAGGCGTTATCACTGCGCCTTCAAGGGGAAGAGTTTCAGGATATACAATCCTCTTTAAGACTTCTTTCAAGGGCAGTAGCTTATTCCACGTGTAACTCCGCCCTTTCAGTGGCAAATCTGGAGTTGGTTAGACGTGACGCAGCCCTGGCTACATCCACACTAGTGGATTCTAAGGTGAAGAACTCTCTTAGAGTCGCTTCGGTCTCAGGAGAACTTCTCTTTGACGGCAAGCTTTCCGCTATTTATGATAATATTAAAAAGAAAGCTAATGATTCTCTGTTGTTCAGATCCACTCCTAAAAGGTCGGATACAGCAGACACGAATAAGGCGGGCACTTCTGGGTCTAATGCGCCCAAGAGAGGTTCCTATAGAGGTTCCGGTGCGTCCTCTTGGTCTTATTCGAGAGACCGTCAGGATAGCGACTCTCGTTCGGGACGTCCTTCAGGCCGGGACAATCGGTCGGACGCCCCGAGGTCGACGAGGCGAGGTGCGGGTCGTGGAAGACGTGGTTTCTCCTACCGCAGGCCTCGCAGGTCCAGGAGGTGATGGCTTAAACCTCTATCGCGTTCCGGTTGGCGGAAGGTTGTCGAGTTTTTCACAAGAGTGGGCGTCGATTACGGACGACCCGTGGGTGAGAGGAGTGACTTCGGAAGGTCTAAAGATATCCTTCAAACGAAAGCCTCCATTAACTCGAAGTCCAAAGTGGACTCATCTTCCGTCAAATCCACAGAAAAGAGACGCTCTGTTATCAGAGGTGCAGTCTCTTTTAATGAAGAACGCGGTAGAGGTCGTAGAAAACCAGGAATCGCTGGGATTCTACAGCCATCTGTTTCTGGTTCCGAAACCAGACGGCTCGTTCCGTCCAGTCATAGATTTGAGCTGGATAAACAAGCTGATCGTCGCTCCGAAGTTTTATATGGAGACGATTCGATTGGTCAGAGCGAGTATTCGGGTGAACGATTATGCAACGAGCATAGATCTCAAAGATGCGTACTTTCATGTCATGGTACATCCGACATTCCGAAAGTATCTACGCTTCGCAGTCCTAGGAGTGGTGTATCAGTTCCGGGCCATGTGCTTCGGATTGAATCTAGCACCCTGGGCTTTCACTCGGGTAATGAACTCGGTAATGATCTACTTCCGAGCTCATTCGTCTGCGGTAACGTCGGCCTACCTGGACGACATTCTTCAGAGGTACGGCAACGAGTTAACGCTTCAGAACGATGTTCAGAATCTTCTTCTATTGCTCCGACGTCTCGGTTTCATAGTAAACGAGGAGAAGTCGGATCTGGTGCCGTCCAAGTCATTCACTCATCTGGGAATGAGCTTCGAGACGCACAACAATCTCGTTCGTCTGCCGTTAACCAGAGCGAAATTAGTCAGTTGTTACGCTCGCTATTGTCTGCATGCAGACAAAGTCACGGCGAGAGAATTTATGAGACTGATAGGTCTGTGCGGAGCCGCCGCGGATCTCATTCCGATGGGGCGGTTACGCACACGTCCTCTTCAAATTTTCCTGACTCAGAATTGGAGTGTGAAAATTCATTCGCTCGATGTAGACGTTCTCTTGTCAGATCAAGTGAAACAAGAGATTCAGACTTGGGCAAACATTCAGTGGTTAACTCAAGGAGTTCCGCTGCAGTTGCCGGATCCGAGTTTTACCATTATGACGGATGCCAGTCAAACAGGTTGGGGTGCATCATTAATCCCAACGGATTCGAGATGCCAGGGTCTTTGGGATCCGCAATTCCTGTGCAAGCACATAAACATCAAGGAAATGATGTCAATTTGGCTTGCGTTACGTCACTGGATGGACATTATTCACGATGCTCATGTCCAAATCCTATCCGACAATACGACAGTAGTGGCGTATATACGGAATCAGGGAGGCACTCATTCAGTTCCGTTGTTCAATCTAACGGAAAGAATCCTTCTGTTTGCATTGGAACATCACGTTCTTCTTTCGGTCCGTCACATACCGGGTCGTCTGAATGTGCTAGCAGACTCCCTTTCACGAAAGGGTCGCTTGTTGCCGTCGGAGTGGACTCTCAACAAACAAGTATTCAATCAGATTTGCTACCAATGGGAACGGCCAATGATAGACTTATTTGCGACACATCTCAACAATCAGTTGCAGACGTATGTGTCCCCGTGTCCGGATCCAAGAGCATTTGCAGTAGACGCTCTGTCGATCCCTTGGGACGGAATGATAGGATATGCGTATCCTCCAGCGCCGTTAATTCAACAAGTATTGCTAAAGATAAAACAATCTCAATGCAAGATTCTGTTGGTAGCATCTCTGTCGCCACAGAGACCGTGGATAAATCTACTCAGGTGTCTGTTGTGGGACCTACCGCAGAAGCTTCCTCCACGAGAGGATCTTCTTTCGCAGGGGAAATCGCGCCAACTCCATCACAACCCGCAAGGTCTCAACCTTCACGTTTTTCCGTTGTGCGGTCCTTCTTGCATGGCAAGCACTTTACAGGACGAGCAGTGGACGCGATTTCTAACTGTAGGAGGACCTCCTCTTCGCTAAACTATGCGGCTAAGTGGAAGGTTTTCCGTCGTTGGTGTAGGGATCATTCTGTAGATATATTTGATCCCTCTATACCAGACATTGCAAACTTTCTAGTATACTTGTTTGACGAAATCAAACTGCAGCCTGTTACTATAAAGGGTTATAGATCTATGTTATCTGATACCTATGCACATCATGATAGTTTACAAATTGGATCTAATGTCTCTTTATCGAAATTGGTTAGAAACTTTTCGATAAATAGACCCAGAACTCTTAGATTAATTCCTAAGTGGAATTTAGCTTGGGTTCTCCTTAAATTGAAGGAAAAGCCATTTGAACCTCTTGGGACAGTAGATTTCAAATTCTTATCTTATAAGACAGCTTTTCTCTTAGCTTTCTCTTCTGCCAGAAGAGTCAGTGAGCTTCATGCACTATCGGTGGATGATTCTCATTATCGTAGTGTTGGGAACACTATCACCTTCACTACTAATGTGGGTTTTTTAGCTAAGAATCAGGCTCCTAATAAATATCCGGAACCTATTGTTATTAAGGCTCTTCCGTCTTCAGACGGGCGTAGGCCTTTACTCTGTCCTGTTAGAGCACTACGTATCTATAAACAGAGATCTCAGTTCATCAGAAAGGGACGGAAACGTTTCTTTCTGTCTTTGATGCCTAATAGAAAGGACATTTCAGTCCATTCTATTGCTAGATGGATTCAGTTAACTATCCGTACTGCTTATGAAGATTTATCTTCTTCTCAGCAGTCTGTGCTTAAGATTTCTGCTCATGAAGTAAGAGCTCTTTCTACTTCCTGGGCTTATGCTAATAGTGTTGCTATTACAGATTTAATGAAGGCTGCTTATTGGTCTCAGCCATCCACATTTACGAATTTTTATCTCAGAAATATTGAGTCCATTTCTGGAGACCTGCATTGTTTAGGTCCGTTATCTGTTGCTCAGAATGTCGTCCACTAAACAGTTGCAACTATAGTTATGCAGGCTTTCTGTTCCGGCAGTGACTCCGTCCGGCTGCCCTCTTCGCTCTGGGCTATTTGACCCAGGGCAAGGGGAAGGGGGGGGGGGGGCGGGTGTTCCCTTAGGTCACCTGCTTTATAGTGAAAAGCAAGGGAATGCCTCCTCCAAGACAGTATTTCTGAGTCGCTTCCGGGATGGTTTTAAAGTGTAATATTAATGTTTAATTTCATTCATGTCTTATTTTTAAAGTGTAGCTCGGTGTGAAGCATTTGTATATGTCAAGTGTCAAACGGGCTTTAATATACAATACTCGGACACTTTTAAATGATTATAAAGAGTCTCAATTCTCTGGACTACTTTATTTATTGGCTTGCTTTAAAAATAATTAGTATAAGGGTTACACTGGATGTTAATAGAGAACATGAATGTTATTGTGCTCAATTATTAAGGGTACTGTATCTTTCTAATTTAATATTAAATAAGAAAGATACATGTAAAGCCTAATACTCCTTTTCTCCTTAAGGGGTTACCTCTTTATTTATAATTGAGCTTATTGGATTTTCCTCTATGTCCTAGGCCCTCCAGCCTGTTTACTATTCAGCTAAGTCTGGGTCATTGGTACAGTATAAAAATGTTAAAAAATTTATAGTAATTTATATATTTTTTATACTTACCAATGACCCAGACGGGGATGGCCCTCCCTGAGTTGGGAACTCTTGCCTCCCCGCTGAGTACATAGCGCTGACCAGGCACTGCCAGTAAGAATGATAATTGGCGCCAATTTCGGGACGACTGCGTCACTGCGCATGCGCAGTAGAGGCGTACTATGGAGGTCCTTTAGGACATGATTTCTTTTTGTTTTGGATGCAAATTTTGGGGATTGGGGGGCAAAATTTGTGTTTGGCCCTGGTTTTGTTGGAGTTAGCACCAGCTAAGTCTGGGTCATTGGTAAGTATAAAAAATATATAAATTACTATAAATTTTTTAACTTTCATCAAATTCCGTCAAAAAATGTTGCCACAGCCAACATTCTTAGAACTTAGTTTAGTCAGAAGAATTTCCTGCATTTGTGCATCAACTTATCCCTTATGCACTTTGTGCAGGGTATATTTATGAATTTCCATAGCCCTCCCCCACCCCCACCCCCTCTCCTTCCTCCCCCCAAAGTCTTCCCCCCCCCCCCCCAAAAAAAAAAAACAAAAACAAAAAAACAAAAAAACAAAACAAAAAAAAACATTACCACAAGCAATGACCTTCTACTTATTGCATTTGTGCATAAACATCTTCCTTTGACATGCCTCTGAGGGCACATTCCTTATCAGGTTGTTTTGAAACTTTGTAAGCTTATGCAGGGTGACAAAGATAGGAGCTATTGATTTTCTTTTCATTTCCATCAAAAACTGTTACTGTTAGCAACAATCTTTGAATTTATTGCATTTGTGCATCAACTATCTTTGACATGGCCTGCAGGTCACATTTATCATACGATTGTTTTTGAATTTGGTGTGCTCATTAGGCAAGGCCTTTAGATAAGAGCTATTGATTAGCATTCATTTCTGTGAAAAAAGTTGCCATTACAATAACCTCTGAACGTACTGCATTTGTGTATCAACATTCTTCCTTTAGCCAGTCTTACAGTTTACATTTAAAAATGCATGGATTACTCTGACGTTGTGCACACACAATGCTGTTATGTTGAAATTTCATCAAATAGCATTGGTACCAATGATCTTCAATTTTGCCATTTCATTTATAACTTACCAAGTTTAAGTTTGTCAAGTTGAGCAACAGTGTCATTGACACTTTCATTTTTATTGAAAACATAGCATACAGGGAACAGAAATTAACATTCACAGTTATCATATTTCATAATCCTTTCATAAACATTGAACATTATTCTTTTCATCAAACACAGCACACAATCAAGTTAAGCTACAGTCATTTAATTTAAGCAATAGTCAACACAAAAATTGTTATGTGATTACATGTA
This sequence comes from Pictodentalium vernedei, assembly GCA_031216915.1. Taxonomy (NCBI): domain Eukaryota; kingdom Metazoa; phylum Mollusca; class Scaphopoda; order Dentaliida; family Dentaliidae; genus Pictodentalium; species Pictodentalium vernedei. The sequence continues at coordinate 748,614,297 of CM062297.1, forward strand.
TATATTTTTTTCTTTATTATAAAATACTCAACATCGATATATACATATTTGACCTTCTTTGAGTGATTGGGCATGGTTCACAATCCACGGCAAGACTTATTAAATAATTACAATGTGATTTAAGTTTGTTACTGATAAAATGTGACAGATATATGATCAGTTATGTAAGAAAATGTGATAGAGATGTCAGAATACCTAGTTGCAATTGCACCATGGGTGAAGATTGTATTGCAGCCTAGATATCCTCCACCTGACTGAATTGAGGAAACCACTGCTGAGATTGCATATGAGTCTGCAACCATTCAAAAGAGGGTTGTGAAACAAACTGAATACACCCAAGAAAGAGAAAGAACATATATGAGAATGGTGAGAAAAGAATGCTGTATGGCCATAAACATGACATGACTTTCAATACAGTGGAAAAGAAAGTCATCGATGATCATTGTGGAATGCATACTGCTCGAAAGTAGTATATCCAAGACATACAGTCTCCAGCAGAGTGCAGTTGCTGCACAAAAGAGGTAATAGCACGTTGCCGTGACGAATCCAAGTTCCAAGAAGCCATAAAGCATATGAACCGAAAAAAACAGGATGGCTGCTCCACACACTAATATTAATGCACAATCACATTTGAACAGTCTCGCATGCAGCAAGTGACTACTAAGCCCAAGCAATAGAGACAACACCAGAATAGAATAATGGCATTATTATGACCATTAAACCCACTGAACACAAGACGCGCGACACACACACACAAATATTTAGTGTACATAAGACACTAGTAGAACAGCATGATACACATTTTCTTGTTGGAAGTGTGGCACAAAGTACAAAGAAATGTATCTGAGATGTATATGTGCTGCTATGCATGGAATGTAATCTGATGGCACACATATATAGAGGGTGAATCAAATCAAGATCAGATGACATTTACCCATTGGTGATTCACAACAAGGAACATAGAGGAAGTCACAGATGTGGTTGTTTACTGGTGCTTAAAATCACCTGTAGAACCAAATGGCTTAACTGTGACTGAAGCACAAATAAAAATCAAGTCGAACAAATTGATTGATGCTGCCTGTCATGGATAACTCTATGCAGACTGTGCTGACCAAGTTGTATTATATCAGAAGATTAAAATCCATCCATTGCATCAAACAAAGGTCTGCACTAACCGGGGAAAAAACAATACAGAGTGTGCAAAGAAGGAAAATGCAAGAACAAGTAGCAATGCACAGTGGTGAGAAGAGGCCATCACAAGCACATGGCCCTCTGTGCTGACATGAATGTAGCAGTTGTAATGGTCATGTTCAAAAGACCAACATCTTGATTGTACCTTTCACCCTGGCAGCTCCAGCTGATGTAGCAGCACCTATCTGAAAAGAATGACCATTATATCAGGTATCTTCACAGCCAAGAAAATAAAGTGCAAAACTTCAAAATATAATTCTGATGCATGAGAATCAAGCATCTAGGTAAAGCACAGAGTTGCACATGCTTGACAAAAATGAGCCTCTCAGTTGTGAAAGTACTTAAGGCTATGAGCCAGACTAACAGAACCCCTATTTCGTAAAGGGAGAGGCTTTCAAATGGACAGAAATGACTTTATTTTGGGAACCATAGTGTATGTCTTTGAGACAAAGGTGGAAGGCTGGTGTAAATTGCGAGGTGTGAGTAGTAGATTCATCACAGCACAAAAATTGGAAAAAAAACAAACTGCTTCCACAAAGGAATCCAGAGAGAGACCACAAAACCCCATTTGCAGATAGTGACAAACATGACGTAAAATGTGAAAAGTGATAGGCAATCGATTCTGAGTAGAAGGCTGCTGCAATTGATTAACATCCTGTAAAAAGGTCTGGAGCCATGAAAGCTGTGAATCATCAACTTAGGTAAAAGGATCTGGAATGTTATGCTGTGTACAGAAATGTCGAACCCTTGCAAGGTACAGTTTAACGGTATTTGTGGTCTGATGTTGTAACCTATAACAGAAAGCAACATATACAAGGAGAGTTTATGTTGGAATGCACGATAGTCTTGCAGCTAGAGGGGATAACCTTGCAATGTCGGGAAGTGAAAGGTTTTTGGTCATTGCTAGGGCAACTTATTGTGCTGAATCTGGGTCTGAATGATGCTGGTTTGTAAACCTTGGGCAACACAAGATATCCAAGATGACATCCAAACACTACTTTCATAAATTTGTTTTTTATCACAGGGACACACAACGTATGTACCACCACTAGACAGTGTGTTGTGTACAAAATTCATGACTTACCCACCAAGGTTAAGGTCACAAATAGAGTTCAACACATGAAATGAGAATGCACATCAACTTTTGTGTGTCTGGACCATGACATTTTAATGGGAAGAGATATCACATTCAACTTGAACAACATATGAACCACCATTAGATGGTGTGTCGCATATAAATTTCACGACTGACACACCAAGATTGAGTTCTCAGATAGAGGTCTACACATGGAATGAACATGCTCATTAACTTTTTTGTGTCCAAGTAACTTTTGAATCGGAAGAGATATCGAAATGGAACTTACGCAACATATGTACCACGACTAGACAGTGTGTCAAGTACAAAATTCACAATCGACCCACCAAGGTCAAGGTCACAGAAGTCAACACATAGAATGAGCATTCACAAATTCATCGAGTCTTGGTCACAAGATATCATAATGAAGCTTACAAAACATATGGACCACAACAAGACAGTGTGTCGCATACAAATTTCAAGATCGACCCACCAAGGACAAGGTCTCAGAATGGGTCAACATGTGAAATGAGCATGTGAATTAACTTGTCATGTCCTGGCCATGACTGTTTAGTGGAAGGAGAGTCAAGTGGAAGGAAATATCACATGGATCTGAAACAACATTCGTACCACACTAGATGGTGCATTGCATACAAAATTTGTGATTGACACATCTAGGTCAAGGTCACAGATAGAGGTAAACATATGGAATCAAACATGCACATCAACTTTTCAGCCTCCGGGCCAGAACTTTTTTGTTTAAGGAGACATTGTGACATTTACACAATGTGGACCACTACTAGACAGTTTGTTACACACACATGTCAGGTTCAGTTTAAAAGTTGTTATGATGAGATGTTCCATGTCCCTTGGACTCATCAGTATATGTCCAAAGCTGATGTCTCAACTTTAGTAAGCCATTGGACACCAAGAGCTTGACATGTCTGACATATTAATATCAGAGTCTGATACAGATGTTGTGGTACGGTATCGCGGAGGAGGAATGAAGCTATCTTAAGTCTATTCAAAAATTCTGAAATAAAGGCAGTCCTCAAATCTATTTCATTGAAGCCTCTGAGGAGCGAATAAGGAAACTTGAAGAGACTGTATCCGATCTAAATAAGGAAGTTGAAATTCTGAAAAATGAGCTCTCTGCAAAAATCGTAATTATAGACCAGCTTAGTGATCGACTAGATGACTTAGAACAGTATGGGCACAGGACCATTTTGTGCCTTTCGGGAATTAAGGAGAGCCAAGGTGTGAGCCCCTACCAAATTGTTATCAATACTGCCAATAAAATCGGTGTTAACTTGAACAGGGACGATTATCTTCTGAAGTCACAGAGTCAGTCTTAAAGTTGTGTATGGGACTCCTGTTGATAACCCACCTATTATATTCTTATTTTCTTATATTTTTATACTGTACCAATGACCCAGACATAGCTGGTGCTAACTCTTAAAAATATAGGGCCAAACACAAATTTTGCCCCCCAATCCCCAAAATTTGCATCTAAAACCAAAGAAAACATGTCCTGAATGGCCCTCCATACTTCACCTCTACTGCGCATGTGCAGTGTCAAGGACGTCCCGAAATTGGCGCCATTAATCATTCTTTGTTTGGCCCTTCATCAGTTAACATCTGACTGATCTTTGTGCTTGTAAATCTCAGTTTGAATGATGCCAGACACATAAATATTAGTGAAATGGTGATTCTAAGGCGGATATAGAAGGAGGAGAGGAAAAATGAGTGACAGATAATAATCAGGGCTGTAACTTAAAATTTTTTGATGAAATTATGTTAAGTTACCTATTTTCGAGGCAACTGCCTGTTGTGGTCATTCTTGTTATCAAGATTACACTGCTTATTCAGTGTTTTCCTCTCTCCCTTTCCTTTAAGTCCCTTCTTGCTATTCTCCCATGCTTTTGGCATATTTTCTGTAATATTATTACTAAAATGTCTTGGGAGTTTTAGCTGGATAACAGAATGTATTCTGTTCTTTTCCCCATGTTTACGTCTTCACCTATGGGTGGTTAGGCGTAGTGTTCTGCATCTACCATCTGATGTTCTGCAGTTTCTTCCCTGGAAGTCTCTGTTTTGCATCAGATAATGTATTATTGGTAACTGATTTCGGGCCAGGGTGCCTGGAGTCTTGATCTAGTGTTTTTACACTTATTGTTTACATTTCCAACAGCCCTCTGTGTGAGGGGGGATTTCTTGAAAATAATATCTTGATGTTAATTTAATCATAACTAGACACATTATTATTGTTCGTAAGTGTTGCATAAATTGTTTAAAATATTTTTAGAATTTTTGTCCACACTTAGACTTGGGATCCATTGGGGCTCAACGTTACTTTTCAGAAACTTGGGCTGTTCTGAAAAAATATTTTTTCAAAAATTTTTTTGATTCAATTATTTTTTCTATGTTAATGGATCTTGTTATTATGTATTTTGATTGTCAGGGGTTGGTGCGAGTACTAGGACTTTGTTTTCTTTTCACATTGAAAGGATATTTTTCAATTGTAATAAGAGGAAATCTTCCTCTGACTTTCATAATCATTGTATATGGTAGTCAGTGTACTCGCACTAACTCCTGTTCTGTATGTGTTGATTACGATGACAACATGGGAAGCGTGTGTCACGGTATGTTAGTGGGGAATTGGCCATTCCGGTCCTTTCCCCGCAGGGTCACTCTACTTTATCAATCTCTATTTCAGACGATCATGATCAGGGTGATGTATCCGTGATGTCTTCCAAAAAGTGTGCCTCCGTCGTCACAATTAATGAAGAGCTTGCGGAAAAGTGCTCAGGTATACGTCAATTGCCTAAGAGGACCCTAGTAGGTTTTACGGCCTTTGACGTCCGCTAGCTCGCCCGGTGCAGCGTCCATTCATCGAATGGTTCGGCAGCCGGGTTCGTCCGTTGCGGTCTAGAAGGAGTTTTGGGTGATGCGAGCACTATAAACATCCATGTGCACACCCAGTGACGGCGGATTAGAGGGGAGAACGGAGGAAGCCTTTTAGTCCGGTTCATAGCTCGTCCAGGCCCATCCGGGCTGCGAGTGAGAGAGGCCCCTCTCTCGTACATCAACATCTGGCCCCAGATGTTGGGGTACAAAATGTCTCGCATTCGGAGCATACGTCCGCCGCTCGGGACGCTCCGTTATATAGATAGTCCGGAGAGACTGTCAATAAGGCTTCCTCATTCTCATGGCAGCGCACACGACCGCACCTTGGCTACGTGAACTCCGATATCCAGTCAACTTCGCCAATCAGAGAATCCTCGGCGACCAGGTCACGCCATCCGATAGCCAGGGACTCGAGGCCTGCAGACTCCGGACGTTCGCATAAGAAAGTATGGGGAGTCAACGTACACGGAGCTTCCAGCGGCAAAGCATCGTAAGACCGCTTCTGCACAGGCCTCGGTGACGGACGTGCTATCCCAAATAGCACAACTTATCGCAGCATCCCAGCAACGACAGAATCTCTGTCGCATAATATAATATCCGACGTCGCTGTGTCGGGACGCTCCGCGGAAGCATCAGGTGCGGACGTCCGAAAATTTCATACGGTCCGACGGGATGCCGAAAGGGATTCGGAGGTTTTCAAGCTTTCCCTTTCGGAACAACATAAGCTGCTGTATATGTCATCCGACTTCATCTTCTAGAGGTTCTTCGTCGGACCAGAATGCTGCGATACCGGATAAGAAACTGATAGCGTCGGTGGACTTAGAAATTTTTGGTTCGGTTCAGGGACATCGTCCCTCACTTCTGACACAGTCCAATAATGTCTCAGATATGTTCGATTTATTGAACGACGCTATATATATTTTTTATATGCTTGCTATGTACAGGTATATCTGGTTTCTTGTTCGCAAAATTACTGAGATGTCTTTCAAAAGTGTGCCTCTGTCGTCATAGTTAATGAAGAGCTAGCGGCAATTAGTGCTCATGGATTACGTCAATCTCCTAAGAGGTCCCTAGTAGGATCAACGGAGTTGACATTCGCTAGCTCACCCGGTGTAGCGTTCATTCATCGAATGGTTCGGCAGTCGGGTTCGTCCGTTGCGGTCTAGGATGGAGATTTGGGTGATGCGAGCACTATAATAGACTTTAGTACACACTCAGTGACGACGGATTAGAGGAGAGATCGGAGGAAGCCTGTTAGTCCAGTTCCTAGCTCGTCCGGTCCGTCCGGGCGGCGAGCGAGAGAGGTCCCTCTCTCGTGCAACAACATATGGGACCGGATGTTGTGGTACAGACATTTCACCTTCGGAGTGTATGTCCGCCACTCCGGACGCTCTGTTATATAGACAGTCCGAGTGACTGTCAATAATGCTTCCTCATTCTCACAGCAGCGCACATTGGCTACGTGACCTTGAATATCCGGCCAGCTTCGGCATTCAGTGATTCCATGGCCAACAGTTCACGCCATCCGGTAGCCAAAGGACACGAGGCCTGCACACTCCAGTCGCTCGCATAATAGAAGTATGCACGGGGTAACGAACACGGAGCTTCCAGCGGCAATGCATCGTAAGACCGCTTCTCCACAGGCCTCAGTGACGGACGTGCTATTCAAAATAGCACAGCTTATCGTAGCATCCCAGCAAATGACAGATTCTCGGTCGGATCAGGAATAATCCGACAGCGCTGGGTCGCTACGCTCCGCTGTTGCATCAGGTACGGACGACCGAATATTTCATAGGGTCCGACAGGATGGCGAAAGGGATTCGGATGATTTCGAGCTTTCCCTTTCGGAACAACAGAAGCTGCCATACATTTCTTCCGGCATTATCTTCCAGAGGTTGTTCCGTCGGACTACATTGTGGCGATGCTGGATAAGAGACTAATAGCGTCATTGGACACGGAGTTTTGGATCGGTTCAGGGACATTGTCCCTGAGTTGCCGACGCAGTCCAATAATGTCTTAGAACATTCGAATTATTGAACGACGCTATATATATATAAGCTTGCTATCAACATGCTAGTATAGTTTCTTGTCTGCAATGCTCTATTCTGCCTTTAGTGAATTCTAGGAAATAATTGTTTATTGGCAGAACTGGGCTTACCGAGAGTTCCTTTGCGTCTAAGACGGCGAGACTCAAGACTGCAATTGTCTTTTTCACCGTCTATGTCAATTCCAACCACGATGTTGGAAACGACAATGATGTATAATAGACTTAACTTAGACGCTTTATCATACGTACACCACCTTACTGAGACGTTATCATTACGTCTTCAAGAGAAAGAATTCCAGGATATGATCCTCAATGGGATTTCTTTCAGGGGCAGTAGTTTTCCACGTATAACTCCGCCCTTCAGTGGCAACCTGGAGTTGGTTAGACGTGACGCAGCCCTAGCTACATCCACGCGCGTGGATAGTAAGGTGAAGAACTCTCTCAGAGTCGCTTCGGTCCCCGAGAAGCTTCTCTTCGACGGTAACCTTTCAGCAATCTTGAATTGCTTGATATACATGTTCTCTTGTCTATCAACTGTAACAAGAGATTCAGACGTGGGCAAACATTCGGTGGTTGACTCAGAGAGTTCCACTGTAGTTGCCGGATCCGAGTTTTTCGATTATGACGGATGCCAGTCAAACAGGTTGGGACACATTTTGATCCCAACTGTTTCGAAGTGCCGGGGTCTTTGGGTTCCGTAGTTTTTAGGCAAGCTCTTTACTTCCAAGGAAGAATATTATGTTGGCTTGCACGTCATTGGATGAATTTTATTCAGAAACGCATGTTCAATCCTGTCCGATAATACGACAGTAGTTGCATATATCCGGAACCAGGGAGGCACTAATTCAGTTCCATTATTGATTTTAACGGAAAGAATTCTTCTGTTTGTTATAGAACACCAAGTTCTGTTTCGGTTCGTCATATTCTCGGTCGTCGGATCGTATTAGCAGACTCCCTTTCACGTAAGGGTCGTTTGTTGCCGTCGGAATGGACTATCAGCTAACAAGTATTCAGTCAGATTTGCTATCAATGGGAGCACCCAGTGATAAATTTTTTTGCGACACAACTCTCCAATCAATTGTAGACGTATGTGTCGCCGTGTCCGGATCCCTGAGCATATGTAGTTAACGCTCTATCGATCTAGTAGGACGCGATGGTAGGATATACGTATCCTCCAGCGCTGTTGATTCAGCAAGTATTGCTAGGATTTTCATTCACAATACATTTCTGTTGGTAACATCTCTGTCCCACAGAGACGGTGGATAAATTTACTTAGATGTCTACTGTGGGACTTACCGCGGAAACTTCCTCCACGAGAGGATCTTTTTTCGCTGGGGAAATCGTGTCAACTCTATCACAACCCGCAAGGTCTCAACCTTCACGTATTCCGTTGTGCGGTCCTTCTTGCATAGCAAGCACTGTATAGGACCAGCAGTGGACGCGATTCCTAACTGTAGAAGGACCTCCTCTTCGCTATACTATGCGGCTAAAGTGGAGGGTCTTCCATCGTTGGTGTAGGGATCTTTATGTTGATATTTTTGATTCCTCCATACCAGACATTGCAAACTTTCTAGTATACTTGTTTAACGAAATCATCTGCAGCCAGTTACTTTTATAGGTTATAGGTCTATGTTATCTGATACCTATGCACACCATGATAGTTTACAATGGAGCCTAATGTCTCTTTATCTAAGTTAGTTTGAAACTTTTCGATAAGAGACCTAGAATCGTTAGATTAATTCCTATTCGGAATTTAGCTTGGGTTCTTATCAACTAAAGCAACCATTTGAATCCTTGGGACAGCAGTTTCAAATTCTGGTCTTTTAAGGCAGCGATTCTCTTAGCCTTCTCTTCTGCTGAAGAGTCAGTGAGCTTCATGCACTATCGGTGGACGATTCTCACTTTCGTAGTATCAGGAACTCTATTACCTTTACTACTAATGTTGTATTTTTGGTTAAGAATCAGGCTCCTAATGATATCCGGAACCTATTGTTTTTAAGGTCCTTCCGTCTTCGAGCAGGCATATGCCTTTACTCTGTCCGGATAGACCTTTATGTATTTATTAACAGATCTCAGCTTATCAGTAGGACGTAAAGCTTCTTCTGGCTCTGATGCCTAATAGAAAGGTCATTACGGTCCATTCTATTACTTAATGCATTCAGTTAACTATCGGTACTGCTTACGATAATCTATCCTTAACTCAGCAGTCTGTGCTTAAGATTTCGGCTCATGAAGTAAGAGCTCTTCTACATCTTGGGCTGAAATATAGTTTTGCTATTATAGATTAAGTAGGCTGCATATTGGTCTCAACCATCCACATTCACGAATTTTTATCTCAGAAATATTGTATCCATTTCTGGAGACCTGCATTGTTTAGGTCCATTATCAGCTGCTCAGAAAGTCGATCACTTAACAATTGCAGCTATAGCTATGTAGGCTTTATGTTCCGGCAGTGACTCCGTCCTGCTGCCCTCTTCGCTCTGGGCTATTTGACCCAGGGCAAGAAAAAGGGGGGGGGGGGGGGAGGGTGTTCCCTTGGGTCACCTGTTTTTATTATGAAAACAAGGGGATAGCTCCTCCGGAGTTAGTAATTCTGAGCTGTTACTGGGATGGTTTCTTAAGTGAAAGTTATGTTTTTAATTCATTCATGTCATAGTTTTAAAGTATAGCAATTGAATATGTCATGTGTCAACGGATGTTATTATACTATCCTCAGACACTTTTAAAAGAGTATAAAGAGTCTCAATTCTTTGGACTAACTTTATTTATTGGCTTACTTTAAATATAATTAGTATGCGAATTATGCTGGATATTAATAGAGAACATGGATGTTATGATGCTCAATTATAGAAGGTATTGTGTCTTTCTAATTTGTCATAAATAAGAAAGATACACGTAAAGCCTATTTCTCCTACAGGAGATGACTCTATTTTATATAGTTGAGCTTATTGGATTTTCCTCTATGTCCTGGGCCCTCCAGCCTTTTTACTATTCAGCTATGTCTGGGTCATTGGTACAGTATAAAAATCTGAAAAAAATTTATAGTAATTTATATATTTTTTATACTTACCAATGACCCAGACGGGGATGGCCCTCCCAGGAGTTGGGAACTCATACCTCCCCGCTGAGGACATAGCGCTTACCAGGCACTGTTGGTAAGAATCATTAATGGCGCCAATTTCGGGACGTCCTTCACACTGCGCATGCGCAGTAGAGGTGAAGTATGGAGGGCCATTCAGGACATGTTTTCTTTGGTTTTAGATGCAAATTTTGGGGATTGGATGCAAAATTTGTGTTTGGCCCTATATTTTTAAGAGTTAGCACCAGCTATGTCTGGGTCATTGGTAAGTATAAAAAATATATAAATTACTATAAATTTTTTCAGATCCATATTCTTGTTCAGCGATTGTGTCACAATCATTGAATAGAAATACTGCCTGGACTAACATCCTAAATATCCCATTCTTACCTGATTAGTCGATACGCTGGCCCAAAGAATGGCCCATTGAAAAATTCATACAAACTCAGTTGAAAAAATCATCGGTCAAAAAGCATCTTCTCAATGTACAGAGATTTAAGTTAGCTAGATGTAAATGTGCCCAATTTTTAGTACTTTCAAAGCTGTTTTCATCAAGTCTGGACAGAGCTGCTGTGAAGCAGTCATGACTGGACTTTATGAAGAATTGATATAAATTCAAGAAATCACTGGCCAAAAAAGTTTTTTCTCGATTTACAGAGGATTAGGTTGACTAAATGTGCCCAAATTGTAGTACTTTTAAAAAAATTTATATTTTTATACTGTACCAATGACCCAGACATAGCTGGTGCTAACTCTTAAAAATCTAGGGCCAAACACAAATTTTGCCCCCCAATCCCCAAAATTTGCATCTAAAACCAAAAGAAATCATGTCTTAAAGGACCTCCATACTTTGCCCCTACTGCGCATGCGCAGTGTCAAGGACGTTCCGAAATTAGCGCCAATCATCATTTTCTTTGTTTGGCCCTTCATCAGTTAACATCTCACTGATCTTTGTGCTTGTAAATCTCAGTTTAAATGATGCCAGACACAGAAATATTGGAGAAATGGTGATTCTAAGGAGGATAGAGAAGGAGGAGAGGAAAAAAGGGTGACAGAAAATATTCAGGGCTGTAACTTAAAATTTTTGTAATGAAATTATGTTAAGTTGCCTATTTTCGAGGCATGGGCCTGTTGTTGTCATTCTTGCTTTGAAGTTGCACTGCTTATTCAGTGTTTCCTCTCTCCTTATCCTGTAAGTCCCCCCTTGCTATTCTCCCATGCTTTTGGCATATTTTTGAGTAAGATTACTACTAAAATTTCTTGGGAGAATTAGCTTGGTTACAGAATGAATTCTGTTATTTTCCCCATGTTTACGTTTTCACCCATGAGTGTTTAGACGTTGTGTTCTGCATCTACCATCTGATGTTCTACAGATTCTTCTCTGGAAGTCTCTGTTTTGCATCAGATAATGTGTATTATTGATAACTGATTTCGGGCCAGTTGTGTCAGTGCCTGGAGTCATGTTTTCTGGTGTTTATACACTTCTTGTTTACATTGGCAACAGTCTCTTTTGAGGGGGGCTTTTTGCCTTTGGAGTAGTTTTACTCATTTTTAGATACATTATTATTATCCGTAAGTGTTGCATTAATTATTTAAAATAATTTTAAAATTTTTGACCACACTTACTCTTGGGATCCATTGGGGCTCAACGTTACTTTTCAGAAACTTGGGCTTCGCTGAAAAAATATTTTTCAAAAATTATTTTGAATTTCATTTGCTTTTTTCAATGTTAATGGATCATATTATTATGTATCTTTGTATTTAGGGGTTTGTGCGAGTACTAGGACTTGTTGTCTTTTCACTATGAAAGGACATTGTTCAAATTGTAATAGGAAGAAATCTTCCTCTGACTTTCATGATCATTGTATTAATTGTAGTCAGTGTACTCGCACTAACTCCTGTTCAATATGTCAATATTGGGATGACAAACATTGGAAACGTGTGTCACGGTATGTTGTTAGTGGAGAGAGGACTATGCCGGTCCTTTCTCCGCAGGGTCACTCTAGTCTATCAGGTTCTATTTCAGAGGAACAAGAACAGGGTGATGTTTCCATGTTATCTTCCAAGAGTGCGCTTCCGTCGTCACAATTGAATGCAGAGCTAGCGGCTAAAGTGCTCATGGAGATACGACAGTTGCCTAAGAGGTCCCGAGTAGGATCGACGGCGCTGTCGTCCGCTAGCTCGCCCGGTGTAGCGTCCATTCACCGAATGGTTCGGCAGCCGGGTTCGTCCGTTGCGGTCCAGGAGGAAATGTTGGGTGATGCGAGCACTGTAAACATTCAAGGTGCACACCCAGTGACGGCAGATGATAGGAGAGATCGGAGGAAGCCTTCTAGTCCGGTTCCTAGCTCGTCTAGGTCCAGTCGGGCCACGAGCGAGAGAGGTCCCTCTCTCGTACAACAACATCAGGGACCTGATGTTGTGGTACAAAATGTGTCGCAAGCGGAGCACACGTCCGTCGCTCGGGACGCTCCGTTGTTTAGGCAGTCCGCGGAGACTGTTCAGGCTTCCTCATCCTCTCGCCAGCGCACACGACCGTACCTTGGCTACGTGCCCGCGGATATACTACCAGCTTCGCCGATTAGGGATTCTTCGGCGACCAAGTCACGCCATCCGGTAGCCAGGGACACGAGGCCGGTAGACTCCGGACGTTCGCAAAGGAAGAGTATGCGGGAGTCAGTTGATGCGGAGCTTCCCGTGGCTAAGCAGCGAAAGACCGCTACTCCGCAGGCCTCGATGACGGACGTGCTTGCTCAAATAGCACAGATTATCGCAGCATCCCAGCAATCGACAGAATTGGTGTCGGATAGGGAATTATCTGACGGCGCTGGGTCGGTACGCTCCGCCGAAGCATCGGCTGCGGACGACCGGGAGCATCATGAGGTCCGACCGGATGGTGAAAGGGATACGGATGACTTGGAGCTATCCCTTTCGGAACAACATAAAGCTGCCGTGGATTTCATTCGGCACTTCAATCCGGGCGATGTGCTTCGGATTGAACCTAGCACCCTGGGCTTTCACTCGGGTAATGAACTCGGTAATGATATATTTCCGAGCTCATTCGTCTGCGGTAACGTCGGCCTACCTGGACGACATTCTTCAGAGGTACGGCAACGAGTTAACGCTTCAGAACGATGTGCAGAATCTGCTTCTATTGCCCCGACGTCTCGGTTTTATAATAAACGAGGAGAAGTCGGATCTGGTGCCGTCCAAGTCATTCACTCATCTGGGAATGAGCTTCGAGACGCACAACAATCTCGTTCGTCTGCCGTTAGCCAGAACGAAATTAGTCAGTTGTTACGCTCGCTATTGTCTTCATGCAGACAAAGTCACAGCGAGGGAGTTTATGAGACTGATAGGTCTGTGGGGAGCCGCCGCGGATCTCATTCCGATGGGGCGGTTACGCACTCGTCCTCTCCAAATTTTCTTAACTCAGAATTGGAGTGTGAAGATTCATTCACTCGACAAAGACGTTCTCTTGTCAGATCAAATGAAACAAGAGATTCAGACTTGGGCAAACATTCAGTGGTTAACTCAGGGAGTTCCGCTGCAGTTGCCGGATCCGAGTTTTACCATTATGACGGATGCCAGTCAAACAGGTTGGGGTGCAACATTGATCCCAGTGGATTCGAGATGCCAGGGTCTTTGGGATCCACAGTTCCTAAGCAAGCATATAAACATCAAGGAAATGATGTCAATTTGGCTTGCGTTACGTCATTGGATGGACATTATTCACAAAGCTCATGTCCAAATTCTGTCCAACAATACGACAGTAGTGGCGTATATACGGAACCAGGGAGGCACTCATTCCGTTCCGTTATTCAATCTAACGGAGAGAATCCTTCTGTTTGCTCTAGAACATCAAGTTCTACTTTCGGTCCGTCATATACCGGGTCGTCTGAATGTACTAGCAGACTCCCTTTCACGGAAGGGTCGCTTGTTGCCGTCGGAGTGGACTCTCAACAAACAAGTATTCAATCAGATTTGCTACCAGTGGGAACGGCCAATGATAGACTTATTTGCGACACATCTCAACAATCAGTTGCAGACGTATGTGTCACCCTTCCCGGATCCAAGAGCATTTGCAGTAGACGCTCTATCGATCTCATGGGACGGAATGGTAGGATATGCGTATCCTCCAGCGCCGTTGATTCAGCAAGTATTGCTAAAGATAAAACAGTCTCAATGCAAGATTCTGTTGGTAGCATCTCTATCTCCACAGAGACCGTGGATAAATCTACTCAGGTGTCTGTTGTGGGACCTACCGCGAAAGCTTCCTCCATGGGAGGATCTTCTTTCGCAGGGGAAACCGCGTCGACTTCATCACAACCCGCAAGGTCTCAACCTTCACGTTTTTCCGTTGTGCGGTCCTTCTTGCATGGCAAGCACTTTACAGGACGAGCAGTGGACGCGATTTCTAACTGTAGGAGGACCTCCTCTTCGCTAAATTATGCGGCTAAGTGGAAGGTTTTTCGTCGTTGGTGTAGGGATCATTCTGTTGATATTTTTGATCCCTCCATACCAGACATTGCAAACTTTCTAGTATACTTGTTTGACGTAATCAAACTGCAGCCTGTTACTATTAAGGGTTATAGGTCTATGTTATCTGATACCTATGCACACCACGATAGTTTACAGATTGGATCTAATGTCTCTTTATCTAAGTTAGTTAGAAACTTCTCGATAAATAGACCCAGAACTCTTAGATTAATTCCTAAGTGGAATTTAGCTTGGGTTCTTCTTAAACTAAAGGAAAAGCCATTTGAGCCTCTTGGGACAGTAGATTTCAAATTCTTGTCTTATAAGACAGCTTTTCTCTTAGCTTTTTCTTCTGCTAGAAGAGTCAGTGAGCTTCATGCACTATCGGTGGATGATTCTCACTGTCGTAGTGTCGGGAACACTATCACCTTCACTACTAATGTTGGATTTTTAGCTAAGAATCAGGCTCCTAATAAATATCCGGAACCTATTGTTATTAAGGCTTTTCCGTCTTCAGACGGGCGTAGGCCTTTACTCTGTCCTGTTAGAGCTTTACGCATTTATAAACAGAGATCTCAGTTTATCAGAAAGGGACGAAAACGTTTCTTTCTGTCTCTGATGCCTAATAGAAAGGACATTTTGGTCCATTCTATTGCTAGATGGATTCAATTAACTATCCGTACTGCTTATGAAAAGTTATCTTCTTCCCAGCAGTCTGTGCTTAAGATTTCAGCTCATGAAGTAAGAGCTCTTTCTACATCTTGGGCTTACGCAAATAGTGTGGCTATTACAGATTTAATGAAGGCTGCTTATTGGTCTCAGCCATCCACATTCACGAATTTTTATCTCAGAAATATTGAGTCCATTTCTGGAGACCTGCATTGTTTAGGTCCGTTATCTGTTGCTCAGGATGTCGTCCTCTAAACAGTTGCAACTATAGTTATGCAGGCTTTCTGTTCCGGCAGTGACTCCGTCCTGCTGCCCTCTTCGCTCTGGGCTATTTGACCCAGGGCAAGGGGAAGGGGGGGGGGGAGGGTGTTCCCTTAGGTCACCTGCTTTATAGTGAAAGCAAGGGAATTCCTCCTCCGGAGTCAGTAATTCTGAGTCGTTTCCGGGATGGTTTTAAAGTGTAATATTAATGTTAAAAATTCATTCATGTCATATTTTTAAAGTGTAGCTCGGTGTGAAGCATTTGTATATGTCAAGTGTCAAACGGGCGTTAATATACAATCCTCGGACACTTTTAAAGAATATAAAGAGTCTCAATTTTCTGGACTAACTTTATTTATTGGCTTACTTTAAAAATAATTAGTATAATGGGTTATACTGGATGTTAATAGAGAACATGAATGTTATTGTGCTCAATTATGAAGGGTATTGTATCTTTCTAATTTATCATAAAATAAGAAAGATACATGTAAAGCCTAATACTCCTTTTCTCCTTGAGGGGTTTACTCTATATTATATAGTTGAGCTTATTGGATTTTCCTCTATGTCCTAGGCCCTCCAGCCTTTTTACTATTCAGCTATGTCTGGGTCATTGGTACAGTATAAAAATGTTAAAAAATTTATAGTAATTTATATATTTTTTATACTTACCAATGACCCAGACGGGGATGGCCCTCCCAGGAGTTGGGAACTCATACCTCCCCGCTGAGTACATAGCGCTGACCAGGCACTGCCAGTAAGAATGATGATTGGCACCAATTTCGGAACGTCCTTGACACTGCGCATGCACAGTAGGGGCAAAGTATGGAGGTCCTTTAGGACATGATTTCTTTTGGTTTTAGATGCAAATTTTGGGGATTGGGGGACAAAATTTGTGTTTGGCCCTAGATTTTTAAGAGTTAGCACCAGCTATGTCTGGGTCATTGGTAAGTATAAAAAATATATAAATTACTATAAATTTTTTAACTTTTTTATTTTTATTTTTTTCATCAAGTCTGGCCAGGGCTGCTGTGAAGCAGCCATGACTATACTTGATGAAAAATTCATACAAATTTAGTTAAAGAAATCATCAGTCAAAAAGTAATATGAAAATTGATAAGCTAATCCTTTTACAGTCTGTTCCCAAATTTTTCATATACCACTTTATTCCCTTTGAGTACCCCGGGAAGTGGTGGTGTGCTTGTTTACTGTGGCAAAAAGGCCTTGTTTTACTGTTAAAATAGGATCCATTCACCAATGCTTGGGGTGGAAGTCTCCTCTAAAATGGGCAACAAATGCTAGTACTTCTAAAATATTCTTCAACAAGTCTGTCCATGGCTGCTGTGAAGCAGCCATGACTAGACTTAGTGAAGAATGCATTTGAATGTAGTTAATGATGTCATCAGTATAAAGGTGTTTTCTCAATTTATAGCGGCTTAATTTAGCTAAATGTGATAAATTTTTACTTACCCTGATGGGAAAGAATTTTGTATCTTGCACATGAGCAGTGAGTTGAACCCTTGATATCCTTTGCTGTTTAGGTTACAGGTTGAACTGATCAGAAGTTTTTGCTAATTGATCAAATGGTCAGTCTATCAATGATGATTTTGGCTCCTGATCGAATGATCATTCTAGCAATGATGTCCCTGGCTCTTGTCTTAAAGCCAAATTTGAGTGAAGCCTCATGTCTTTCCACCAGAATATGTACTTAGCTGATCCTTTTTCATTCTGTATCTGAACTCTCCATATATCACTGTATTCCCGTGAGTACCTCGGGAAGGGAAGTCGTGCTTGTTCACTGCGACAAACAAGCATTGTTTTACTGGTAAAATAGCACCCAGTCATTAATGCTTGGGGTGGGAGCAACATGGAGATGAACGATTGACTAAACCAGCCCAAACTTAAGTACTCTTAAAATATTCTTCAACAGGTCTGCCAGGGCTGCTGTGAAGCAGCCATGACTAGACTTGACGAAGAATTCATAGAAATTTAAAGAAATCATTGGTCAAAAAGTGTTTTCTCAATTTACAGAGGATTAAGTTAGCTAAATGTGCCCAAATTTTACTTGCCCTGTTGGAAAAAAAGGATGGAAGCCCTCTAAAATGGGCAACATGGGAATGAATGATTGACCAAACTGTCCCAAACTTCAGTACTCTAAAAAATAGTCTTCAACAGGTCTGCCAGGGCTGCTGTGAAGCAGCCATGACTAGACTTGGGGAAGAATTCATAGAAATTTAAAGAAATCATTGGTCAAAAATTTTTTTTCTCCAACTGCAGAGGATAACGTTGGCTAAATGTGCAAAAATCTTAGTACTTTCAAAATATTTTTCATCAGTACTGGCCAGGGCTGCTGTGAAGCAGCCATGACTAGACTTGCTGAGAAATTTGATATAAATTTAGTTAAAGGAATCATCAGTCAAAAAATGTTTTCTTATTTTACATAGGATTAAGTTAGCATAATGTTCCAAATTTCTTCTTGCCCTGATGTGAAAGACTTTTGAATCCTGAGCATGAGCAGGGAGTTAAACCCTTGATGTTGATATCCTTTGTTGTTTAGGTTGTAGCTAGAACTGACCAGGTGTTGGTAAATAATAATAACAATATT
Source organism: Pictodentalium vernedei (assembly GCA_031216915.1). NCBI lineage: Eukaryota > Metazoa > Mollusca > Scaphopoda > Dentaliida > Dentaliidae > Pictodentalium > Pictodentalium vernedei. Next base: position 748,632,607 of record CM062297.1, read on the forward strand.
AATGATATCACCTCATAGTTTCCAGCTCTTCACATTTGCTGTGATTTCACCAGCTCATCCCATGATCACGACGTCAGCCTGGCAGTTGGATTGGTAAATTTATAGTCCCACTAAGTGGAATATTCAATCTATGTGTGATTTCATACTTTTTATCACCCTCGTTTACGGTTTTTACTCACGTATACAACCAACATTTTGTTAAAGTTGAATGTCAGCTGGTTGAAGCTTTCTATCACTGTTTTTAGATTCTGTTTTTTTTTATATTTGTACCACCCGACCTGCTTGTGTATATGTGATCAATTCCCATTCAATACTATACCCTCAACAACGAATCAGATCTTTGATATTCCTAGTAAACGAACCTCCACACCATTTGAACATCCACACCTAGGACAAAATATCATTTGTCGAGTGTTACAAAACTGCTGAATTGTCTAAATTAATACAGCTCTATTTCTTTTTGAAAAGCAAAAGAACTGCACTGTGATAAATAAAATGTCCTGAGAAGTTCGTCTGGATTGCGACAGGATTGCAATCCAGTCGAAATTGCATTTTGTTTTTCTTTTTTTCTTTTGTGCACCTCCGTACCAGAGCAGCCACATCCCTAGCCATATGTGTTATGTTGGTGACTGCCCGTAATGCCATTGTCCTTACCCACCCACCCCCCAGCCCTATGGTATTTAACAATGTCTTACAAAAAAAAGATCTAAGCCTACAAGTCTAATCCAACAGTTGCAGCTTTGTCAATGTTTGAGTTCAAAATGGAAACAATATTATTACGTTACTAGTAATGTCAGATGTTTTGTTGTCGGTGCAGGACATGACATGGTTCTATCACAGCCTTGTCCTGCTCCGACTTGATATTCAAAACACTTCAGTTCTTGTATTATATATACCCCTTACTTCCAGTTATAAGTATGATTATCACAAGGAATAGTAATTTGATGAGGTATGAATTATCTGCCCAGCAGCATTATTGGTATCAGATTTCCAAAAAGATTCCAATTAAGTGTTCCATAAAGTGTTGTGCCAGATCCACCAATTGCAGGTGGAATGCCCTTGATTTCTTCTTGCAGGCCGCGGAAAGATGACTTTTATTAGTTTTTAGCTCACCGAAGGGAGCTTAACTTATCACTTGCCGTCGTCGTCGGTCGTCTGTCGTCGTCGGTCGTCTGTCGTCGTCCATCGTCGTCCGTCGTGAACTTTACATTATCGACTACTCCTCCCAAACTACTGGATCAAATTGAATTGAATTGGTGTGCATGTTCCCTATCATATGTCAATTCAAACTTGTACAAATAAACTTGCCGCACCCACAGGGGCACCACAAGGGGCATAACTCTGATAGCACCCATGAATTTCTTTCCAAAATTAAAAAAAATCTTCTTCTTCAGATCCACCAGCAGAATTCTTTCCTATTTGGTATACATCATCTCTAGGGGGGTCAGATTCAAGCTTGTTCAAATTGGCTCCCTGGGTTCATATTTGGGCTCACTATAGAAGCCCAAATTTGAACTTAGTGCATTTCAGGCAAATTTCTTGAAAAATCTTCTTCTCCAGATCCAGCAGGCAGAATCTTTTAATATTTGGTATGCAACATTGTGGGCTGGATCTGATTCAAGTTTGTACAAATCGACCCCCTGGGTTCATATTTGGGCTCAGTATAGGAGCCTAAATTTGAACTTAGTGCATTTCAGGCAAATTTCTTTAAAAATCTTCTTCTCCAGATCCAGCAGGCTGAATCTTTTGATATTGGGTATGCAGCATGCTTAGAGGGTGAGATTCAAGTTGTTCAAGCCAAGTCCCTGGGTTCATATTTGGGCTCAGTATGGGAGCCCGAATGATAACTTAGTTCAAAATGAGGAATTTTCTTTAAAAATCTTCTTCTTCAGATCTAGCAGTCAGAATGTTTTGATATTTGGTATGCAGCATCCTTAGGGGAGTAAGATTCAAGTTTGTTCAAGCCATGTCCCTAGGTCCATATTTAAGCTCACTGTGGGAGCCTGAATGATAACTTAGTTCAAAATGAGGAATATTTTTATACTGTACCAATGACCCAGACATAGCTGGTGCTAACTCTTAAAATATAGGGCCAAACACAAATTTTGCCCCCCAATCCCCAAAATTTGCATCTAAAACTAAAGAAAACATGTCCTGAAAGGCCCTCCACACTTCGCCCCTACAGCGCATGCGCAGTGTCAAGGACGTTCCGAAATTGGCGCCATTAATCATTCTAAGTTTGGCCCTTCATCAGTTAACATCTGACTGATCTTTGTGCTTATAAATCTCAGTTTAAATGATGCCAGACACATAAATATTAGTGAAATGGTGATTGTAAGGAGGATAGAGAAGGAGGAGAGGAAAAGAATGTGTGACAGAATATTATCAGGGCTGTAACTTAAAATTTTTTAATGAAATTATGTTAAGTTACCTATTTTCAAGGCAGCAGCCATTTTGTTGTCATTCGGATTATTTAGTTACACTGTTTTTTTTAAGTGTTTTCCTCTCTCCCTGTCCTTTAAGTTCCCCCTTGCTATTCTCCCATGCTTTTGGCATAGTTTTTGTAATTATTATTACTAAATTTTCTTGGGAGTTTTAGCTGAATAACAGAATGAATTCTGTTCTTTCCCCATGTTTACGTCTTCACCTACGGGTGGTTAGGCGTTGTGTTCTGCATCTACCATCTGATGTTCTGCAGTTTCTTCCCTGGAAGTCTCTGTTTTGCATCAGATAGTGTATTTTTGGTAACTGATTTCGGGCCTGGGTGCCTGGAGTCTTATTTTAGTGTTTTTACACTCATTGTTTACATTTACAACAGCCCTCTGTGTGAGGGGGGGATTTCTATAAAATAATATCTTGATGTTATTTTAATCATAACTAGATACATTATTATTGTTCGTAAGTGTTGAATAAATTGTTTAAAATATTTTTAAAATTTTTGTCCACACTTAGGCTTGGGATCCATTGGGGCTCAACGTTACTTTTCAGAAACTTGGGCTGTTCTGAAAAAATATTTTTTCAAAATATTTTGATTTCAATTATTTTTTCTATATTAATGGATCATATTATTATTATGTATTTTGATTGCCAGGGGTTAGTGCGAGTACCAGGACTTGTTTTCTTTTCACATTGAAAGGATATTGATCAATTGTTTTAAGAGGAAGTCTTCCTCTGACTTTATTATCATTCTATATGTGGTCAGTGTACTCGCATTAACTCCTGTTCTGTATCGTATGATTTTGATGACAATATGGGAAGCGTATGTCACGGTATGTTATTGGGGATTTGGACACTCCGGTCCTTTCCCCGCAGGGTCACTCTACTTTATCAATTTCTATTTCAGACGATCAAGATTAGGGTGATGTATCTGTGATGTCTTCCAACAGTGTGCCTCCGTCGTCACAATTAATGAAGGGCTAGCGGAAAAGTGCTCATGTAAATACGCCAATTGCCTAAGAGGACCCTAGTAGGTTTGACGGCCTTTGACGTCCGCTAGCTCGCCCGGTGTAGCGTCCATTCACCGAATGGTTCGGCAGCCGGGTTCGTCCGTTGCGGTCTAGAAGGAATTTTGGGGTGATGCGAGCACTATAAAATTAACCTAATGCACACCCAGTGACGGCGGATCGGAGGGAGAACGCAGGAAGCCTTTTAGTCCGGTTCATAGCTCGTTCCGGTCCATCCGGACGGCAAGCGAGAGAGGCTCCTCTCTCGTTCAACAACATCTGGCCCCAGATGTTGTGGTACAAAATGTGTCACAAGCGGAGCATACGTCCGTCGCTCGGGACGCTCCGTTGTATAGGCAGTCCGCTGAGACTGCTAAGGCTTCCTCTTCTCGTCGGCGCACACGACCGCACCTTGGCTGCGTGACCGCCGATATATTACCAGCTTCGCCGATCAAGGATTCTTCGGCGACCAGGTCACACCATCCGGTAGCCAGGGACACGAGGCCTGCAGACTCCGGACGTTCGCATAGGAAGTGTGCGGGAGTCAACGTACACGGAGCTTCCGGCGGCAATGCATCGTAAGACCGCTACTGCACAGGCCTCGGGAACGGACGTGCTTTCCTTAATAGCACAGTTTATCGCAGCATCCCAGCATCAACTGAATCTGTCGCATATATTTTATCCGACGATGCTGGGTCGGGACGCTCCGCGGAAGCGGGTACGGACGTCCGAAAGTTTCATCCCGTCCGACGGGATACCGAAAGGGATTCGGAGGATTTCCAGCTTTCCCTTTCGGAACAACATATGCTGTTGTGTATGTCATCTGACTTGGTCTTCTACAGCTTCTTTCGTCGGACCAGAATGCTGCGATTCCGGATAAGAAACTGATAGCGTCGGTGGACTTAGAAATTTTTGGTTCGGTTCAGGGACATCGTCCCTCAGTTCCGACATAGTCCAATAATGTCACACAAACTTTTGAATTATTGAACGACGCTATATATATTATTATTTTATGCTTGCTAACCAAGCATTTCTGGTTTCTTGTTCGAAGAGTTATGGAGATGTCTTTCAAAAGTGTGCCTCTGTCGTCATAGTTAATGAAGAGTTAGCGGCAATAAGTGCTCATGGAATATGTCTATCGCCTACGGAGTGACATTCGCTAGCTCACCCGGTGTAGCGTACATTCATCGAATGGTTCGGCTGCCGGGTTCGTCCGTTGCGGTCTAGGAAGGAGATTTGGGTGATGCGAGCACTTTAATTACTTTAGTACTCACCCAGTGACGGCAGATTGAGGACAGATCGGAGGAAGCCTGTTAGTCCGGTTCCTGGCTTGTCCAGGTCCGTCCGGGCTGTGAGCGAGAGAGGTCCCTCTCTCGCCCAACAACATAGGGGACCGCATGTTGTGGTTCAGATATTTTACATTCGGAGCATATGTCCGTTGGTCGGGACGCTCCGTTATATTGACAGTCCGAGAGATTGTCGTTAATGCTTCCTCATCCTCACAGCAGGGCACACGACCGCACATTGGCTACGTGACCTCGAGTATCCGATCAGTTTCGGCATTCAGTGATTCCACGGCGAATAGGTCGCGCCATCCGGTAGCCAAGGGACACGAGGCCTATACACTCCGTTCGCTCGCATATTGGTAGTATGCACGGGGTAACGATCATGGAGCTTCCAGCGGCAATGCATCGTAAGACCGCTTCTCCTCAGGCCTCACTGACGGACGTGCTATCCGAGTTAGCACAGTTGTTTCGCAGCATCCCAGCAATTGACAGTTTCTCGGTCGAATCAGGAATTATCCGACGGCGCTGGGTCGGTGCGGTCCGCGGTTGCATCAGGTACGGACGACCGAACGCTTTATAGGGTCCGACAGGATGGCGAAAGGTATTCGAAAGATTTCGAGTTTTCCCTTTAGTAGTATCGGAAGATGCCTTTCATATCTTCTGGCATTATCTTCCAGTGATTATTATTTCGGACTTCATTGCTGCGATCTTGGATAAGAGACTTATAGCGTCATTGGACTCGGATTTTTCGATCGGTTCAGGGACATTGTCCCTGACTTACCGACGCAGTCCAATATTGTCATTACAACATGTGTTTTATTTTCGACGCTATATATATATATATACAAGCCTGCTACTAAGCATGATAGTTTAGTTTCTTGTCCGCGTTGCTCATTTCTGCCATTTTATCATTTATACAAATAGTTTATTTTGGCAGAGCAGGGCATACCGAGAGTTCATATGCGTCTAGACAGTGTGATTAAAGACTGCATATATTCTTTTTCGCCGTTTATGTCTTTTCCAATTTCAATGTTGGGAACGACATTATGTATAGTAGACTTAATTAGACGCTTTATTATACGTAATCCGCCTTACTGAGGCGTTATCATTACGTCTTCAAGAAAAGATTTACGGGATATTATTCTCAATGTAATTTCTTTTGAGGGCAGTAGTTTGTTCACGTATAACTCCGCCCTTCAGTGGCTGATTGGAGTTAGTTAGACGTGACGCAGCCCTAGCTACATCCACACGCGTGGATAGTAAGGTTAAGAACTCTCTCAGAGTCGCTTCGTTCTCGGAGGAGCTTCTCTTCGACGGCAACTTTTCGGCAATCCATGAATTGCTCGATTTACACATTCTCTTGTCTATCTAGTGTTACAAGAGATTCAGACTGGGGCAAACATTCGGTGGTTGACTCAGAGAGTGCCGCCGCAGTTGCCGGACCCGAGTGTGGCTGTTATGACGGTTGCCAGTCAAACAGATTGGGATATAATACTGATCCCTACGGATTCGAAGTGCCAGGGTCTTTGGGTTCCGCAGTCTTTTAGCAATCAGTTTTCTTCCGCGGAATAATGTTTTTTAGGCTTGCTTTATGTCATTGCATGAACATTATTCAGAAACGCATGCCCAAATTCCTGTCCTTTAATTCGACAGTAGTGGCGTATCTCCGGAACCAGGGAGGCACTCTTTCGTTTCCGTTATTCAATTTAATGGAAAGAATCTGTCTGTTGGTTATAGTACACCAAGTTCAGTTTTGGTCCGTCATATTCCGGGTCGTCTGATTGTTTTATCGGACTCCCGTTCTCTTACGGGTCGCTTGTTGCTGTCAGAATGGACTCTCAACAAACAATTATTCAATCAGATTTGCTATCTATGAGAGCGCCCAATGATGATTTGTTTATGACACAGCTTGCTAATCAATTGCAGACGTATGTGTTGGCTTGTCCAGATCTCTGAGCTAATATTGTTAACGCTCTATTGATCTATAGGACGGAATGATAGGATACGCGTATCCTCCGGCGCTGTTGTTTTAGCAGGTATTGCTAAGAGAAACAACCACAATACATTTCTGTTGATAGCATCTCTATCTTCACAGAGATCATGAGTAATTTACTCTCTTGTCTACTGTGGGTCTTAACGTGAAATCTTCCTCTATGTGAGGATCTTTTTCACTGGGTAAATCGTGTCATCTTTATCACAACCAGCAAGGTCGCAACCTTCATGTATTCCGTTGTGTGGTCCGTATTGCATTGTAAGCACTGTACTGGACGAGCTTTGGACGCGATTTCTTACTATAGGAGATCCTCTTCTTCGCTATTCTATGCGGCTAAAGTGGAGGCTCTTCCGTCGTGGTGTAGGGATCATTATGTTCATATTGTTGATCCCCCCATACTACTCATTGCTATTTTTTAGTATACTTGTTTCACAAGATCTACTGCAGCCTGTTATTATTTAGGTTATAGGTTTATGTTACCTCATACCTATGCACTCTACGATAGTTTACAATTGAGTCTTTTGTCTCTTTATCTAAGTCAGTTAGTAACTTTTTGATAAATAGACTTAGAATCTTTAGATTAAATTCCTATACGGATTTTAACTTTGGTTCTTATTTAGCTAAGTAATCATTTGAGCCTCTGGAAACAGTAGTTTTCAAATTCTGACCTTTTAGACAGTAATTCTGTTGGTTTCTCTTTTACTGTAGAGTCAGTGAGTTTCATGCACTATCAGTGGATGATTTTCACTTTCGTAGTTTCGGAATCAATACTTCCGTTACTATTTAGGTTGGATTGTTGCATAAGAGTTAGGCTCCTATTATCCGGAACCTATTATTTTAAGGTCCTTCCGTCTTTGTATGGGCATAGGCCTTTACTCTTTCCGGGTACAGTTTATGTATTTATAAACAGATATCTGTTTATTACTATGGGCGTAAGCTTCTTCTCTCTTTGATGTCTAGTAGAAGGACGTTACGCTCCATTTTATTGTTAATGGATTCTATTAACTATCGGTACTGCTTATGGTATATCATTGACTTAGCAGTTGTGCTTAAGATTTCGGCTCATGAAGTAAGAGTTCTTCTACTTCTTGGGCTTACATTAATAGTGTCGCTATTATAGATTTTTGAAGGCCGCTCATTGCGCTCAGCCATCCACATTCATGAATTTTATCTCTGAAATATCGAGTCCATTTCTGGAGGCCTCTATTGTTAGGTCTATTATATACTGCTCAGAATGTCATTCACTTTACAGTTGCTACTATAGCTAGGTAGGCTGTCTGTTTCGGCAGTGTCTCCGTTCGGCTGCCCTCTTCGCTCTGGGCTATTTGACCCAGGGCAAGAAAAAGGGGGGGTGGGGGGAGGGTGTTCCCTTGGGTCACCTGTTTTACTATGAAAACAAGGGGATACCTCCCCCGGAGTTAGTAATTCTGAGCTGTTATTGAGATGGTTGTTTAGTGAGAAGTTTAGGTTTTTAAAATTCATTCAAGTCTTAGTTTTTAAAGTATAGCTTTTGAATATTGCATATGTCAATGGACATGATTATGCAATCCTCAGACACTTTTAGGAGTATAAGAGTCTCTATTCTCTAGACTTACTTTATTTATTGGCTTACTTTAAAAATTATTAGTATAAGGATTATATTGGATATTAATAGAGTACATGGATGTATGAAGCTCAATTTTGGAAGGTGTTGTATCTTTCTAACTTATCATAAATAAGAAAGATACATGTAAGGCCTATTACTTCTTTTTTCCTACAGGGGATGACTCTATTTTATTTTATTGAGCGTATTCCATTTTGCTCTATGTCCTTGGCCCTCCAGCCTTTTTACTATTCAGCTATGTCTGGGTCATTGGTACAGTATAAAAATGTTAAAAAATTTATAGTAATTTATATATTTTTTATACTTACCAATGACCCAGACGGGGATGGCCCTCCCAGGAGTTGGGAACTCTTGCCTCCCCGCTGAGTACATAGCGCTTACCAGGCACTGGTTATTAGAATGATTAATGGCGCCAATTTCGGAACGTCCTTCACACTGCGCATGCGCAGTAGGGGCGAAGTGTGGAGGGCCTTTCAGGACATGTTTTCTTTAGTTTTAGATGCAAATTTTGGGGACTGGGGGGCAAAATTTGTGTTTGGCCCTATATTTTAAGAGTTAGCACCAGCTATGTCTGGGTCATTGGTAAGTATAAAAAATATATAAATTACTATAAATTTTTTAACTTTCTTTAAAAATCTTCTTCTTCAGATCTAGCAGTCAGAATGTTTTAATATTTGGTATGCAGCATCCTTAGGGGGTGAGATTCAAGTTTGTTCAAGCCATGTCCCTAGGTCCATATTTGGGCTCACTGTGGGAGCTTGAATTGTAACTTAGTTCGAAATGAGGAATTTTCTTAAAAAATCTTCTTCTTCAGATCCAGCAGTCGGAATGTTTTGATATGTGGTGTGTAGCATCCTTAGGGGGGTGAGATTCTAGTTTGTTAAAGCCAAGTCCCTGGGTCCATATTTGGGCTCCCTGTGGGACCCCGAATTTTAACTTAGTCAATATGAGGATTTTTTTAGCTCACCGAAGGGAGCTTAACTTATCACCGGCCGGCTGTCGTCCGTCGCCGGCAGTCGTCCGTCGTCGTGAACATTTTTCAAACAACTTCTCCTCTGAAACCACTGGTCCGATTTTCCTGAAACTTCATGTGGATGTTCATTACTATATGGCAATTCATGTTTGTTCAAATGAAATGGCCACGTCCCATGGGGGCTCTGTATGGGGCATAACTCTGATAGCACCGTATGAATTATAGAAAAATTATTAAAAAATCTTCTCCAGAACCAGTGGGCAGAATCTTTTGATATTTGGTATGCAGCATCTTGGTGTGGGTCTGATTCAAGTTTGTTCAAATCGGCCCCCTGGATTCATATTTGGGCTCAGTATAGAAGCCCAAATTCGAACTTAGTGCATTTCAGGCAAATTTCTTAAAAAATCTTCTTCTCCAGATCCAGCAGGCATAATCTTTTGATATTTGGTATGCAACATTGTGGGGGTGGATCTGATTCAAGTTTGTTCAAATCGTCCCCCTGGATGCACATTTGGGCTCAGTATAGAAGCCCGAATTCGAACTTAGTGCATTTCAGACTAATTTCTTAAAAAATCTTCTTCTCCAGATCCAGCAGGCAGAATCTTTTGATATTTGGTATGCAACATTGTGGGGTGGATCTGATTCACGTTTGTTCAAATCGGCCTCCTGGATTTATATTTGGGCTCACTATAAAAGCTTGAATTTGAACTTACTGTATTTCAGGCAAATTTCTTGAAAAATCTTCTTCTCCAGATCCAGCAGGCTGAATCTTGTGATATTTGGTATGCAACATTGTGGGGTGGATCTGATTCAAATTTGTTCAAATCAGCCCCCTGGGTTCATATTTGGGCTCAGTATAGGAGCCCAAATTTGAACTTTTTGCATTTCAGGCAAATTTCATTAAAAATCTTCTCAAGATCCAGCAGTCAGAATCTTTTGATATTGGGTATGCAGCATGCTTAGGGGAGGGGGGGGGGGGATGGTCAGGTTTGTTCAAGTCATGTCCCTGGGATCATATTTGGGCTCACTGTGGTAACCCGAATTATAACTTAGCTCAAAATGAGGAATTTTCTTTAAAAATCTTCTTCTTCAGATCCAGCAGTCAGAATGTTTTGATATTTGGTATGCAGCATCTTTAGAGGGGGGGGGGGGGGGTGGGGGGGGTGGGGTGGGAGGAGTAGTGAGATGAGATTCAAGGCGGGGGGGGGGGGGGGGAATGAGATTCAAGTTTGTTCAAGCCATATCCCTAGGTCCATATTTGGGCTCACTGTGGGAGCTTGAATTGTAACTTAGTTCAAAATGAGGAATTTTCTTTAAAAATCTTCTTCTTCAGATCCAGCAGTCGGAATGTTTTGATATGTGGTGTGTAGCATCCTTAGGGGATTCAAGTTTACTAAAGCCAAGTCCCTGGGTCCATATTTGGGCTCCCTGTGGGAGCCTGAATTATAACTTAGTCAATATGAGGAATTTTTCTTTAAAAGTCTTCTTCAGATTCAGCAGTTAGAATGTTTTGATATTTGGCATGCAGCATCCTTAGGGGGTGAGATTCAAGTTTGTTCAAGCCAAGTCCCTGGGTTCATATTTGGGCTCGCTTTGCGAGCCCGAATGATAACTTAGTTCAAAATGAGGAATTTTCTTTAAAAATCTTCTTCCTCAGATCCAGCAGATGAATGCTTTTGATATTTGGTATGCAGCATCCTTAGGGGGGTAAGATTCAAGTTTGTTCAAGCCATGTCCCTAGTTCCATAAAATTTGTCTCTCATGACTGCATTCCTTTGTAGTGTTGATGAACCATGTCTAACTGAATGTGACCCCAAATACTTCTTTGAACCACTTTGTTTGAATCACTTTGCCCAGTGAGCTATTAAGGCCCCTTGGGGCCTCTTGTCTTGAAAAATCTTCTTCTTCAGATTTAGCAGTTGAAAATGTTTTGATATTTGGCATGCAGCATCCTTAGGGGATGAGATTCAAGTTTGTTCAAGCCAAGTCCCTGGGTTCATATTTGGGCTCACTGTGGGAGCCAGAATGATAACTTAGTTCAGAATGAGGAATTTTCTTTAAAAATCTTCTTCTTCAGATCCAGCAGATGATTGCTTTTGATATTTGGTTTGCAGCATCCTTAGGGGGGTAAGATTCAAGTTTGTTCAAGCCATGTCCCTAGTTCCATAAAATTTGTCTCTCATGACTTCATTCCTTTGTAGTGTTGATGAACCATGTCTGACTGAATGTGACCCCAAATACTTCTTTGAACCACTTTGGCCGGTGAGCGATTAAGGCTCTGTGGGGCCTCTTGTTATTATGAAGTGCTGCAAGATGGAAAGTATATCAGGGGTTGGTCCTACCAGTGTCATTCCTCCCAGTTACAACATGACAGCACGTCCCTCTTATCAGCTTTCGATTCTTTCATTGTAAGAAGGACCTTTCTGCTGTTTCTTTATCTGATATGGTTGTGCACACTTGCACACATAGCTTATGTTTCCGTAGTCTATTCCGGATTACATGGAATAGTGTGACATGTGCAGTGAAGATACAGAATAGTAATCGCGAGGAAACAGCAAATTGCACTTTAAATGTAAACCAGAATGGAATTTGAGGAAGTGGCGCCCGCAATTTTTGTTGATGATGTTGTCAATGACAACATGGATGCTGTTTTTGCTCATCGCAGTGCCGCATCTGTATAAAACAGCATAGCTCTCCTATGGATAGGTAGGTCAATATGACCAGATTAAAAAGAAACACAAAATTTACAAAGAAACGCTGGACAGAGCACTTGAGTTTTAATATTATTTCGATCTCCCATTTGTTCAGGGGCGTAGCCAGGATTCTATAATTGAGGGGGAGGGGGGCTAGCCATTTATAGCCATTTTTTTGTGGGGGTGGGGGCATACCATGATATTTGTAATGTTGTGGGATTTCGGGGGTCCTTGCCTAGTCCAAGCTAGCACCCTCCCGTCGTTACCCCCTCCTCCCACTTCCATGAAGGGAAGTGGGAGGAGGGGGGTAACGACCGGAGGCCCTAGTTAGGACAAGGATGTGGGAAGAGGCGGGTGACGACCAGAGGGGCCTAGTTTGGACAAGGCCTTCTCTGAGAATATTTTGCAAAATTTAGTATTCCAAGATCGAATATGAGGCAATTGTAGCCTGTGTAGCCCTACATTGGAGAGCATTTGGGTCAATATTTCTTTTTTTTGGGGGGGGGGGGGGGGGTGGGGGTGCTAAAGCTTTAGATTGACCTTAGCCCTCCAGAGCACCTCCTCTCCCCCACCCCTCTGGCTACGCCACTGACCAGGACGCCGGGAGATTTGAGACAGATTCTGGCCATTGTGTCCATACAACTCTGCTCGTTGACGTTATTTGAGCGAGAATTTAAAAAAAAAAATTCAGTATTTGGTGTCCACTATTTGTTGGTTATGAGTATACTGAGAACCAGCAAAGCCTGTCTGTGCACTCTCACCACAGAGTTCCCGTGAACAAGAAGGTCATGAATGCACCGCCGCGTTGTTAAGGTTCAGTAACAATATCCGATCTCACCAGGGAGAAGGTGGGGGAGGCAAACTCACACAGCTTGGCTGGAGCGTTATAATGGGGCGGTGTGCGGTCACACCCCTCAAATTTCTAACTGGTGGGGGTGGGGTGGAGAAAGGTTTCCAGATCTTCAGTTTTCAGAATTTTTGCATCTGTAGGATTTGAGCCTTGTAACCAAGTTTGTTCTCCAGAACCCCCCCACCCCCCCACCCCCCTCGACTCGACGTTCATCTTTTTAGGATTCCACACCCAGATGTAATGTTATGTCACAATAATCAGGGTTTCGGGTCAAGGGGAAATAAATGAGCCAGTTATGGGCGGTCAAGAGTGGTCGCTTCACAAAAAAAATGAATTTCAGGGTCCAAAAAATTCATTTATTAAATTTGAGGGTGGCAGGGTCAACGGGCCTGTTGTTTAATTGACTCCATAGTTCTTTCTCTTTATTTTCATCAATTATTTGTGGGTATGCTATGTTTAAATATTTTGCTGAATTCCATGTACCTAACATATTTGTTATTGTCTTGATCACTCAAACGTTTTTGGAGAATACAACGAACAGGGAAATATTTTCCACTATTTGTTGATAATTGCGCATGTCAGGAATAAAAGGTAAACCATCTAAACCTGCTCGCGAGGTGGTTTACTCAGAATGATTCGGAATGATATTCCAGAATGACGGTTTGCAAAGAAAACAACCAGATTGGTAATCCGAGTTGTCTGCGCATGCCCGGAATAAACCATGTATTCTGGAATGGACTACGGAAACATGGTCATTGTTTGGTGAATTTGGCGCACCACAGGGGTATTATAAGGAGTGGTTCTTTCTCATCCTAAAACTTGTATCTCAGCAGTAAACACTATTTGACACAGCACCTTATGCAGATAATACAGTAGCACTGGCCTATTCAGTCCGGCAATGGGCCTTGGATCTGTTCACTGCCCATTGCCGTGCTCAAGGCCCTGGTAACCTATGTGCTGCGCCCAACGAAATCTGTCAACTGACCATACTTACCACAAACTGCAACTGCAGCTGTACTACTGTATAGCCCCCACCTCCTGCAGCTTATCGACAACATTTGATCATCACGATCAACTCCCCCCAGCCCCCACCCCCCCTCCCCCAGCACCAGCCCCCCCCCCCCTTTCTTTTTGTTATTGCATTCTTCGGATCCATCATCACACCATGTTGCATAGGAAGTCTTACCAGTTTCTTAACCTGCATATTACACAGTGTATCCAATTCGTCTAGAGTTCCTGACTTCATTTAAGCAGATTATACTCCCTCATCACACATATATATACCCCACAGAGTTACCCTTTGTATATTTACTTACTCTCACCTTTTTTTCTGTGACTTTAGTTTAATTAATTTACACTCTTCACACTTCACTTCAATAATATTTTCCAAGCCAGCTTGATTACAAGTTTGCTTCCAAACTAGGTTCATATTACATTGATGTGTCAGCTCAAATTATACCCGAATAGGCACTTTCAGCTCTGCGATTTCTGTTCGCCCACTGAAGCATTGCCTACACAAAGAACAACTCATCTGTATCTTAATTTCCCTGTACTTGTGTTTCAAGGGTCTTGAGCTGAATGAAAGTTTCATGGCTATAGCAGCTCTGTTCCTCTGGCTACACCGTGAATCCTCTACTTGCGACTTGTCAAATCCCATCGACTTGAGTGCCTCAGAAATTACCTCCACCGAGAAAGTCATTATCCCAGTTACACTTGTCACATTGGTTTTCTTTTATTTGGCTATAATTCTATTATTGTCTGGTGACATCGAAACTGATCCGGGCCTAATTTTATCAAGAGAGTGCACGTCTCAACGATTTCATTCACCTTTAAAGTTGTAATCCCCATTTTCTTTGTAACTTCGACTTTCCTTTATTTGGGTATAACTTTATTATTATTGTTGGGTGACATTGAATCAAACCCCGGCCCAAGGTCTATAAACTCAGACTCTGACTGGAAAACTTTGAAGATTTTGCATCTTAACATCCAAAGCTTAAAAACTAAATTAGAAACTGTTCACTGTGAATCCTCATATCAGGACATCTTGGCCCTAACCGAGACATGGCTGCACAGCAATGATCCCACATCCGATGTCCTACTCCATGGGTTCCATGAACCATTATGATATGATGGATTGACAAGGGGAGGTGGGGTTGCCATTTTCATTAAAGATTGCATCTCTTTCGACAACGCCCCAACTTTGATGTGCGCAATACGGAGTGTGTATGGGCTGAAATATCTACGAATCAAAGTAAGTCCCTTTTGTTAGGGGTCTTTTACCCTAACCTAACTATCCCCCAGATACATGGGATGTCATATCGGCATCCATCGAAAAAGCCAGAGACATGTCACTTGTTGATTTAATTGTTACAGGCGATTTTAATGACAACAAGTTGGTTCCCTCGAGAGACGGTTTTACTGAAATATGCAATCTCTTCAACCTGAGGCAGCTCGTGGTTGAAACAACCTGTTTTACTGAGTCGTCGGCCACTCTGATAGATCTTTTTGCTGTAAGTGACACAGTTGCTGTGAAAACCTGCGAGATCCTAGAACCGATTATCCCCGGAATGATTCTCTACCATTGCCTAATATCAATTGAAATCAAATTTTTTAAACCACTTACTCTCTCCTTTGAAAGAAGGATATGGCTGTATTCTCAGGGTGATTATGAAGCACTAAACTGAACCCTCTCTAACATTGACTGCAATACTCTCTTTGATGATTCATGTCTTGATACCGTTGTTTCAAATTTCACCGGAAAATTACTCGATACAGTATCTAAACATATTCTGAACAAAATTATTACTTTGCGATCGGGTCAGCCGAAATGGATGCACAATGAAATTAAACTACTCTTAAGACCGAGAAAACGTCTGTATTGCATAGCCAAATGCACTGGTCTTCCAAACGCTTGGGCAAAATATAAATGCAAATGGAACGGAGTTGTAAAGGCTATTAGGAACACCAAAGCGTCATATTTATCTAAAGTTCAGACCACATTACAGACCCCATCATCACTGTGGTGGGAGACCCTAAAAACACTCATCAGTGGCAGTAAAGCGGTAGGAAGTCCTACTTTTATGCATCTAAATGAAGTATTTTCCTCTTGAGTCTTGAGAAAGCAGAAGTGTTCAATGAATACTTCTGTTGTATCTCCACAGTTGACGATTCGAAATCCTCCCTTCCCGATTCAGCACCTCAGGCTTTACAAGTTATTGATAGCTTCACTCTACATTGTAGTGAAATATACGAAGCAATGAAGTCGATAAAGGTGTCTAAGGCATCTGGCCCTGATCTTGTAAGTCCGCACCTTCTTAAAGAATGTAAAACTTCCCTGTGTGAGCCTCTGTCAGTCTTGTTTAATGTGCTCTTGAATAACTCATACTTTCCTTCACTTTGGAAACAAGCAAATGTCTGCCCAATTTTGAAAAAACAGCCCTCAAATTCAGTTACTAATTATCGCCCGATTTCACTGATCAGCTGTGCAGGCAAAATATTTGAAAAATGTGTATTCAGACGCTTGTGGCAGTATCTGATTGACAACAGTATTCTTAGTCAATTCTGTCAGGTTTTACACCTGGTGACTCAACTGTGCTCCAACTGACCGACATATATGATGAATTCATTCGAGCTCTTGATGAAGGCAAAGAAGTTAGGGTGGTCTTCTGTGATGTCAGTAAAGCTTTCGACAAGGTGTGGCATGTTGGTCTTTTTCACAAGCTGAAGAGAATTGGTGTCTCAGGTGAACTACTGTTGTTCTTTAAATCGTACCTTTTGGATAGGTCACAACGAGTTGTGATAGGCTTGGATGCATTGTCCTGGAGACCCATTAATGCTGGTGTTCCACAGGGGTAGGCACTTTGACCGTTATTGTTCTTAATATATATTAATGATATAACTGAAAACATACTTAGTGGCATGCACTTTTGCAGCAGATGACAGCACCCAACATATAATTGTAGAGAACCCAGAGCAAGCTTCGAGTTTAATCAATCATGACCTTTCCACGATAGAACATTGGGCTAAGACCTGGTTGGTTGAGCTTAATCCCATCAAAACAGAGAGTATGCTTATATCACTTAAAAGCAACTCCATTGCCAACCCACCATTATTCTTAGGCGATACACAGACATCCAGTGTCACTAATCATAAACATTTTGGAGTTATATTAAATAGCACATATACATGGAACGACCACATTGACCACATCTGCTCTAAAGCCTGGTCTCGCGCAGACATACTGAGGAAACAGAAATTCAATCTCAATCGCAGCATTTTGGAATATATATACTTTGCCTTTGTTAGGCCTTTACTAGAATATGCTGATGCTGTCTGGGATAATTGTTTAGCAGCTAAAGTCGCCGAGCTAGAAAAAATACAAATTGCGGCCGCAAGAATCGTTATTGGGGCAACTGTCAGTTGTAGTAAGTCTTTACTTTATTCTGAAACACATTGAGATTCTCTACAAAAGAAGTTGCAAACACAAGTTAATACAGTTTTTCAAAATGTATCATCATATTTCCCCCCCCCCCCTCCCATATATTGCAGACAAAGTTCTGCCGCTCGTCTCATCATCAAATCCGTACCTCAGTCTCTGGTTATGTCATAACCACAGAGTTCCATTTTGTCGGACGCAGTTGTATCAGTTGTTTTTTTTCCCAGCGTTACAGACCAATGGAACAATAAGCCCTTATCTTTCTGCGAGGACTCATCCCTGATCCATTTCAAGACTTTTTAAATGCTGGAAATCAAAGCCCACCTGTGTTTTACAACGGGGCGAAATCTCGCACAGCTCAAATATATAATTGCAGGTTATGACTGCATTGTAGTGGCCTTAATTCTCAGTTATACGATAAACATCTGTCATGCACCCCTTACTGTCAGTTTTTGAAATGGTGCATAAGTTCATTTTATCAAGTGGGCATTCCCAATGACTACAGCTCGCCGACTTAGCTTGTACGATCTCCATATGTGTCCAGCCGGTTGAAGTTACCCATACTTCCCCTTAAAACTTGGCTTTCTTCACCTTATTCAGGCATCAGCACCACCAAGGCTATCTCAAGGTTGTAACAGTTTTTATCCTTATTAAACGTGCATACACTGTTTACCATCTTTTGAAAATGAAGGCATGGCATTCATGTTTTCAAGCTGGCTCCTTATTGTATTTTTTCTTATTGTATTTTTTTTTTTATTTTTAGCTCAACTTTGACGTAAGTCAAATGTTTAGCTCAACTTTGACGTAAGTCAAATTTGAGGTTAGTCCATGGCCCGTCGTTCATCTGTCCATCCATATGTCCATCAACAATTCAATGCGGCTTGGGCTAGAGGCCGTATTTATAAACCGATCTTTACAAAACTTCTTGGGTACCTTTGATATCACCGTGGGATGAGAGTGAATGTTTTTGGATGCTGTCCAAAATTCAAGATGGCCACCAGCAGCCATTTTGTACCTTAGTGCAATCAGTTTTTTGTACAGAACTTCTGTATGAAAGTTCTGATTTGAATAAATTTTTGTATGAATGTTTAGTAACATCAAATACATCACATATAATACAGGTTTTTATGTGTACCCATGCTATGTATGGTACACATAATGCCGGCATCCGGGGTGGCCATCCGTCGTTTGTCCGTCTGTCTGTCCGGGCCGACATTGGGGGTTTAGGGAATATTATTATTAGGAGCTACCTCCAAATTAAAGTAGTGTTAGGGTTAGGAGTGGAGTGGGGTGGGGTTAGGGTTAGAGGTAGCCCCAGAGTAGGGCTTAAGGTTGGGGGAGGGTTAGGTCCTGGGGGGGGGGTTGGGTTGGGGTCAGGGGTGGGGTTTTTAGTTTTAGTAGCCCTTAAACTGAAAAATAGCTCCTAATCCTATTGGTTTGGCTAGGGTGGGGTTGGGTCTGGGGGTGGGGGTGGGGTTAGGGGTAGCCCCAGAGTGGGGCTTAAGGTTGGTCCTGGGGTGGGTGGGGGTTAGGGTCAGGGGTGGGCTTTTAGGGTTTAGGGTCAGGGTAGGGTAGGGTTAGGGTGTGGTTTTTGGGTGGATGGGTGGGGTTAGGGTTAAATATAAGTTCTTGGGTGGAGGGGGTGGGGTTCTGGGTAAAATAAGGTTTTGGACTTACAAAATGTTTTTTTGGTAGCCCATAAACCCGAAATGTTGGAGCGTCCGTCCGTCCATCTGTCCGTCCGGCGTCCGTATCCATTTCTTTGGCATTCGATAACTTGAAAAATATTGCTTGGATTGTCAAGTTACTTTATATTTGTGTTGAAGTTACTGATGTGCCGAGCTGTATAGTTTTTGGTGTAAATCTGATAATTTGATCCTGAGATATTAACTCTTTATCCTTCAAATTGAGAATTCTTCCAATCCCTTTGGCATGAGATAACTCAAAAAATATCAGTCCAGTTGTCATGTTACTTTATATATATCTTCAGGTTACTGATGTTCCGAGCTGTATAGTTTTTGGTGTAAATCTGTTATTTTGATCCTGAGATATTAACCCTTTATCCTTCAAATTGAAAATTCCTCCAATCCCTTTGGCATTCGATAACTTGAAAAATATTGCTTGGATTGTCAAGTTACTTTATATTTGTGTTCAGGTTATTGGTGTGCCGAGCTGTATAGTTTTTGGTGTAAATCTGATAATTTGATCCTGAGATATTAACCCTTTATCCTTCAAATTGAAATTCCTCCAATCCCTTTGGCATTCGATAATTTGGAAAATATTGCTTGGATTGTCAAGTTACTTTATATTTGTGTTCAGGTTACTGATGTGCAGAGCTGTATAGATTTTTATACTGTACCAATGACCCAGACTTAGCTGGTGCTAACTCTAAAATATTTAGGGCCAAACGTAAATTTTACCCCCCAATCCCCCAAATTTGCATCTAAAACCGAAAATTACATGTCCTATATGGTCCTCCATACTTTTACTCCACTGCGCATGCGCGGTGTCAAGGAGGTCTCGAAATTGACACAAAATGTCATTCTTTGTTTGGCCCTCAATACAGTTACACTTCACTGTTATTTGTGCTTGTAAATCTCAGTTTTAATGATGCCAGACACATAATTATGAGAGAAATGGTCGTTATAAGGAGGAAATAGAAGGAGGAGGGGGAAAAAGCAGTGGAAAGAAATGTTCAGGGCTGTAACTTATTATTTTACGAAATTATTCATGTTACCTATTTTCGAAGCATGACCTTGTTGTGGTCATTCTTGCTATGAATGTTCCATTGTTTAATCAGTGTTTCCTCTCTCCCTTTCCTTTATTCCCCCCCCCCTGCCCCCCCCCCCCCCCCCTCCCTCCTAGCTATTCTCCCATGCTTTTGGCTTATTTTTTGTAATGTTTATTACTAAAATTTCTTGGGAGTTTTGGCTTGGAAACAGAATTATTTTCTGTTTTTTTCCCCATATTTACGTCCTCACCCTTGGGTGTTTAGGCATTTTGGTCTGCATCTACCATCTGATGTTCTGTAGTTTCTTCTCTGGAAGTCTCTGTTTTGCATCAGATAGTGTTTAAATTGGTAACTGATTTCGGGCCATGTTTATCAGTGCCCGGAGTCATGTTTCTGGTTTGTTTACACTTTTTGTTTATGTTGACAACGGTTACTTCTTATAGTGATTACTTGTCCTCTGCTTAGTTCAGTTCATAGCAAGATACATTAATATTGTCCGTAAGTGTTACATTAATTTTTTGAAATGATTTTAAAATTTTTGTCCACACTTAGGCTTTTTGGGGATCCGTTTGGGCTCATTGTTCCCATTGGGAACTTGGGCTCTCCTGAAAATTTTTTCAAAAAAAATTTTTTTTTTTTTTTTTAAAATTATTTTCTTTTGAAATGTTATGATGGATTATAATACATTATGTATATTTATTTCAAGGGTTAGTGCGAGTAATATGACTGTGTATATTTTTTCATGTTGAAAAAATATTGTTCAAATTGTAATGCGAGGATATATTCCTCTAATTCACAGGTTCATTGTGTTTCTTATAGTCAATGTATTCGCACTAATTCTTGCTCTGTGTGTGTTAATTGATATGACAACATTGGAGACATGTGTCACGGTATTTTGTTTAGCGGTGAGAGGTCCATTACGGTCCTCTCTCCGTAGGGTCACTCTATATTATCAGTTTCTTTTTCAGAATTCAGAGTGATGTTTCCGTGATGTCTTCAACAAGTGTGTCTCCGTTGTTGCAATATTAGGGCTAGCGGGAAGTGCTCAAGGTATTACGACAATTGCTAGTTTGCTAGTTCAATCGAAGGCATTGATGGCCCCCTAGGCCGCCCGGTGTCGCGACCATTCACCGAATGGCTCAGGACCCGGGTTCGTCCGTCGCGGTCCAGGGAAGCAGATTGGCTTATGCGAGGACTATAAAACATCAGATGTGCACACCCAGCAACGACGGATCCGAGGATAGTACGGAGGAAGCCTGTCAGTCCGGTAGCTAGCTCGTCCAGGTCCACCCGGACCGTGAGCGAGAGAGGCTCCCTCTCTCTTGCATCAACATCTGTGCCACGCTGTTGTTGTATGTTTGTTTGGCTTAGTCGGAGCTTACGTCCACTCCTCCTGCTCGGGACGCTCCGTCGCATGACAGTCCGACGCGGCTGTTATATTGGCTTCCTCATCTTCGTCAACACACATTACCGCACCTTGGCTATGTGACCACAGATTTCCAGGGGACGTTCGCATCTTATATAAATGCAGGATTGAACGTCCCTGGTGCTCCTGCTTCGCCAACCAAGGAATACACGTTGACCAGGTCACTCCATCTGCTAGCCAAGGATACGAGACCTTTCCAGTTGGGACGTTCGCATATTATATAAATACTGGAATGAACGTCCCTGGAGCTTCCAGCAGATAATTTATGTAGGACCGCAGCTCCACAGGTCTCATAGTGTAACATGAACAAGTGTTGTTACCGTGATGTCTTCGTAAGTGTGCTTCAGTCGTCACAGTCAAATGAAGAGTTAGCGGCAAAAGTGCTCATGTAGATGAGTCAATTGCCTGGAGTTCCCTAGTAGGATCGATGGCTTTGGCGTCCGCTAGCTCACCCGGTGTCGCAACCATTCACTGAATGGCTCAGCACCCAGGTTCGTCCGTTGCGGTCCAGGAAGGAAATTTGGGTGATGCGAGCACTATAAATACAATGTGCACACCCAGTGGCGACGGATACGAGGATGATACAGAGGAAGCCTATTACTTCGGTTCCTAGCTCGTCCAGGTCCATCCGGGCTGCGAGCGAGAGAGGTCCCTCTCTCGTACTACAACATCTGGGCACAGATGTTGTGGTACAAAACGTTCCTCAGTCGGGGCATACGTCCACCGCTCGGGACGCTCTGTAATATAGACAGTCCAGAGAGACTGCTCTTTCGGCTTCCTCTTCCTCATGGCAGCACACGCGACCGCACCTTGGCTACGTGACCAGTCATATTCAACCAACATCGCCAACCAGGGATTCTATGGCGACCAGGTCACACCATCCGATAGCCAAGGATAGGAGGCCTTCATACTCCGGACGTTCGCATATAAGAAATATGCAGGAGTCAACATCCAAGTAGCTTCCACCGGCTAAATTCTGTAAGACTGCAGCTCCATAGGCCTCCGTTACGGACGTGCTATCGCAGATAGCACAAATTATCGCAGCATCCCAGCACCCGACTGTAAGTCTGTCGGATTAAGAATTATCCGAGGAAGCTGGGTTGGTACGTTCCGCTGCAGGTTCAGGCATGGACGACCAAGAATTACAAGTGGTCCGACAGGATGGTGAAAGGGATACGGATGAGTTGTATTTTCCCTTTCGGAACAACATAATTGCCGTAGAGTGTATCCGGCATTATCGTCTGACGTTCCTCCGGACCAAAAATTGCTGCGTTGCCGATAGCGCCACTGGACTCAGAATTCTTATCGGTTTAGGGACATAATCCCTCAGTTTTCGACATAGTCCAGAAATGTCTTACGGACATTTGATCTGTTGAATGACGCTATTTATATATAACTTGCTACCTAAATGGGCAGGTCAGGTTTCTTATCGGCAAATGCTCTACATCTGCCTTTCATCAATTCAAGTAATAATTTGAAACGGCAGGACAGAGTATTCTGAGAGTTCTCTGCGTCTAGACGACCAGGCCAGGAACTAGTATTGTTTATACCGTCGTCAGTGTCAATTCCAACCACGATGTTGGAAACGACAATATCGTCTAGCAGGGTTAGCTTAGACTCATCATCGTATGCAGATCACCTTACCAGAGCGTTATCATTACATCTCAAAGGAAAAAGAATTCCAGGATGTACAACCTCCTTAAGAGTTCTTTCAAAGGCCTCACGTAAAACTCCGCCCTTTTAGTGGCAATATGGAGTTGGTTAGACGTGACGCGGCCCTGGCTACATCCAAGCGTGTGGATAGTAAGGTGAAAAACTCTGAGATCTCAGAGTCGCTTCGGTCTCCGTAGAGTTTCTCTTCGACGGCAAGCTTTCCGCAGTCTATGATCAGATAACTAAGAAAGCTTCAAACTCTCTGCTATTCAAATCCGCTTCCATATAGTCGGATTCAGCGGAGAAAAGTAGGACAGGCACTTCTAGGACAAATAGGGAAGTTCCTATAGGGGTTCCTATGTGTCCTCTAGGTCTTACTCTAGAGACCGTCAGGGTAGCGACTCAGGTAGGGCCCGTAATTCTGGCCGAGACATCCAGTCAGACGCCCCTAGGTTGACGGAGCGAGGTGCGGGCCGTGGAGGACATGGCTTCTCCTTCCGCAAGCCTCGCAGGACCAGGAGGTAATGGTATTAACCTCTGTCGTGTACCAGTGAGTGGAAGACTGTTGAGTTTCTCAATTAATTGGGAGTATTGGAAGTAGATTACGGATGTCCCTTGGATTCGAGGGGTGATTTCGGAAGGACTAAATTGTCCTTCAAACGAAAACCTCTGTTAACTCAAAGTCCAAAATGGACTCAGCTTCCATCAAGTCCACAGGGAAGAGGCTTGCTTCCATCAGAAGTCCAGTCTCTTCTGGAATGATAGCTATAGAGATTGTAGAAATCCAGGAATTTCCAGGTTTCTACAACCATCCTTTTCTGGTTCCAAAACCAGACGGCTCGTTCCGTCCACTCATTGATCGTGGCTCCAAGTTTATATATGGAGTCCATCTGATCAGTCAGAGTGAGTTTTCGGGTGTACGACTATGCTACATGCATAGATCTTAAGATGCGTACTTTCACGTCATGGTACATGAGGCGTTCAGAAAGTATCTTTGCTTCTTCATCATAGGAGTCGTGTATCAGCTCCGAGCAATGTGCTTCGGTCTGAATCTAGCCCCCTGGGCTTTCACTCGAATAACAAACTTGGTAATGACTCATTTCCGAGCTCATTCGTCTGCGATAACGTCGACCTACCTAGATGACATTCTTTAGAGGTACGGCAATGAGTTAACGCTTCAGAACGATGTGCAGAATCTGCTTCTATTGCTCCAATGTCTCGGTTTCATAATTAAACGAGGAGAAGTCAGATCTGGTATCGTCCAAATCATTCACCCACCAGGTGATGAGCTTCGAGATGCACAACATTCTCGTTCGTCTGCCCTTAACCAGAGCAAAATTAATCAGTTGTTATGCTCACTATTGTCTTCTCTCAGACAAGGTCTCAGCGAGAGATCTCATGAGACTGATACGTTTGTGCGGAGCTGCCGCGATTTTATTCTGATGGGGCAGTTACGCACTTGTCCTCAGCAATTCTTTCTGATCCAGAATTGGAGGGTGAAGATTTTTTCACTCGATACGGACATCTTCTTGTCAATCAAGTGAATAAGAGATTCAGACTTCGGCAGGTTTTCAGTGGTTAACTCAGGGAGTTCCACTGCTATTGCCAGATCCGAGTTTTACAGTTTTGATGGATGCCAGTCAAACAGGTTGGGTCGTATCATTGAGCCCAACAGATTTGAAGGGCCAGGGTCTTTGGGATCTGTAGTTCCTAATCAAGCACATTAACATCAAGCAGTGGCGTAGATAGCTTTTTGCTGGCAGAGGGGCAAGCCCAAAATTTTCCAATAGACTGAAAATTTTCCGACAGTGTAACAACAACAAAACCCAAACAAACAGAAAGAATCTGTTGTTTACTGCAAATGTACTGAAAATTGGTCTTTTTTACCCAAAATTTACCCAAAATGGCATGTTTTTATCCCCAAAGCCAGCATTTTAATGTTATTAGGCATAAATTCGCCTAAAAATGGTCCCAAACAATTCCCGACAAAACTTTTGGTGGGGGGGGCCTCCGCCCCCCCCTTTATCTACGCCACTGACATCAAGAATGATGTCATTTTGGATTGTGCTACGTTATTGGATGAACGTTATTCAGAATGCTTGTGTGCTAATTCTGTCTGACAATTCGATGGTATTAGCATATTTTCGGAACTAGGGAGACACTCATTCCATTCTGTTATTCATGTTAATGGAAGCAATCTTTCTGTTTGTACTAGAACATCAAGTTCTCCTATCGCTCCATCATATTCCGGGTCGTCTGAATGTATTAGCGGACTCCCTTCACAGAGGGGCCGCCAGAATGGACTTTCAACAAATGAGTATTTAATCAGATGTGCTACCCAGGAGAGCGGCCAATGATTAACTTATTCGTGATGCATCTCAGCAATCAGTTGCAGACGCATGTGTCACAATGTTCGGATCTTCAGGCGTTTGCAGTAGACGCTCTATCGATCTTGTGAGACGGAATAATAGGATATGCGTATCTTCCAGCGCCATTGATTCAGCAGATATTGCTCAAGTTAAATATCTCAATGCAATATTCTGTTGATAGCATTTCTAGCTCCACAAAGACCGTGGATTAATCTACTCAGGCATCTGTTGTGGGACATGCCGTGGAAGCTTCCTCCACATTTCGGTCCATTCTATGGTCAGATGGATTCAATTTACTATCAGTACTGCTTATGATAATATCTTCAGTCAGCTGTCTGTGCTTTAGTTTTAAGCTCATGAAGTAAGAGTTCTTTCTACATCATGGGCTTATGGTAATATTGTTGCTATTACAGATCTGATGAGGGCTGCATATTGGTCTTAGCCCTCCACTTTCACGAATTTCTATCTTAGAAATATTGAGTTCATTTCTGCAGATCTGCATTGTTTTGGACCGTTATTTTTCACTGAGAATGTCGTCCACTAAACAGTGGCAACTATATATATGTAGGCTTTCGGTTCCGGCAGTGACTCTGTCCTGCTGCCCTCTTCACTCTGGAGTATTTGATCCAGGGCAAGGGGAAGGGGGGGGGGGGTGTTCCCTTAGGTCACCTGCTTTATAATGTAAAGCAAGGGAA
This sequence comes from Pictodentalium vernedei, assembly GCA_031216915.1. Taxonomy (NCBI): domain Eukaryota; kingdom Metazoa; phylum Mollusca; class Scaphopoda; order Dentaliida; family Dentaliidae; genus Pictodentalium; species Pictodentalium vernedei. The sequence goes on from CM062297.1 coordinate 748,658,757, forward strand.
TACCTCCCATGGAGTCAGTAATTCCGAGTCTGTACCGGGATGGTTTTAAAGTAAAGCTAATGTTTACTCATCTATGTAATATTTTTTAAGTGTTGTTCGGTGCAAGACATTTGTATATATCACATGTTAATTGGGCGTTAATATACAATCCTCGGACACTTTAAATGAGTATATAGAGTCTGGACTTCCTTGTTTATTGGCTTTTTGGCTTTATTGGATTTCCTTTAAAAAATATTAGTATAAAGGGTTATACTGGTTGTTAATATAGATCATTGATGTTATTGCACTCAATTACAGAATGGTGTTGTGTCTTTCTTTTTGATACAAATAAGAAAGATACATGTAAAGCCTATCTCTCATTTTCTCCTTGAGGGGATAGTTCTGTTATATGTAATTGAGTCTATTGGATTTTCCTTCATGTCCTAGGCCATCCAACCTTTTTACTATTCAGCTAAGTCTGGGTCATTGGTACAGTATAAAAATGTTAAAAAATTTATAGTAATTTATATATTTTTTATACTTACCAATGATCCAGACGGGGATGGCCCTCCCATGAGTTGGGAACTCATACCTCCCCTCTGAGTACATAACGCTTACCAGGCACTGGTTGTAAGAATGACATTTTGCGCCAATTTCGAGACCTCCTTGACACTGCACATGCGCAGTGGAGTAATAGTATGCAGGACCATATAGGACATGTAATTTTCGGTTTTAGATGCAAATTTTGGGGACTAGGGGGTAAAATTTGCATTTGGCCCAAAATATTTTAGAGTTAGCACCAGCTAAGTCTGGGTCATTGGTAAGTATAAAAAATATATAAATTACTATAAATTTTTTAACTTTTTGGTGTAAATCTGATAATTTGATCATGAGATATTAACCCCTTATCCTTCAAATTGAAAATTCCTCCAATCCCTTTGGCATTGGATAACTTGAAAAATATTGCTTGGATTGTCAAGTTACTTTATATTTGTATTCAGGTTACTGATGTGCCGAGCTGTATAGTTTTTGGTGCAAAACTGTTATTTTGATCCTGAGATATGAACCCTTTATCCTTCAAATTGAAAATTTCTCCAATCCCTTTGGCATTCGATAACTTGAAAAATATTGCTTGGATTGTCAAGTTACTTTATATTTGTGTTCAGGTTACTTATGTGCCGAACTGTATAGTTTTTGGTGTAAATCTGATAATTTGATCCTGAGATATTAACCCTTTATTCTTCAAATTGAAAATTCCTCCAATCCCTTTGGCATGAGATAACTCAAAAAATATCAGTCCGATTGTCATGTTACTTCATATATGTGTTCAGGTTACTGATGTGCTGAGCTGTATAGTTTTTGGTGTAAATCTGATTATTTGATCCTGTGATATTAACCCTTTATCCTTCAAATTGAGAACTGCTCCAATCCATTTCTTCGGCATGCGATAACTCAAAAAATATTAAACCGATTATCATGTTACTTTACATATGTATTCAGGTTACTGATATGCTGTGCTGTATAGTTTTTTATGTAAATCTAATAATTTGATCCGGAGATATTAACCCTTCATCCATCAAATTGGGAACTCCTCCAATCTATTTCTATATGTACCCATACCATGTATGGCGTACATAATGTTGGCATCTGGGGTGGCCCTCCATCATACAGCTTTCTACTAGTTGCACGTATGGGTACACATCTGACGATTTCATCGGCCTATTTTATCTTGTGCAGACATTATGCAAATTAGATGGACTTTGATTTATTCAGTGCTACTTGTACACAGTATGTACACATGTCAATACGGCTCGGGTTAGGTGCTGTATTTATGAACTGATCTTTACGGAACTTCTTGGGTACCTTTGTTATCACCTTGGGGCAAGAACAAGTGTTTTTGGGTGTGGTCCGAAATTCAAGATGGCTGCCGGTGGCCATTTTGTACCGAAATTAGGTACAATCCGTTTTTTATACAGAACTTCTATATGAAGGTTCTGATTTGAATAAATTTTTGAATGAATGTTTAGTTACATGGAATACATCACATATAATACGGGTTTTTTTCTCGTGCATAAATTATGCAAATTAGATGAACTTTGATTTATTCAGTGCTACTTATACACAGTAAGTGCACATGTCAATACGGCTCGGGCTTTATGAACCGATCTTAACGAAACTTCTTGGGTACCTTTATTAGGCCAACTTTGGTGAAGCCAAATTTGAGCTTATGCCATGGCCAGTCGTCTGTATGTCCATTCGTCTGTTCATCTGTCCGTCTGGCCGTCAACAATTCAATACAGCTCGGGCTAGAGGCCGTATTTATGAACCGATCTTTACAAAACTTCTTGGGTACCTTTGTTATGACCGTGGGACGAGAACGAGTGTTTTGGGGTCTGATCCTAAATTCAAGTTTGCTGGTGGCAGCCATTTTGTACAAAATTAGGTGCAATCAGATTTTTGCGCAGAACTTCCATACGAAAATGCTGATTTGAATAATTTTTTGTATGAATGTTTAGTACCATGGGATACATCACATAATAATACGGGTTTTTTTCTCGTGCGTAAATTATGCAAATTAGACTAACTTTGATGTTTTTTGGTGTTACTTTCAGCACTATAAGTGCAAATGCCAAGACGGCTCAGGCTAGAGGCCGTATTTATGAACCGATCTTTACGAAACTTCTTGGGTACCTTTGGTATCACCGTGGGACGAGAATGAGTGTTTTTGGGTGAGGTCCGAAATTCAGGATGGCCGATGGCAGCCATTTTGTACAAAGGTGCAATCAGATTTTTGCGCAGAACTTCCATATGAAAGTGCTGATTTGAATACTTTTTTCTGTGAATGTTTAGTACCATGGGATACATCACATATAATACAGGTTTTTTCTCGTGCAGAAATTATGCAAATTAGATGAACTTTGATTTTTTCAGTGCTACTTACACACAGTAAGTACACATGTCAATACGGCTCGGGCTAGAGTCTATATTTATAAACCGATCTTCACGAAACGTCTTGGGTACCTTTGTTATCACCTTGGGACGAGAACAAGTGTTTCTGGGTGCGGTCTAAAATTCAAGATGGCTGCCAGTGGCCATTTTGTACCGAAATTAGGTCTAATCAGTGTTTTGTACACAAATTCTATACAGCTCAGGCTAGAGGCCGTATTTATGAACCGATCTTTACGAAACTTCTTGGGTACCTTTATCACCGTGGGATGAGAACGAGTGTTTTGGGGTGTGGTCTGAAATTCAAGATGGCCACCAGCAGCCATTTTGTACCAAAATTAGTTTAATCAGTCTTTTGTACAGAACTTCTGTATGAAAGTTCTGATTTGAATAAATTTTTGTATGAATGTTTAGTAACATGGAATACATCACATATAGTACGGGTTTTTTTCTCATGCAGAAATTATGCAAATTAGATCAACTTTGATTTATTCAGTGCTACTTATACACTGTAAGTGCACATGTCAATACGGCTCTGGCTAGAGGCTGTATTTATGAACCGATCTTCACAAATTAGGTCCAATCAGTTTTTTGTCACAACTTCTATACAGCTCGTATTTATGAACTAATCTTCACGAAACTTCTTGGATCCCTTTGTTTTCACCTTGGGACAGAAACGAGTGTGTTTTGGGGTGCCTTTGTTATCACTGTCCTATGAGAACAAATATTTTGGGGTTCAGTCGGACCCACTCTGGGACTCAAAGATTTCTTTTCTAGTTTAGCATCTGACTGTCGCCCACCTTTACAATACTTTACCTATACATTTGTTACAGGCTATTGTCAGTATTTATGTACAGACCGTTACAATACTTTATATGTACCTTTGTTATCAGGTCATTACCTAGATGTTTGTCATTGCTGTGTCACATACTATACATGTACATGTCTTAACAAGTTGAGTGACAGTGTCATTGACACTTTCATTATCACCTTGGGACGAGAACGAGTGTTTTTGGGTGCCTTTGTTATCACTGTGCTATGAGAACAAATAGACCAACTCTGGGACTCTAAGATTTCTTTTCTAGTTTACCATCTAACTGTTGCCCACCTTTACAATGCTTTACCTATACATTTGTTACAGTCTACAGTTAGCATTTATGTATAGACCGTTACAATACTTTATATGTACCTTTGTTATCAGGTCATTACCTAGATGTGTGTCATTTCTGTGTCACATACTATACATGTACATGTCTTACACAAGTTGAGCTACAGTGTCAATGACACTTTCATTTTTAGCTCAACTTTGGCGAAGCCAAATTTGAGCTTATGCCATGGCCTGTCGCCCTTCTGTCCGTCTGTCCGTCAACAATTCAATACGGCTCGGGCTAGAGGCCGTATTTATGAACCGATCTTTACGGACCTTCTTGGGTACCTTTGTTATGACCGTGGGACAAGAACGAGTGTTTTGGGGTCCGATCCGAAATTCAAGTTGGCCTCTGGCAGCCATTTTGTACAGACTTAGGTGAAATCAGATTTTTGCGCAGAATTTACTTATGAAAGCGCTGATTTGAATAATTTTTTGTATGAATGTTTAGTACCATGGAATACATCACATATAATACAGGTTTTTTTTCACGTACGTAAATTATGCAAATTAGACTAACTTTGATGTATTTAGTGTTAATTTCAGCACTGTAAGTGCAAATGCCAATACGGCTCGGGCTAGAGGCTATATTTATAAACCGTTCTTTACGAAACTTCTTGAGTACCTTTGGTATCACCGTGGGACGAGGACGAGTGTTTTTGGGTGGGGTCCGAAATTCAAAATGGCCGATGGCAGCCATTTTGTTCAAAATTAGGTGCAATCAGATTTTTGCACAGAACTTCCATATGAAAGCGCTGATTTGAAAATTTTTTTGTATGAATGTTTAGTACCATACCATGGGATACATCACATATAATACGGATTTTTTTCTCATGCAAAAATTATGCAAATTAGATGAACTTTGATTAATTCAGTGCTACTTATACACAGTAAGTGCACATGTCAATACGGCTCGGGCTAGAGTATGTATTTATGAACCGAGCTTTACGAAACTTCTTGGGTACCTTTGTTATCACCTTGGGATGAGAACGAGTGTTTCTGGATGCAGTCTAAAATTCAAGATGACTGCCAGTGGCCATTTTGTACCGAAATTAGGTCCAATCAGTTTTTTGTACACAACTTCTATATGGCTCAGGCTAGAGGCCGTATTTATGAACCGATCTTTATGGAACTTCTTGGGTACCTTTGTTACACTGTGGGGCGAGAACGAGTGTTTTTGGGTGCGGTCCAAAATTCAAATGACCGACAAGTGTTTGGGGTGCCTTTGTTATCACTGTGCTATGAGAACAAATATTTTTGGGTTCAGTCAGACCCACTCTGGGACTCAAAGATTTCTTTTCTAGTTTAGCATCTAACTGTCACCCACCTTTACAATACTTAACCTACACATTTGTTACAGGCTACGGTCAGCATTTATGTACAGACCGTTACAATACTTTATATGTACCTTTGTTATCATGTCATTACCTAGATGTTTGTCATTGCTGTGTCACATACTATACATGTACATGTCTTAAACAAGTTGAGCTACAGTGTCATTGACACTTTCATTTTTTTAGGTTTAAACAATGTCACACATCGCTCCCTGGCGGCCTGGGTCAACTATATTCCATTTTCTATGATCAGAATTGCCAATAGTTGTATGAGTCAGTCTTGTGTCCAGTCTGGGCATCGCATCCATGCACTTGCAGCTACAAGCATATGTTGGGTATGATGTTGTTGGGTGATGTGTGAATGGGACCACAATCATTCGCTCACATTCTTAGGATTTCTGGTGGTCCGATGATTACCTCAAAACCAAATGATCATGGTAACTGACCACTGACCCTGGCCCCCAGAGGGTGATGTGTGAGTCCTTGTGTGAATCCATATAGTCTATACCACCTTTTAGAGTAATTGTATGTATGACTTCGGTAGATGACTTACATAAGCTACAAGCTTCCTGTCAAATCCCTCCATCATTCAGCAATCTGATTACTGTTAATATATGTTATATTTTGAGCTATTGCATTAGCACTGTTACTCTTCTGGTATTCAATTCTGTGTCATATAGCATTTTCCTTTAAACTAATGGTAATAACCTGTATTTATTTTTAACAGTTGATTGGGGGACTTATTGACACTCATTTATATCATAAGAGAATTTTACAAGCAGAGAATTGGTCGGAAAAAATGCCAAGTAATGAATAATGCAGAAGGTATTTTAGAATATATTTCAATGGCATGTCCTCATGTTTGATTATTGTAATGACAAAGTAAGTTGATTATCTTTGCCTTTCAGATGGGAGTGTATTTACATGGGGTGAAAACAGTCATGGCCAGTTGGGATTAGGAACTAAAAATGGTCATTATGATGTTCCACAGTTGGTCAACAGTATTAAAGGTATACCCATTGCTCAAGTAACTTGTGGTGGTAGACACACCTTCTTCTTGACCAGATCCGGGGCACTTTTTGGATGTGGAAAGAACAGGTAATTTATGTTTTAATCCCTTTTGGTGTACAGCCATGTTCACCTTTTCCTAAATATATTCAACAAATCCAGCAATTGAAAAAAAAATCTTGTTTCTCATGCAAGTCTCTCATCATTGAAGTTCTACAAAAAGGATGTTTTACCTGCTTTTTTTTCATTCATTCAGAATCTCCACTGACAAAGCCAATTCTTTTCAAATTTTCATAATTGGTAAATATGTGGGAAACTTGAACATGTTAAATACAGCCATTGAGTGATTAATGATTTCCAGAGATTAAACATTTCAAATTTTTGAGACATTTCAAACTTTTTATATGTGAGGTGAATACAGTCATGGCCAGTTTAGATTAGGAATTACAGTATTCCACAGCTTGTCAACAGTCTTAAAGGTATGTTTGTTTGTTTGTTGGTTTATTTATCCTAAACTGAATATATTTTCATAGCAATATGAATATTACCTAATACTCTACTGCTCTGGTAAGGTGCATAATTAATGAGACGGTTAATCAGAACTTACTATCTGTGTGAACAGGGTTGATACCACACAGCAACCATAAAAAATATCAGTCTGTTTACCCCACTCTCATCCGATAGAAACATTGATACACGACAATTCCTCATTGTTATTTAAAATCCTGTAAAACACTTGGTTTGTCAATAAGTATTTATCATGGAGCTCAGATGATTTAACTATCTCTTTGTAATAATAATGATTCTTTGGTTTTCCACAGATTTGCCACAGTCCTCTAACCAGGAAGCCTTCAACATCAACCCCGTCACCCACTTAGTCACTCCTCCCTCATTATCCCTCCTAACCTCCCAACATTCTGACACAAATTATTTTTCCCATTCATGCTTTCTCAATCTTCCCAACTATGATATTGACTCTTTCCCTCATATCATCCCTCATCCACTTATGTTTCTTGCTTTTGTCCCATTCTTCCATTAGGTAGGTTTCCAAAGAATCTTATTCTTCGAGGCAAATATTTAGGGCATTCTAAAATGAAATGTTCCAAGGTCTCTGATACCCATAAGCTGCACATTTGGCACCCTCTTTCCTTGCCTTTCCTGATTTTTCCCCTTAACTCGAGTGACTTGGATATCACTTTAAACAAGAAAGACCCCCAAAAGATCCACCGATGTACTCCTCAAAAACTGGCACATCTGTTTAGCTCACCTGACTGAAAGTCAGGATGAGCTATAGTGATCACTCATCATCCATCATTCGTGAACATGGTATTTGCACCTGCTCCTCCTAAACCGCTGAACCAAACTTAGTTATTTTTGAGGTGTTTGCTTGTTCTAACATCGCTTTTTTTTTTTTTCAAATCAACTTGCCCACTTGCCCAGCCTCATAGGGAGGGGGTGGGGAAAATCCACCAAAATTCTTAAACAATCTTTTTCTCATGAACCAGTGGGTACTATGACTTGATATTTGGTATGGAGCTTCCTTTAGAGGTGTAGAATCAAGTTTGTTCAAACGAAGTTCGTGGATCAATATTTGCCTTTGTAATGGGAAGGGCAAGATTTTTGGCCCTGCCAGAAATTTCTATTTTCTGAACCCATGGTCTGATTTGAACCAGTTTGATATGTGATATTATTGAGTCATAAGTACTTGTTTAATGTAAAAAAAACTGTTCACATGTCCTCATGAGAACCCCAGGAGCTAAAAATAGAAATATTTTCAAACGCCCATATTTCCCAAACCACACTGAACAGAGAACTGTTATTTGGTATGAAGCATTCTAAGGACCAGTAGAATTGAGTGGTAAAAAAAAATTGACATCGGTTTTGTCAGGGTGTTCTTTGGGGGGATGGGGGGTGGGGGGTTTGTCATCGAAATAATGCTGAGACAGCATATTTGCAAACATTAAAAAAAGAAATTTCTCCACAACCACTGATCCAAATCTTTTGATATTTGATATACAGCATCCACAAGGGGGGCAGATACAAGTGTGCTAAAATGAAGCCCCTTGGTTCATATTTGGGCTCAATACAGGAGCCCAATTTTTTAACTTAGGGCAATATGGGGAATGATCTTTAAAAATCTTCCTCTTCAGATCCACCTGGTAGAATGCTTTCATATTTGGTTTGCAACATCTTTAGAGGGGTCAGATTCAAGTTTGTTCAAATCAAGTGCCTAGGTTAATATTTGGGCTCCCTATGAGATCCTGAATTTTAACTTGGTGCAATATGAGGGAATTTCTTTAAAAATCTTCTTCAGATCCACCAGTCAGACTGCTGTCATATTTGGTACACAACATATCTAGGGGGTGAGATTCAAGTTTGTTCAAATTGAGTATCTGGGTTAATATTTGGGCTCCCTACGGTAGCCTGAATTTTAACTCAGTGCAATTTGAGGGAATTTGTTTAAAAATCTTCTTCTTCAGATCCATCAGTCAGAATGGTTTCATATTTGTTATACTACTTCTCTAGGGGGTTTAGATTCAAGTTTGTTTAAGTCAGGTCCCTAGGTTAATATTTGGGCTCCCTATGGTAGCCCAACTTTGAACTTAGTGCAATATGAGGAAATTTCTTTAAAAATCTTCTTCTTCATATCCAGCACTCAGAATCTTTTAATGTTTGGTATACATCATTGTTATGAGGGTCAGATTCAAGATTGTTCAAACCAAGTCCCTAGGTTAATATTTGGGATTCCTATGTAAGCCCAAATTTTAACTTAGTTCAATATGGGGGATAATTTTTAAAAAGCTTCATATTCAGATCCACCTGTCAGAATGCTTTCATATTGGGTATACAACATCTCTAGGGGGGGTCAGATTCAAGTTTGTTTAAATCGGATCTCTAGGTATATATTTGGGCTCGCTATGGTAGTCTCTAGGGGTGGAGGGGGGTGGTGTGGGTCAGATTCAAGTTTGTTCAATTTGAGTGCCTGGATTAATATTTGGGCTCCATATGGGAACCTGAAATTTAACTTAGTACAATATGAGGGAATTTCTTCAAAAATTTTCATTAGATCCACTAGTCAGAATGCTTTCATATTTGGTATACAACATTTCTAGGGGGGTCAGCTTCAAGTTTGTTCAAATCGAGCCCATATGTTAATATTTGGGCTCGCTAGGGTAGCCCAAATTTTAACTTGGTGCAATATGAAGAAATTTCTTTCAAATTTTTCTTCTTCAGATCCAACAGTCGGAATGCTTTCATATTTAGTATACAACATCTCTAGGGAGGTCAGATTCAACTTTGTTCAAATCGAGAGCCTGGGTTAATATTTGGGCTCCCCGTGGGAGCTAGAATTGGCCATGTAGCTGAAGAAATAGAAATTTTGTCTTCAGTACCCTCTAGAGGTGTGTAACTAAAATTAATCCACATAGGTTGTATCAAGGGGCTTCATAGGGGAGCTCTACATTTAACATTATGATCTACTGAAGAAAAGGCTCCCAAATGCCTCCCTTTTGCCACTCCTCTCCCCTCCCAACACCCAGAAATTAACTGTTTGATGACATCCCATATCCCATTCTGCTCAGTCTCACTGATAAGCATACAAACCCTCTCCTTTGTGTCGCCCAATATCCACATAAACTTCATTCTCCCATCCCATTTCCCCATTATACTACCAGTGAATCGTATTTCGCTGGACTGATATTTTGGAGATTATACTAGAAAGTGTTCTCTACTCCTAAGTTACACATTTGAGACCCGTCTCATGCAAACCATCCGAAGACCTCTTTGGTTTGACCCCCCCCCCTCTCTTCTTGCCAATTTCAGTTATAATCCAACATGACACTTTATTTGATGGGTTTTGTATCCTGGGTTGTGTCCGCTTCTAAGTCGGAGATCTCAATATTTCTCCAATGGTTCTTTATCAACTCCTTCATTTGCTCAATCCGCCCTGTCTTTGTATTTGAATTTCAAATATTCTTGAACGTTAGTTCACACCATTGGTTGGTAGGGAGATTTGCCTGATAGTTAAGATAAAAGAGTTTCGTCAAGTCTATCCTGTCCTTGATTCTCAACCACCCAAGCTCACCCCTGATTGTCTCTAGTGCTGTGGCATTACTCAACCCTGTTATCCATTGGCCTGCATCATTCTGCAGAATTTCCAAGCTCTTTACACCCATTTGGTTTAGAGGTATCAACTCTGTACCATATTTTGTACTTGATACACCCACCATTTCTCAAATCGTTTTTCCCATGAAAACCTTAATGTTCAAAGATGTTTCTCTCTGAAAATTTCATTTGATTGATGTGTGTGGTTTTGGTAGTTGCCTATTCATGTGATGTTTATATTTACCCCAAATACTCGTAGTCACCTGTCTCTTCCACTCTAAGACGTTTGTTACTACCTTCCAGAATACAGGCCTCCCCTACTCTGTGCCTTCAAGTAGTTTCTACTTGACAACCCAAGGGTATAACTTTGCTTTTGTTTTCATTTAGTTAGAGTTTCCATTTGTTTGTGGTTTATCACAATGTTATTCTCATTATCATCACCAGTTTTGAAATCTGAATACCATGAAGCCCAACTGTTTTCATAAATTAATCATTCAGAACCAAATTCTGACTTTTGTCATATTTCTATTTCAGAACAGGTGCCCTAACACACAAAGTTTGAGTAAACTTGCTTGTTAAATTCAAAATACCCTGGCAGTTGTTTCTAGTCAAGTTTTGGCTGCCTGTATAGGCAGCCAAGACTTTCCTAGAAATAACTGCCAAGGCACTTTGAATGCAACGTGCCAGTTTATTCCCATATGGCATGTTGGGGCACCTGTTTTATTCCTGTAAAAAGTATTCACTGTCTCAGTTGGCCTTGAAGATTTAGCACTTTTTATTCACAGATTTAATTTAGGTTCTTTTGATATGTTTTTGAAAGTTTTGTGCTGTCTGTGCAGAACAATTTTTTTTAACTGGAAGGGTTTTCAACAATCAGTGTCCACTTTTAAACAGTTTTCATAGCATTTGTTCACATCATGTATCAAAAAGAAATATAGGAGAGCGATGGGGTATTAACTCTTTTTGTTTGCTGTGGATTAAAATTATAAGCCATATTAATGTTTAAAGTACTTTGAAACAATTATTTAAATTACGTGCAATTTTTTATTTCAGTTTTGGCCAACTGGGGATTAATGATGTAAAAGGTTAGTATAGAACACTTTTTAAATCACAGCTGATGCTTATTTGGTGTTTTCGAAAAAAGAGTAATAGTTGACTTACTGTATATTACATACTTTTTGTCACTTTACATATTATGATGTTTTTTTTCATAACAAGAGTAATATGCTAACACCATTCAGGTATTGTAAGAAATGATTTGATAGGAATCTTGAATTCTTCTAATTTGTTTTTGGCCATCAGTTCACAGAAATTCACAGGAGTATTGAAACTTCTGAATACAAATTTGACATGACTAATAACAACATAGGTTTCTGGAATCGACTGTTTTTATGTACAGGCAAGTAAATCAACTCTCTAGGAGTTTGAGAGGAACCATCGATTGATGAAGATCCTGCATGCTGATTTGAAATGTGTGATCAAAGTAAATTACTCAATTTTAGCTCAACTTTGGCGAAGCCAAATTTGAGCTTATGCCATGGCCAGTTGTCCGTCGTCCATCTCGCCGTCTGTCCGTCTCGCCATCTGTCCGTCAACAATTCAATACGGCTTGGGCTAGAGGCCGTATTTATGAACCGATCTTTACGAAACTTCTTGGGTACCTTTGTTATGACTGTGGGACGAGAACGAGTGTTTTGGGGCTCCGATCCGAAATTCAAGTTGGCCGCTGGTGGCCATTTTGTACAGACTTAGGTGAAATCAGATTTTTGCGCAGAACTTCATATGAAAGCGCTGATTTGAATAATTTTTTGTATGAATGTTTAGTACCATGGGATACATCACATATAATACGGGTTTTTTTCTCGTACGTAAATTATGCAAATTAGACTAACTTTGATGTATTTAGTGTTACTTTCAGCACTGTAAGTGCAAATGCCAATACGGCTTGGGCTAGAGGCCGTATTTATAAGCCGATCTTTACGAATCTTCTTGGGTACCTTTGGTATCACCGTGGGACGAGAACAAGTGTTTTTGGGTGCGGCTCGAAATTCAAGATGGCCAATGGCAGCCATTTTGTACAAAATCAGGTGCAGTCAGATTTTTGCACAGAACTTCCATATGAAAGCGCTGATTTGAAAATTTTTTTGTGTGAATGTTTAGTACCATGGGATACATCACATATAATACAGGTTTTTTTCTCGCGCAGAAATTATGCAAATTAGATGAACTTTGGTTTCTTCAGTGCTACTTACACACAGTAAGTACACATGTCAATATGGCTCGGGCTAGAGGCTGTATTTATCAACCGATCTTCACGAAACTTCTTGGGTACCTCTGTTATCACCTTGGGACGAGAACGTGTGTTTCTGAGTGCGGTCCAAAATTCAAGATGGCTGCCAGTGGCCATTTTGTACCGAAATTAGGTATAATCAATTTTTTGTACACAACTTCTATACGGCTCAGGCTAGAGGCCGTATTTATGAACCGATCTTTACGAAACTTCTTGGGTACCTTTGTTATCACTGTGGGATGAGAGAGAGCGAGTGTTTTGGGGTGTGGTCCGAAATTCAAGATGGCCTCCAGCAGCCATTTTGTACCAAAATTAGTGCAATCAGTCTTTTGTACAGAACTTCTGTATGAAAGTTCTGATTTGAATAAATTTTTGTATGAATGTTTAGTAAAATGGAATACATCACATACAGTACAGGTTTTTTTCTCGTGCAAAAATTATGCAAATTAGATGAATTTTGATTTATTTAGTGCTACTTATACACTGTAAGTGCACATGTCAATACGACTCGGGCTAGAGTCTGCATTTATCAACCGATCTTCACGAAACTTTGTTATCACCTTGGGACGAGAACAAGTGTTTCTGAGTGCGGTCCAAAATTCAAGATGGCTGCCAGTGGCCATTTTGTACCGAAATTAGGTCCAATCATTTTTTTGTCACAATTTCTATACAGCTCGTATTTATGAACTGATCTTCACGAAACTTCTTGGGTACCTTTGTTTTCACCTTGGGACAGGAAAGAGTGTATTTTGGGATGCCTTTGTTATCACTGTGCTATGAGAACAAATATTTTGGGGTTCAGTCAGACCCACTCTGGGACTCAAAGATTTCTTTTCTAGTTTAGCATCTGACTGTCACCCACCTTTTCAATACTTTACCTATACATTTGTTACAGGCTATGGTCAGTATTTATATACAGACTGTTACAATACTTTATATGTACCTTTGTTATCAGGTCATTACCTAGATGTTTGTCATTGCTGTGTCACATACTATACATGTACATGTCTTGACAAGTTGAGCTACAGTGTCATTGACACTTTCATTATGAATTGTCACCATTTGAATTATTGTCATGCATTATGTGGGAAGATGTTTCAAGGGTAAAGTATGATCTAACCCAAGGATGAAGATGGAACCAAGTCATCTGACCAACTTTCAAACAAGGCATGCAAAAAATACTTTTGTTTAAAAATTAATCGCCGATGAATGCCCCTTCCCGAAAGGAATTGTATATTTTTATACGACAACCAATGGCCCAGACTAGCTGGTGCTAACTCAAATTAATCCAGAGTCAAACACAAATTTTGCCCCCCCCTCCATCCCCCAAATTTGCATGCAAAACCGAAAAAATTAAGTCCTAGATGGTCCTCTATACTTTTGAGATCTGCTCATGCGCAGTATCCAGGAAAGTACCAAAATTGGCTCAAACCATCATTCTTTGTTTGGCCCTAAAGTCAGCAACAATGAACTGACATCTGTGCTTTTAAATCTCCTTTTTTGAGGATGCCAGACTTAAATCAATGGTAAAATTGGTGGATCCAAGGCTTGAAATGGATGATGGAAGTGAACAGTGGTGGTTAGAAACGTTCAGGGCTGTAACTTTATAAAAATTATTTCATGTTTCCCAATTTCGGGACATAAGCCTAACGTCATCATTCTTGCTAATGATTTATCCACTGTTTGTTAAGTGTTCCCTCCCTATCCCTCCTTGAAGCCCTCCTGTTAAACTCCTAAGCTTTTTGGCTATTTTTTATTGAAATTTTCTATTAAATTTCTTGGGAGTTTAATGTGTATTACAGAATATTTATTCTGTTTATCCCCATGGTTCTGTCCTCACCCTAGGGGTGTTTATTTATGTTTCTTTATCATATATTTATTGTGGAGTTTGTAGGTGTACTATCAACTTATTTTTGATTGAATCATGAAAGCTTACTGCTCTAAATGTAAGGTGAGGAAGTCTTCCTCAGATTTACATGCTTGTTGCCTTGCCTGTAGTCGATGTACTCCTGCAGATTATTATCCTACATGTGTGAATTGGGATGACAGACATTGGAAATGGGTGTCACGTTACGTTCTTGGCGGTGAGATGCTGATGCCAGTGCTCTCACCACAAGATAATTCAAGTTTTTCAGTTTCTTTTTCAGAGGAACAAGAACATGGTGATGGTAATGTGACACCCACCAAAAGTGTGCTACCGTCGTCGCGCTCTGATGAGCAAACAGAGCTAGCTGCAAAGGTGCTCATGAATATTAAGCAAGGGATAAGACTCTAGTTAGTGTTCTTAATCCCTTGCAAGCAGCTAGCTCGATCGGTGAAGTGGTTACTCCGTCCGTGGGAGCCGTAACACCGGGTATGCCCGTTGCCGTTGAAAGAAGTGTAGATTTGGGTAGAGCGAGCACCTTAAAAACAAAAGCTCACCCAGCTGCGACGGAAATAGGGAGGAAGTCAGCAAGTTTCTTGTCAGGAGGCTCGGCAAGGTGTGAAAAGTCTGCGAGCGTGAGAGGTCCCTCTCTAACCCAACAACATCTGGGGCCAGAGGTTGTTATGAGAAACTTGCGTGGACCAAGCATGCGTCCACACCTGCCGCTCTGGATGCTCATTCTAGACTGCAGCCGGCCTCTGTTGCAGTCACGGCTTCCTCCGCTACAATTCATAAGCACACACGACCGCAACCTAGCTACCCGACTTCGGATATCCAGCCAGCTGCACGAAAGAAGGAGCCACTCTTCGCCCGTGAAGTCGGACCATCCGGTAGCTATGGAACTGAGGCTTTGATCATTGGGATGTTCGGAGAAGAGATCCATCTCCGAAACACCGTCCCAGGAGAAGCGAGGATGTTCTAAATCAGTGAGAACGTTCAAGAAACCCTCATATAATTACTCCAGAGGCTGTCAATACAGCGACTTGGGAAAGGGGCAGATGTCTGATCAGAATTATCGGTCAGACTCCCCTACGCCGACGGGATGGGGATATTTGCGGGGAGCACGTAGTTTCTCCTCCTGTAAGCCTCGCAAGCCCAACAGGTGATGGTCAAGACCTGTATTGCTTGCCAGTTGGCAGAAGGTTATCAAACTTCGTGAGAAATTGGATAGCAGTCACGGAAGATCAGTGGGTGAGAAGTGTAGTCTCGGAAGGCCTACGGCTATCATTCCAAGCGAAATCCCCACTAACAAGATGTCCGAGTTGGACAAATCTCCGGCGGATTCTTTCAAAAGAGAGTCTCTCCGAGCGGAGGTATAGGCTCTCTTATTAAAGGAAGCAATAGAGGTCGTCGAGAATCAAAATTCTCAAGGCTTTTACAGTCACCTGTTCCTCGTACCGAAGCCAGACGGCTCGTTCCTACCGGTAATAGACTTGAGCTGGATAAACAAGTTAATCGTGGCTCCAAAGTTCTAAATGGAAACCATTCAGTCAGTAAGAGCGAGCATTCGAGTAGATGACTATGCGGCAAGCATAGATCTGAAGGATGCATACTTTCATGTTCTGGTACATCTGGCATTCAGAAAGTACCTGCGGTTCAACATGCAAGGAAAGGTTTATCAGTTCAGAGCAATGTGCTTTGGTCTGAACCTGGCTCCTTGGGCTTTCACTCGAATAATGAACTTTGTAATGTCATACTTCTGAGCTCATTCGTCTGCGGTAATGTTGGCTTACTTAGACGACATTCTTCAGAGATACGGCAACAGAATTATTCTTCAGAACGATGTTTAGAGTCTGCTGCAATTGCTTTGACGTCTTGGTTTCATAGTAAACGAGAAAAAGTCAGATCTAGCTCCGTTCAAGTCGTTCACTCACTTGGGAATGAGCTTCAAGACTCACAACAATCTGGTTCATCTGCTGTTACCCAGAGCAAAATTAGTCAGTTGTTATGCTCGCTTTTGTCTAAACTCAAACATAATAACAGCGAGGGAGTTCATGCGACTGTTAGGGCTGTGTGGAGCAGCTGTGGATCTTATTGCGGTGGGCCGTCTGCGCACACGGCCCCTCCAGGTATTCTTTACCCAGAACTGGAGTGTGAAGACGCATTCGCTCGAAACCAGTATTGTTTTAATGGACCTAGTAAAACAAACGGTTCAGATTTGGGTAGATGTTCAGTGGTTAACTCAAAGAGTTCCACGTCAACTGCCTAAATGGCTTTCACGATTATGACGGATGCGAGTCAGACGGGCTGGGGCGCGACCCAAAGTCCCGAAGACTTGAAGTGCCAGGGTCTTTGGAACTCTTGGTTCCAAGAGAAGCATATAAACATCAAAGAGATGATGTCAATATGGCTAGCACTACAACAATGAAATCGCCAAATAGCGAACGTCCACGTTCAAATTCTGTTGGACAATTCAACAGTAGTTGCTTACCTCAGGAATCAAAGCGGCACTCACTTCATTCCATTATGCAAATTAACAGAGAGGATTCTCCTATTCGTTCTGAATCATCACGTTCATCTCTCAGTCTGTCATATACCGGTTCGTCTGAACGTATTAGCAGACTCACTCTCTTGGAAAGGTTGCCTGTTGCCATTGGAGTGGTCTCTCAACAAGCGAATATTCAGGCAGATTTGCTACCAGTGGGATCGTCCCATGATAGATCTTTTTACGACACACCTGAACAATCTGTAACTGTTGTTTGTGTTGCCATGTCCAGATCATCGAGCATACGCAGTAGACGCTCTGTTGATTTCATGGGACGGGATGATAAGATATGCATATCCTCCAGCTCTGAAACCTTGGATCAATCTTCTCAGGTGTCTGTTATGGGATGTTCCCCGGAAGCTTCCTCCACAAGAGGATCTTCTTTATCAAGGGAAGTCTTGCGCACTGCATCACAACCTGGAAGGTCTCAACCTTCACGTATTTCCATTGTGCGGTCCTTCTTGCATGGAAAACATTTTACAGGATGAGCAGTGGATGCAATTTCTAACTGTAGAAGGGCCTCCTCTTCATTGAATTATGCAGTGAAGTGGAGGGTTTTCTTCCATTGGTGTAGGGATCAGTCAATAGACATATATGATCCATCCATACCACATATTGCCAATTTCCTGGTCCACTTGTTTGACGATCTCAAACTGCAGCCCGTCACTATTAAGGGCTACAGGTCTATGTTATCAGATAGTTACGCTCATCATGATAACTTTGCTATTGGATCAGATACTTCTTTATTCAAGCTAGTTAGAAATTTCTCTATCAATAGACCTAGAACCCTCAGATTAATTCCTAAGTGGAATTTGGCTTGGGTTCTGTTGAAGCTCAAAGAAGCTCCTTTTGAGCCGTTAGACATCGTAGAGTTCAAATTCTTGACCTATAAAATGGCATTTCTCTTAGCCTATGCATCTGCTAGAAGAGTCAGTGAACTTCATGCATTATCTTTTGATGAATCTCATTACCGTAGCGTGGGTAATACCATTACCCTCACTACGGAAGTGGGATTTTTGGCTAAGAATCAGATTCCGGATAAGTGGTCGGAGTCTATTGTCATTAAGGCCTTACCATCCTTGGATAACCGTAGACCTCTGCTGTGTCCAGTCAGAGCAATGTGCATTTATAAACATCGATCATATTTTATTAGAAAGGGAAGAAAATGTTTTTTTCTGTCTTTGATTCCTAACAGAAAAGATATTTCTGTTCATTCTGTTGCTAGATGGATTCAGTTGGCAATACGCATTGCCTACAGAAATCTTTCTTTGGATCAACATCCTGTCAATAAGATTTCAGCGCACGAGGTTAGAGCACTGTCCACTTCTTGGGCTTATTCTAACAGTATAGCCATTTCTGATCTCATGAAGGCTGCTTACTGGACACAGCCCTCTTCATTTACCAAGTTTTACTTGAGAAATTTAGAGTCCATCTTCAGTGACCTTAGATCTTTGGGCCCTCTTTCTGTTGCTCAGAATGTTGTCCACTAATGTTACATCTATAAGGTCTTTAGGCAGTCTGCTCCAGCACTCATGCTGTTCCACTGCCCTCTTTGTTCTGTGGAATTTTACCTCAGGGGAAGGGGGTGGGGGGGACAGTTTTTTCCCTTATGATTATCCGGCATTATAGTGAAAAGCAAGGGAATACCTCCTCCAGTGACAGTAGTCCTGTGTCCTTGCTGGGGTAGTTTTAATGTGTAGCTCGGTGTGAAGCAATAACCATGTCTCATTTATGTACTGTTTTTAAAGTGTAGCTCACTGTGAAGCATTTGTATATGTTACGTGTCAAATGAGCATTAATATACACTCCTTGGACACTTTTAAATGAGTATACAGAGTCTCATTCTCTGGACTATCTGTATATATTGGTTGTCCTTCACCGAATTAGCATATGCTGGCATTAAATGGAGAATTATATATTATGTAATACTCAATTACATTGTTGGTGTTATGCCTTTCTCTTTTCTCGTAAAAGAGAAACACATATATAATTCCTATCTTCTCCTATTTTTCTGGAGGAGCTATCCTTTACTGAAGTAATTGAGAGATTGGATTTTCCTTTAAGTCCTAGGCCCTCCAGCCTTTTTATGATTCAGCTAGTCTGGGCCATTGGTTGTCATATAAAATATAAATTTTAAGTAATTTGTATATTTGTTATACTTACCAATGGCCTGACGGGTATGGCCCTCCCATGAGTGGGCACTCATACCTCCCCGCTGTTTATAACATTTAACAGGCATCTGTAGAAAGAATGATGGTTGGCGCCAATTTCGGTACCTTCCTGGATACTGCGCATGCACAGATCTCAAAAGTATGGAGGACCATCTAGGACTTAATTTTTTCTGTTTTGCATGCAAATTTTGGGGGATTGGGGGGCAAAATTTGTGTTTGGCCCTGGATTAATCTGAGTTAGCATCGGCTAGTCTGGGCCATTGGTAAGCATAAAAAATATACAAATTACTTAAAATTTATCATTTTTTTAAAAACACTTTGAATATTTCGAGTAATTTCACACCATTGCTCAATCAATATATCCTTTGTGTTTTTGAATGACAAAAACTAATTATCACAGAATTTTGTGCCATCTCTCCAGGAAAGTTATAGTGATCTACTGTCACATTGTTTATCTACTGTCACACTGTTGGCCGGTAGAGATACAAAGAGCCAGAGTTCAGATGTCTGAATGTAGGGGCTGCTCCTCTTGTAAATTCAGTCTGCTCAATAATAAAGAGGCTAAAGAGCCATACTTAAGACTCCATCAGTAACTGCAAAAGATGATAAAAAAACAGGGGCATAGCTGGAGGGCAAACTCTTAGACCTACCTGGGGAAATGTATTTTTCTTGTGGATAAAACAAATAGATTTAAGCCAGAGAGAGGCCTCAAAATCAATCTAAGGGGTTCAAAAATTACAAATCTTCCCCGGGGAGGGCCCCCCCCATCCCACCCCACCTCACCCCTTCGAGAGGGAGAGACCCCCAACTTGTGCCTGCGGTCTTCATGACATGCATGTGTCATGTTGTGCTGGGACCCCAACCCCCAGTTAGAAATCTAACTTTTCAAAGCCCTATTGAAGACCCCTAGCTATGTCCCAGTAAAAAGATTGTACTAGACAAGTTAGTAAATAAAATTTATGACCTTTACGCTTCTGGTTAACCTGGGACATACATTTATACAAACCCCTACACCACTGGCTGCTGAATTAAGTTATGGACCGGATTGATTGGGTATGGGATTATACATAATAGGAAGAAAAATATGGATGCACTATACACAATTAAGTACTGTATAGGCATTTGTTAATATATTCTTTTACTAATGCATATGCACAGTGCTCACTAAAGCTTGAGGTGTTGTATGTAGCTGGAAAGAGTTACAGCATGAGACAACTCCAAACACATCCTTGATATCGCCAATGCAATGGGACTTCCCCTCAGTATAGGTGAGTTAAAAGGAGTCACAATCAGGCCCTCTCAATAGAAATTCACTGAGGTCAATCTTGGTAAAGTTTGTGATTCAGCAGGTCGAGAGATAAAATCTATAGGGTCATCGCAAACTCAAGGGTCTCTCATCAATGAAAAATGATTATGTAAATGAACACTTGAAACACATATTGAATCAAATTGTTCATGAAATTACGAGTTGATTCAGTTTGCGAATTGATATGTTGTCGACACAAATATAAGTAATTGTTTTATATAAACTGCACTTCACTTTTGTGCCTAATCATACTTCCAGATTCCAGTTTAGAGCGATAGTGCCACACAGAGATTAGTGTCTGCTATGACTCTGGGTCATACCAGGGCTACTACTCTGATTGCAATACTATCTTCCAAATGCTGACTATATCGCCAAAAGTCAGGAGAAACTCGCGACCGTGGAATTGCCGATTCAGCATAATGAGATCCAACCCAGTAGATATCTTGCCATTTATTATGTGGGATTATCTTATGAGCTAACATGCCCCATGATGTTATATCAGTTTTTCAAAATCTGAACATAAAATTGTTCCGTTCCCCTTACAAGTGTGTTTTTGAATCTTACCGACAATGATATAAGTGTCAGCAATGTGTGTAATCCTTCTTACATACATTCACTAAAGGAAATTTAATAGCTCATTTTGTTATTTTTATTTAAAATATGCATGCGACTTAAGTTCTTTACGCATTTCAACTTGTAGTCCAGGTTATTTTGTCTACACAGGTACTTTACTACAACTGACCCAGTTGTGAATAAACAGTCCACTTATTTGAGCATGAAACAATATGAAACTTACTTTCCATCCAAGTGACCAATTGGTGACAATGTTATGGTCGACATCACATTCATGATAATAGTGACCAACGGCTTTCAAGGTCAGGGCCACTCGTATTCCCACACCACAACTCTTTTCTTATTGTTGACATCTATAGAAATGATAACTACTCTGTTTAATTATTCTCTGGCTCGTGAACAGCCGAGGTAAAACATCTTTTGGTGCATGCCATATCCACTCGTGAACTATCGATGATTATAATGAAGACTGTCATGTGATCCTGTTCAATGTCTTGGTGAGGGCTCCAGGCCGCAGATAATCTGTATGAGATGCTCTCGCTGCAAACAAGCCATTTCACTTCCATACTTGCTTATGATTCTTGCTGTAAACAAGCCATTTCATTCACATACTTTCTTATGATCACTGCCTTTACTGCAATGCCTTTGCTGCTTTTCCTTGTCTACATTGTTCTGCCCTATGCTCTGAATTGGTGCAGACAGGTATGTGCCTGACTTGATGATCTTTTGCTCCTTTCAGATTGGGACTGCTGGTTTGAGGTCGAAGGGTGCAGTTTGACAAGCAGTTCTACCTGTGAGTGGTGGGACAGTCCCAAGCTTGATGGCACATGTTATACGCCCGTTTTGAAAAAAACGGGTCGTATTATGATATACCGCTGTCCGTCTGTCCGTCCGGTCATATGTTGTACGATAACTCAAGAACGCTTTGAGAGATTTTCGTGATTTTTGGGTAGGTTGTGTATATCGATGGAGGGAAGCTCCCTTTCGTTTAGTGTCGCCATTCGATTAGTCATTCCAGAGTTATGGGACTTTATTACTTAGAAAATTGTTGATTTTTTACATGTCGTACGATAACTCGAGAACGCTTTGAGAAATTTTTGTGATTTTTGGGTAGGTGGTGTATAACAGTGGAGGGAAGCTCCCTTTCGCTTAGTGTCGCCATTCGATTAGTCATTCCAGAGTTATGGAACTTTATTACTTAGAAAATTGTTGATTTTTTACACGTCGGATGATAACTCGAGAATGCTTCGAGAGATTTTCACGATTTTTTGGTAGGTGGTTTATGTTGATGGAAGGAAGCTCCCTTTCGGTTGGTGTCGCCGTTCGATTAGTCATTCCAGAGTTATGGGACTTTATTTTTCACGTCGAACAATAACTTGAAAATGCTTAGAGCAATTTTCATGATTTTTTGGTTGCAAGTATATGTTGATAGAAGGAATCTCCCTTTCGATTTGTGTCACTGCCCGATTTGTCATTCCAGAGTTATGGGACTTTATTCATCAAAATATAGGCAATTTTCCACATGTTGGACTTTGAGCAATTTTCATGATTTTTTGGTGGCAAGTATATGTAACCTGACAAGTACACATGTATACTCATATTGTGTGGTTCCCTCTTGTAATTAATAACGGGCGTATCATGCGCTCATGGCGCAGCTGTTTATTTTTACTGTTGCTGCACTGCAAAGATAACATGGAAGAACACTCTTTGCAATTACTAGGTTAGTTAACAAGGAAGAACACCATGCAGGGGCTCTTTGCATTTCCTAGGTTTACTATCCCTCTTAAGAAGTGATGCTTAATAAGGAAACTGCTACCATTCTGAGCCTGTGTACTCTGTGCTGACTTTCGCCCTTTATGGCACAGATGAATACACTGCTAATAGCCCAACCTCAGATCTAGTGGAACTCCCAGCTGATGAGTCATGCTCAGGAATGTTAAAATGTAATAGATTGAGATTACACTATTTATTTATATATCACATATATATGTAGGGTGCATACAGCTTTGCAGTTCAGAAGCCTGAATATTTAGTTTTCTGGATGTCACTGTATATCCAACAAACACTAAGCAGCTTTGCAAGTCGCTCTCATTCCTGTGGGCTCACGGAATCACAAAAAACGCATATACACTCCCAAATACCAATCGCTCATACTCACCCACATGTACACAGATACACACACAAACATACACACACACGCACAGACATACAGACAAACAGTCAGGGATTGCATGGATGAATGAGGAATCGGTCCCAACTGTACTGCAGTTCTGCCGGCAGCACATCTTCCACTCGGTTCGTGTCATGTGATTATTAGTTTATTGTTAACATATTAGTTATTATTCTAGTGTGACCAGAATTTGTATGTTACCCATTAACCTTGGCCTGGCTAACCAAAATGATGTAAATTTATTCCCACCCCCCCCCCCCCACCCCCCCCCCCACCCCCACACGCAAAAGTATCTTGTTTTCGAAGTCAAACAATGGGGATTAAATACTAGGTTATACCTAGTGATTGAATATTTATAAGTGTGAGGGAACGTGGATAGAGTGCGATTGGAGGGGTGTCCCCCAATTATCGCCTAAAATTCCAAATAATGGAAATTTGGTGATGTAAATTCAAAAAGTTGTGAATTCAATAATGCCAGTTTAACTTGCTCTTGTTGCATTTTCTCAGTTGTTTTTCTAATTTTTGATCAAATTCTCCAAAGCTGTCAAAATGTTCAGAAATTCTGACTTGAACCTGTGGCCGGTCTGGTTCTTTGAATTTATCAATCTGTTTTTCTGACTTGGAGTAGTCAGTTGGAAGGAGTAGGTATTGGATGAATAGCTGTCAGGATATAGTCCTTGTGTAGCCTGGTCAGTGTAAGGGAAAACTTGCAGACCTACCTGGGGAAATGCATACTCCAGTACTGAGTACAGAAGACCACTACAGTTTTTCTTGGTTTTTTTGGTGAAATATTTTTGTTGTACCAACATAGTGAGCTGCCTGATCGATTGACAGAGTACCCGCAAGAGATGTTGCACACCATTTCAGTGGTGGAGTAGTCTTTTGAACACTTCTCTCAAATTCATTTTCCAAATCTGTCTTCATCGTTTAATCATTCATAGAATGTACTGAGATAAGATGTTCAGTTTAACTGGAAATCTCTTTGATAATACACTTTGCACTTGCAAGACCAAAAATTTAACCAACCATATCTTGTTTGCCAGTGCTCAGTGAGCTCTGTCTGTCCAGATAAAGATGGTTATATTTGCAACTGTATTATGAGAACAGCTGAAAGCAAGTGAAAGGTGTTAAAAGTCTTAATTCCAATTTTATTCAGGGCTGTTTTATGGATTAAAAAAAGAGAAAAAAAGCCTCCTTCCCTCATCATTAAATTGGTCGAGAATGCTCAAGAAACAAGAATCTTTTTCTGTGGGCCCTAATGGAAAATTCCTGTTTTTTCCTTAAGAACATACTTATATGACAGACCTCTTTTTGAAATAAAATGGGCAAACCCATTCCAATGAAATGTGATAAACTATATTTTTATACTGTAACCAATGACCCAGACTTAGCTGGTGCTAACTCTTAAAAATTCAGGGCCAAACACAAATTTTACCCCCCCCCCCCCCCCAATCCCCAAAATTTGCATCCAAATAAAAAAAACTGATGTCCTGTATGGTCTTCCATACTTTTGCCCACAGCACATGCACAGTGTCAAGGAAGTACCGAAATTGGCGCCAAGCCTCGTTCTTTGTTTGGCCCTTCTGTCAGTAACATCTCACTGACTTCTGTGCTTATATATCTCAGTTAAAATGATGCCAGACACAATATCATGATGGAAATGGTGGATCCAAGGATGCAATAAGAAGATGAGAGGAAGAAACAGTGGCTGAATGTGTTCAGGGCTGTAACTTATAATTTTTATTAACATTTTTTTCATGTTCCCTAATTTCGGGGCATGGGCCTGATGTTTTCATTCTTGCTATGAAATCTCCACTGTTTGTTAAGTGTTTCCTCTCTCCCTTTCCTTGAAACCCCCCCTAGTTAATCTTCCATGCTTTTGGAATATTTTTATACTGTACCAATGACCCAGACATAGCTGGTGCTAACTCTTAAAAATATAGGGCCAAACACAAATTTTGCCCCCCAATCCCCAAAATTTGCATCTAAAACCAAAGGAATCATGTCCTGAATGGCCCTCCATACTTCACCTCTACTGTGCATGCGCAGTGTCAAGGACGTCCCGAAATTGGCGCCATTAATCATTCTTTGTTTGGCCCTTCATCAGTTAACATCTGACTGATCTTTGTGCTTGTAAATCTCAGTTTAAATGATGCCAGACACATAAATATTAGTGAAATGGTGATTCTAAGGAGGATATAGAAGGAGGAGAGGAAAAATGAGTGACAGAAAATAATCAGGGCTGTAACTTAAAATATTTTTATACTGTACCAATGACCCAGACATAGCTGGTGCTAACTCTTAAAATATAGGGCCAAACACAAATTTTGCCCCCCTATCCCCAAAATTTGCATCTAAAACTAAAGAAAACATGTCCTGAGAGGCCCTCCACACTTCGCCCCTACTGCGCATGCGCAGTGTCAAGGACGTTCCGAAATTGGCGCCATTTATCATTCTAAGTTTGGCCCTTCATCAGTTAACATCTGACTGATCTTTGTGCTTTTAAATCTCAGTTTAAATGATGGCAGACACATAAATATTAGTGAAATGGTGATTCTAAGGAGGATAGAAAAGGAGGAGAGGAAAAGAATGTGTGACAGAATATTATCAGGGCTGTAACTTAAAATTTTTTAATGAAATTATGTTAAGTTACCTATTTTCAAGGCAGCAGCCATTTTGTTGTCATTCTGATTATTTAGTTACACTGTTTTTTCAAGTGTTTTTCCTCTCTCCCTGTCCTTTAAGTTCCCCCTTGCTATTCTCCCATGCTTTTGGCATAATTTCTGTAATTATTATTACTAAAATTTCTTGGGAGTTTAGCTGAATAACAGAATGAATTCTGTTTTTTCCCCATGTTTACGTCTTCACCTACGGGTGGTTAGGCGTTGTGTTCTGCATCTACCATCTGATGTTCTGCAGTTTCTTCCCTGGAAGTCTCTGTTTTGCATCAGATGGTGTATTTTTGGTAACTGATTTCGGGCCTGGGTGCCTGGAGTCTTATTTTAGTGTTTTTACACTCATTGTTTACATTTACAACAGCCCTCTGTGTGAGGGGGGGATTTCTAAATAATAATATCTTTATGTTATTTCAATCATAACTAGATACATTATTATTGTTCGTAAGTGTTGAATAAATTGTTTAAAATATTTTTAAAATTTTTGTCCACACTTAGGCTTGGGATCCATTGGGGCTCAACGTTACTTTTCAGAAACTTGGGCTGTTCTGAAAAAATATTTTTTCAAAATATTTTGATTTCAATTATTTTTTCTATATTAATGGATCATATTATTATTATGTATTTTGATTGCCAGGGGTTAGTGCGAGTACCAGGACTTGTTTTCTTTTCACATTGAAAGGATATTGATCATTTGTTTTAAGAGGAAGTCTTCCTCTGACCTTATTATCATTCTATATGTGGTCAGTGTACTCGCATTAACTCCGGTTCTGTATCGTATGATTTCGATGACAATATGGGAAGCGTATGTCACGGTATGTTGTTGGGGATTTGGACACTCCGGTCCTTTCCCCGCAGGGTCACTCTACTTTATCAATTTCTATTTCAGACGATCAAGATTAGGGTGATGTATCTGTGATGTCTTCCAACAGTGTGCCTCCGTCGTCACAATTAATGAAGGGCTAGCGGAAAAGTGCTCATGTAATACGCCAATTGCCTAAGAGGACCCTAGTAGGTTCGACGGCCTTTGACGTCCGCTAGCTCGCCCGGTGTAGCGTCCATTCACCGAATGGTTCGGCAGCCGGGTTCGTCCGTTGCGGTCTAGAAGGAATTTTGGGGTGATGCGAGCAGTATAAAATTAACTTAATGCACACCCAGTGACGGCGGATCGGAGGGAGAACGGAGGAAGCCTTTTAGTCCGGTTCATAGCTCGTTCCGGTCCATCCGGACGGCAAGCGAGAGAGGCCCCTCTCTCGTTCAACAACATCTGGCCCCAGATGTTGTGGTACAAATGTGTCGTTAGCGGAGCATACGTCCGTCGCTCGGGACGCTCCGTTGTATAGGCAGTCCGCTGAGACTGCTAAGGCTTCCTCTTCTCGTCAGCGCACACGACCGCACCTTGGCTGCGTGACCGCCGATATATTACCAGCTTCGCCGATCAAGGATTCTTCGGCGACCAGGTCACACCATCCGGCAGCCAGGGATTCGAGACCGATGGACTCCGGACGTTCGCATAGGAAAAGTATGTGGGAGCCATCTGATGCGGAGCTGCCCTCGGCGAAGCAGCGATAGACTGCGCCTCCGCAGGTCTCGACGCCGGACATTCTTGTGCACATAGCACAGCTTATCGCAGCATCCCAGCAGCCGACAGAAACGGTGTCGGATCGAGAATTATCCGACAGCGCTGGGTCGGTAGCCGGGGACTCGAGGCCTGCAGACTCCGGACGTTCGCATAGGAAGTATGCGGGAGTCAACGTACATGGAGCTTCCAGCGGCAATGCATCGTAAGTCCGCTACTGCACAGGCCTCGGGAACAGACGTGCTTTCCTTAATAGCACAGTTTATCGCAGCATCCCAGCATCAACTGAATCTGTCGCATATATTTTATCCGACGATGCTGGGTCGGGACGCTCCGCGGAAGCGGGTACGGACGTCCGAAAGTTTCATCCGGTCCGACGGGATACCGAAAGGGATTCGGTGGATTTCAAGCTTTCCCTTTCGGAACAACATATGCTGCGATGCCGGATAAGAAACTGATAGCGTCGGTGGACTTAGAAATTTTTGGTTCGGTTCAGGGACATCGTCCCTCAGTTCCGACATAGTCCAATAATGTCACACAAACTTTCGAATTATTGAACGACGCTATATATTATTATTTTATGCTTGCTATCCAAGCATTTCTGGTTTCTTGTTCGAAGAGTTATGGAGATGTCTTTCAAAAGTGTGCCTCTGTCGTCATAGTTAATGAAGAGTTAGCGGCAATAAGTGCTCATGGAATATGTCTATCGCTTACGGAGTGACATTCGCTAGCTCACCCGGTGTAGCGTACATTCATCGAATGGTTCGGCTGCCGGGTTCGTCCGTTGCGGTCTAGGAAGGAGATTTGGGTGATGCGAGCACTTTAATTACTTTAGTACTCACCCAGTGACGGCAGATTGAGGACAGATCGGAGGAAGCCAACAACATAGGGGACCGCATGTTGTGGTTCAGATATTTTACATTCGGAGCATATGTCCGTTGCTCGGGACGCTCCGTTATATTGACAGTCCGAGAGACTGTCTTTAATGCTTCCTCATCCTCACAGCAGGGCACACGACCGCACATTGGCTACGTGACCTCGAGTATCCGATCAGTTTCGGCATTCAGTGATTCCACAGCGAATAGGTCGCGCCATCCGGTAGCCAAGGGACACGAGGCCTATACACTCCGTTCGCTCGCATATTGGAAGTATGCACGGGGTAACGATCTCGGAGCTTCCTGCGGCAATGCATCGTAAGACCGCTGCTCCTCAAGCCTCAGTGACGGACGTGCTATCCGAGTTAGCACAGTTGTTTCGCAGCATCCCAGCAATTGACGGTTTCTCGGTCGAATCAGGAATTATCCGACGGCGCTGGGTCGGTGCGGTCCGCGGTTGCATCAAGCTACGGACGACCGAACGCTTTATAGGGTCCGACAGGATGGCGAAAGGGATTCGAAAGATTTCGAGTTTTCCCTTTAGTAGTATCGGAAGATGCCTTTCATATCTTCTGGCATTTCTTCCAGTGATTATTTTTCGGACTTCATTGCTGCGATCTTGGATAAGAGACTTATAGCGTCATTGGACTCGGATTTTTCGATCGGTACAGGGACTTTGTCCCTGACTTACCGACGCAGTCCAATATTGTCATTACAACATGTGTTTTATTTTTCGACGCTATATATATTATATATATATACAAGCCTGCTACTAAGCATGATAGTTTAGTTTCTTGTCCGCGTGGCTCATTTCTGCCATTTTATCTTTTTTACATATAGTTTATTTTGGCAGAGCAGGGCATACCGAGAGTTCATATGCGTCTAGACGGTGTGATTAAAGACTGCATATATTCTTTTTCACCGTTTATGTCTTTTCCAATTTCAATGTTGGGAACGACATTATGTATAGTAGACTTAACTTAGACGCTTTATTATACGTAATCCGCCTTACTGAGGCGTTATCATTACGTCTTCAAGAAAAGATTTACGGGATATTATTCTCAATGTAATTTCTTTTGAGGGCAGTAGTTTGTTCACGTATAACTCCGCCCTTCAGTGGCTGATTGGAGTTGGTTAGACGTGATGCAGCCCTAGCTACATCCACGCGTGGATAGTAGGTTAAGAACTCTCTCAGAGTCGCTTCGTTCTCGGAGGAGCTTCTCTTCGACGGCAACTTTCCGGCAATCCATGAATTGCTTGATTTATACATTCTCTTGTCTATCTAGTGTTACAAGAGATTCAGACTGGGGCAAACATTCGGTGGTTGACTCAGAGAGTGCCGCCGCAGTTGCCGGACCCGAGTGTGGCTGTTATGACGGTTGCCAGTCAAACAGATTGGGATATATACTGATCCCTACGGATTCGAAGTGCCAGGGTCTTTGGGTTCCGCAGTCTTTTAGCTATCAGTTAACTTCCGCGGAATAATGTTTTTTAGGCTTGCTTTATGTCATTGCATGAACATTATTCAGAAACGCATGCCCAAATTCCTGTCCTTTAATTCGACAGTAGTGGCGTATCTCCGGAACCAGGGAGGCACTCTTTCGTTTCCGTTATTCAATTTAATGGAAAGAATCCGTCTGTTGGTTATAGTACACCAAGTTCAGTTTTGGTCCGTCATATTCTGGGTCGTCTGATTGTTTTATCGCACTCCCGTTCTCTTACGGGTCGCTTGTTGCTGTCAGAATGGACTCTCAACAAACAAGTATTCAATCAGATTTGCTATCTATGGGAGCGCCCAATGATGTTTTATTTATGACACAGCTGGCTAATCAATTGCAGACGTATGTGTTGGCTTGTCCAGATCTCTGAGCTAATACTGTTAACGCTCTATTGATCTATAGGACGGAATGATAGGATACGCGTATCCTCCGGCGCTGTTGTTTTTAGCAGGTATTGCTAAGATAAACATCCACAATACATTTCTGTTGATAGCATCTCTATCTTCACAGAGATCATGAGTAATTTACTCTCTTGTCTACTGTGGATCTTAACGTGAAATCTTCCTCTATGTGAGGATCTTTTTTTCACTGGGTAAATCGTGTCATCTTTATCACAACCAGCAAGGTCGCAACCTTCATGTATTCCGTTGTGTGGTCCGTATTGCATTGTAAGCACTGTACTGGACGAGCTTTGGACGCGATTTCTTACTATAGGAGATCCTCTTCTTCGCTATTCTATGCGACTAAAGTGGTGTAGGGATCATTATGTTCATATGGTTGATCCCTCCATACTACTCATTGCTATTTTTTAGTATACTTGTTTCACAAGATCTACTGCAGCCTGTTTAGGTTTATGTTACCTCATACCTATGCACTCTACGATAGTTTACAATTGAGTCTTTTGTCTCTTTATCTAAGTCAGTTAGTAACTTTTTGATAAATAGACTTAGAATCTTTAGATTAAATTCCTATACGGATTTTAACTTCAGGTTCTTATTTAGCTAAGTAATCATTTGAGCCTCTGGAAACAGTAGTTTTCAAATTCTGACCTTTTAGACAGTAATTCTGTTGGTTTCTCTTTTACTGTAGAGTCAGTGAGTTTCATGCACTATCGATGGATGATTTTCACTTTCATAGTTTCGGAATCAATACTTCCGTTACTATTTAGGTTGGATTGTTGCATAAGAGTTAGGCTCCTATTATCCGGAACCTATTATTTTAAGGTCCTTCCGTCTTCGTATGGGCATAGGCCTTTACTCTTTCCGGGTACAGTTTATGTATTTATAAACAGATATCTGTTTATTACAAGGGCGTAAGCTTCTTCTGTCTTTGATGTCTAGTAGAAGGACGTTACGCTCCATTTTATTGTTAATGGATTCTATTAACTAGCGTACTGCTTATGGTATATCATTGGCTTAGCAGTTGTGCTTAAGATTTCGGCTCATGAAGTAAGAGTTCTTCTACTTCTTGGGCTTACATTAATAGTGTTGCTATTATAGATTTTTTGAAGGCTGCTCATTGCGCTCAGCCATCCATTCATGAATTTTATCTCAGAAATATCGAGTCCATTTCTGGAGGCCTCTATTGTTAGGTCTATTATCTACTGCTCAGAATGTCATTCACTTAACAGTTGCTACTATAGCTAGGTAGGCTGTCTGTTTCGGCAGTGTCTCCGTTCGGCTGCCCTCTTCGCTCTGGGCTATTTGACCCAGGGCAAGAAAAAGGGGGGGGGGGGGAGGGTGTTCCCTTGGGTCACCTGTTTTTACTATGAAAACAAGGGGATACCTCCTCCGGAGTTAGTAATTCTGAGCTGTTATTGGGATGGTTGTTTAGTGAGAAGTTTAAGTTTATAAAATTCATTCAAGTCTTAGTTTTTAAAGTATAGCTTTTGAATATTGCATATGTCAACGGACATGATTATGCAATTCTCACACACTTTTAGGAGTATAAGAGTCTCTATTCTCTAGACTTACTTTATTATTGGCTTACTTTAAAAATTATTAGTATAAGGATTATTGGATATTTATAGAGTACATGGATGTATGAAGCTCAATTTTTGGAAGGTGTTGTATCTTTCTAATTTATCATAAATAAGAAAGATACATGTAAGGCCTATTACTTCTTTTCCCTACAGGGGATGACTCTATTTTATTTTATTGAGCGTATTCCATTTTGCTCTATGTCCTTGGCCCTCCAGCCTTTTTACTATTCAGCTATGTCTGGGTCATTGGTACAGTATAAAAATGTTAAAAAATTTATAGTAATTTATATATTTTTTATACTTACCAATGACCCAGACGGGGATGGCCCTCCCAGGAGTTGGGAACTCTTGCCTCCCCGCTGAGTACATAGCGCTTACCAGGCACTGGTTATTAGAATGATAAATGGCGCCAATTTCGGAACGTCCTTGACACTGCGCATGCGCAGTAGGGGCGAAGTGTGGAGGGCCTCTCAGGACATGTTTTCTTTAGTTTTAGATGCAAATTTTGGGGATTGGGGGGCAAAATTTGTGTTTGGCCCTATATTTTAAGAGTTAGCACCAGCTATGTCTGGGTCATTGGTAAGTATAAAAAATATATAAATTACTATAAATTTTTTAACTTTTTAATGAAATTAGGTTAAGTTACCTATTTTCGAGGCAACAGCCTGTTGTGGTCATTCTTGTTATCAAGTTACACTGCTTGTTCAGTGTTTTCCTCTCTCCCTTTCCTTTAAGTCCCCTCTTGCTATTCTCCCATGCTTTTGGCATATTTTCTGTAATATTATTACTAAAATTTCTTGGGAGTTTTAGCTGGATAACAGAATGAATTATGTTCTTTTCCCCATGTTTACGTCTTCACCTATGGGTGGTTAGGCGTAGTGTTCTGCATCTACCATCTGATGTTCTGCAGTTTCTTCCCTGGAAGTCTCTGTTTTGCATCAGATAGTGTATTATTGGTAACTGATTTCGGGCCAGGGTGCCTGGAGTCTTGATCTGGTGTTTTTACACTTATTGTTTACATTTCCAACAGACCTCTGTGTGAGGGGGTATTTCTTGAAAATAATATCTTGATGTTATTTTAATCATAACTAGATACATTATTATTGTTCGTAAGTGTTGCATAAATTGTTTAAAATATTTTTAAAATTTTTGTCCACACTTAGGCTTGGGATCCATTGGGGCTCAATGTTACTTTTCAGAAACTTGGGCTGTTCTGAAAAAATATTTTTTCAAAATTTTTTGATTTCAGTTATTTTTTCTATGTTAATGGATCATGTTATTATGTATTTTGATTGTCAGGGGTTGGTGCGAGTACTAGGACTTTGTTTTCTTTTCACAATGAAAGGATATTGTTCAATTGTAATAAGAGGAAATAATCCTCTGACTTTCATAATCATTGTATAATGTAGTCAGTGTACTCGCACTAACTCCTGTTCTGTATGTGTTAATTTCGATGACAACATGGGAAGCGTGTGTCACGGTATGTTAGTGGGGAATTGGCCATTCCGGTCCTTTCCCCGCAGGGTCACTCTATTTTATCAATCTCTATTTCAGACGATCATGATCAGGGTGATGTATCCGTGATGTCTTCCAAAAGTGTGCCTCCGTCGTCACAATCAATGAAGAACTAGCGGAAAAGTGCTCATGTAAATACGTCAATTGCCTAAGAGGACCCTAGTAGGTTCGACGGCCTTTGACTTCCGCTAGCTCGCCCGGTGTAGCATCCATTCATCGAATGGTTCGGCAGCCGGGTTCGTCCGTTGCGGTCTAGAAGGGAGTTTTGGGTGATGCGAGCACTATAAAACAACCAAGTGCACACCCAGTGACGGCGGATTAGAGGGGAGAACGGAGGAAGCCTTTTAGTCCGGTTCATAGCTCGTCCAGGCCCATCCGGGCTGTGAGCGAGAGAGGCCCCTCTCTCGTACATCAACTTCTGGCCCCAGATGTTGTGGTACAAAATGTTTCGCATTCGGAGCATACGCCCGCCGCTCGGGACGCTCCGTTATATAGATAGTCCGGAGAGACTGTCAATAAGGCTTCCTCATTCTCATGGCAGCGCACACGACCGCACCTTGGCTACGTGACCTCCGATATCCAGTCAACTTCGCCAATCAGAGAATCCTCGGCGACTAGGTCACGCCATCCGATAGCCAGGGACACGAGGCCTGCAGACTCTGGACGTTCGCATAAGAAAGTATGCGGGAGTCAACGTACACGGAGCTTCCAGCGGCAAAGCATCGTAAGACCGCTTCTGCACAGGCCTCGGTGACGGACGTGCTATCCCAAATAGCACAGCTTATCGCAGCATCCCAGCAACGACAGAATCTCTGTCGCATCATGTAATATCCGACGACGCTGGGTCGGGACGCTCCGCGGAAGCATCAGGTGCGGACGTCCGAAAATTTCATATGGTCCGACGGGATGATGAAAGGGATTCGGAGGATTTCGAGCTTTCCCTTTCAGAACAACATAAGCTGCTGTATATGTCATCCGACTTCATCTTTTAGAGGTTCTTCGTCAGACCAGAATGCTGCGATACCGGATAAGAAACTGATAGCGTCGGTGGACATAGAAATTTTGGTTCGGTTCAGGGACATCGTCCCTCAGTTCCGACACAGTCCAATAATGTCTCAGATACTTTCGATTTATTGAACGACGCTATATATATTTTCATATGCTTGCTATTTACAAGCATGTCTGGTTTCTTGTTCGCAAAATTACTGAGATGTCTTTCAAAAGTGTGCCTCTGTCATCATAGTTAATGAGGAGCTAGCGGCAATTAGTGCTCATGGATTACGTCAATCGCCTAAGAGGTCCCTAGTAGGATCGACGGAGTTGACATTCGCTAGCTCACCCGGTGTAGCGTCCATTCATCGAATGGTTCGGCAGTCGGGTTCGTCCGTTGCGGTCTAGGAAGGAGATTTGGGTGATGCGAGCACTATAATAGACTTTAGTACACACCCAGTGACGACGAATTAGAGGAGAGATCGGAGGAAGCCTGTTAGTCCGGTTCCTAGCTCGTCCGGTCCGTCCGGGCGGCGAGCGAGAGAGGTCCCTCTCTCGTGCAACAACATATGGGACCGGATGTTGTGGTACAGACATTTCACATTCGGAGCGTATGTCCGCCCCTCGGGACGCTCCGTTATATAGACATCCGAGTGACTGTCGATAATGCTTCCTCATCCTCACATCAGTGCACACGACCGCACATTGGCTACGTGACCTCGAGTATCTGGCCAGCTTCGTCATTCAGTGATTCCATGGCGAACAGATCACGCCATCCGGTAGCCAAGGGACACGAGGCCTGCACACTCCGGTCGCTCGCATAATAGAAGTATGCACGGGGTAACGAACATGGAGCTTCCAGCGGCAATGCATTGTAAGACTGCTTCTCCAGAGGCCTCAGTGACGGGCGTGCTATCCAAAATAGCACTGCTTATCATAGCATCCCAGCAAACGACAGATTCTCGTTCGGATCAGGAATAATCCGACGGCGCTGGGTCGGTGCGCTCCGCTGTTGCATCAGGTACGGACGACCGAACACTTCATAGGGTCCGACAGGATGGCGAAAGGGATTCGGACGATTTCGAGCTTTCCCTTTCGGAACAACAGAAGCTGCCATACATTTCTTCCGGCATTATCTTCCAGAGGTTGTTCCGTCGGACTACATTGCTGCGATGCTGGATAAGAGACTAATAGCGTCATTGGACACAGAGTTTTGGATCGATTCAGGGACATTTCCCTGAGTTGCCGACACAGTCCAATAATGTTAGTACATTCGAATTATTGAACGATGCTATATATAAGCTTGCTACCAACATGCTAGTCTAGTTTCTTGTCCGCAATGCTCTACTCTGCCTTTCGTGAATTCTAGGAAATTATTTTTTTATTGGCAGAACTGGGCATACCGAGAGTTCCTTTGCGTCTAAGACGGCGAGGCTGAAGACTGGGAATTATCTTTTTCACCGTCTATGTCAATTCCAACCACGATGTTGGAAACGACAATGATGTATAATAGACTTAACTTAGACGCTTTATCATACGTACACCACCTTACTGAGGCGTTATCATTACGTCTTCAAGAGAAAGAATTCCAGGGTATGATCCTCAGAGATTTCTTTCAGGGGCAGTAGTTTTTCCACGTATAACTCCGCCCTTCAGTGGCAATCTGGAGTTGGTTAGACGTGACGCAGCCCTAGCTACATCCATGCGCGTGGATAGTAAGGTGACGAACTCTCTCAGAGTCGCTTCGGTCTCGGAGAAGCTTCTCTTCGACGGCAACCTTTCAGCAATCTTGAATTGCTCGATATACACATTCTCTTGTCAATTAAGTGTAACAAGAGATTCAGACGTGGGCAAACATTCGGTGGTTGACTCAGAGAGTTCCACTGTAGTTGCCGGATCCGAGTTTTTTCGATTATGACGGACGCCTGTCAAACAGGTTGGGACACAATTTTGATCCCAACAGATTCGAAGTGCCAGGGTCTTTGGGTTCCGCAGTTTTTAGGCAAGCACATAACTTCCAAGGAAGAATATTATTTTGGCTTGCACTACGTCATTGGATGAATTTTATTCTGAAACGCATGTTCAAATCCTGTCCGATAATACGACAGTAGTTGCGTATATCCGGAACCAGGGAGGCACTTATTCAGTTCCATTATAGATTTTAACGGAAAGAATCCTTCTGTTTGTTATAGAACACCAAGTTCTGTTTCGGTTCGTCATATTCTCGGTCGTCGGATCGTATTAGCAGACTCCCTTTCACGTAAGGGTCGTTTGTTGCCGTCGGAATGGACTCTCAACAAACAGGTATTCAATCAGATTTGCTATCAATGGGAGCGCCCAGTGATAATTTATTTGCGACACAACTCTCCAATTAATTGTAGACGTATGTGTCACCGTGTCCGGATCCCCGAGCATTTATAGTTAACGCTCTATCGATCTAGTAGGACGCGATGTTAGGATATGCGTATCCTCCAGCGCTGTTGATTCAGCAAGTATTGCTAGGATTATTCTTTCACAATACAATTCTGTTGGTAGCATCTCTGTCTCCACAGAGACGGTGGATAAATTTACTTAGATGTCGCCTGTGGGACTTTCCGCGGAAACTTCCTCCACGAGAGGATCTTTTTTCGCTGGGGAAATCGTGTCAACTCTATCACAACCCGCAAGGTCTCAACCTTCACGTATTCCGTTGTGCGGTCCTTCTTGCATGGGAAGCATTGTATAGGACGAGCAGTGGACGCGATTTCTAACTGTAGAAGGACCTCCTCTTCGCTATACTATGCGGCTAAAGTGGAGGGTCTTCCATCGTTGGTGTAGGGATCTTTATGTTGATATTTTTGATCCCTCCATACCAGACATTGCAAACTTTCTAGTATACTTGTTTAACGAGATCATCTGCAGCCAGTTACTTTTAAAGGTTATAGGTCTACGTTATCTGATACCTATGCACACCATGATAGTTTACAATTGAGCCTAATGTCTCTTTATCTAAGTTAGTTTGAAACTTTTCGATAAGAGACCTAGAATCGTTAGATTAATTCCTATTCGGAATTCAGCTTGGGTTCTTATTAACTAATGCAACCATTTGAACCCCTTGAGACAGTAGTTTCAAATTCTGGCCTTTCAAGGCAGCAATTCTCTTAGTCTTCTTTTCTGCTGAAGAGTCAGTGAGCTTCATGCACTATCGGTGGACGATTCTCACTTTCGTAGTATCGGAAACTCTATTTCCTTTACTACTAATGTTGTATTTTTTATTAAGAATCAGGCTCCTAATAATATCCGGAACCTATTGTTTTTAAGGTCCTTCCGTCTTCGAGCGGGCATAGGCCTTTACTCTGTCCGGATAGACCTTTATGTATTTATTAACAGATCTCAGTTTATCAGTAGGACGTAAAGCTTCTTCTGGCTCTGATGCCTAATAGAAAGGTCATTACGGTCCATTCTATTACTTAATGTATTCAGTTAACTATCAGTACTGCTTAGGATAATCTATCCTTAACTCAGCAGTCTGTGCTTAAGATTTCGGCTCATGAAGTAAGAGCTCTTCTACATCTTGGGCTTACGTAAATAGTATTGCTATTATAGATTAAAGTAGGCTGCATATTGGTCTCAGCCATCCACATTCACAAATTTTTATCTCAGAAATATTGAATCCATTTCTGGAGATCTGCATTATTTAGGTCCATTATCAGCTGCTCAGAATGTCG
This sequence comes from Pictodentalium vernedei, assembly GCA_031216915.1. NCBI lineage: Eukaryota > Metazoa > Mollusca > Scaphopoda > Dentaliida > Dentaliidae > Pictodentalium > Pictodentalium vernedei. The sequence continues at coordinate 748,697,015 of CM062297.1, forward strand.
ATCACTTAACAATTGCAACTATAGCTATGTAGGCTTTATGTTCCGGCAGTGACTCCGTCCTGCTGCCCTCTTCGCTCTGGGCTATTTGACCCAAGGCAAGAAAAGGGGGGGGGGGGGGAGGGTGTTCCCTTGGGTCACCTGTTTTATTATGAAAACAAGGGGATACCTCCTCCGGAGTCAGTAATTCTGAGCTGTTACTGGGATGGTTTCTTAAGTGAAGTTATGTTTTTAAAATTCATTCATGTCATAGTTTTAAAGTATAGCATTTGAATATGTCACGTGTCAAACGGGTGTTATTATACTATCCTCGGACACTTTTAAAGAGTATAAAGAGTCTCAATTCTCTGGACTAACTTTATTTATTGGCTTACTTTAAAAATAATTAGTATAAGAATTATACCGGATATTAATAGAGAATATGGATGTTATGATGCTCAATTATAGAAGGTATTGTGTCTTTCTAATTTATCATAAATAAGAAAGATACACGTGAAGCCTATTTCTCCTTTTCTCCTCCAGGAGATGACTCTATTTTATATAGTTGAGCTCATTGGATTTTCCTCTATGTCCTGGGCCCTCCAGCCTTTTTACTATTCAGCTATGTCTGGGTCATTGGTACAGTATAAAAATCTTAAAAAATTTATAGTAATTTATATATTTATTATACTTACCAATGACCCAGACGGGGATGGCCCTCCCAAGAGTTGGAAACTCATACCTCCCCGCTGAGGACATAGCGCTTACCAGGCACTGGTGGTAAGAATGATTAATGGCGCCAATTTCGGGACGTCCTTGACACTGCGCATGCACACTAGAGGTGAAGTATGGAGGGCCATTCAGGACATGATTTCTTTGGTTTTAGATGCAAATTTTGGGGATTGGGGGCAAAATTTGTGTTTGGCCCTATATTTTTAAGATTTAGCACCAGCTATGTCTGGGTCATTGGTAAGTATAAAAAATATATAAATTACTATAAATTTTTAAGATTTTTGGAAATTTTCTTTCTTGAAAATTTATTGGGAAACTCAGTTACAGAATGTTTATTCTGTTATCCCCATGGTTACGTCCTCACCCTTTGGGCGTTTAGGCATTGCTGGTTAAGCATCTACCATCTGATGTATTCCAGTTTCTTCAGATGAAGATTCTGTTTTATATCAATAGTTTTAAGAATTTGTTACTGACTTCGGGCCGCGCTTTTCAGTGCCTGGAGGCTTGTTTCTGGTTTTTATAATTCTTTGTTTACGTTGACAACGGTTACTTTCCTTAGTAATTTCTTGTCATCTGTTAGGTTAGATATGTAATCAGATACATTAATATACTCCGTAAGTGTTACATTAATTTTTTAGATTGTTTAAAAAGTTTTGTCCACACTTAGGTTTTTTTTAGGATCCATTTCGGCGCATCGTTCCCATTGGGAACTTGGGCTCATGTCAAAATTTTTTGGAAAATTTTTTTTTGGAATTATTTTTCGAAATTTTGCTATGGATTGTATTATTATCATGTATCTTTGTATTATAAGGTTTAGTGTGAGTACTACGGTTTAATAAAAATTGTTAATTATACCCCCGCTTCGAAGAAGTGGGGGCTATATAGGAATCGCCCTGTACGTCCGTACGTCCGTACGTCCGTCCGTCCGTCCGTCTGTCCGTCCGTCCGTCCGTACGTCCGTCCGTACGTCTTTCCGGACATGAAATTCTTGTGTGCGCAACTCCTCCTACATTTATCAATCAATTTGGACAAAACTTTTCAGACATCATTACTACTAAGTGAACATGCGCATATTCCAAGATTTTTGATCTGCGACAATTTTAACCAGGTTTTCTCCCTTTGACTTAGATTTATTGTGTCTTTCCATCCGAACAAATTCTTGTGTGCGCAACTCCTCCTACATTAATGAACCGATTTTGATGAAACCTTTCAAACATCATCTCTACTAAGTGAACATGTGCATATTCCAAACTTTTTGATCTGCGACAATTTTAACCAGGTTATCTCTCTTGAACTTTGATTTAATATGGGTTTCTGCATGAAATTCTTGTGTGCGCAACTCCTCCTACATTTATCAATCAATTTGGACAAAAGTTTACAGACATTATCACTACTAAGTAAACATGCGCATATTCCAAAATTTTTGAGCTGTGGCAATTTTAACTAGGTTATCTCCCTTTAACTTAGATTTATTATGGGTTTCTACATGAAATTCTTGTGCGTGCAACTCCTCCTACATTTATCAATCAATTTTGACGAAACCTTTCAAACATTATCACAACTAAGTGAACATACGCATATTCCCAAATTTTTGATCTGCGACAATTTTAACCAGGTTATCTCCCTTTAACTTGGATTTATTATGGGTTTTCAAATGGGATTCTTGTGTGTGCAACTCCTCCTACATTAATGAACCGATTTTGAATACATGTTGCACATTGTAAATGTGTTTTTCCAAATGTAAACCATATATGTGTGGGCTCTTTAAGTATTCAGTGCTGTTCTGTGGAAGGCCACATGCAAATACAAATTTCAACAACAAAAAATGATCTTTATGTATACATTTCCTTATGGCCTTCGCCTACATGATCAGAAGTGCATTCCTCTAAAAACCCAAAGCGGGGGTATTAATCACCTTCAGTGATAGTTCTAGTTATGAAAGAATTTTGTTCAAATTGTAATTCGAGGAAGTCTTCCTCGGATTCTCATATTCATTGTGTTTGCTATAATCATTGTCCTTGCACTAACTCTTGTTCTGTTTGTGCCAATTGGGATGACAAATGTTGGAGACGTGTGTCACAGTACATTATTAGTGGTGAGAGATCGATGCCTGTTCTCTCACCACAAGGTCTCTCAAGTTTTTCAGTTTCTTTTACAGAGGAACAAGAACATGGTGATGTTTCTGTGATGTCTTCTGGAAGTGTGCTGCCGTCGTCGCAAATTAATGAAGAGCTAGCGGCAAAAGTGCTCAATGAAATTAGACAAGTGCCTAGGTCCCAAAAATGATTTACGGCCTTGTCGCCAGCTAGCTCGACCGGCAGTTGCATCACCCCTCAAATGGGTGGTGTGACCCCGGGTAAGTCCGTTGCAGTCCAGGAGAGGAATACGGGTGTTGCGAGCACTATAATCTCAGATCACGCACACCCTGCCACTCAGTTCAATAGTAAGCTCTTTCAGGTCATCCTAGACCGCGAGTGAGAGAGGCCCCTCTCTCTTACAACTGCATCTGGGGCCAGATGTTGTTCATAATGTTCGTCAGTCGGAGCATACGTCCACACCTCCTGTTCAGGATGCTCCGTCTTATAGACAACCAGCCTCGGCTAGTCTATCTGCTTCCTCTTCCACATATCAGCACACACGGCTGCACCTTGGCTCGTGACCTCAGATATCCAGCCTGCTTCGCCAACAAAGGATTCCATGTTGTCTAGGTCATGCCATCCAGTAGCTAGGGACACGAGGCCTCATCAGTTGGGACGTTCACATAAAAGAATTATGTTGGAGACACCGTACCAGGAGCTTCCAGCGGCTAAGCAACAGAGGACCGCTGCTCCACAAGCCTCCGTAATGGACTTGCTGTTACAGATAGCACAGCTCATCGCAGCATCCCAGCAACCTACGGAACATCCTACAATAGTTTCCGATCAGGAACTGTCGGATGAAGCTGGGTCGGTTCGTTCCTATGCTAGGTCAGACAGGGACGACTGAGATTCTCATCTGGTCCACTAGGATGGAGAAATGGAAATAACGGAGCTGGATTTTTTCCTTTGGGAACAACATAAGGTGGCGATGGAGTTTATCCGTCAAAACCTTCCTGACGTTGTTCCATTGGACCAGTTTGCTGCGACAGAGGATAAGAGACTGATAGTGTCATTGGATACTGACTTCTTTGGCCGGATTAAGGAAGATGTTCCTGAATATCCGGTTCAGTCCAGCAATGTCTCACGGATGTTTGAATTGCTGAATGAAGCTATTTTTAATTTAGTCTCTAAGACAGGCAGAAACAGTTTCTTATCACAAACTGCTCTGCATCTGCCATTCATCAATAGTAATAATAGATTTGCAATGGCAGGACAGGGCATACTGAGAGTTCCTCTGCATTTGGATAGTTAGGCTGAGGACTTGGATTTATCTGTGCCTTCGTCTTTTTCAATCCTCCCTAGTACTATAGAGACGACGATTTCATCAAATAGGGCGAATTTAGATGCATTATCATACGCAGATCACCTTACCAGAGCGTTAGTGCAACGTCTCGATGGTAAAGAATTCGAGGACGTTCGCTCCTCCTTAAGAGTTCTTTCAAGGGCTATTGCATTCTCCACGTACAACTCCGCCCTATCAGTGGCTAATTTGGAGTTGGTTAGACGTGATGGGGCCCTGGCTTCATCCACTATAGTGGATTCAAAGGTGAAAAACTCTCTTCGAGTCGCTCCGGTTTCCGGGGATTTTCTCTTCAATGATAAGCTTTCTGTTATCTATGATCAGATTACCAAAAAAGCTTCAGATTCTCTGCTTTTTAAGTCGGTTTCTAAAAAACCTGACATAGCAGAAAAGATTAAGGCAGGAGCTTCTGGTACGAGTACGTCTAAAGGAAGCTCCTATAAAGGGTATAAAAAATCCTCTAGCTCTTACTCTAGAGACCGTCAGAGTAGCGACTCAGGTAGGGGATGTGGTTCTGGCCGAGACAACCAGTCAGATGCTCCTAAGTCGACAGGTCGAGGCACTGGACGGGGAGGATGTGGTTTCTCTTCCTGTAAGCCTTGTAGGTCCAGGAGGTGATGGTCAGGACCTCTGTTGCAGTCCGGTGGGCGGAAGACGGAGTTTTTGACCAATTGGTTGTCAATTACAGATGACCTTTGGGTAAAAGAGGTTATCTCGGATGGACTAAAGCTATCTTTCCAAGAAAAACCTCCGCTAGCACGAAGTCCGCGCTGGACTCAGCTTCCGTCAAATCTTCAGACAAGAGATTCAATTCTAGCAGAGGTGCAATCTCTTTTGGAGAAGAATGCAATAGAGGTCGTGGAAATCCAGGAATCCCTGGGTTTTTACAGTCACCTGTTCTTGGTACCGAAGCCAGATGGCTCGTTCCGTCCAGTTATAGATCTGAGCTGGATAAACAAGCTGATCGTGGCTCCCAAGTTCTATATGGAAACTATTCGATCAGTGAGGGCGAGCATTCGAGTGAACGATTATGCATCAAGCATAAATCTCAAGGATGCGTACTTTCATGTCATAGTACATCCGGCATTCAGAAAGTACCTTCGCTTGGCCATCCTAGGAGTCGTTTATCAGTTCCGAGCGATGTGCTTCGGACTCAATCTAGCGCCCTGGGCTTTCACTCGAATAATGAACTCGATAATGGCTTATTTCCGAGCTCATTCGTCTGTGATAATGTTGGCTTACTTGGACGACATTCTTCCTTTTTACAGCTAAAAAACAGGTCTTCAGAACGATGTTCAGAGTCTGCTTCAATTGCTCCGACGTCCGGGGGGCATTTGGTGGTCATTCAATCAGTCATTTCTTTTAATCACTTACCATAATTGCCATTGTATACTGTTTTTCAACATTCCTATTTTTAACAACTATTAAATTTTGCTGCACTGTCTGTTTCAGTTCTACGTGACAGTTATTATTTTAATGCTTTATAAAGTGATTGGTTGGATGATCGCCATCTGAAGACCTGGCACTTCTACACATGGGTCAATCAGCCAGTGGCATACTTCGGTATCAACACTGGCTGAGTATACGGCTCCATACCAGGTATGTGGGAATACCGGCAACCCGGTGGGTTCACTGCAAAGCAATAACCCTACCCATTGTTGGACTCCGTGGTGGGTGGGAGCCGGGACAATGAACTTTTAAAAAAATAAACATGGCTAAAATACCACAAAAAAAACAAAAACGAGTGTACGAATTTCAATTTTCAGACAATGACTCTGACTCAGATCAAGACAAAGAACAAACCGTTTTGAAAAGCTGGCCAAAATTTATCATTATATATGCTAACGATGAGAATAAAAAAGCATCTGATATCAATCCATTTGCTTTAGAAGAAGCCATAAAAGGAATAGCTGGTGATGTTAAAAATGTTAGAAAGTTAAGATCAGGGGCAATTCTAATTGAATGTAAACAGGAAATGCAGGCTTTGAATTTACTCAAGATAGATAAACTCGTTGATGTGGAGGTCAATACCTTTGCACATAAAACATTAAACAGCTGCAAAGGTGTTGTATGTACTAAGGAACTGTCAGGCATTGATGTATTGGAAATTCAAAAAGAACTAGAATCACAGGGGGTTACTAATGTTAAAAGGATTGAGATTAAAAAAGAAGGAAAGCCTATACAAACAAATACTTACATACTGACATTTAACTCCTCTCGGCCACCACAATCATTGAAAGTTTTAAATGTGGCGAAGAACTTCCAGACCCTTGCATAAATACCATCAAGTGTTGTAACTGCCAGGGCAATCATGGGGCTGCATCAAACGATTGCCCTGTTTGGAAAAGAGAAAAAGAAATTCAAAAAGTTAAATGCGAAAGACAAATCAGTTTTAAGGAGGCGAGAACAATAGTGACATCAATGCCTGGCATGAACCTATCATCTCCAACTTATGCAAAAAAATTAACACAAAAATTACCAACAACTTCAGTGGAATGTCAAACGCAATACACGTGGCTTAAAGGGACGATTCCCTCTTTAGTACAGGGTTTCACAATAGATTCTAACAAACAGAGATACAGTCAACACAAACAAATTCCACAACACAAACAACAGAGAAATTAAAAGCAGGACAAACACAGGGGGGAACCAAAGATTTAACAAAATCAGAACAGAAAAAAGAACAAAATCCCAAACCAACAGATGATAAAACAGAACGAAAAATAGGAAAGGATACTCCCAAACCTGTACAAACTAAGGAACATAACACTTATTCGGAACAGAAAAATTAACAACACCAAACAAAGTCTAAACCAGAACAAAGATCACAACAGCACAATCTGAGTCAGAGGCAAATTAAAAAATTAGAAAAAGAGGAAAAGAAAAAATGAAACAAAAACAATTATCGGACAGATTACCTAAGGTTCTTCAAAACCCTGTTGTTCGCAACAGGTTTGAAGGTCTTGAGGATATGGAGGTAGGTGATTGTATCGATGAAACATTCGAACAATTACGTCCGATTTCTTCACAGAATAGATCCCCGAGGAAAAACTCACCGAAGAAAACTACAGAGGCCATTTCGCCCATACGTCCACCCTCTAAATCTCCATTGAAATATGGCTAATACAAACAAAAATAACATAATACAGTGGAATTGTCAAGGTTTTAGAGCAAATTTTGATGAACTGGGTCTTCTCAGCCAAAAATATAAACCTGTTGCTTTTTGCCTGCAGGAAACTCTTTTAAAGAAACCTGAGGCTCACGATCATTCAGCTTTTAAGCATTATACTTCGTATAATGCCTGGGCAGATGATACTGACCTTCACATTCGTGGAACATCTGTTTTGGTTAGAGACGATATCATTCACAGATCTGTACCTTTGAATACAAATTTACAGTCTGTGGCGGTACGCCTAACTTTAGACAAAACAGTCACACTTTGTTCGATTTACGTTTCACCAAATAAAGCACTACATTTGAATGATCTTGAGCTTCTGGTCCAACAGCTCCCAACCCCATACATTTTGTTGGGTGATTTTAACGCTCATAACCCTCTGGGGTAATTCCTGCAGTCAAGAAGATGTGAAAGGGAAAACTGTGGAAGAGTTCATTACAAAATTTGACTTGTGCTTGTTCAATGATGGGTCAGACACTCACCTGCACCCTGCATCTGGTTCTTACACTTCAATTGATCTTTCAGTTGCATGCCCTTCCCTCTTTCTCGATTGTTCTTGGAAGGTGGAAGGCGACTTGTGCGGGAGTGACCACTTTCCGGTTGTGTTGGAGAGTGCAGTTCTGGCAGACGATGGGAGGGTGCCCCAGTGGAGCTTTAAAAAGGCTGACTGGGAGACCTTCATCTTGCTCTGTTCTGAATGCCTCACACTGGAGAAATTTAGAGAAAGTGCTGACCAGATTGAACATTTTACAATAGAGTTACTTGACATTGCAAGCCAAGTCATTCCTAAAACCTTGATAAATCCAAAACGTTTCACCAAACCATGGTTTGATAACGAATGTAAACAGGCTATAAAAGATTGCAAGAAAACTGAACGGGAATTCAACAAATCACCATCCACAAATAATTTAGATAAATTACGTATAAATCGGGCAAAAACAAGATGACTAATAAAACAAAAAAAAGAAATCTTCCTGGGAAAATTATGTTTCAAAGCTGAACCAAAACACCCCCATCAACAAAATTTGGAAAATGATTAAAAAAAATTAAAGGCAAAGAAACCAAATGAACTGTACAACATCTAAAAGACAACAACACGCTTATCACATCAAAAAAAGAAATTTCAAACAAATTGGCCTCCACATTTTCGAAACATTCGTCGTCTGAAAACTGTAATGCAGAATTTCTCAAAATTAAAAAACTACAAGAAAAACAAAAGCTCAAATTTACCTCCAACAATTTAGAAGATTATAACGAACCCTTCTCTATGGAAGAGTTAAATAACTCTTTGCATAGAGCAAAGGATACTGCCACCGGACCCGATGAAATACATTACAAAATTTTAAAGCATCTGCCACAATCATCACTTGAACTTTTACTGTCAGTTTTCAATGACATATGGGTGACTGGCCAGTTTCCACCTTCTTGGCATAATGCTACAGCAATTCCTATTCCAAAGCCTGATAAAGATCACAGCAACCCAAGTAATTATAGGCCTATCGCTTTAACAAGTTGTCTGTGTAAAACCATGGAAAGGATGATCAATGATCGACTTGTCTGGTTTCTGGAATCGAACAATCTACTTGCAAATGTTCAGTGTGGTTTCAGAAACCAGAGAAGTACTGTGGATCATTTGGTTAGACTAGAGACGTTTATACGAAATGCCTTCGACAGAAAAGAACATGTGGTCGCCATCTTCTTTGACCTGGAAAAGGCATATGACACAATGTGGACGTATGGGATTTTAAAAGATCTTTTTAACATGAGGTTGAGAGGGCGTATGCCTCTTTTTATTGAAAACTTTTTAAAGGACCGCCAGTTTCAGGTTCGTGTTGGGTCAACGTTATCTGATCCTCACGAGCAGGAATTGGGGGTCCCTCAGGGTAGTATTTTATCTGTTACCCTCTTTTCAATTAAAATTAATAGTATCATCGACGCAATTGAGAATATGGTAGATTCGTCATTGTATGTCGATGACTTTTTGATCTGCTATAGCAGTAAAAAGATGAATTCTATAGACCACAAACTTCAGCTGTGTTTAAATAGGATTCAGAAATGGGCTATCGAAAATGGTTTTAAATTTTCAAAGACAAAAACAAATTGTGTTCATTTTTGCAAACTTCGGAAACATCACCTCGATCCGGAGTTGAAAATTGATGGGAGTCCTATTAAAGTTGTTAAGGAAGTGAAATTCTTAGGTTTGTTGTTTGACAACAAACTGAATTTTACTTCCCACATAAAACAACTAAAAGTTAAATGTAAGAGAGCACTGAACCTACTGAAAGTTGTTGGTAGCACTGATTGGGGTGCTGACCAAAAAACTTTGCTCCATCTGTATAGATCACTTGTTCGATCAAAGTTAGATTATGGTTGTATAGTTTACAGTTTTGCAAGGAAATCATATCTCAAACCACTTGATGCAATTCATAATAGTGGTATTAGAATTAGTCTAGTGGCTTTTCGAACATCCCCAATAGACTCGATGCTTGTTGAAGCAGAGGAGCCTTCTCTTGAGAAGCGTAGAATTAAATTATCTCTCCAGTATGTATCTAAACTTTTGGCCAATCCTTCAAATCCTGCTTATAATTGTGTTTCAAAACCTCAAAATGATGAATTTTTTAACCGCCACCAGAATCAAACCCCGCATGGAGTCTGCCAAAATTGATTCTGATTCTATAAAAGAAAACCGTAAATCACATATTCCTCCTTGGCATCTTAAAAAACCTACAATTATTTTGGACCTTGCTTCTACAAAAAAATCTGATACAAATTCCTTGCAGTTTAAACAAAAATATGCCGAAATAAAGTCCAGGTATAGTGCATATACAAGGATCTATGCAGATGGATCTAAAGATGGTGACAAAGTATCATCAGCTGCTGTTACTGGTGATCATATCACCTCAATCAGAATACCGAATCAGAGTTCTATTTTCACAGCTGAAGTTAAAGCTATTCAACTCGCACTTGAGCACATCGAGAATGCACAGGAAAGAAAGTCGATCATCTTCTCTGACTCTCTTTCCTCTTTACTTGCTTTACTCAACCCCAAGTTGAAGAACCCTCTCGTTCTGGAACTTCGTGAGAAGTTAACAACTCTCATGTCTGACCAATATGATATCATGTTTTGCTGGTTACCCGGGCATGTAGGTATCGCTGGTAACACCAAAGCGGACAGTGCAGCAAAACAGGCTTTAACAAAGCCTCTCACTGATTTTAACATCCCTTTCAGTGATTTCAAACCACATATTAGTAACTACATCAGATCTATGTGGCAGGCGGAATGGGATGGGGCGACAAATAACAAGCTCCATCGCTTCTGACCAACTATTTCTGATCACTACCCTTCCAGTAACCTTTGTAGAAAAGATCATGTTATTCTGACGCGATGTCATATTGGTCACACACGACTTACACATTGCTTTTTGTTAGAGGGTAATATGCGACCAGAGTGTGTTCCTTGTTAGCAAGTGTTGTCAGTGGAACACATTCTTTTACATTGTACAGATTTTAATCATGTTAGAGGGCAATTTTTCACAGTCGGATCTCTGAGAGATTTATTTTATTGCACAAGCCCGCGTAAAATTATCTCATTTTTGAAAGTAATCAACCTTTTTAATAAATTTTGAAATTGTTTTTATTCTTTTAAAATTCAAGTCATTCCATATCTGTATCACAGGTTGATTTACACAGCATTGTTTGTACAACACTAACATTGCATTTCACACTCCTTAGTTTTATACCTCACATTTCATATTTCATCGACTGTTTTTAATTATTTCATGGTGGATAATGGTCTTTTTTATAATTACATACTTTTATCACCACGATATAGCCTTGGCTGCTGATGTGGCATTAAGCACCAATAAATAAATAAATAAATTGCTCTGACGTCTTGGTTTCATAGTAAACAAAAAGAAGTCGGATCTAGCTCCGTCCAAGTCGTTCATTCACTTGGGAATGAGCTTCAAGACTCGCAACAATCTAGTTCGTCTTCCGTTACCCAGAGCGAAGATAGTCAGTTGTTATGCTCGCTTTTGTCTACACTCAGACGTAGTAACAGCGAGAGAATTCATGTGACTGATGGGATTGTGCGGAGCGGTGACAGATCTCATTCCAATGGGCCGCTTGCACACACGTCCACTCCAGATATTTTTCACTCAAGTTTGGAGTGTGAAGGTTCATTCGCTCGAAACAAACATTGTTTTATCGGACCAAGTAAAACTAAGGATTCAGACTTGGGCAGATATTCAGTGGTTAACTCAGGGAGTTCCACTGCAACTGCCGGATCCTGTTTTTACGATTATTATGGATCCGAGTCAAACAGGTTGGGGTGTGACATTGAACCCAACACACTCCAAGTGCCAGGACCTTTGGGATCCGGAGTTCCTAAACAGGCACATAAACATCAAAGAGATGATGTCAATTTGGCTTGTGCTACTCCATTGGATGAACATAATTCAGAACTCACATGTTCAAATACTGTCGGACAATTCGACGGTAGTAGCGTACATCAGGAACCAAGGAGGCACTCATTCGATTCCGTTATTCAATCTAACGGAAAGAATTCTTCTGTTTGTTCTAGAGCATCATGTTCTTCTGTCGGTCCGTCATATTCCGGGTCATCTGAATGTTCTAGCAGACTCGCTCTCGCAGAAAGGTCGCATGTTACCGTCAGAATGGACTCTCAACAATCGAGGGTTCAATCAGATTTGCTACCAATGGGATCGACCAATGATAGACTTGTTTGCGACACACCTCAACAATCAGTTGCAGACGTATGTGTCGCCATGCCCAGATCCTCGAGCGTTCGCAGCAGATGCTCTCTCAATCTCTTGGGATGGAATGATAGGATATGCATATCCTCCAACTCCGTTGATTCAACAGATCTTGCTAAAGATCAAGCAATCGCACTGCAAGATACTGTTGGTAGCATCTCTGTCCTCTCAGAAACCATGGATAAATCTACTCAGGTGTCTGTTATGGGATGTTCCTCGGAAGCTTCCTGCACAGGAGGACCTTCTCTTTTAGGGGAAATCTCGCACACTGCATCTCAACCTGCAAGGTCTCAACCTTCACTTATTTCCGTTGTGCGGTCCTTCTTGCACAGGAAGTGCTTTACAGGACGAGCAGTGGACGCAATTTCTAACTGAAGGAGGACCTCCTCTTCACTAAATTAAGGGTTATAGGTCTATGCTATTGGACACATATGCTCATCATGATAGCTTACAGATTGGATCTAATATTTCTTTATCTAAGTTAGTAAACAACTTTTCGATAAATAGACCTAGAACTCTTGGGTTAATTCTTAAATGGAATTTAGCTGGGGTTCTACTGAAGCTTAAAGAAGCTCCTTTTGAACCTCTAAATACTGTAGACTTCAAATTCTTGTCATATAAGACAGCTTTTCTCTTAGCCTTTGCTTCCGCAACAAGAGTTAGTGAGCTTCATACTCTGTCTATTGATGATTCTCATTATCGTAGTGTTGGAAATACTATTACTACTACTACTCATGTGGGATTTTTGGCTAAGAATCAGGCTCCTAATAAGTATCCTGAGCCTATTGTCATCAAGGCTGTTCCGTCCTCAGATGGCTGTAGACCTTTGCTGTGTCCAGTTAGAGCAATGCGTATTTATAAACACAGATCATAATTTATCAGAAAGGGGCGAAAACGCTTCTTTCTGTCTTTAATTCCCAATAGAAAGGACATATCTGTTCATTCTATTTCTAAATGGATTCATTTAGCTATTCGTACTGCTTATGAGAGTTTATCTTCCAATCAGCAGTCTGTGCTTAAGATTTCAGCGCATGAAGTTAGGGCGCTCTCTACATCTTGGGCTTATTCTAACCGTATTGCTATTACAGATCTTATGAAGGCTGCTTACTGGTCACAGCCTTCTACATTTACCAAGTTTTACCTTAGAAATATAGAGTCTATTTCTGGCGACCTTAGGTGTTTAGGTCCGTTATCTGTTGCTCAGAATGTCGTCCAGTAAACGATTACAGCTATAGTTATGTAGGTTTTCTATCCCAGCAGTGACTCTGTCCTGCTGCCCTCTTTGCTCTGTGGTGATTTGACCCAGATAAAGGGGAAGGGGGGTGGGGCATGGTGTTCCCTTATATCACCAGCTTTATAGTGAAAAGCAAGGAAATATCTCCTCCTGAGTCAGTAATTCCGAGTTGGTGCCGGGATGGTTTCAAAGTGTAAAGCTAATGTTTATCTCATTTATGTAATATTTTTAAAGTGTAGCTCGGTGTGAAGCATTTGTATATGTCACGTGTCATACGAGCGTTAATATACAATCCTCGGACACTTTTAAATGAGTATAAAGAGTCTCATTCTCTGGACTATCTTTATTTATTGGCTTTCCTTTAAGGAATTAGTATAATGGGTTATACTGGATGTTAATAGAGATCATAGATGTTATTCGGCTCATTTATTGATTGGTGATGTGTCTTTCTTATTTTTAATAAACAAGAAAGACATATGTAAATCCATTCTCTCCTTTTCTCCTTGAGGAGATTATTCTTTATACATAATTGAGCCTATTGGATTTTCCTTTTTGTCTTAGTCCCTCCAGCCTTTTTTCTATTCAGCTAAGTCTGGGTCATTGGTTACAGTATAAACATATGAAAAAATTTAAAGTAATTAATGTATTTTTATACGCCCGTTTAAAAAACTGTCCGTAACTAAACAATTTGGTTTCTGTTCATTTAAAGTCGAATGCCTTAACGGATCGACATCAAACTTTCAGAAGTTGTTTTTAGCATTAAAATACAGGTCAAGTTCGATATTGGTGTTTTTCAGTCCATCTGCTGCAGAGCTATGGCCCTTTGAAAACACAATTTTTCTAAAAAAATTGGTTTCCGTTCATTTAAAGCTGAACGCCTTGACAGATTGACACCAAATTTTTCGCATGTTGTTTTTAGCAATGAAATACAGGTCAAGTTCGATGTTGGTGTTTCTCAGTCCATCCACTGCAGAGTTATGACTCTTTGAAAACACAATCTTTCGAAAAAAATTGGTTTCCCTTCATTTAAAGTCGAACGCCTTGACGGATTGACATCAAACTTTCAGATGTTGTTTGTAGCAATAAAATTCTGGTCAAGTTCGATATTGGTGTTTCTCAGTCCATCCGCTGCAGAGCTATGGCCCTTTGAAAACACAATTTTTGAAAAAAAATTGGTTTCCATTCATTTAAAGCCGAACACCTTGACGAATTGACACCAAATTTTTCAGATGTTGATTTTATACACCCGTTTGAAAAACGGGACGTATTATGTGAATGGTCTCTCCACCCGTCTGTCTGTCTGTCTGTCCGTCCATGGACACATTTCGTTTCTGGACGATAACTTTAGTTGTAATGGTTTGAGCTGAGTTAAATTTGGCATGTGGATTTAGTTTGACAAAATACAGGATGGGTTTGATTTCCGTTTCTAGCGGCCCATTTGCAGTAGAGTTATGGCCCTTTATTTATGGGAATTTAGCCCAACTTTTCGTTTCCGAACGATAACTTTAGTTTGCCTTGACCAATTTATTTCAAATTTTCAGTTTTTTGTTTTTGACCACAAAATACAGCTCAAGTTCACTTTTGACCACAATCGCATATACCTTTCCAGAGTTATTCTCCTTGAATGATTGCTAATTTGTGGATTTTGTGGTTTCCGGATGATAACTTTAGTTTGCCGTGACCGATTTTTTTCAAATTCTCAGATTTTGTTTTTGGCCACAAAGCACAGCTCAAGTTCACCTTTGGCCATAATTGCGGGTACCGTTCCATGGTTATTCCCCCTGAATGATTGCAAATTTGTGAATTATGTGGTTTCCGGATGATAACTTTAGTTTGCCTTGACTAATTTGTTTCAAATTCTCAGATTTTGTTTATGATCACAAAGCACAGCTGAGGTTCACTTTCGGCCAAAATCGCACGTACCTTTCCAGAGTTATTCCTCTTGAATTTGTGCATTTTATGTTTTCCGGATTATAACTTTAGAATGGCCTAAGTGATTTTTTATACGCCTGTTGAAAAACCGTTGAATTATGG
Organism: Pictodentalium vernedei; assembly: GCA_031216915.1. NCBI lineage: Eukaryota > Metazoa > Mollusca > Scaphopoda > Dentaliida > Dentaliidae > Pictodentalium > Pictodentalium vernedei. The sequence continues at coordinate 748,712,379 of CM062297.1, forward strand.
AATCTGTCTGTCTGTCTGTCTGTCTGTCTGTCTGTCTGTCTGTCCGTCCGTCCGTCCGTCCGTCCGTCCGTCCGTCCGTCCGTCCGTCCGTCCGTCCGTCCGTCCGTCCGTCCGTCCGTCCATCCATCCATTTGTTCATCCGTTGGTCTTTCCATTCGTCAACATTTGGTTTCCATATGATAACTTTAGTATTTTTTTTTTGATTGACTCCTAAACTTGGTATGTGGTTTAATCAAAACAAAAGACAGGTCAAGTTCGAATATGGGGTCAGTTCGAACTTCGAAGTTCCCCTGAATTATGGACCTTGTTGGACATAGAATGCCTCAAATATTTGGTTTCCGAATGATAACTTTTATTATTTGTTTTCCGATTGGTTCCAAACTTGGTATGTTGTTTAATCACAACAAAATACAGGTCAAGTTCAAATATGGGGTTGGTCCAAACAATTTTCACCCTCACCCCCCCCCCCCCCCCTCCTTACCCCAACCCTTCAAAAATACAAAACGTGCGTATATTGTCCTACTCTGCGGTGCTCTTGTTTATACTTACCAATGACCCAGACAGGGATGGCCCTCCCATGAGTTGGGAACTCATACCTCCCCGCTGATTATATAACATGTAGCAGGCAATGGTTGGAAGAATGAGGCTTGGTGCCAATTTCGGTACTTCCTTGACACTGTGCATGCGCAGTGGGCAAAAGTATGGAGGACCATATAGGACATCAGTTTTTTGATTTGGATGCAAATTTTGGGGATTGGGGGGGCGGGGGGGCAAAATTTGTGTTTGACCCTGAATTTTTAAGAGTTAGCACCAGCTAAGTCTGGGTCATTAGTAAATATAAAAAATATATAAATTACTTTACATTTTTTCATGTTTTAGAGGCATAAATTGAAAAGATAATAAAATTTGAATGGCGATTTCAGCTCAACTTGACAACATCAAGTATAAACTAATGGGATGGATTGCGATCCGTCTTCTGTCCGTCCGTCCATCCATACATCCACAATTCCTTTAGCACACCCTACAGACTGCAGCTCTCACCCGATCAGTTCCAAATTTCAGATGTGGCTTTTGGGTAATGCCTATATGGGAGCTATTGAATTTTTCTGAATTTCATTGAAAAACATGGCCGCAAGTGACCATCTTAGAATGTGAATATAAATTGTCAACACTTCCATTGGCACACTGCACAGGCCAAATCTCTCGCCCAATCTTTTTCAGATTTCATATATAGCTTTGGTGTGATGTCTAGATGGGAGCTGTCAAATTTTTCTGAATTTCTTTAAAAAACTTGACTGCCAGTGGCCATCTTGGATTTGACATATAAATTGTCAACAATTCTATTAGTACACCCTACCGGCCGCATCCCTCTCCTGATCTCTCTCAGATGTACCTTTGGTGTAATGTCTTTTCTGAAGAAACTTGAGGGAATGACTTGGCATAACTGGAACTTTCTATTTAGTTTAGTCCCTTCTTGGACAAGTTGAGCTGCAATGTCATCAAGCCAGAAAATAAGCAGACTGACATCTGCAAAATGAGGTCCCCAGAGGGTAAATTCAGTGATGCTACCCTGCACAGCAGGGTAGCATCACTAAATTTACCCTCTGTGAACCTCAATCCAAATCAGGGCCTCAAAACTAAACAGAAGGAGGTACCCAGAGGATAAATTGGCCCACTGTATGGGATAGCATCATCAAATTCACCCTCTCGGGACCTCATTCTGCAAATGTCAAACTGCTTATTTTCTGGTCTGAATGTCATTGACACTTTCATTGTGTATTGTTCTGACTGAATAGGGTTGTTATGTTCGACAAAGGGTTAACTTTAAGATTAGTGATGAGCGGATATGACAAAGTGACATGGAGCCTTATTGTTGAACTCTCATAGTTGATCAATTCCAATTTCATTCATTCGAAATCTTGTAACTGACATTTACTTACACATAGGTTACATAAATTCGATATGGTTAACCATTTGTTCGGTTGACCTTTTGGCCAACTATGTTTCTTCATTTTAACAAAAATCTGAAATTGTTTCATAGCAATACATAATTTCACAATAAAAGGCTCTGTTTCAATAAAAAAACCCAGACATAATGTATGTGTTCTAATACTAAACCAACAACACACATAATTGACATTGGCCAAGCTGCTTCAAGGACATGATCTTATGCTGGTGAGTGACCAATGATGGTGTTATCCTACTATCTCACACCGTCCGGGATGATCCGTGTTATGTCCTTGGGCAAGGCACTTTATCCTGTTTGCCTACATGGGGGCACGATGATGCCGTGTACTAAGGCGTACTGCACGTCGATGCTGCACATGTCTTCAACCACTGTAACCCTGCTTGAGTGGAGCTTGAACAGAGTTAGAATGTTGAGGAGCTGACAGTTGCTCGTCGATGCTCAGTGGTTCTTTCTGGGTACTCTGGCTTCCGCCACCCGTAAAACTGCCAAGGTCATGATTAGCCATTGTGCATAACTATGTGACCTTAAACACCAATAAATAATACTATCTCACACTCTGTTGAAAAGGGCTGCTCTTTCCACAGTGGGCAACAATAACATTCATTACTTTTATGATAGAAATTCCAGACATGCACTGGGTTATAATGGGTTGGTCATGGTTAGATACTGTTCAGGTGGGAGTTGACATTATTTTACGTCCAAGATTTGTTTAGCATAAATACATCTGACCCAATTTGCTATCTGGAAATTCAAATGTCAGTAGATTTTACTCAACAGTCAAACATTCAGACAAATTGGTTTCATATAACCTACATGAGAATTGAATGTGCATTCCCATGAAATTTTTTGCCCTTGTCAGTGTCAGCTAGAAAGTAATCTCAGTGAAAATGTGTGTTTGATTTATGGTATGTTATTCTCTGTCTTGAACGCAGAAATGGATAGTTGTCATTTTGTACATCAAAATGTTTAGTTTAAAGAGTATTTATTGAAAAAAACCCAGAATATTATGTTACATGCATACACAACATAAAACTAAAAATGAACACAATAGTACAGGATACACAGCACATAACATAACAGAAGGCAAGTTGGAAACAAGATAGATTAGGGATTTGATGGAAAGCTTTAAGCTCAAAATGTTTCTTCTTAGATTGTGAGTATCCAACACTCTGCAAAACATTGAGAAACCAGAAGGTTAAATATGTATCATGTGGCGAAGATCATACAGTTACCTTGACTGCAGTAAGTATTCTTCTGTTTGTTTTACTATCATTGTGTGTTTGTTTTCACCTAGTTCTGTCTGGTAGTGTGATTTATCTTACAATAGGTATGCATTGGGTCCATAATTATCTGAATTCAGCTTGTATCGGGCCCCTGATAAAAGAACCCTGTATCTTGCAACTGCACTATGCAACCGCGTGCTTGGTTACCATTTATTTATGTTACTATTTAAAAATAATTTTCCAAAAATTTCAACAAAACCATATCACGTGTCCCCTCATTGGAACAAGCTCCTCGTTCTGGTATGAAAATAACATGGTATACATAGACAGAACGCGATGTGTGTTTGAATCGGTGGGTGTTTTACATAATGAGATGGAATTGCGTAGTCATATTTCGCGAAAGCCTATTGCTCTTGCGAAATATGACTACGCCATTCCATCTTGTTATGTAAAACACCCACTGATTCAAACACACATCACGTTCTGTGTTTATTATACATCCCATGCATTAAAATTTATTTAAATACACAAATTTTGATTCCAATGTTTAAACCCAAAGGTGAAGTGACCGTTTGTTTTGTTTGAAGCTGTACTGATTAAATGATCGATAAGAAATCAAAACAATCCTTTGGGAACCCGTCAATTTAACATTCGTTATCTTTTTAATTGGACGTGTTTGTAGAAATTTATGTCGCTCTTTCTCTTAGGCTGGTGTCCATTCATGCCTTACCATTTGGTTGCTATTGCGGTTAGTAAAAATATAAGTACAAATTTGGGGAGATTTGCAAAACAGCTGGAAGAAACTTTTTTTTAAAGAAGTTAGAAGCATGTCAAGATGTCCGAAGATTTACCGAAATAAAGTTGACTGATTTAGAAATAACAGGATCCGCAGACGAGACGACCACAGGACTGGGTTAATGTTGTGCTTGGAAATGATTGTTTTTTTTAATATTATCTCATTTTTGGTTAACTAATTTTTTTTGTGAACCGACTTTATTTTACTTTGGACGTTTTCATTTTCACACTACGCGACAGACAATCAGTAATCGTAACTTAAGACTCAACTGGACAGGAACTAGTATAAACGGTGCTGGGAAAAAAGTTCTGGCTTGTACATCATCCGTTGAATACAGAAACATTTATGTCAGTGGCGATACTGTTAAATACAAGGGTTTAAAGTTCAACAGATGTGTAATAAAAATGTTTCTGTCATGCATAAATTATTGAAAGTAGCCTGCCATCTTTGTTTTTAAAACTGTCCGTCTGTTGACAGAACCCGCCCCCCCCCCCCCCCCCCCCACCCCAAATCATCAAAATCACTAAAACTCCATTAATTCATGGGCAACTGCTATGAGACCTAATTCAGTGGTGTTTATCGACAAGAGGATGACATTTTGGAGTAGTACAGTCACAGGGTGTGCATATCCTTGAAAAGTCCTTGAATTTCAATCTTACTCCTTGAATTTTGAAAATTCAGAAAATGTACTTGAAAAGTACTTGAAAATCCATCAGACTCCTTGAAAGTCCTTGAATTTTGCCCTACATCATTTTTACCTGTGTAATTGAAACATCTCTTTTGCACTTTTTTTTGTTGAAAAATGAAAAAAATGAACATAAATAATGGATAATCGATAAATGAGGAATTAAAGTTCAGGCATTATTTAGCTGGGTGTCATTCTGTAAGCACCATAATTTTGTTACAGAGCATTTTAGAAGCACCATTTTCCTGGAATTGAGAAGGATGAGGTAGAAGACATTTTTAACCCTTTACCCAATGTAATGGCCAAAACCGATCAGTGCTATTCTAAAAAATGGCTAATTAATTTCAATTATTTTTTTCATTTTTGTCTCAGAAACATAAGTTATGAACCCTCGTTGGAATGAGCTCATCGAGCTCATTCCATTGAGGGGTCATAACCTATGTTTTTGAGACAAAAAATTAGTTATTCAAGAATTTTTTTGCAAGTGTCGTCTGCTTTTCATGTTAGGTAAAGGGTTAAAATAGATCAGGCTTCTAAAAAGGGTCATTTTCCAAATGTACATTTTAAAAAAACAATCTTGGAAAATGCTGATATGTCCTTGAAAAGTCCTTGAATTTTTTTTGTCCTTGACTGTAAGACCCTGAGTCATCAAAAATGGCAACTGTAAGCCATTTTGTTCCAAAATATCAATTACACTTTTTAAGCAAGAACTTTTAAATTGTGATTTTGATTTTGTTTATTTTTGGTATCCAGCTCCGCTTTACTAGTAAAATAGGACCCAGTCACCAATGCTTGGGGTGAAAGTCCTCTAAAATGGGCAACATGTTGATCAACGATTGACTACACTTGACTTCATCTCCATGTTGTGTCACAATTAGCCATGGTGCATAAATATGTGACGTTAACCACCAACAAACAACAACAAACAAACATTTTTGGTATCGAAAACAACTAGCACAATTTACATAACATATTATACAGTTTTTCCTCTCAAGCATAGATCATACAAATTAGTTTTTGAAACCCCATCTGTAGACAAAAAACCCCAAATCACGTAAATGACCAGAACTCAATGCATTTTACTTTTGAAGCTATCAAAATGCCATTTTTGTTCTAAAACTAGCAATTTCCCCCTAACAATGACTCAGATTGTGATTAATCTGGGTATTAGAAATAATTAGCACAATGTACATAGCATAGTGTATGATTTTTTCTCTCACCTATAAATTATGCTAATTAGCCAGCCATCTCAGTTTTTAAAACTGTCCATCTGCAGACAAAAATCTTGGATTTGATACTCTTTTCCAATTGTCATGATACTTGAAAATCTCTCATTACAACTTTTTAAGCTATTTTGCAATAGATATTAAATCATTTTGTTTGAAACTGTGCAAGAATTGGTCATGAGATTTTGAGAGAAATTTCCGACCATCGGTATATCTCTTACACAGAAAAGATGGGAGATTGACAGCAACACATTAAAATATATAATTACAAAAAATGTTCAGTAATTCAGTAATGGTCACTCCTCTTGCATGGATGATCGTAATATTTTTTCAAAATTGGAAGTGTTAAAGAATTTTTTAATTAACAGTTGGACTCAACAATCTGTGTAATTGCTACTTTGTAGTATGGGCAGTGTTGCCTTCTGATGTATCAATCAACCTGTTATGTTTTGAGCCGACTTTCTGGTTTGCTGATACAGCATTTACAAAATAATTGCTTGAGTAATTTCTTTAAATATGGAGGAATCCCAGATGACTGAATGTACTGCTGGTAACTACATTTTTTTTTAAATCCAGAACATGATTTAAAATCTGCTGGAAACCATTATGTTGATAAATTGACTTTTGTGTGGGAAAATTTGTTTGATAGCATGGGTGAAAGCTAGAATTAATTTTCTATGTTTTAAACATCATCAACACTTATATCTTCAACAGTAAAAACCATTTTTATTTGACATGTTTTCTTTCTTTGTAAACAGGATGGCGGTGTATTCACGTTTGGTGCAGGTAGTTATGGCCAACTTGGTCATGGTTCTACAAATAATGAAATTTTACCCAAGAAAGTTATGGAACTAATGGGAAGTACTCTAATACAAGTTGCTTGTGGAAGGTGAGTGATTTGTTTTTGTGATTGAACATTTTGTTACACAGATTTGTGAGAAGAAAATATGAAATGGAGTGACATCACTTTTTCTTGTATGAACATCTCATTGAACTTTTTTCATAAATACTTATTGCTGTTTCTTACCTCACCCATCACAAGTGCATCCTTGTTTGCAATCTCCCAACCACTCATGGGCACTTACCTACATGCACATGCATGCACACACACACATGCACACACACACACACACACACACACACACATGCATGCACATATGCACGCAAAATCTCCATTCGGAAAATGAAGGACATTAATGTGAAACCAAAAGTTGATGACGCAAAGTTTGATGATGCTCAGGATTTAATACACTGGATCACGAGACCTGCCAATATTATGTACGATCACTGGTTGAACCATCTAGATTTAAACTAAGTAAAGGCAAAGGTTACAACCGCCTAACAGATGTTGGATTAGGAACTAATGTGGTTAACCTGTCTGGCACCAATGACCTAACAGCCCAAGAGTAGTCTTTTTTAGTCCCCTACCGGCATCCGGAGGGGACTATAGGTTTGCACTCTGTCCATCCATCGGTCTATCAGTCTGTCAGTCTGTCAGTCACACTTTAGTTTTCCAGAGTTTTTTTGGAAACGCTTCAACGGAATGATTTCATTTTTGGTAAACTACTATAGAATGATGACTTAAAGATCAAGTTTGAGTTTCATGCTGATTGCATTATTCTTGTGTGAGTTACAGCCCTTGGAAATATGGAAATGCACCAAATATCAGTTTTCTGGATTTTTTTTGGAAACGCTTCAACGGAATGATTTCATTTTTGGTAAACTACTATAGAACGATGACTTACAGATCAAGTTTGAGTTTCATGCTGATTTCTTTATTCTTGTGTGAGTTATGGCCCTTGGAAATATGGAAAAGCGCCAAAATATCAGTTTTCCGGAGTTTTTTTGGAAATGCTTCAACAGAATGATTTCATTTTTGGTAACCTACTATAGAATGATGACTTACAGATCAGGTTTGAGTTTCATGCTGATTGCCTTATTCTTGTGTGAGTTATGGCCCTTGGAAATATGGAAAAGTGCCAAAATATCAGTTTTCCGGACTTTTTCTGGAAACGCTTCAACGAATTGATTTCATTTTTAGCTCAACTTTGGCGAAGCCAAACTTGAGCTTATGCCAAGGCCCGTCGTCCATCTGTCCATCTGTCCGTCTGTCCGTCAACAATTGGATACGGCTCGGGCTAGAGGCCGTATTTATGAACCGATCTTTATGAAACTTCTTGGGTACCTTTGTTATGACCGTGGGACGAGAACGAGTGTTTTTGGGTGCGTTCCGAAATTTAAGATGGCTGCCAGCCGCCATTTTGTACCGACGATGCAGAAATCTGTTTTTTGTACAGAACTTCCATATGAAAGCTCTGATTTGAATAATTTTTTGTATGAATGTTTAGTACCATGGGATACATCACATATAATACAGGTTTTTTTCTCGTGCGTAAATTATGCAAATTAGACTAACTTTGATGTTTTTTGGTGTTACTTTCAGCACTGTAAGTGCAAATGCCAATACGGCTCGGGCTAGAGGCCGTATTTATGAACCGATCTTTACGAAACTCCTTGGGTACCTTTGTTATCACCGTGGGACGAGAACGAGAGTTTTGGGGTCCGGTCCGAAATTCAAGATGGCCAGTGGCAGCCATTTTGTACAAAATTTGGTGAAATCAGATTTTTGCACAGAACTTCCATATGAAAGCGCTGATTTGAATAATTTTTTGTGTGAATGTTTAGTACCATGAGATAACTTAGGATACCTTAGGATCTTCTAGTGGACGCAGGCAGGTTCTGCCTCAATATCCGCATCTGTATTCCTTCTATTCGTCTTTTCCGGTTTTACATAATCTGCCTTAAAATTGTATTTCATGTCTATCTCTAACCAAAAGCTATCAAGTTTGATTTCAAAGCTCATTACTGTTTTACGGGTCATCAGTGCTTTTGGTAGGCCATTCCATATTTCAACTGATCTGTTCCAGAAGGCATTTTTCTTAATTTCCAAATTACTGTGTTTTTTCATCAACTTGTAGTCATGTCCTCTTGAGGTTCTGTTTGTACAGTATTGTAACATTGTTGAGGTTACTTCTTCGTCATATATATCATGGCTTATTTTAAATAATTCGATCATATCCCCACGTAGTCTTCGGTATTTCAAGGTGGGCATGCCTAGTTTTCTTAGTCTTTCTGGATATGATAGATCTTTTAATGATGGTACCTGTTTTGTTGCTCTCTTTTGAACTTTTTCAATGTTTGTTATGTCTTTCTGTTTATATGAGTTCCAGATACAGGCTGCATATTCTAAGTTTGGTCTGACGAGTGCTTGATACAGAGACTTAAAGCTTTTTTCATCTAGATAAGTATATGCTCTTATAATAATCCCCATGGTCTGGTTTGCCTTCAATGTCTGAGCCATAATGTGATCTTCAAAGCTCATATTGTTATCGACAACCACTCCAATGTCCTTTACTTTTGTGGATTTTCCTAATATTATCTTAACACCATCATTATTGGTTAAAAAATATTTTTTCTCGCAATCAGGCATCTTCTTATGTTTGGTTGATACTGACATTATCTTGCATTTGTTTGGATGGAATTTCAGCAACCATGTATCCGACCATTGCTGCAATGCTGATAAATCTTTTTGCAGAATCCTTTCGTCCTGTTTACTTTTTATTTCCCTGTAGATTTTTGTATCATCGGCAAAAAGGTATAATGGTGACTCAACACAATCTGGCATGTCATTGATATATATCACAAATAATATAGGTCCTAAGACACTTCCTTGAGGTATACCACTTGTTACTGATTTCCATTCCGAATGATACCCATTAACCATGACCCGCTGTCTTCTTTCCGCCAGGAAGTTTGTTATCCATATTTTTATTTTGCCTGTGATCCCATAGCTTTCCAATTTGTTGACGAGCCTTATGTGTGGTACCTTATCGAAGGCCTTCATAAAGTCCATATATATGACATCCAAGGTCTTTCCATCATCTAGAATAGAAGTCCATTCTTCCATCACTCTCATTAACTGTAATACTGTAGATCGACCCGATATGAACCAGTATTGTTTCTTGCTGAATAGCTTGAATTTTTTCATGTGGTCTACAATTTCTTCTCTTATTAGTTTTTCCATTAATTTACACATTATGCTTGTCAAACTAACAGGTCTGTAATTCCCTGGATCTGACTTCTGACCCTTCTTAAATAAGGCACTGATATTGGCCTCCTTCCACATAGATGGCACTTTTCCACTGTGTAGGGATGTGTTAAAGATAATCTGAATTGGTTTACTAAGTGTACTTCTGCATTCTTTTAGCACTTTGGGGTGGATTCCATCTGGTCCCTGTGATTTCTCTATATTCAGATCTTTCAAAAGATTTGTAATTTTTTCTACAGAGTAGTAGTTTTCCTCTATGTCCGGTACATCTTGAATTCGTGGTAATGTTGGTCTTTGAGTCTCGTTCTCTACTTCTTCAGTAAATACACTCACAAAAAATCTATTCAAGGCATTTGCTTTCTCCTCATCTGTTTTGGACACTGTAACTTTCCCGGAGCAGTCTGTTTCTTTCAGTTCGGAAATCCCCGTTATGACAATTCTTTTTGAATTCACGTACTGCCAGAATTGCTTCGGGTTTGACTTGATATTTTCTGCAATTAATTTCTCTTTATTTCTTTTTGCTTTTCTTACTAATCTCTTCACTTGATTTCTAAGTTTAACGTACTCTTGATATTTCTTTCCGTCCCTGGTCTCCATATATCTTTGCCAACATCTATGCTTCTTCTTAATTTTCTTGATTGTAGTTTCATCCAAGGAAGTACATTTGTGTTCTTTAATTAAGCCTGCTTTTCTCGTGCTTATCTTTGGTACATTCCTTTCAATGACTTCATTGTATTTTACCAAAAATTTGTTGAATAGAACATCAGGGTCTTCATCGGTGAGCATACTTTCCCAATCAATATTAAATTCAGTGTTCATTTTAGTATAATTTCCACGTGTATAGTTTCTGCGGTTAGTACTACATTTCTTTTCTTCAGTTTCACACTTGAATATATATTTTAGCACACAATGGTCACTTTTTCCAAGTGGGCTCTCATATTTAATGTCTTCAATCATTTCCTGTTCATTTGTCAAGATCAAATCCAGAATATTTGGATCATTGCTTCCTCGGCATCTAGTTGGTTTATTTACATGTTGTGTCCAAAAGCAATCTTTAATACAATCCACGAAAGCTGATCCTTCAACATCCATGGAGGTATATGTTGCCCAATCTATTTTTGGTAAGTTAAAGTCACCTGTGACCAATATATGTGTATATCCATTTTTTTCAGTCGCAATTTGTCGTAGTAGGTCTCTTAGGTTCCTGTTATTTTCCTCACTTGTATTGGGGCTTTTGTATATGCATCCCACTAGCAGTTTGTCTGTTTTGTTTTTTTTTATTTGTATCCATTTACTCTCTTCAAATTTGTTGTTTGCTTGTATATTTACTTCCTCAGCAGCCAATTCTGTCTTTGAGTATATAGCTATACCCCTTTTTTTGTCATTTTGATCTGTTGTGTTAATTACCAAGTCATATCCCTCAACTTGGAATTCAGCCTGCGCCGGAGTAAAACTACAGTTCTTCGGCAGTAGTTCGGTGATGGTTATTATATCTGGTTTATCTCCATCCGATAAGATTCTTGTTCTCAGTTCCTCTAGTTTATTCAATAAACTATCTGCATTTGTGTACAGGCAAACTAAACTTTTTTTTATCTTTTTTTGTTTTATTAAAATCCATGCCCATTGACTTATGTACATTCTTAACTTGTGGTTGATTTACAGTTTTAAAATCCTCCTTATTTTTTTTCAGGCTTTCCTTATTTTTACTTTCATGACTCGCCGATCCCATGGTGGTCCTCTGACCACAAACTTGAAGTCCCCCGACTTATTTTCTTCATTTAGTTTCCTCGCTTCAGTCTTCCTTTCTTTGTAATCTGCTCTTTCCTTTTTTGTCATGTCATGTTCGATGCTGATCTTGTTAAATTTATCCTCCGCATCCTTCAGATTTCTCAGATTTTTCATAATTTTCGTTTTGCCCTGCTCTTCTTTAAATTCGACTTTTATGGGCCTGCATTTCGTCACCTCTTCTTCTGTTATACGCTTTCCCAACCTTATAACATTTTTTACTTCGCTTGTATCAGCCTCCAAAATTTTACAAAGCTCTCCTATAAATGTTGTGTCTTCCCTTTTTCTTTCCATGCCATCGGTCGATTCACATTCCTTTACACCATAAATAATAATATTTTTTCTCCTAGCATCGCTTTCTCTCAGTTCTGAAATCTTTGTATCAATGTTTTCACCTTCATTTTCAGTTGATTCTATCTGGGTATTTTTGGTTGCACCCAGCATTTGTTGTACCTCTTCCTTATCTATTTTCTTTTCTATTTTTTCTTCTAGAGATATTATGCGGCTTTCAATTTTCTCCAAATATGCACTGCACCTTTCTTCTATCTCTTTCTCAATTTTGACGCTTTTCATTGCTTTTTCCTCACATTTCTCAGGACAAAACCAATGTAGATCTGATCGTTTGCTCAACATTTTATATTCATTTGACGTAATTTGCAGGCATTTTCTACAGTAGTGTCCTGTACATAATTCACACTCTAAGACCTCTGCTTTGTCTTCCGTGAACTTATTGTTGAATATTTTGCACGTCCAATATTTTTCTTCTTTATCATTCTTTGCAGACATCGTTTCGATTTCCCACTCTCTCTTAATGTCTATGAGCAATTTAAATGACTTTGTAGAGAAAAAGGGCAATCCCGATTTCTCTTAATGTTTATGAACAATTTAAATATCTTGTAGAGAAAAGAGTGCGATTTTTGGAAGAAAGAGCTATCCCGACTTCCAACCAGAATTAGATTCTACGTATCATTCTATAGATTCTAAGGAGCCACAGTCTTGCAAGTAATTTATTAGGATGAATACCATCTGTTAGTAGACTTGTGTTGATGTTTCTCATAGATTTCTTATTTTTATCCCCCCGAAAAAAAATTTCGGGGGATATAGTCGTCACGCGTTTTTTTTTGTCCGTCCATCCATCCATCTGTCCGTACGTCCGTCCGTTTACATTTCGTTTCCGGATGATAACTTCCCTTGAAATAGTTTGATTGTAACCAAACTTGATATGTGGCTTAAACATATAAAAATACAGGTCAAGTTCGAATCCGGGTTCATCCTGATTAATATTACCAGAGTTATGCCCCTTTTTAATTTAGAAAATCATGATTTTTGGTTTCCGGATGGACCACACTTTTTTCGGGGGGATCAGCTGCCCCATGGATGTGGCAGCCCTCTAGTTTGTTTTTGTAATCTCCACCTGGTCTTGGCTAATTTTTGGAGCAGGTATCCTATTCAGTTGTTTTGATTCCTTGTTGAGATCTTCTATCCTTCTATGCAATTCATTGTCTTGATTTTCCTGGCCTTTAGTTTCTCTGTGGGAATTACTTGTGTTCCATCTGTCTAATGAGTAGAAGGGACATTCAAGAAAAATTACTTCTGATCTTGGATTGACACGAAGAACCTTTCGTCGTAGATTTCTATATTCTTCTATAGTATTACTAACAGAAAATGTGGAGTCAAGACTTATAGTGTTTCCACTTTTAGTAGATATCTCACAGGTTCCAAACCAGAATATTATGATTGGCTTTGTTTCTGACCTAATATTATGTAACAGATGATCAATAATAATTGTTTTTCGTGTTGTGGTAGCCCCACTTTTGGCGATTATTTTTACTGGTACACAGTCATGTCTTTTAATTTCAGAGAACAATCTTTTCCCCTTGCTGTCTGCTACTAGAAATACCTTCCTCCTGCTTTCTAACAATCCATCTTCCTCTTCTTTGTCTTCTAATTTACTTAATTCTTTCTTAATTTTCTTCAGTAGAGTCATTTTTTCTATTCAATGTCTGATACGCCATATTGAATTTCGATGTGTTTTGGTCAGAGATAGACATGAGAATAAATATGAGAAAAACAATAAATTACGAAAAAAATGGCAATAAATTAATGATCTAAAAACCCAACTACAGAATTATATTTAAAAATTTCATTTTGATGCCTTCTCTTTTTGATGATTAATGAAGATTTACAATTTTCTTTTCCTTCCCGAAAAATTTCGTTTCCGCCTCGTAAACCGGAAGTTTACCGAAGGTTTTTTTCTCGTGCAGAAATTATGCAAATTAGTTGAACTTTGATTTTTTCAGTGCTACTTACAAACAGTAAGTACACATGTCAATACGGCTTGGGCTAGAGTCTGTATTTATGAACCGATCTTCACGAAACGTCTTGGATACCTTTGTTATCACCTTGGGACGAGAACGAGTGTTTCTGGGTGCGGTCCAAAATTCAAGATGGCTGCCAGTGGCCATTTTGTACCGAAATTAGGTCTAATCAGTTTTTTGTACACAACTTCTATACGGCTCAGGCTAGAGGCCGTATTTATGAACCGATCTTTACGAAACTTCTTGGGTACCTTTGTTATCACCGTGGGATGAGAACGAGTGTTTTGGGGTGTGGTCCGAAATTCAAGATGGCCACCAGCAGCCATTTTGTATCAAAATTAGTGCAATCAGTCTTTTGTACAGAACTTCAGTATGAAAGTTCTGATTTGAATAAATTTTTGTATGAATGTTTAGTAACATGAAATACATCACATATAGTACAGGTTTTTTTCTCGTGCAGAAATTATGCAAATTAGACTAACTTTGATGTTTTTTGGTGTTACTTTCAGCACTGTAAGTGCAAATGCCAATACGGCTCGGGCTAGAGGCCGTATTTATGAACCGATCTTTACGAAACGCCTTGGGTACCTTTGTTATCACCGTGGGACGAGAACGAGTGTTTTGGGGTCCGGTCCGAAATTCAAGATGGCCGATGGCAGCCATTTTGTACAAAATTTGGTGAAATCAGATTTTTGCACAGAACTTCCATATGAAAGAGCTGATTTGAATAATTTTTTGTGTGAATGTTTAGTAACATGGAATACATCACATATAGTACGTTTTTTTTTCTCGTGCAGAAATTATGCAAATTAGATGAACTTTGATTTATTCAGTGCTACTTATACACTGTAAGTGCACATATCAATACGGCTCGGGCTAGAGGCTGTATTTATGAACCGATCTTCACAAAACTTCTTGGGTATCTTTGCTATCACCTTGGGACGAGAACGAGTGTTTCTGAGTGCGGTTCAAAATTCAAGATGGCTGCCAGTGACCATTTTGTACCAAAATTAGGTCCAATCATTTTTTTGTCACAACTTCTATACAGCTCGTATTTATGAACTGATCTTCACGAAACTTCTTGGGTACCTTTGTTTTCACCTTGGGACAGGAATGAGTGTGTTTTGGGGTGCCTTTCTTATCACTGTGCTATGAGAACAAATATTTTGGGGTTCAGTCAGACCCACTCTGGGACTCAAAGATTTCTTTTCTATTTAGCATCTGACTGTCACCCATCTTTACAATACTTTACCTATACATTTGTTACAGGCTACGGCCAGTATTTATGTACAGACCGTTACAATACTTTATATGTACATTTGTTATCAGGTCATTACCTAGATGTTTGTCATTGCTGTGTCACATACTATACATGTACATGTCTTGACAAGTTGAGCTACAGTGTCATTGACACTTTCATTGGTAACCTACTATAGAACGATGACTTACAGATCAAGTTTCATTTACACTCTGTCCATCCATCCGTCAGTCGGTCAGTCAGTCAGTCTGTCGGTCATACTTTAGTTTTCTGGACTTTTTTTGGAAACGCTTCAGCGGAATGATTTCATTTTTGGTAACCTACTATAGAACGATGACTTACAGATCAAGTTTCATTTACACTCTGTCCATCCATCCGTCAGTCTGTCAGTCAGTCTGTCGGTCATACTTTAGTTTTCCGGACTTTTTTTGGAAACGCTTCAATGCAATGATTTCATTTTTGGTAACCTACTATAGAATGATGACTTACAGATCAAGTTTCATTTACACTCTGTCCATCCATCCGTCAGTCTGTCAGTCAGTCTGTCGGTCATACTTTAGTTTCCGGACTTTTTTTGGAAACGCATCAACGGAATGATTTCAGTTTTGGTAACCTACTATAGAACGATGACTTACAGATCAAGTTTCATTTGCACTCTGTCCATCCGTCAGTCTGTCAGTCAGTCTATCAGTCATACTTTAGTTTTCCGGACTTTTTTTGGAAATGCTTCAACGGAATGATTTCATTCTTGGTAACCTACTATAGAACGATGACTTACAGATCAAGTTTGAGTTTCATGCTGATTACATTATTCTTGTGTGAGTTATGGCCCTTGGAAATATGGAAAAGTGCCAAAATATCAGTTTTCGGGACTTTTTTTGGAAATGCTTCAACGGAATGATTTCATTTTTGGTAACCTACTATAGAACGATGACTTACAGATCAAGTTTGAGTTTCATGCTGATTGCCTTATTCTTGTGTGAGTTATGGCCCTTGGAAATATGGAAAAGCGCCAAAATATCAGTTTTCCGGACTTTTTTTGGAAACGCTTCAACGAATTGATTTCATTTTTGGTAACCTACTATAGAACGATGACTTACAGATCAAGTTTCATTTACACTCTGTCCATCCATCCGTCAGTCTGTCAGTCAGTCTGTCAGTCAGTCTGTCGGTCATACTTTAGTTTTCTGGACTTTTTTTGGAAACGCTTCAGCGGAATGATTTCATTTTTGGTAACCTACTATAGAACGATGACTTACAGATCAAGTTTCATTTACACTCTGTCCATCCATCCGTCAGTCTGTCAGTCAGTCTGTCGGTCATATTTTAGTTTTCCGGACTTTTTTTGGAAACGCTTCAACGGAATGATTTCATTTTTGGTAACCTACTACACAATGATGACTTACAGATCAAGTTTCATTTACACTCTGTCCATCCATCCATCAGTCAGTCAGTCAGTCTGTTGGTCATACTTTAGTTTCCGGACTTTTTTTGGAAACGCTTCAACGGAATGATTTCAGTTTTGGTAACCTACTATAGAACGATGACTTACAGATCAAGTTTCATTTGCACTCTGTCCATCCGTCAGTCTGTCAGTCAGTCTGTCAGTCATACTTTAGTTTTCCGGACTTTTTTTGGAAATGCTTCAACGGAATGATTTCATTCTTGGTAACCTACTATAGAACGATGACTTACAGATCAAGTTTGAGTTTCATGCTGATTACATTATTCTTGTGTGAGTTATGGCCCTTGGAAATATGGAAAAGTGCCAAAATATCAGTTTTCGGGACGTTTTTTGGAAATGCTTCAACGGAATTCATGCTGATCACATCTAGGTTATAACATTTGGAAAATTATTAATGCTCATTAGTCCGGTAGGGGACATTGTATTGCTTCAGCGATACGTGCGCTCTTGTTTGATTGTGGATTAACTTTTGTACCATCAACAAAGCCTAAAACTGGTAATCAGACAAACATACCATCGCATAACTAATTTTCTTAGGCAAATGAAATTAGCAGACTGCTTTAGAACTCCAGTGGTTGGAAACTTCCTTTTACAGAATCATCTGGTTGGTCACCCCCAGATAGTGATGCAGATCCCGAAATTATTGAGGTTAACAAATGAATCCTCCAAAAGGTGTTCAGCATGAACATACTCTTCGATAAAGACAGTTTAACAGCTGGTGAATGGAGAGACCTGTTACGTCCACTTTTGAAGTAATTGACCACTTTTGTAGTAGCTCACCACTTTTGAAGTAAAAATCAACCACTTTTGAAGTAGCTCACCACTTTTGAAGTAGCTCACCACTTTTGCAGTAACCATCGCCCACTTTTGAAGTAAAATGAGGTCTCCACTTTTGCAGTAACCATCGCCCACTTTTGAAGTAAAAAAACAAGGTCACCACTTCTGTAGTAATATTTTGACCACTTTTGAAGTAAAACAATTTCCCATTTCTCATGGCTATGGGACTTAGAAAATTTTGACCCAAATCTTTTCATTTCATTTTTTTGCACGAAACAATCAGAATTTGATCAGAGTTTTCTTTTTTACCTAAACTCCCCTTGCTTTTATGCTCCCGATAGCATCTTAAATCCCGATTGTCTGGACGTCCGTCCATCTGGGTCAACTAATGCCGAAAGGAAGATGAACCAAGAAATCATGAGGACTTAATCTAAAAAGCTAGATTCCGGCCATCATTTTTTGATGGTGTGCAATGGTCTAGTGGTTTAGGTGTTGGACTCCTGATTCCTAGGTGGTATTGCCGAGGTTCGAATTTCTGACTGAATGAGCTGAAGAGGTATGAATTAAACCTCTTAGAATAAAGATTTACATTTGAATAAAACGAAAACTATAGCACAGATATTAACTTGTCAACTTCCATTGACACAGTGGCTACACTTGCCATTTTCTAACAAAATAGAAGGTATATATTTCAATATTTGCAACTTATGGAACAATAGAAACTCAGAATAAATTGAGAATCAAAGGACACATGTTTTTGAACAGCATATTTATTTCGTATTATTTCACTTATTCTACATAACAAATTAAGGGTACATTTACACTCGTCGAACAGTGGTTTTAAATCTTTTCGAAATTTAGAATGTATAGCAGCACGCGCTTCATCAAAACATTTGGGTAGATTAAGTGCCATTCCTGTTTACAGGAAGAATATTACTCAGTGTACTTCCACCCCACCAAACTCCACCCTACCACATCCCATCCCACCATTCACTGACCAACAATTTCGTCACAATATCACAAATTACCACAGAGCAACATGCTGTAAACATATAACGAGGAGACACTGCCTATTGGTATATAGTACCGACTTCAATTCTACAGAAGCCCTGACGAATGTCCTGATACTTAATGCACTACTTAGATCCATCAGCCGTACTCTCCAACCATAACAACTTCAGTGCAAGTTTCATAAAAAATCCGTCCAATAATTTTATGCCAGGTATGGGCTTCTGTAGCCTAACCAAATGGTATTTGACAAGTGTCACAGCAAATATACAAATGTGCTCTGATAGGTGCAAACTGTTTAATCTGCGATTGTGCACCAGTTGTTTGCTGCTGGAGTTGTTAAAATATATTTATGTAATATCAGGCTAGTCCACACAAATTCAAACTCCCATATATTGCAAATTTATATAGGGGTGATTTCTTATGAAACTTTAACTGGCATGACTAGGGGCAGAGGGCAACAAAAGAAGAAAACTTTTTTACGTATAGCAGTCCTTTAGGCGAAAGCAATACTCTTATGCAGGGAGTGGAATGTTTGTAGTTACATATCTGTAATTAAAAAAATGTGTATAATTGCACAAATAATTATTGAACCCTGTACCAATCTTAAAAAATAAATATAATCATGAATGATTGCTTCAAAATGTCTTGCTTTACGAGCCGACCTGGCCGTATCAGCTAAACTTGATAAATGCTTAATAAGCTTTAGCTGATAAAAGTTCCAAGGCTTTGTCCTCCTTGCAGTAATAGAAAAATTATAGAACCGGTGCCGATATTTTCAGTGTTGAATACATAACATGCTTGATTGTTATTAAAAAAATAAAAAAATTTAATGACCGAACGGTTGGATATGCCTTTAAACCAAGAAAATTAAATTTATTTTTTATCTTGTATGTTAGTACGGAAGCGTGGAAGGGACATTGGCTGCCAATATTTATCTCGCCTTGGCGAGATATTATCTCGCCACCCCGAGACATTTATTTCGCTGCGGCGCTATAATTATTTAGTCGAGACGAGATATCTCGCCGTGTCGAGAGAATAATAACTAGCCGCCGCAAGTTAATTATCTCGCCCCGGCAAGTTATTATCTCGCCATGGCGAGATAAAGTAATTTTGGCAGCCAAATGTCCCCTATAAACTACCAACGTGGAAGGTACATTTATGTTTCCAATATTTGTCTCGCCGTGTCAGGTTAATTGTCTCGCCACGGCAAATTAATTATGTCGCAGCGGCTAGACAATACCTTGAGACATCAAGACAAATACTGATAGCCAAATGATGGTTCTTGATAACTCTCTTGAAACTGTAATCTAACAGCCATAGCTTTGCCCCAAAACTCTACCTCCACACACATTTCGAGGTTGATGCAGTGCACAAATTACCACGATCAAGGGGCTCAAGACACCTACTTTCTGACTCATTCCTACCCTGGCCAACTCACCCTCACAAGGGGCCCTTGCAGGTGGTTCATAGTATTCTGGCCACACAACTCCTTCAGCCCTGTGGCTCAACATGACACAGCCTTACCATTCTTCTCATGTGTGACCTGAAGAAGTTTGATCCACCCAGTAGTCTACCCGGCGAACCAACATACTAACGATGACCTCATAACAAAAATCCAGTCAAAGAGACCCGATCACATCATCTTCCTGACCCACTTGTCAGTTCCATTGACCCTTTTCAGAGATTCCACCCCAATCCAAGTATAATACGCTGACCCAAAGGCAGACTGTTCCCGATGACTGACTGAGAAAGGAGTGGGATGACTTTTGAAAATATTGGGGAAATGACCTAAAAACTTAAATTTTGTATGAAAAATGCACCTATATTCTAGAAAGAAGAGGCCAAATTTTCCATCTGGGGTGGCCATAGTGGGCCCTATTAGCCTCGTGCCTGATAACACAGTCACCTACTCATCCCAAAGACACCTCACAACCCAGTTGTCAACACACCCATACCTACGAACTTGGAGACTTTCCTCCAAACCGACTGAGTCGCCCGACATGTCCCGGTGATTTAACACCCATATCTTCTGACTCAATCCAGTGATCCAACACGACTCAGTAACATAAAATGCCTGCCTTCAAACATGATGGGCCACTCCAGTCATTCATTCCAAGGGCGACACAGTCACTCGACCTGTTCCTGTAACCATCGAAGCCAACCACGACCAAGTGGCCCACTATCTCTGCATACCCACCCATTGATTTTCATCCCCCTCAGCCGCATCTATGTGACTCAACCCAAAACTTGTACCCCACAACGATGAAGTGACGTCAACACACAACTCTGACAACCTGGTGGCCTAACCTCCCCCATCCCACAACCTATTCGATCTCATTCAAACTCCCATATTTTTATACTGTACCAATGACCCAGACATAGCTGGTGCTAACTCTTAAAATATAGGGCCAAACACAAATTTTGCCCCCCAATCCCCAAAATTTTCATCTAAAACCGTCTATTATGGTATTAAGAGACATACATGTAAATTCTAATTTCTTCATCATGGATTGAAGGATTTGATCTATGTTGATCTACTATTTCAGAAGTTCTAGGCCCTCCGCCTTTTTACGATTCAGCTAAGTCTAGGTCATTGGTTACAGTATAAAAATATGAAAAAAATTATAGTAATTTGTATATTTTTTATACTTACCAGTGACCCAGACAGAAATGGCCCTCCCATGAGTGGGCAGTACAGGGCACTCATACCTCCCCGCTGAATTATTTTCATCTTTTTAGCTGCGACTAGCAGCTCTATAAGTGGCAATGTCGGTCTGTCGGTCTGTCTGCTGGTCTGTCGGTCTGTCTGTGATCAACGAGTTTCATGTCGGTCTGTCTGTGACCAACGAGTTTCAAAACTGAATAACTTTTGAAATACTTGATGGAATGACTTTATATTTGGCATGTAAGCGTATCTTATTGATGTCTGTCTAGTCACTGTTCAATGCATGTGTTGTTCCAAATATTTTTCTTGGAGTTATGGCCCTTATTTTTGTGAGATTGCACCACCTGTCGCAGCTACGGCGTCGATGTCACAATTTTTTCTGCAAAGAATGATTTTATTGGCGCCAGATTTGGTGACTTCCTGGCATCTGTGCATGCGAGGAGGGTAAAATGTATGGAGGGCCAGTTAGGACTTCTAATTTTCGGTTTTGCATGCAAATTTTGGGGAATGGGAGGCAAAATTTGTGTTTGGCCCTAGATATTTTTGGGTAAGCACCAGCTAAGTCTGGGTCATTGGTAAGTATAAAAAATAAATAAATTACTATAAATTTTTTTCATTTTTATATGCCCGTTTTGAAAAAATGGTCGTTTTATGGTATACTGCTGTCTGTCCATCTGTCCGTCCACCTTTCCACACATCGTACAATAACTCGAAAATGCTTCAAGCAGTTTTTGTGATTTTTTGGTGGAAAGTATATGTTGATGGAAGGAAGCTCCCTTTCGATTTGTGTCACTGTCCGATTTGTCATTCCAGAGTTATGGGACTTTATTCGTCAAAATATAGGCAATTTTCCACATGTCAGACAATAACTTGAAAATGCTTTGAGCAATTTTCATGTTTTTTTGGTGGCAAGTATATGTTGATGGAAGGAATCTCCCTTTCTATTTGTGTCACTGTCCAATATGTCATTCCAGAGTTATGGGACTTTATTCGTCAAAATATAAGCAATTTTCCACATGTCGAACAATAACTTGAAAATGCTTCGAGCAATTTTCATAATTTTTTGGTTGCAAGTATATGTTGATAGAAGGAATTTCCCTTTCGATTTGTTTTGCTGTCCGATTTGTCATTCCAAAGTTAAAATTAATAATGGGCATATGCACTCATGGCGCAGCTGGTTATTCTTGTCTGAAGTAGTTGGCATGCTTCACCCTTTTGTCTGAACAGGGTATCAGAGTATAAAGTTCATTCTCAAAGCATACCTTAGATGTGTGTGCCATTGAAAGAAGTGTAAAGAAAAACAGATGGCCACCATAAAGCCATCTTGTAATTTTTTGTCCCTAAAACTCACATGTATCATCATTTTATTGCATCTGAATAGGGCACCAAGTTTTACAGTTCAGTTTTGAAGCATCTCTGAGTCACAAGTGGTAATGAAAAAATGTGGCACTATAACAATACATCTAAAATGGCTACCATATGGCCATTTTGATGTTTCATCATCTGAAAATGAATAAGTTTTTTTTAATTATATCATTATGCACATAAATACTACATTTATGAAAATTATAAGCATTAATTACAAGATTATCAAGATTTAGTGTTCGGATAGAGGAACAGACAGAAATATCTAACTTCAAAAGTCTTCTCTTTGGTCATTTTGAATTTTTTTACAAAAATATTAATTATCTTGGTTTACCTGATCAATTTACCAAATTTTTTAGTTCATTCTCAAAGTATCTCTAAGCCACATTTTTTGTGAAATAAGTACCTTTGAAGAACAACAAAAATAGCTGCTGTTCGACCATCATTGATTAGCATCATCTCATGCTATCTGAACAATATACCCAATTTCAATGTTGAGCTATGAGTTCTAACACAAAAATTTTCTATGAAATAGAACACGAAAGGCTGACAATGAGCCATCTTGAACTAACTCCATGTCCCAAACAAGAGGATTTTCGTGAGGGGAGGATGGTCGTGCTTCCTTAGAAGAAACACAACTGGTAAAACTTGACTCCCTCCTCCTCCAATGTTCTCTATGGAACCTTTCCCACAACAGTTTGGCTTTCATAACCATACTGTAGAAATACATTAGGGAGCCGTCCAAAATGAAAATATATGTTTGGGGTGGTGGGAGGGGGTAGGGCATAGATTGGAGGTGAGAAACTTCTAAAAAATAACAGGAAGAACCCTACATATCTTTAGCTCAACTTTGAGCTTTTGTCATGGCTCGTCGTCCGTCTGTCCGTCTGGCCATCTGTCCGTACGTCAACAATTGGATACGGCTCGGGCTAGAGGCCGTATTTATGAACCGATCTTTACGAAACTTCTTGGGTACCTTTGTTATGACCGTGGGACGAGAACGAGTGTTTTTGGCTATGGTCCAAAATTCAAGATGGCTGCCAGCCGCCATTTTGTACCGATGTTGCAGAAATCTGTATTTTTATACTGTACCAATGACCCAGACATAGCTGGTGCTAACTCTTAAAATATAGGGCCAAACACAAATTTTGCCCCCCAATCCCCAAAATTTGCATCTAAAACTAAAGAAAACATGTCCTGAAAGGCCCTCCACACTTCGCCCCTACTGCGCATGCGCAGTGTCAAGGACGTTCCGAAATTGGCGCCATTTATCATTCTAAGTTTGGCCCTTCATCAGTTAACATCTGACTGATCTTTGTGCTTTTAAATCTCAGTTTAAATGATGCCAGACACATAAATATTAGTGAAATGGTGATTCTAAGGAGGATAGAAAAGGAGGAGAGGAAAAGAATGTGTGACAGAATATTATCAGGGCTGTAACTTAAAATTTTTTAATGAAATTATGTTAAGTTACCTATTTTCAAGGCAGCAGCCATTTTGTTGTCATTCTGATTATTTAGTTACACTGTTTTTTCAAGTGTTTTTCCTCTCTCCCTGTCCTTTAAGTTCCCCCTTGCTATTCTCCCATGCTTTTGGCATAATTTCTGTAATTATTATTACTAAAATTTCTTGGGAGTTTTACCTGTATAACAGAATGAATTCTGTTCTTTCCCCATGTTTACGTCTTCACCTACGGGTGGTTAGGCGTTGTGTTCTGCATCTACCATCTGATGTTCTGCAGTTTCTTCCCTGGAAGTCTCTGTTTTGCATCAGATAGTGTATTTTTGGTAACTGATTTCGGGCCTGGGTGCCTGGAGTCTTATTTTAGTGTTTTTACACTCATTGTTTACATTTACAACAGCCCTCTGTGTGAGGGGGGGATTTCTAAATAATAATATCTTTATGTTATTTTAATCATAACTAGATACATTATTATTGTTCGTAAGTGTTGAATAAATTGTTTAAAATATTTTTAAATTTTTTGTCCACACTTAGGCTTGGGATCCATTGGGGCTCAACGTTACTTTTCAGAAACTTGGGCTGTTCTGAAAAAATATTTTTTCAAAATATTTTGATTTCAATTATTTTTTCTATATTAATGGATCATATTATTATTATGTATTTTGATTGCCAGGGGTTAGTGCGAGTACCAGGACTTGTTTTCTTTTCACATTGAAAGGATATTGATCAATTGTTTTAAGAGGAAGTCTTCCTCTGACCTTATTATCATTCTATATGTGGTCAGTGTACTCGCATTAACTCCTGTTCTGTATCGTATGATTTCGATGACAATATGGGAAGCGTATGTCACGATATGTTGTTGGGGATTTGGACACTCCGGTCCTTTCCCCGCAGGGTCACTCTACTTTATCAATTTCTATTTCAGACGATCAAGATTAGGGTGATGTATCTGTGATGTCTTCCAACAGTGTGCCTCCGTCGTCACAATTAATGAAGGGCTAGCGGAAAAGTGCTCATGTAATACGCCAATTTCCTAAGATCACCCTAGTAGGTTCGACGGCCTTTGACGTCCGCTAGCTCGCCCGGTGTAGCGTCCATTCACCGAATGGTTCGGCAGCCGGGTTCGTCCGTTGCGGTCTAGAAGGAATTTTGGGGTGATGCGAGCACTATAAAATTAACTTAATGCACACCCAGTGACGGCGGATCGGAGGGAGAACGCAGGAAGCCTTTAGTCCGGTTCATAGCTCGTTCCGGTCCATCCGGACGGCAAGCGAGAGAGGCCCCTCTCTCGTTCAACAACATCTGGCCCCAGATGTTGTGGTACAAATGTGTCGTTAGCGGAGCATACGTCCGTCGCTCGGGACGCTCCGTTGTATAGGCAGTCCGCTGAGACTGCTAAGGCTTCCTCTTCTCGTCAGCGCACACGACCGCACCTTGGCTGCGTGACCGCCGATATATTACCAGCTTCGCCGATCAAGGATTCTTCGGCGACCAGGTCACACCATCCGGCAGCCAGGGATTCGAGACCGATGGACTCCGGACGTTCGCATAGGAAAAGTATGCGGGAGCCATCTGATGCGGAGCTGCCCTCGGCGAAGCAGCGATAGACTGCGCCTCCGCAGGTCTCGACGCCGGACATTCTTGTGCACATAGCACAGCTTATCGCAGCATCCCAGCAGCCGACAGAAACGGTGTCGGATCGATAATTATCCGACAGCGCTGGGTCGGTAGCCGGGACTCGAGGCCTGCAGACTCCGGACGTTCGCATAGGAAGTGTGCGGGAGTCAACGTACACGGAGCTTCCAGCGGCAATGCATCGTAAGTCCGCTACTGCACAGGCCTCGGGAACGGACGTGCTTTCCTTAATAGCACAGTTTATCGCAGCATCCCAGCATCAACTGAATCTGTCGCATATATTTTATCCGACGATGCTGGGTCGGGACGCTCCGCGGAAGCGGGTACGGACGTCCGAAAGTTTCATCCGGTCCGACGGGATACCGAAAGGGATTCGGTAGATTTCAAGCTTTCCCTTTCGGAACAACATATGCTGCGATGCCGGATAAGAAACTGATAGCGTCGGTGGACTTAGAAATTTTTTGGTTCGGTTCAGGGACATCGTCCCTCAGTTCCGACATAGTCCAATAATGTCACACAAACTTTCGAATTATTGAACGACGCTATATATATTATTATTTTATGCTTGCTATCCAAGCATTTCTGGTTTCTTGTTCGAAGAGTTATGGAGATGTCTTTCAAAAGTGTGCCTCTGTCGTCATAGTTAATGAGGAGTTAGCGGCAATAAGTGCTCATGGAATATGTCTATCGCTTACGGAGTGACATTCGCTAGCTCACCCGGTGTAGCGTACATTCATCGAATGGTTCGGCTGCCGGGTTCGTCCGTTGCGGTCTAGGAAGGAGATTTGGGTGATGCGAGCACTTTAATTACTTTAGTACTCACCCAGTGATGGCAGATTGAGGACAGATCGGAGGAAGCCAACAACATAGGGGACCGCATGTTGTGGTTCAGATATTTTACTTTCGGAGCATATGTCCGTTGCTCGGGACGCTCCGTTATATTGACAGTCCGAGAGACCGTCTTTAATGCTTCCTCATCCTCACAGCAGGGCACACAACCGCACATTGGCTACGTGACCTCGAGTATCCGATCGGTTTCGGCATTCAGTGATTCCACAACGAATAGGTCGCGCCATCCGGTAGCCAAGGGACACGAGGCCTATACACTCCGTTCGCTCACATATTGGAAGTATGCACGGGGGTAACGATCTCGGAGCTTCCTGCGGCAATGCATCGTAAGACCGCTGCTCCTCAGGCCTCAGTGACGGACGTGCTATCCGAGTTAGCACAGTTGTTTCGCAGCATCCCAGCAATTGACGGTTTCTCGGTCGAATCAGGAATTATCCGACGGCGCTGGGTCGGTGCGGTCCGCGGTTGCATCAAGCTACGGACGACCGAACGCTTTATAGGGTCCGACAGGATGGCGAAAGGGATTCGAAAGATTTCGAGTTTTCCCTTTAGTAGTATCGGAAGATGCCTTTCATATCTTCTGGCATTTCTTCCAGTGATTCTTTTTCGGACTTCATTGCTGCGATCTTGGATAAGAGACTTATAGCGTCATTGGACTCGGATTTTTTCGATCGGTACAGGGACTTTGTCCCTGACTTACCGACGCAGTCCAATATTGTCATTACAACATGTGTTTTATTTTTCGACGCTATATATTTATATATATATACAAGCCTGCTACTAAGCATGATAGTTTAGTTTCTTGTCCGCGTGGCTCATTTCTGCCATTTTATCTTTTTTACATATAGTTTATTTTGGCAGAGCAGGGCATACCGAGAGTTCATATGCGTCTAGACGGTGTGATTAAAGACTGCATATATTCTTTTTCGCCGTTTATGTCTTTTCCAATTTCAATGTTGGGAACGACATTATGTATAGTAGACTTAACTTAGACGCTTTATTATACGTAATCCACCTTACTGAGGCGTTATCATTACGTCTTCAAGAAAAGATTTACGGGATATTATTCTCAATGTAATTTCTTTTGAGGGCAGTAGTTTGTTCACGTATAACTCCGCCCTTCAGTGGCTGATTGGAGTTGGTTAGACGTGATGCAGCCCTAGCTACATCCACGCGTGGATAGTAGGTTAAGAACTCTCTCAGAGTCGCTTCGTTCTCGGAGGAGCTTCTCTTCGACGGCAACTTTCCGGCAATCCATGAATTGCTTGATTTATACATTCTCTTGTCTATCTAGTGTTACAAGAGATTCAGACTGGGGCAAACATTCGGTGGTTGACTCAGAGAGTGCCGCCGCAGTTGCCGGACCCGAGTGTGGCTGTTATGACGGTTGCCAGTCAAACAGATTGGGATATATACTGATCCCTACGGATTCGAAGTGCCAGGGTCTTTGGGTTCCGCAGTCTTTTAGCTATCAGTTTAACTTCCGCGGAATAATGTTTTTTAGGCTTTCTTTATGTCATTGCATGAACATTATTCAGAAACGCATGCCCAAATTCCTGTCCTTTAATTCGACAGTAGTGGCGTATCTCCGGAACCAGGGAGGCACTCTTTCGTTTCCGTTATTCAATTTAATGGAAAGAATCCGTCTGTTGGTTATAGTACACCAAGTTCAGTTTTGATCCGTCATATTCTGGGTCATCTGATTGTTTTATCGCACTCCCGTTCTCTTACGGGTCGCTTGTTGCTGTCAGAATGGACTCTCAACAAACAAGTATTCAATCAGATTTGCTATCTATGGGAGCGCCCAATGATGTTTTATTTATGACACAGCTTGCTAATCATTTGCAGACGTATGTGTTGGCTTGTCCAGATCTCTGAGCTAATACTGTTAACGCTCTATTGATCTATAGGACGGAATGATAGGATACGCGTATCCTCCGGCGCTGTTGTTTTAGCAGGTATTGCTAAGATAAACAACCACAATACATTTCTGTTGATAGCATCTCTATCTTCACAGAGATCATGAGTAATTTACTCTCTTGTCTACTGTGGATCTTAACGTGAAATATTCCTCTATGTGAGGATCTTTTTTCACTGGGTAAATCGTGTCGTCTTTATCACAACCAGCAAGGTCGCAACCTTCATGTATTCCATTGTGTGGTCCGTATTGCATTGTAAGCACTGTACTGGACGAGCTTTGGACGCGATTTCTTACTATAGGAGATCCTCTTCTTCGCTATTCTATGCGACTAAAGTGGAGGCTCTTCCGTCGTGGTGTAGGGATCATTATGTTCTTATGGTTGATCCCTCCATACTACTCATTGCTATTTTTTAGTATACTTGTTTCACAAGATCTACTGCAGCCTGTTGTTATTTAGGTTATAGGTTTATGTTACCTCATACCTATGCACTCTACGATAGTTTACAATTGAGTCTTTTGTCTCTTTATCTAAGTCAGTTAGTAACTTTTTGATAAATAGACTTAGAATCTTTAGATTAAATTCCTATACGGATTTTAACTTCAGGTTCTTATTTAGCTAAGTAATCATTTGAGCCTCTGGAAACAGTAGTTTTCAAATTCTGACCTTTTAGACAGTAATTCTGTTGATTTCTCTTTTACTGTAGAGTCAGTGAGTTTCATGCACTATCGATGGATGATTTTCACTTTCATAGTTTCGGAATCAATACTTCCATTACTATTTAGGTTGGATTGTTGCATAAGAGTTAGGCTCCTATTATCCGGAACCTATTATTTTAAGGTCCTTCCGTCTTCGTATGGGCATAGGCCTTTACTCTTTCCGGGTACAGTTTATGTATTTATAAACAGATATCTGTTTATTACAAGGGCGTAAGCTTCTTCTCTCTTTGATGTCTAGTAGAAGGACGTTACGCTCCATTTTATTGTTAATGGATTCTATTAACTAGCGTACTGCTTATGGTATATCATTGGCTTAGCAGTTGTGCTTAAGATTTCGGCTCATGAAGTAAGAGTTCTTCTACTTCTTGGGCTTACATTAATAGTGTTGCTATTATAGATTTTTGAAGGCTGCTCATTGCGCTCAGCCATCCATTCATGAATTTTATCTCAGAAATATCGAGTCCATTTCTGGAGGCCTCTATTGTTAGGTCTATTATCTACTGCTCAGAATGTCATTCACTTAACAGTTGCTACTATAGCTAGGTAGGCTGTCTGTTTCGGCAGTGTCTCCGTTCGGCTGCCCTCTTTGCTCTGGGCTATTTGACCCAGGGCAAGAAAAAGGGGGGGGGGGGGAGGGTGTTCCCTTGGGTCACCTGTTTTTACTATGAAAACAAGGGGATACCTCCTCCGGAGTTAGTAATTCTGAGCTGTTATTGGGATGGTTGTTTAGTGAGAAGTTTAAGTTTATAAAATTCATTCAAGTCTTAGTTTTTAAAGTATAGCTTTTGAATATTGCATATGTCAACGGACATGATTATGCAATTCTCACACACTTTTAGGAGTTTAAGAGTCTCTATTCTCTAGACTTACTTTATTATTGGCTTACTTTAAAAATTATTAGTATAAGGATTATTGGATATTAATAGAGTACATGGATGTATGAAGCTCAATTTTTGGAAGGTGTTGTATCTTTCTAATTTATCATAAATAAGAAAGATACATGTAAGGCCTATTACTTCTTTTCCCTACAGGGGATGACTCTATTTTATTTTATTGAGCGTATTCCATTTTGCTCTATTTTATTTTATTGAGCGTATTCCATTTTGCTCTATGTCCTTGGCCCTCCAGCCTTTTTACTATTCAGCTATGTCTGGGTCATTGGTACAGTATAAAAATGTTAAAAAATTTATAGTAATTTATATATTTTTTATACTTACCAATGACCCAGACGGGGATGGCCCTCCCAGGAGTTGGGAACTCTTGCCTCCCCGCTGAGTACATAGCGCTTACCAGGCACTGGTTATTAGAATGATAAATGGCGCCAATTTCGGAACGTCCTTGACACTGCGCATGCGCAGTAGGGGCGAAGTGTGGAGGGCCTTTCAGGACATGTTTTCTTTAGTTTTAGATGCAAATTTTGGGGATTGGGGGGCAAAATTTGTGTTTGGCCCTATATTTTAAGAGTTAGCACCAGCTATGTCTGGGTCATTGGTAAGTATAAAAAATATATAAATTACTATAAATTTTTTAACTTTTTGCACAGAACTTCCATATGAAAGCGCTCATTTGAATAATTTTTTGTATGAATGTTTAGTACCATGGGATACATCACATATAATACGGGTTTTATTCTGATACGTAACTTATGCAAATTAGACTAACTTTGATGTATTTAGTGTTACTTTCAGCACTGTCAGTGCAAATGCCAATACGGCTCGGGCTAGAGGCTGCATTTATGAACCGATCTTTATGAAACTTCTTGGGTACCTTTGTTATGATCGTGGGATGAGAACGAGTGTTTTTGGCTCTGGTCCGAAATTCAAGATGGCTGCCAGCCGCCATTTTGTACCGACAATGCAGAAATCTGTTTTTTTGCACAGAACTTCCATATGAAAGTGCTGATTTGAATAATTTTTTGTATGAATGTTTAGTACCCTGGGATACATCACATATAATACCGTTTTTTTTCTCGTGCATAAATTATGCAAATTAGACTAACTTTTATGTATTTAGTGTTGCTTTCAGCACTGTAAGTGCAAATGCCAATACGACTCGGGCTAGAGGCCGTATTTTTGAACCGATCTTTACCAAACTTCTTGGGTACCATTGTTATCACCGTGGGACGAGAATGAGTGTTTTTGGGTCCGGTCCAAAATTCAAGATGGCCGCTGGCAGCCATTTTGTTCAAAATTAGGGGAAATCAGATCTTTGCGCAGAACTTCCACATGAAAGCGCTGATTTGAATAATTTTTTGTATGAATGTTTAGTACCATGGGATACATCACATATAATACAGGTTTTTATCTCGTGCAGAAATTATGCAAATTAGATGAACTTTGATTTTTTCAGTGCTACTTACACACAGTAAGTACACATGTCAATACGGCTCGGGCTAGAGGCTGTATTTATCAACCGATCTTCACAAAACTTCTTGGGTACCTCTGCTATCACCTTGGGACGAGAACGAGTGTTTCGGAGTGCGGTCCGAAATTCAAGATGGCTGCCAGTGGCCATTTTGTACCGAAATTAGGTCCAATAAGTTTTTTGTCACAACTTCTATACAGCTCTTATTTATGAACTGATCTTCACGAAACTTCTTGGGTACCTTTGTTTTCACCTTGGGACAGGAATGAGTGTATTTTGGGGTGCCTTTGTTATCACTGTGCTATGAGAACAAATATTTTGGGGTTCAGTCAGACCCACTCTGGGACTCAAAGATTTCTTTTCTAGTTTAGCATCTGACTGTCACCCACCTTTACAATACTTTACCTATACATTTGTTACAGGCTATGGTCAGTATTTATGTGCAGGCCGTTACAATACTTTATATGTACCTTTGTTATCAGGTCATTACCTAGATGTTTGTCATTGCTGTGTCACATACT
The DNA here is from genome assembly GCA_031216915.1 of Pictodentalium vernedei. Classification (NCBI taxonomy): domain Eukaryota; kingdom Metazoa; phylum Mollusca; class Scaphopoda; order Dentaliida; family Dentaliidae; genus Pictodentalium; species Pictodentalium vernedei. The sequence goes on from CM062297.1 coordinate 748,744,498, forward strand.
ATACATGTACATGTCTTGACAAGTTGAGCTACAGTGTCATTGACACTTTCATTAGATCCTTGTGCCAAAGGTCAAGGCCTCAGTGACTTTGAAAGTTTATTGGTCCCGATCGAAACCAAACTTGACATGTCATCAAATACAGGTAATCTTATCTGTATTATTTGAGTAAATAATACCAGCAGTGGCTGTGTTAATTTAATGTAATATATTACCAAGGTTACTGTATTAGGGGGATCTTTCAGGGGGATTTGCCACTGTTGGCTGCTACCTCTAGTTGAATATGGAAGGAAATGTTTACTATAAGGCTTGTTTCTGCTTCATGCATTATTGCACCCTGATTGCAGTAAGTGGAAGTATTTGGGGAGGTTAAGGTGGTACCTGTAATTCTTATCAGTGTTTGTGCCCACTACAATTTGATTACTATATCTGAACATTAATTCTGTTAACTTTTCTAACCATACATTTATGCCAATATCTTGAAGCTCTCCATTAATGACCCAGTATACTGTCTCCTCCAGTACTGCTTGGGAGGTGTGAATTGGAATGAGCAATAGTCCCAGTTCTATGAGGACCATCAGAACAAACCCACAAATGAACTTTTTACAAATTAATAGTATAAGGAAGTCACTTTTTAACTTTGAGTATCAGTAGAAACACAAAAAAAAATCTGCTTTGAATGCTCTAATATTTGAAATGAAACATTTTTGTCAAAATAAGGTATAAATATGTTCCATTCAACTCTTTTGTGCTTCTTGCTTTGAGTGTAGGTCTGTCCCTCCATTTATTGTATTCTGCTTCAATTGTTGGGAAGTGCTGACCTAAAAATTGGTTCATTACTGTTTTATTATTTTCTCTGCAGGAGACATACCTTAGCTTATGTTCCAAGCAGTGGTAAAATGTACTCATTTGGTTTGAATGGAAATGGACAGCTAGCAATAGGTGATACAGCCAACAAAAATAGTCCTTTTCCATCTTGTTGTTCTTTTTTACCTGCACACAGAGAAAGTATGCAAGTAGATGGTTCGGAACATTCCCAGTACTATCATTTAAAGAGGATATTCAGTGGTGGTGATCATGCTTTTGCAATAACGGTATCTAGTGAGGTATGTAAATTGTAACCATTTTATAGCAGATTTTTTTCTTTTTTAACCCGCTGAGTATTTTCAAAATATTTTTCATCAAATCTAGTGATGGCTGCTGTGAAAATTAATCTAAATATATGTCAAGAAATCATTGGTCAAAACGTTCATTCAATTTACAGGGAAGAAATTTAGTTAAATGTGCCAAAATTTCACTTATTTCATTTGCAAGGGATTTTGTATCCTGGCATGGAATATCCACCAGCAGTATGCAGGGAGTTAAAACCATAAAGTCCTGGGCAGTTTTCCACATTTTGTCCACATGTGATAAGCTGGGTCTTTTGGCTTAGCTGCCTATAAAGACAGTTTTTAGCTTACCAAAGGGAGCTAAACTTACCACTTGCCATCCGACGTCATCGTCTGTCCGGATTCGTGAACATTTTTCAAACGACTTCTCCTCTGAAACCGCTAGGTCGTTTTGCTCGAAACTTGGTATGGATGTTCATTACCATATGTCAATTCAAGATTGTTCAAATGAAATGGACATGCCCACTTGGGGCTCCATAGTGGGCATAACTCCGATAGCACCCTATGTATATTAAGAGAAATTACTAAAGAATATTCTCCCACACAAGTGGGCAGAATCATTTGATATTTGGTATACAGCATTATGGGGTGGATCTGATTCAAGTTTGTTCAAATCGGCCCCTTTGGATTCATATTTGGGTTCACTATAGAAGCCCAAATTCGAACTTAGTGCATTTCAGGCAAATTTCTTAAAAAATCTTCTTCTCCAGATCCAGCTGGCAGAATCTTTTGATATTTGGTATGCAACATTGTGGGGTGGATCTGATTCAAGTTTGTTCAAATCGGCCCCCTGGATTCATATTTGGGCTCACTATAGAAAGCTTGAATTCGAACTTAGTGCATTTCAGGCAAATTTCTTAAAATATCTTCTTCTCCAGATCCAGCAGGCAGAATCTTTTGATATTTGATATGCAACATTGTGGGGTGGATCTGATTCAAGTTTGTTCAAGTCGGCCCCCTGGGTTCATATTTGAGCTCAGTATAGGAGTTTTTAGCTCACCGAAGGGAGCTAAACTTACCACTTGCCATCCGACGTCATCGTCTGTCCGGATTCGTGAACATTTTTCTAACGACTTCTCCTCTGAAACCGCTAGGTCGTTTTGCTCGAAACTTGGTATGGATGTTCATTACCATATGTCAATTCAAGATTGTTCAAATGAAATGGACATGCCCACTTGGGGCTCCATAGGGGGCATAACTCCGATAGCACCCTATGTATATTAAGAGAAATTACTAAAAAATATTCTCCCGCACAATTATAACACAATATGTCAATTCAAGTTTGTCCAAGCCATGTCCCTAGGTCCATATTTGGGCTCACTGTGGGAGCTTGAATTGTAACTTAGTTCGAAATGAGGAATTTTCTTAAAAAATCTTCTTCTTCAGATCCAGCATTCGGAATGTTTTGATATGTGGTGTGTAGCATCCTTAAGGGGGTGAGATTCAAGTTTGTTAAAGCCAAGTCCCTGGGTCCATATTTGGGCTCCCTGTGGGAGTCCGAATTATAACTTAGTCAATATGAGGAATTTTTCTTTAAAAATCTTCTTCAGATTCAGCAGTCGGAATGTTTTGATATTTGGCATGCAGCAACCTTATGGGGGTGAGATTCAAGTTTGTTCAAGCCAAGTCCCTGGGTTCATATTTGGGCTCAATGTGGGAGCCCGAATGATAACTTGGTTCAAAATGAGGAATTTTCTTTAAAAATCTTCTTCTTCAGATCCAGCAGATGAATGCTTTTGATATTTGGTATGCAGCATCCTTAGGGGGGTAAGATTCAAGTTTGTTCAAGCCATGTCCCTAGTTCCATAAAATTTGTCTCTCATGACTTGATGCCTTTGTAGTGTTGATGAACCATGTCTAACTGAATGTGACCCCAAATACTTCTTTGAACCACTTTGGCCGGTGAGCGATTAAGGCTCCTTGGGGCCTCTTGTTAGTTTTGTCAAGAAGTGGCTGTCAACTGTTTCCAATGTTTAGTGCGGAGAGAATGGATTGCTATGAAAACTTACTCATGGCAATCTGGCCACAACAATCTGGCATGTTAAATAAGTTGTTGGAACTTCTGTTCTAGTCGTTTTATTAATTAACATCTAATGACAATAAAATATGTTTAAATCAAAATCTGTCATGTGTCATCAATTAGCAACTCTACATGTTTTGAATTCATACATTTTGTTATCTTGAAAGAGTCATTATTTTTGCGTGATTGGATTTAATTATCCAGTCTGATGGATAAGCTTGCTTCATATACTGCCCCTTCTGAATGATAATAACAAAAAGGGTGGGTGGGTTTAATGGGTAAAATTTCAAAGGAAACAATTTTGAATCAAAACAGCTATCACTGCTTGACAACGGATTAACAGGTCAACAATGAAGGGTGATGGGAAATATTATATAGTGCACAGACAATGAGTCAAATGCTCAGCTGATCATTCTGACAAAGTGTGCTAAACGATGGAGCAATTATTCATTTTGAAGTCAAATTAGTACTGTTTGTCAGATTGAAATCCTGTGCCTGAGAATTTTTAGCAAGAATCCATTTTTTCTGTACTGTGCATTAACAGGAAAGGAGGCTTTAAATTCCAAGTTTTAAATGGAATGAACTAGCGCTCAATTTTTGGCCAGATATGTTGAGTCACCGTTTCAGAGGGAGGCTCCATCTTTTCCAGAAGAAATGTTTGGTAAATGAAATTGGAACATTTTGACACCCTTGTATAACTAAAGTTTATTCGTTTTCCTTTCTGATTTAATTTAAAAATCTGAATATCCTTATTATTATTCAGTAACCTCATTATTTCACATTTCTTCCAGTCTAAATGTCTCATCTTGCCTTGGCACAATTGGCGGTCTTGAGGTCTGGAAATTTTCAGAATAGACAATAGACTGTCAGCGAGGTTATATGAAAGATGTACAACATAATGAATGAAACAAAAATTTAAGAAAAATCAGTAATAATTTTAATCATACAGACCCAAGGGTATGTAGGAATAAATTATAATTGACTACAAATACAAAACAGTTTCACCCATTTGTAGTATATAATATTGTATAGGACAATGGAACACATGTTTGAAAGAATTAAGATTGTCCAAGAAGGCTGTATTTTTAGCTTAACTTGAAGTCAGCATAAGCTATTGCCATCACATGTGTGGAAATCTGTGATGCCTGTCAGTCTGTGAGTCTGTTCACATTTTCTTTTGACACAGGATACATCCTGTAGTTCTTGTCAGATCATCACAAAATTTCATATGCAGGTTCAAGGTCATGTCTAGATGAAAACGTCCCCTTTTGGGTGCGATTGGTCACCTGTGATGGCTGCGAAAGCCTGAAACCCCAAAACATTTAGCACAGTCTACAGGTCGTATTTACGAAGGGATTTCATCGTAACTTGGTAGGATGACTCCTTATAATTTCTAGATGAGAACGTCCCCTTTTGATCACGATCGGTGACTGCTGCCAGAGCCCGAAAACTGAAAACCTTTAGCACTGTCTACAGGTCGTATTTATGAAGGGATTTCTTTGTAACTTGGTAGGATGACTCTGTATATTGTCGAGATAAGAATGTCCCCTTTTTGTCGCAATCGGTTAACTATGATGGCTACGTGGGCCTGAAGCCCCAAAACCTTTAGTACAGTCTACTGGTCGTATTTATGAAGGGGTTTTATTGTAACTTGGTAGGTTGAGTCTGTATTATGTCCAGATGAGAATGTCCTTTTTTGGTTGGGTTCAGTCAACCGTGGTGGCCGCAGGGCCACATTACCTAGATTCCTTCAGCACAGTCTACAGCTTGCATTTATAAACGGATTTCATTGCAGATTTGTAAGATGACTCTGTATAATGTCTAGATGAGAACGTCCTATTTTGGCCGTGATCTGTCAACTGTGACAGCCGCACAGGCACATGACCTAGATTTGTTTAGCACAGTCTACAGTTCATATTTATGAAGCAATTTCATTGTAACTTGGAAGGATCACTTGGTATGATGTCTAGATGAGACTGTCGTATTTTAGTCAGGATCGATCAGCCGTTACCACCGCCTTGTCACTTTACCTAGATTCCTTAACACTGCTCACAGGTAGTTTTTATGAAGGGATTTCATTGTAATTTGGTGGGATAACTTGGTATGATATCTAGATGAGACTCTCCTATTTTGGTCATGATCGTTCAACCTTGACCGCTGAACCATCACGTGACCTAAATTCCTTTAGCAAAGTCAATGAGTTAAATTTATGAAGAGATTTCATTGTAACTTGGTAGGATGACTCATTTTGGAATGCTTTTATGGTAACTTAGTAACTTTGGTTGACATACATTACCTGTGAGGGTCACATCAACCCATGTCTTAATTCTTTAGTACAGTCTACACTCAAATTATTCTTAATTGAGAACATAACATACCGGGAACAGAAATTAACATATTCTTAATTATCACAATTCTTGTCTTATTTCATAATCCTTTCATAAAAATTGAACATTATCCTTTTCAACAAACACTACAAACAGTCAAGTTAAGCTGCAGTATCATTGACACTTTCATTGCTCATTACCTATCATAGCGGCCATCAATGGCTAAAGCTGTTAACAAGAAGTGCAGTCCAGTTTTATTATTTATTCAACTTTTGTCTCCAAAACATAACTTATGACCCCATTAGTTCCAGTATAGGGCACTTAGCTATATTTTTGGGCAAAAAATGTAAAAATATTTTTAGTTAGAAAAAAAAATCTTTGCATGTGTCATCTACTAGCCACATTAAGTATAAGGTTAAATGAAATTTAAAAAAAAAAATTTGAGCATCTCTTTCCATATAGTCAAGGTTGGGAAAGACATCCTGGCCAAATCACACAGAGACATCTCTAGCAACTCTTAATTTTGCATTGTGTGCTACAATTCCAGATTGGCACAAAATGTTCCAGGCAAAACTTATATTAAAAATTTATATAATCCACTAAACATAACTTGAATAAAACAGTACCAATATTTATTAAATGGCTATTTAAATTTTTTATCTTTATAACCATTGCTAATGATTGATATTTGGAATGAATTTAATAAGGTCGTTCTACGAAGGGGTATAAACTATGTTTATCGAGAAAAAAATCATGAACAAAAATGCTGCTGCAGGTCCTTATATATCACTGTTTAAATTTAACTTTATTGTCAAATATAGTTTGACTTCCTCTTTGGGAAACCCAGAAAATGGCACTGTGCTTGTTTAGTGTGATGAACAAGTTACACTTTACAGGTAAAATAGGACCTGGTGAACAATGACTTAAGCTGAAAGTCCCCCAAAGTGGGCAGCATAAGAATAAACAATTAGCTAAACTTGACTTTATGCTCGTGTTGCAGTCATGATACAGCTGTAGATGCAGAAAGTGACCTTAAACACTCAATAAATAAATAAATAAATAAATAAATAAATAAATAAATAAATAAATAAATAAATAAATAAATAAGGACAGTTGACTGTGTATGATATTATCTCATACAAACAGAATTGAATAAATTTTACAACTACTTGCTACTCATTATTGCACCATTATAGGCATATTAGAACATTTTATTTAGATAAGATGTTACCTGATATTATACTATCTTGCTTTCTTTTGGATTTAATGACTTTTTACTGATTTCGGATATTCACAAGCTGTGATTACCTGGCAGTTCTTTTTTGGCTATGACTTTTCTCTGGAATCTCAAAATTCACTGAAAATTCATCAGCAAATTTATTTTGATGTGTTCATGTTGTTTCAGAGCCAAGTTGTTTCTGCATATTCAACTGGTCATTTTCTGGAAACTTGCATTTGGGCTTTATTCTGAAGGACAGGGACCACAACTTAAAGGTTTCATCATTGCTGATGTGCTTCATATTAGCTTTGAAGTGAGATTACTAAGTATGTATTGATTTGCCTTGCTAAATGTATGGGAGAGTATCTATACACAAAGACAAATGAACAAATTGTGACAACCCAAAATAATTGAGCATTCTACCAGTGAAACAGACCATTTGTAAGTCCAGAAGCTTACAGTTATTTTGAGTCAAGTGTTGGCAGTCTGTATAGGCTTGACTTGTCTGGAAACCAATGTCAGAAAAAGTAATTATCTTGAAGTCTTTATAATGATTTTGGAATGGAGCACCTGTTTTGACATCATAGAGTTTATCAGAGTTGACTGAGTTTTAATTGTTAATTTTGAATTATTTTACCTCATTCTAAGACACTATGTTAATTAATTTTCCTTAGGGTATTGTTATTTTTTTCACAATGTGCCCTGCCAGTGGAACATTTCCGGTCCTCATTTTTTGCAAGGTTTATCAGTCAGACCGAGACGTCACAAAGATGAGTCACAGAAACACTCGAGTAGAGGTGATTTACAGAGAGCAGCTAGCTTTAATCCAAATAAATTTCTACTACTTTCTGTCGATGTCAAAGCCAGATCAGTAAGGTGATGGGGTGATGATTAACATTGTTTTCAAAAGCAAAGTGAATGTTGAATTTGTTGCTACATCCATTTAGAAAGATTAAACTTAGGTTACCATTAACCATTATAAATACAACTCATTTTGTTTTGAGGTGCACATTGTGAATAGACTTCCCAAGGAACTATTGTCGCTCTCTGCTACCAATCTGTGTTTCTCGGGGAAACAGTCTGCAATGTTCACCTCAAAGCAGGTCATCATTCTTATAGTCTATCATTTTCATAAAAATTATTTTCTTTATTTCATCTGAACATGAAAGAGAGGGTCTTTGCTTTTTTGCTAAATTGTGGGGAGCACTTTTAAAAACAAATCTTTATGTAAATATTAAGCCTTAACCGTTTGAACACCAGAGGCTGCTTTACTGGCTCGGGGACATGGAATGTCATACTTTCAGTAAGTAGGATGCCTGCTAAGTTAAGGGAGGGATAAACCAAGCAATATTTTCAACATGCAGCCCTAAAACTGCATGTTGAAAATATTGATGGGTCTACCCCCAAATAATGAATATGGACTCTTCTAATTGCTGCATATGAACTGACATGGAAGATACCACCAGGGTTCAAAGGGTTAAGGGGCTCATTATTTTTAACCACTTTTGTTACACTTTGACAGTCTAAATCCTGTAATTAAGCAGTTGTTTCTAGGCAAGTCTTGACTGCGTATATAGGTAACCAAATCTTCCCTAAAAACAATTGTATGTAACTGGCATATTTACCCAAAGGTTGCATGTTGGGATACATGTTTTGTTGTAAAGAAAGTGATTAAAGTAGGATTTAGGCCTTTGAGGTTTAAATTAAATAACGATGCAAAGAGGTCCAAATATTTTACGTCTCAGCACTTTTCATCAGATCTGACTGTATTGTTCTTTGACTGAACTAGATTGGCTTGGTGCTGAATGGATTGAGCTGTTCCAGTGTGTGGAGAGTTAATCTGAATTAAATGCAAGAGTTTTTTTGTTTCAGGGTGATTCAACTGATGCTGAAGATTACAGATATATGTTGGAAAACAATGCCAAGATTTTAAGATTGTCAGATGAAAATATTTCTGCAATTTTAAACCTTTCCTGTGATAAACCTCCAATGGAGTTTTCAGAGTAAGTGATTTTCCATAATACTGACATCAAGATTATTACTAGATTGGAACAACAATTATTCAGAAATCTTCTGCCTCATTTTCCTCTGACTCTCTTGAGATAAAAAGTTGTATCTTGGATTGAAGTAAAGAGAAAAGCTTGAAGGTTTACATAGTATAAAGACAGGGTATATTGTAATTAAAATCTTAAACAGTTTGAAGTTAACTTCTTTCAAAGAGTTTTCCAAGAAAATAGTTCATATTGTAAGGATTTCTTTGACCCCATTAACTGGTTGAATACTAAAAGCCCCTATAATTGCTCTATTGAAAAACACTAGAAGCCACTTCAGTGGCATTAAACTGGATGCATTAGCATGTTGTTTGCATAGCAGTAGAAGAAAAACTTTTTTTTAAAAATAAATTTGTTTGGTCACAATTCACTGAAAAAAATACCCATATTTCAAATTACCTTTGAAAAATAATTTAGCACTCACCAGTTAAAAGGTCATAGAAAAGTATATGGATGTCTCATAGAGATTTTTAGCTCACCTGACTGAACTTAAGTGATCACTTCTTGTCCGTTGTCCGTCCGTCTGTCATCCATCCATTTGGCATCCGTCCGACATGAACTTTACATTATCGACTTCTCCTCATAAACCACTGGACCAAATTGAACCAAATTTGATATGCATGTTCCTTATCATATGTCAATTTAAGTTTGTTCAAATAAAATTGCCAGGGGCCACCACCAGGGTCATTTCTCTGTTAGCACGCATAAATTGTTTTCCAAAATTAAAAAAAATCTTCTCAAGAACCATCAATTAGAATCTTCTGATATTTGGTATATAATATCTGTAGTGTGTGGGGGGTCAGATTCATGTTTGTTCAAATCACGTCCCTGTGTTAGTATTTGAGCTCTCTATTGGAGTCCAAAGATTAACTTAGTGCAATATGATGAATTTCTTTAAAAATCTTCTTCTTCATATCCACCAGTTAGTATCCTTTCATATTGGGTATACAACATCTCTAGAGAGGTCAGATTCATGTTTGTTCAGATCGAAACCCTGGGTTAATATTTGGGCTCTGTATTGGAGCCAAATTTTAACCTAGTGCAATGTGAGAGAATTTCTTTAAAAATCTTTAGATTCACCAGTCAGAATCCTTTCATATTTGGTATACAACATCTCTAAGGGGGTTCAGATCCAAGTTTGTTCAAATCAGGTTCCTGGGTTAGTATTGGGGCTCACTATTGGGGGGAGGGAGGGGAGGGGGTTGTGGTGACAGCTATGGCATAACAACCTTTGGAAGTTTGGCAGTACCTGTCTACAGCAAATGGAATTGGAAGCAGTCAGGAAGACCTATCATAATAATCTTTTAACATGGACACTAGAGTTATTAATAATTTCATGACTTCATTCCTGTGTAGTGTTGATGAACTATGACTAACTGAATGTGACTCAAAATACTTCTTTGAACCACTTTTGTAAGGTGGGCAATTAAGGCTTCTTGCGGCCTCTTGTTTATATTACAGTCTACCATTTTGAAAAGCAGATTTATATTATTTTTATACTGTACCAATGACCCCGACTTAGCTTGTGCTAACTCTAAATTATTCAGGGCCAAACACAAATTTTGCCCCCCCCCCAATCCCCAAAATTTGCATCCAAATAAAAAAATTCAATGGACTATATTGTCCTCCATACTTTTGTCCACTGCGCATGCGCAGTGTCAAGGAAGTACCGAAATTGGCGCCAAATCCTCATTCTTTGTCTGGCCCTTCTATCAGTAACATCTCACTGATATCTGTGCTTATAATCTTAGTTAAAATGATGCCAGACACAAAATCATGAAGGAACTGGTGGATCTAAGGATGAAATAAGAGGATGAGAGGAAGAAACAGTGGAAGGATGTGTTCAGGGCTGTAAGGCCATTAAAAAAAAAAGTCTGTGTTCTCAGGGAATTATACCAAAACAATTTGACGAGGGAGGGAGGCTTTTTTTTTATTTTTTATTCCCAAATCTAAAAAACATACCTCAAAATGACGTTTCTTGGAATCTGGCCTTGTAAGTTCCTACATTGTACATTTCAACTAGTGTCTTGTTGACATCAAATCTGGTAGGTGCTCATGGAATGCTTACAGTCAATTGGTCACACCATTTTTTTAAGAGTGTTTTCACTATGTTGGTACAAAACCGTCAATTCTCAAACTCCTTCATGTGACTCCCACATGTACCTGCTATGATGGTGTGTAAACCTAAGCCCTTTGGGAACTATGAGCCATGGTGCTTTGGAGACTGGTACTGGACCAGCAGTAGGCCATCTTCCATTGATTAGCCCATCTCCCAACTTTCATGAAAGGGTACTTTCTTGAGTACTGAATTCCAAAAATAAGCCCACCACTGACTTTTCATCTTTAATACTTTATATATTATATTTTCCAGGTAAGAAGTTGTCAGGATCTTAACATGATCTGAATAGTTGAAGTCAGCAAAAGAAATGTATTAGATTTTTAATCAGCATATTATTATAAATGTTTAACCCCCTGCACACTGATGTCAAAATACCAAAATTTCAAAGGCCAGTTTTTCTCATAATGCAACTACATGTAGGAATTTAACCAATTCAATCTTGTAGACAGAGCTCAAGATTGAATTGGTTAAATTTTGGTATTTTTATACTGTACCAATGACCCAGACTTAGCTGGTGCTAACTCTAACACATCCAGGGCCAAACACAAATTTTGCCCCCCAATCCCCAAAATTTGCATCTAAAACCAAAAGAAATCATGTCCTAAAGGACCTCCATACTTTGCCCTTACTGCGCATGCGCAGTGTCAAGGACGTTCCGAAATTGGCGCCAATTATCATTCTCTGTTTGGCCCTTCATCAGTCAACATCACACTGATCTTTGTGCTTGTAAATCTCAGTTTAAAGGATGCCAGACACGTAATTATTGGAGAAATGGTGATTCTAAGGAGGATATAGAAGGAGGAGAGGAAAAAGGAGTGACAAAAAATAATCAGGGCTGTACTTAAAATTTTTTATGAAATTATGTTAAGTTGCCTATTTTCGAGGCATGGGCCTCTTGTTGTCATTCTTGCTATAAAATTGCACTGCTTATTCGGTGTTTCCTCTCCCCTGGTCTTCTAAGTCCCCCCTTGCTATTCTCCCATGCTTTTGGCATATTTTTGAGAAAGATCATTTCTAAATTCTCTTGGGAGAGTTAGCTTGGTTACAGAATGAATTCTGTTATTTTCCCCATAGTTACGTTTTCACCCATGGGTGTATAAACGTTGTGTTCTGCATCTTCCATCTGATGTTCTGCAGATTCTCCTCTGGGAGTCTCTGTTTTGCATCAGATAGAGTGTAATTTTGATGACTGATTTCGGGCCAGTTTTTTCAGTGCCTGGAGTCCTGTTTTCTGGTGTTTTTACACTGTTTGTTTACATTGGCAACAGTCTCTTTTGAGGGGGGCTGTTTGCCTTTGGAGTAGTTTATCTCACTATAAGATACATTATTATTATCCGTAAGTGTTGCATTAATTATTTAATATAATTATAAAATTTTTGACCACACTTGGCCGTGGGATCCATTGGGGCTCAACGTTACTTTTCAGAAACTTGGGCTTCGCTGAAAAAATATTTTTCAAAAATTATTTTGATTTTTAAAATTGTTTTTTCATTATTATGGATCATGTCATTATGTATCTTTGTGTTAGGGGTTCGTGCGAGTAACTAGGACTTGTTGTTTACTTTTCACAATGAAAGGTTATTGTTCAAATTGTAATAGGAAGAAATCTTCCTCTGACTTTCATGATCATTGTATTAATTGTAATCAGTGTTCTTGCACTAATCCCTGTGCTATATGTCAATATTGGGATGACAAACATTGGAAACGTGTGTCACGATATGTTGTTAGTGGAGAAAGGGCTATGCCGGCTCTTTCTCCACACGGTCATTCTACTCTATCAGTTTCTATTTCAGAGGAACAAGAACAGGGTGATGTTTCCATGTTATCTTCTGCCAGTGCGCTTCCGTCATCACAAATGAATACAGAGCTAGCGACAAAAGTGCTCATGGAGATAAGACAAATGTCGTCCGCTAGCTCGCCCGGTGTAGCGTCCATTCACCGAATGGTTTGGCAGCCGGGTTCGTCCGATGCGGTCCAGGAGGAAATGTTGGGTGATGCGAGCACTATAAACATTCAACGTGCACACCCAGTGACGGCGGATAGTAGGAGAGATCGGAGGAAGCCTTCGAGTCCGGTTCCTAGCTCATCCAGGTCCAGTCGGGCCGCGAGCGAGAGAGGCCCCTCTCTCGTACAACAACATCTGGGACCAGATGTTGTGGTACTAAATGTGTCGCAAGCGGAGCACACGTCCGTCGCTCGGGACGCTCCGTTGTATAGGCAGTCCGCGGAGACTGCTCAGGCTTCTTCCTCTCATCAGCGCACACGACCGCACCTTGGCTACGTGACCGCCGATATTTTACCAGCTTCGCCGATCAAGGATTCTTCGGCGACCAGGTCACGCCATCCGGTAGCCAGGGACACGAGGCCGGTGGACTCCGGACGTTCGCATAGGAAGAGTATGCGGGAGTCACCACATGCGGAGCTGCCCTCGGCGAAGCAGCGAAAGACTGCGCCTCCGCAGGCCTCGATGCCGGACGTGCTTGTGCAAATTGCACAACTTATCGCAGCATCCCAGCAACCGGCAGAAACGGTGTCGGATCGGGAATTATCCGACGGCGCTGGGTCGGTACGCTCCGCCGAAGCATCGGGGGCGGACGACCGGGAGCATCATGAGGTCCGACCGGATGGTGAAAGGGATACGGATGATTTGGAGCTATCCCTTTTGGAACAACATAAAGCTGCCGTGGACTTCATCCGGCACTTTCTTCCTCAAGTTGTTCCGTCGGGCCAGACTGCTGCGGTTCCGGACAAGAGAATTATAGCGTCATTGGACTCTGATTTCTTTGAGCGGTTCAGGGACATCGCTCCCGAGTTTCCGTCTCAGTCCAATAATATTGCAAGAACATTTGAATTGTTGAACGACGCTATATTCAAACTTGCTTCCAAGACAGGTAAAGCAGGTTTCTTGTCCGCCAATACTCTCAACCTGCCGTTCATTAATGCAAGGAATATATTCGATACGGCAGGACAGGGTATCCCGAGAGTTCCTCTGCGTATGGACGACGAGGCGGAAGACTTAGGGTTATTATTACCGTCGTCGGCGTCTATTCCAACCGCGGCGTTGGAGACAACTATTTCGTCTAACAGAGCCAGTTTAGATGCTTTATCGTATGCAGACCACCTTACAAAGGCGTTATCACTGCGTCTTCAAGGGAAAGAATTCCAGGATATACAATCCTCTTTAAGACTTCTTTCAAGGGCAGTAGCTTATTCCACGTGTAACTCCGCCCTTTCAGTGGCAAACCTGGAGTTGGTTAGACGTGACGCAGCCCTAGCTACATCCACACTCGTGGATAGTAAGGTGAAGAACTCTCTCAGAGTCGCTTCGGTCTCCGGAGAACTTCTCTTTGACGGCAAGCTTTCTGCAATTTATGATAAAATCACTAAGAAAGCTTCGGATTCTCTGCTGTTCAAATCTGCTTCCAAGAAGTCGGACACGGCAGATAAGAGTAAGACAGGCACTTCTGGGTCTAATGCGCCCAAGAGAGGTTCCTATAGAGGTTCCGGTGCGTCCTCTTGGTCTTATTCAAGAGACCGTCAAGGCAGCGACTCTCGTTCGGGACGTCCTTCGGGCCGGGACAACCGGTCAGACGCCCCGAGGTCGACGGGACGATGTGCGGGTCGTGGAGGACGTGGTTTCTCCTACCGCAGGCCTCGCAGGTCCAGGAGGTGATGGCTTCGACCTCTATCGCGGGCCGGTTGGCGGAAGGTTGTCGAGTTTTTCACAAGAGTGGGCGTCGATTACGGACGACCCTTGGGTGAGAGGGGTAATTTCGGAAGGTCTAAAGATATCCTTCAAACGAAAGCCTCCATTAACTCGAAGTCCAAAATGGACTCAACTTCCGTCAAATCCGCAGAAAAGAGACGCTCTGTTATCAGAGGTGCAGTCTCTTTTAATGAAGAACGCGGTAGAGGTCGTAGAAAACCAGGAGACACCGGGATTCTACAGCCATTTGTTTCTGGTTCCGAAACCAGACGGCTCGTTCCGTCCAGTCATAGATTTGAGCTGGATAAACAAGCTGATCGTCACTCCGAAGTTTTATATGGAGACGATTCGATCGGTCAGAGCGAGTATTCGGGTGAACGATTATGCAACAAGCATAGATCTCAAAGACATTCAGAAAGTATCTACGCTTCGCAGTCCTAGGAGTGGTGTATCAATTCCGGGCGATGTGCTTCGGATTGAATCTAGCACCCTGGGCTTTCACTCGGGTAATGAACTCGGTAATGATGTATTTCCGAGCTCATTCGTCTGCGGTAACGTCGGCCTACCTGGACGACATTCTTCAGAGGTACGGCAACGAGTTAACGCTTCAGAACGATGTGCAGAATCTGCTTCTATTGCTCCGACGTCTCGGTTTTATAATAAACGAGAAGTCGGATCTGGTTCCGTCCAAGTCATTCACACATCTGGGAATGAGCTTCGAGACGCACAACAATCTCGTTCGTCTGCCGTTAACCAGAGCGAAATTAGTCAGTTGTTATGCTCGCTATTGTCTGCACGCAGACAAAGTCACAGCGAGGGACTTCATGAGACTGATAGGTCTGTGCGGAGCCGCTGCGGATCTCATTCCGATGGGGCGGTTACGCACGCGTCCTCTCCAAATTTTCTTGACTCAGAATTGGAGTGTGAAAATTCATTCGCTCGACATAGACGTTCTCTTGTCAGATCAAGTGAAACGAGAGATTCAGTCTTGGGCAAACATTCAGTGGTTAACTCAGGGAGTTCCGCTGCAGTTGCCGGATCCGAGTTTTACCATTATGACGGATGCCAGTCAAACAGGTTGGGGTGCATCATTGATCCCAACGGATTCGAAATGCCAGGGTCTTTGGGATCCGCAATTCCTGGGCAAGCACATAAACATCAAAGAAATGATGTCAATTTGGCTTGCGTTACGTCATTGGATGGACATTATTCACAATGCTCATGTCCAAATCCTATCCGACAATATGAAAGTAGTGGCGTATATACGGAATCAGGGAGGCACTCATTCAATTCCGTTGTTCAATCTAATGGAAAGAATCCTTCTGTTTGCTCTAGAGCATCAGGTTCTTCTTTCGGTCCGTCATATTCCGGGTCGTCTGAACGTACTAGCAGACTCCCTTTCACGAAAGGGTCGCTTGTTGCCGTCGGAGTGGACTCTCAACAAACAAGTGTTCAATCAGATTTGCTACCAATGGGAACGGCCAATGATAGACTTATTTGCGACACATCTCAACAATCAGTTGCAGACGTATGTGTCTCCGTGCCCGGACCTGAGAGCATTTGCAGTAGACGCTCTGTCGATCCCTTGGGACGGAATGATAGGATATGCGTATCCTCCAGCGCCGTTAATTCAGCAAGTATTGCTAAAGATAAAACAATCTCAATGCAAGATTCTGTTGGTAGCATCTCTGTCTCCACAGAGACCGTGGATAAATCTACTCAGGTGTCTGTTGTGGGACCTACCGTGAAAGCTTCCTCCACGGGAGGATCTTCTTTCGCAGGGGAAATCGCGTCAACTCCATCACAACCCGCAAGGTCTCAACCTTCACGTTTTTCCGTTGTGCGGTCCTTCTTGCATGGCAAGCACTTTACAGGACAAGCAGTGGACGCGATTTCTAACTGTAGGAGGACCTCCTCTTCGCTAAACTATGCGGCTAAGTGGAAGGTTTTTCGTCGTTGGTGTAGGGATCATTCTGTTGATATTTTTTATCCCTCCATACCAGACATTGCAAACTTTCTAGTATACTTGTTTGACGAAATCAAACTGCAGCCTGTTACTATTAAGGGTTATAGGTCTATGTTATCTGATACCTATGCACATCATGATAGTTTACAAATTGGATCTAATGTCTCTTTATCTAAGTTAGTTAGAAACTTCTCGATAAATAGACCCAGAACTCTTAGGTTAATTCCTAAGTGGAATTTAGCTTGGGTTCTTCTTAAACTGAAGGAAAAGCCATTTGAACCTCTTGGGACAGTAGATTTCAAATTCTTATCTTATAAGACAGCTTTTCTCTTAGCTTTCTCTTCTGCTAGAAGAGTCAGTGAGCTTCATGCACTGTCGGTGGATGATTCTCACTATCGTAGTGTCGGGAACACTATCACCTTCACTACTAATGTGGGATTTTTGGCTAAGAATCAGGCTCCTAATAAATATCCGGAACCTATTGTTATTAAGGCTCTTCCGTCTTCAGACGGGCGTAGGCCTTTACTCTGTCCTGTTAGAGCGTTACGTATCTATAAACAGAGATCTCAGTTTATTAGAAAGGGACGAAAACGTTTCTTTCTGTCTCTGCTGCCTAATAGAAAGGACATTTCAGTCCATTCTATTGCTAGATGGATTCAATTAACTATCCGTACTGCTTATGAAAATTTATCTTCTTCTCAGCAGTCTGTGCTTAAGATTTCGGCTCATGAAGTAAGAGCTCTTGCTACTTCTTGGGCTTACGCTAATAGTATTGCTATAACAGATTTAATGAAGGCTGCTTATTGGTCTCAGCCATCCACATTCACGAATTTTTATCTCAGAAATATTGAGTCCATTTCTGGAGACCTGCATTGTTTAGGTCCGTTATCTGTTGCTCAGAATGTCGTCCACTAAACAGTTGCAACTATAGTTATGCAGGCTTTCTGTTCCGGCAGTGACTCCGTCCGGCTGCCCTCTTCGCTCTGGGCTATTTGACCCAGGGCAAGGGGAAGGGGGGGAGGGTGTTCCCTTAGGTCACCTGCTTTATAGTGAAAAGCAAGGGAATGCCTCCTCCGAAGTCAGTATTTCTGAGTCGTTTCCGGGATGGTTTTAAAGTGTAATATTAATGTTAAAAATTCATTCATGTCATATTTTTAAAGTGTAGCTCGGTGTGAAGCATTTGTATATGTCAAGTGTCAAACGGGCGTTAATATACAATCCTCGGACACTTTTAAAGAATATAAAGAGTCTCAATTCTCTGGACTAACTTTATTTATTGGCTTACTTTAAAAATAATTAGTATAAGGGTTATACTGGATGTTAATAGAGAACATGAATGTTATTGTGCTCAATTATGAAGGGTATTGTATCTTTCTAATTTAACATAAAATAAGAAAGATACATGTAAAGCCTAATACTCCTTTTCTCCTTGAGGGGTTGCCTCTATATTATATAGTTGAGCTTATTGGATTTTCCTCTATGTCCTAGGCCCTCCAGCCTTTTTACTATTCAGCTAAGTCTGGGTCATTGGTACAGTATAAAAATGTTAAAAAATTTATAGTAATTTATATATTTTTTATACTTACCAATGACCCAGACGGGGATGGCCCTCCCAGGAGTTGGGAACTCTTACCTCCCCGCTGAGTACATAGCGCTGACCAGGCACTGCCAGTAAGAATGATAATTGGCGCCAATTTCGGAACGTCCTTGACACTGCGCATGCGCAGTAAGGGCAAAGTATGGAGGTCCTTTAGGACATGATTTCTTTTGGTTTTAGATGCAAATTTTGGGGATTAGGGGGCAAAATTTGTGTTTGGCCCTGGATTTGTTAGAGTTAGCACCAGCTAAGTCTGGGTCATTGGTAAGTATAAAAAATATATAAATTACTATAAATTTTTTAACATTTTCACCTCAGTGTGCAGTGGGTTGATACTGTTTTGCCTTGCAGAGATAATTTTATTCTTTTATCACTGTATAAAATTAAAATATATGTTAAAGTGTTTTGATTTTGTGTTTTGCATTTCAGCTCAATTAAAAAACAGAAAACTTCTGTAGTGTTTGTTATTTTTTTATTTTAAATCCCCTTCCTTTTTACATCTATTTAAATTTAGTTGGGCATCTCATATAAGTGAAATAACTACCCAAGGGTGGAAACGAATAGGTCTGATTCGGAATTTAAAGTACAGACTTGACAGGAGAGTCTTAGAAAAAATATATTTCTCTTTCGTCCGACCAGCATTAGAATATGCGGATGTGGTCTGGGACAACTGTTCAAGGAATTGGCCATTTATATGGTACTGGATATTTGTTCAGACAGGGAGAGTATAACATTGTATTGAAATAAAATAAAAAATATATGCTTTGAAACTTTTATTTTGTCAAACTGGTCACATTAAGATAGTATAAAGTTCTTATGAAGACTCTGACACTGTGAGATTTTACAGTAGTAGAAAGGTCACACAATAATGCTGATCACACATTTTCGACTTGTACGACTTCAGAACAGGTGCCCTTAACATGCTACCATGAGGAGACCCTGCTGATCGTAGACAAATTTACCTAGGCAGTGGTTTCTAGTCAAGTTTTGGCTGCCTGTTCAGGCAGCCAAGACTTGACTAGAAACCACTGCTTAACCACTGGACGTATAGAGGCTGTTGGCTGGTGGGAATTCAGCATACTTGACCAGGCCCTCAAGGGTTAAACTGATGTCATTGATTGAAGTAATGTCTTTTAGAGCAAACCAGACTCTTTTCTCTGCCATTATAGGCAATAGTTGGAAATGTTTATGTAAAACATCTGCATTTTAGAACATGAGTGGCTGAAAAATAGTTTGCCATATTTAAACACACACTATGACCTTGGCACATATCCAAGACAAACAGAATTGTGCCCTGGATATATACCAAGGTGATAGGTTGCACATTTTCAAGGATTGAGGAAGCTGTATGCAATACATGAACATCGAGAGAACAGTTAACTGCTGTCAGGAGTAAGGTATGTGCACTATCAACATGCAATATTCTTTACAGGTTATTTAATACCCTACAAGGAGTTTTGCATGATGATTGTGCACTTATATGGTACAGGTCAAAATAAGTTGCAGGATCAGCAACGAAATAAATCACTATATTTTTAAACCACCATAAACAATTCACTCTACTTTTCCTACATCAATAACAAAAGGTTCTGACATACTTTTTTGGAAAGCCCTCGGATACAAAATGTCAGAACCTGGTTATATCAACACAGAAAGAAGTAGAATACATAGTTAAACTATGTATTCTACTTTTTTCTGTGTTGATATAACCGGGATCTGACATTTTTATCCGAGGGCTTTCCAAACACTTATGTCAGAACCTTGTGTTACTCATGTAGGAAAAGTAGAGTCAATAGTTTATGGTGGTTTAATATCTTACAATTTATTTTGACTTATACTATATCCTCATGTACTTTTATACATATGCTTTGGCAATGGGAAGTGTCTCACTTCTTCACTTTCTTGCCACATTGGGCGCACTCAAAAAGGTTTCGTTTTCTTTTTAATTTTGCAACCTTGTTCAGGCTACATTCACTGCAAACTGGATAAGCCTCATTGACTTTAATGAGGGATTTGGAACTTCCACAATAAGAACATATATCTGGGAAAATGGCTGAACTGAAATATGGAATCTCAATAGGAGAAGTACATTCAAGATTTGGTTTTGCAAACACTTTATCCAGAACAGAATTGAGATTTGTATTACCTTCACGTTTAAGCTCTTGCAGAGATGAGCCACATGTGTAGGTATACAATTCGATTATTCTGTCCAGAATAACAAGTTCCCGTTTCGAAATCATCTTAGACGAATACAGTACCCTACTTTTTTCACATTCTGAGCATTTAACACAACGCTTCACATTTTTTGCGGTTTGCGCAGAAGGGCTGAAAGGTAACTTTAATTTACCCTCAGTGGCTACTAGTGATGGTCGATGTTCTTCACTGGTAACCTCCCCATAGAGGGTTTCAAACCTCTCATAGTGAGAACTGTCTTTCTCACTCGGTTGTGGGTCTGGTAAATAATGTAATTTTCTGAATTCAACAATAGGTAATTTTGGGGGACCACACATGGTACAATCAATGTGACCACATTTCTTTATCATAAACAAATAGTGTCTTCTTACAGTGCAGTGTTCTAAGAAGGCATTTAGTTCAGGTAAATCAGCCAACTCTTTCTGCAAATGATGCTCAGTGGTAACTTTACTATCTACCTTTAGCATTTCTTCCCACAATTTGTTCATATCTGAGTTGGTTGCAGGATCAAAGTTTTTTAACTTCTTGTCTGTAATGACCAGGCATTCAAAGAGAGACTTCAATAACTGTGTAACAGGAGCAAATAATCTCTTTGTATTCCACAGTCATTGAAGCATCATCTTTCAACACTTTCCTCACAGCCTTGATTGTATTGAAAGGCTTTAACTTGGGTTCTTTCTCATCGGACATTTGTTGTCTCATCATACCTACTGTATTTAAAGCTAGGTTTAAAGTAGACATTACTCGTTCTGCCGGGTTACGCCAAGAAGCCATGGGGGCTGTTCTGAGAGCAATTAGCATATCTAAATCAAGAGCTTTGAATATGCATATCAGAGACAACTGAACCCTGAGGTAGTTTGTACGGTGATCTGGTCCCCCATCAGTGGAAGTACAGAGAACAGGCTTGTTGGCAATTTGCTCTGATCGCAAAATATCAACAAGTTCTGTGGCTTTGCGCATGGGACTTGATGGTTGCAAAATTATATCTTTCATGCCGACGTAAACCTGTCTGTGATAGAAGCTACCACTTAATTGATCTGGAATGTCATTAACGAGACAGACACTTGGTACCAGTGAAATCTTTGTAAAGTCATGGTCAGCTACTTGAAAACTTTCATTTATGGATATCAAAACCTTCCTACCACGATCTACAGCTGCTACTGGGCAGTTGGGCTCACCAACACTTATGTGGTGCTTATCATCAAGACACACCAGGGTACAAATGTCCCTATGCAAAATACAAAACTCTTTTAGGTAACGGAATGAAGCCGCACAATAGTGATCATCAGAATGCTTGTTCCTGAACTGACGTGACTGAACCATAAATTTCACGGGCAGGGCCCCAGTATATTGAAGTGAGGCTTTAGCGGATGGGTTCTTTGGGTAAAATTGTAATCTCAACCATTGTAGACTAGGTATTTGAACATTTGGGTCACAAAGTTTGGAAACTTGATCACATAAGTCACGGACTGATATGGCCTGTGCCAGGTGAGTGATCTGATCGTGACATCTATCGTCAACTGCCTCCTCAATGGTAGTTTTTATATAGTCATTACATTTGGCAAAAAACTCAGAATACTTGGAAACTATTCCCGGGTTATGATCACGCAAATCACATATAATATCAGGATCCTCTAAGGAAAAGGCAAGTCGGACTCTTTCATCAATTACAGATTGCTTATAATCATGAGAAGCAGAACAGTCACCAGTCAGTGTTTGATAGATATATCTAAGGTACATGGGCTTGACATTTTTTAGTAGACCACATTCTAGAATGAATTTTCTCCGTTGTGCATCCGAATGAAACTTTGGAAGGGTTTTTTTAAGTTCTGCAGAAAGTGCATTAGATTTGGTCATTACTTCACTGTCGGAATCATCTGGAGGTATTTTCCAAACAAAATGTAATGTCCCAACATTGTTATGGAATGCAACAGAATAATGAATGCATTTAAAGTTTGTATTTCCCGCTACACAATCCAGGTAGTATCTACGCTGCCAAATATCTGATGGCGTAAAATCATCTAGACTGAATGGTGTGTAAAAATCAACTTCACTGAGTTTTTTATTAAATTTCTTATAACGTTCCAAAGACTTTTCACAAAGTACGGGTTTAATTATAGTAAAATTTTGGGACCCAGAATTTTCTTCCAGGGACCCTCGAACTTTGAACATACATTCTACTTTTTCATTCAAATATTTATGATAAGTCCGAAGACAGTCAGCATATGCTACAATGTCTTCCTGAATTGAAGACCACATGTTTTTTTTCATGAATGGCATGTCCACCATTAACAGTAGTTTATCTGAATGAAACTTCAAATCAACTGCATTCATTTGCAAAGTCTTTTGTTTGTGTTTGTGAGTCATTGGCATATTGTACCCAACAAATTTGTTTAGTGTATCAGGTAAGTGCAAGGAACGTTGTTCAAATTTCTCTATGTGTGGATCAACAAACCAAAGTACATCAGTTATTGCTGAAACAAACTTTCTTCCTTCGCTTACAAGCGACTGTTGAAATTTCAAACTTTTTTCATTCAAGAAATCAACAAAATCATTGAACAAACGTTTTTTATTATCCAATTTTCCAGATACTGAGTCATATTTATCTGGCAGGGCCAACTTATTTGCTGTGTCCATCATCAATGTAAACACACTAGATGTTGTACCAGTCGATTCATTTTCATGTGCACTGGAAGTGTCTTTGACTGAAGTCTGTGACGATTCTTTTACTGGGACTGGGATATCAAATTTTACGTATCTCCCGTAATTTTGAATGAGCTCCCCGATTGGGGCACGCAAATAAACTTTTTGCATTCTGGAGGTTTGCGATTTCCCAATGTAACAAAGTGGTCGAACATCTTTGATTTCGTTTGGAATGTTCAATTCACAAAATTCCCTGTCACTTCGAATTTTTTCGAAGACCTCCCCGATTGGAGTACAAGCACTCATTCCTCCATAGACACTGTAATTTAATAAAACAGTGAGTCCAGACGTTATCGATACGCTAAATAAGCATGCCATTCTTATTTGCTAACATTTACAATGATGAAAATACTTGAGGCAGAACGAATTAATTAAATATGGCATTTGCGAAAATTGAACAGGAAACGGTGCTATTAAAATATGACCGGTGACACAAAAATTTGACTGGGCAATAAAAAAAAATGACCCGGCAGCTTTTTGATGACGCGGGCGGTCCCTGAGAACACAGACTTCTTTTTTTAATGGCCTAACTTATAATATTTTTATACTGTACCAATGACCCAGACTTAGCTGGTGCTAACTCTAACAAAACCAGGGCCAAACACAAATTTTGCCCCCCAATCCCCAAAATTTGCATCCAAAACCAAAAGAAATCATGTCCTATAGGACCTCCATACTTCGCCCCTACTGCGCATGCGCAGTGTCAAGGACGTTCCGAAATTGGCGCCAATTATCATTCTCTGTTTGGCCCTTCATCAGTCAACATCTCACTGATCTTTGTGCTTGTAAATCTCAGTTTAAAGGATGCCAGACACGTAATTATTGGAGAAATGGTGATTCTAAGGAGAATATAGAAGGAGGAGAGGAAAAAGGAGTGACAAAAAATAATCAGGGCTGTACTTAAAATTTTTTATGAAATTATGTTAAGTTGCCTATTTTCGAGGCATGGGCCTCTTGTTGTCATTCTTGCTAAAAAGTTGCACTGCTTATTCAGTGTTTCCTCTCCCCTAGTCTTCTAAGTCCCCCCTTGCAATTCTCTCATGCTTTTGGCATATTTTTGAGAAAGATCATTTCTAAAATTCTCTTGGGAGAGTTGCTTGGTTACAGAATGTTTTCTGTTATTTTCCCCATAGTTATGTTTTCACCCATGGGTGTATAAACGTTGTGTTCTGCATCTTCCATCTGATGTTCTGCAGATTCTCCCCTGGGAGTCTCTGTCTTGCATCAGATAGAGTGTATTTTGATGACTGATTTCGGGCCAGTTTTTTCAGTGCCTGGAGTCATGTTTTCTGGTGTTTTACACTGTTTGTTTACATTGGCAACAGTCTCTTTTGAGGGGGGCTGTTTGCCTTTGGTGTAGTTTATCTCACTATAAGATACATTTCTATTATCCGTAAGTGTTGCATTAATTATTTAATATAAATTTAAAATTTTTGACCACACTTAGCCATCGGATCCATCGGGGCTCAACGTTACTTTTCAGAAACTTGGGCTTTGCTGAAAAAATATTTTTCAAAAATTATTTTGATTTGCAATTGTTTTTTCATTATTAATGGATCATGTTATTATGTATCTTTTTGTCAGGGGTTTGTGCGAGTAACTAGGACTTGTTGTTGACTTTTCACAATGAAAGGATATTGTTCAAATTGTAATAGGAAGAAATCTTTCTCTGACTTTCATGATCATTGTATTAATTGTAGTCAGTGTTCTCGCACTAATCCCTATTCTATATGTCAATATTGGGATGACAAACATTGGAAACGTGTGTCACGGTATGTTGTTACTGGAGAAAGGGCTATGCCGGCTCTTTCTCCGCAAGGTCACTCTCAGTTTCTATTTCAGAGGAACAAGAACAGGGTGATGTTTCCATGTTATCTTCCGCAAGTGCGCTTCCGTCGTCACAAATGAATACAGAGCTAGCGGCAAAAGTGCTCATGGAGATTAAACAAATGTCGTCCGCTAGCTCGCCCGGTGTAGCGTCCATTCACCGAATGGTTCGGCAGCCGGGTTCGTCCGATGCGGTCCAGGAGGAAATGTTGGGTGATGCAAGCACTATAAACATTCAACGTGCACACCCAGTGACGACGGATAGTAGGCGAGATCGGAGGAAGCCTTTGAGTCCGGTTCCTAGCTCATCCAGGTCCAGCCGGGCCGCGAGCGAGAGAGGCCCCTCTCTCGTACAACAACATCTGGGACCAGATGTTGTGGTACAAAATGTGTCGCAAGCGGAGCATACGTCCGTCGCTCGGGACGCTCCATTGTATAGGCAGTCCGCGGAGACTGCCCAGGCTTCTTCTTCTTGTCAGCGCACACGTCCGCACCTTGGCTGCGTGACCGCCGATATCTTACCAGCTTCGCCGATCAGGGATTCTTCGGCGACCAGGTCACACCATCCGGCAGCCAGGGACACGAGGCCGATGGACTCGGGACGTTCGCATAGAAAAAGTATGCGGGAGCCATCAGATGCGGAGCTGCCCTCGGCGAAGCAGCGAAAGACTGCGCCTCCGCAGGTCTCGATGCCGGACGTACTTGTGCAGATAGCACAACTTATCGCAGCATCCCAGCAGCCGACAGAAACGGATCGGGAATTATCCGACGGCTCTGGGTCGGTACGCTCCGCCGAAGCATCGGGGGCAGACGACCGGGAGCATCATGAGGTCCGACCGGATGGTGAAAGGGATACGGATGACTTGGAGCTATCCCTTTCGGAACAACATAAAGCTGCCGTGGACTTCATCCGGCACTTTCTCCCTCAAGTTGTTCCGTCAGGCCAGACTGCTGCGGTTCCGGACAAGAGGATTATAGCGTCATTGGACTCGGAATTTTTTGAGCGGTTCAGGGACATCGCTCCCGAATTTCCGTCGCAGTCCAATAATGTTGCAAGAACATTTGAATTATTGAACGACGCTATATTTAAACTTGCTTCCAAGACAGGGAAAGCAGGTTTCTTGTCCGCCAATACTCTCAACCTGCCTTTCATTAATGCAAGGAATAAATTTGACACGGCAGGACAGGGTATTCCGAGAGTTCCTCTGCGTATGGAAGGTTGTCTAGCTTTTCACAAGAATGTGCGTCGATTACGGACGACCCTTGGGTGAGAGGAGTGACTTCGGAAGGTCTAAAGATATCCTTCAAACGAAAGCCTCCATTAACTCGAAGTCCAAAGTGGACTCAACTTCCGTCAAATCCGCAAAAAAGAGACGCTCTATTATCAGAGGTGCAGTCTCTTTTAATGAAGAACACGGTAGAGGTCGTAGAAAACCAGGAGACTTCAGGATTCTACAGCCATCTGTTTCTGGTTCCGAAACCAGACGGCTCGTTCCGTCCAGTCATAGATTTGAGCTGGATAAACAAGCTGATCGTCGCTCCGAAGTTTTATATGGAGACGATTCGGTCGGTCAGAGCGAGTATTCGGGTGAACGATTATGCAACAAGCATAGATCTCAAAGATGCGTACTTTCACGTCATGGTACATCCGACATTCAGAAAGTATCTACGCTTCGCAGTCATAGGAGTGGTGTATCAATTCCGGGCGATGTGCTTCGGATTGAATCTAGCACCCTGGGCTTTCACTCGGGTAATGAACTCGGTAATGATCTATTTCCGAGCTCATTCGTCTGCGGTAACGTCGGCCTACCTGGACGACATTCTTCAGAGGTACGGCAACGAGTTAACGCTTCAGAACGATGTTCAGAATCTACTTCTATTGCTCCGACGTCTCGGTTTTTCTAGTAAACGAGGAGAAGTCGGATCTGGTTCCGTCCAAGTCATTCACACATCTGGGAATGAGCTTCGAGACGCACAACAATCTCGTTCGTCTGCCGTTAACCAGAGCGAAATTAGTCAGTTGTTACGCTCGCTATTGTCTGCACGCAGACAAAGTCACAGCGAGAGAATTTATGAGACTGATAGGTCTGTGCGGAGCCGCTGCGGATCTCATTCCGATGGGGCGGTTACGCACGCGTCCTCTCCAAATTTTCTTGACTCAGAATTGGAGTGTGAAAATTCATTTGCTCGACATAGACGTTCTCTTGTCAGATCAAGTGAAACAAGAGATTCAGACTTGGGCAAACATTCAGTGGTTAACTCAGGGAGTTCCGCTGCAGTTGCCGGATCCGAGTTTTACCATTATGACGGATGCCAGTCAAACAGGTTGGGGTGCATCATTGATCCCAACGGATTCGAGATGCCAGGGTCTTTGGGATCCGCAATTCCTGGGCAAGCACATAAACATCAAGGAAATGATGTCAATTTGGCTTGCGTTACGTCATTGGATGGACATTATTCACAATGCTCATGTCCAAATCCTATCCGACAATACGACAGTAGTGGCGTATATACGGAATCAGGGAGGCACTCATTCAGTTCCGTTGTTCAATCTAACGGAAAGAATCCTTCTGTTTGCGCTAGAACATCAGGTTCTTCTTTCGGTCCGTCATATACCGGGTCGTCTGAATGTGTTAGCAGACTCCCTTTCACGAAAGGGTCGCTTGTTGCCGTCGGAGTGGACTCTCAACAAACAAGTATTCAATCAGATTTGCTACCAATGGGAACGGCCAATGATAGACTTATTTGCGACACATCTCAACAATCAGTTGCAGACGTATGTGTCTCCGTGTCCGGATCCAAGAGCATTTGCAGTAGACGCTCTGTCGATCCCTTGGGACGGAATGATAGGATATGCGTATCCTCCAGCGCCGTTAATTCAGCAAGTATTGCTAAAGATAAAACAATCTCAATGCAAGATTCTGTTGGTAGCATCTCTGTCTCCACAGAGACCGTGGATAAATCTACTCAGGTGTCTGTTGTGGGACCTACCGCGAAAGCTTCCTCCACGGGAGGATCTTCTTTCGCAGGGGAAATCGCGTCAACTCCATCACAACCCGCAAGGTCTCAACCTTCATGTTTTTCCGTTGTGCGGTCCTTCTTGCATGGCAAGCACTTTACAGGACGAGCAGTGGACGCGATTTCTAACTGTAGGAGGACCTCCTCTTCGCTAAATTATGCGGCTAAGTGGAAGGTTTTTCGTCGTTGGTGTAGGGATCATTCTGTAGATATTTTCGATCCCTCTATACCAGACATTGCAAACTTTCTAGTATACTTGTTTGACGAAATCAAACTGCAGCCATGTCACTATTAAGGGTTATAGGTCTATGTTATCTGATACCTATGCACATCATGATAGTTTACAAATTGGATCTAGTGTCTCTTTATCTAAGTTGGTTAGAAACTTCTCGATAAATAGACCCAGAACTCTTAGGTTAATTCCTAAATGGAATTTAGCTTGGGTTCTTCTTAAATTGAAGGAAAAGCCATTTGAACCTCTTGGGACAGTAGATTTCAAATTCTTATCTTATAAGACAGCTTTTCTCTTAGCTTTCTCTTCTGCTAGAAGAGTCAGTGAGCTCCATGCATTGTCGGAGGATGATTCTCACTATCGTAGTGTCGGGAACACTATCACCTTCACTACTAATGTGGGTTTTTTAGCTAAGAATCAGGCTCCTAATAAATATCCGGAACCTATTGTTATTAAGGCTCTTCCGTCTTCAGACGGGCGTAGGCCTTTACTCTGTCCTGTTAGAGCATTACGTATCTATAAACAGAGATCTCAGTTTATCAGAAAGGGACGGAAACGTTTCTTTCTGTCTTTGATGCCTAATTGAAGGGACATTTCGGTCCATTCTATTGCTAGATGGATTCAATTAACTATCCGTACTGCTTATGAGAATTTATCTTCTTCTCAGCAATCTGTGCTTAAGATTTCGGCTCATGAAGTAAGAGCTCTTGCTACTTCTTGGGCTTATGCTAATAGTATTGCTATTACAGATTTAATGAAGGCTGCTTATTGGTCTCAGCCATCCACATTCACAAATTTTTATCTCAGAAATATTGAGTCCATTTCTGGAGACCTGCATTGTTTAGGTCCGTTATCTGTTGCTCAGAATGTCGTCCACTAAACAGTTGCAACTATAGTTATGCAGGCTTTCTGTTCCAGCAGTGACTCCGTCCGGCTGCCCTCTTCGCTCTGGGCTATTTGACCCAGGGCAAGGAGAAGGGGGGGGGGGGGAGGGTGTTCCCTTAGGTCACCTGCTTTATAGTGAAAAGCAAGGGAATGCCTCCTCCAAAGTCAGTATTTCTGAGTCATTTCCGGGATGGTTTTAAGGTGTAATATTAATGTTAAAATTCATTCATGTCATATTTTTAAAGTGTAGCTCGGTGTGAAGCATCTGTATATGTCAAGTGTCAAACGGGCTTTAATATACAATACTCGGACACTTTTAAAAGATTATAAAGAGTCTCAATTCTCTGGACTAACTTTATTTATTGGCTTACTTTAAAAATAATTAGTATAAGGGTTATACTGGATGTTAATAGAGAACATGAATGTTATTGTGCTCAATTATAAAGGGTATTGTATCTTTCTAATTTAATATTAAATAAGAAAGATACATGTAAAGCCTAATACTCCTTTTCTCCTTAAGGGGTTGCCTCTATATTATATAGTTGAGCTTATTGGATTTTCCTCTATGTCCTAGGCCCTCCAGCCTTTTTACTATTCAGCTAAATCTGGGTCATTGGTAAAGTATAAAAATGTTAAAAAATTTATAGTAATTTATATATTTTTTATACTTACCAATGACCCAGATGGGGATGGCCCTCCCAGGAGTTGGGAACTCTTACTTCCCTGCTGAGTACATAGCGCTGACCAGGCACTGCCAGTAAGAATGATAATTGGCGCCAATTTTGGAACGTCCTTGACACTGCGCATGCGCAGTAGGGGCGAAGTATGGAGGTCCTATAGGACATGATTTCTTTTGGTTTTGGATGCAAATTTTGGGGATTGGGGGGCAAAATTTGTGTTTGGCCCTGGTTTTGTTAGAGTTAGCACCAGCTAAGTCTGGGTCATTGGTAAGTATAAAAAATATATAAATTACTATAAATTTTTTAACTTTTATGTAAAATTATTTCATGTTCCCTAATTTTGGGGCATGGGCCTGATGTTTTCATTCTTGCTATGAAATCTCCACTGTATGTTAAGTGTTTCCTCTCTCCCTTTCCTTGATACCCCCCTTGCTAATCTCCCATGCTTTTGGTATAATTTTTGAAATTTTTTTATTGAAATTTCTTGGGGGTTTTAGCATAGTTACAGAATGTTTATTCTGTTATCCCCATGGTTACGTCCTCACCCTAGGGGTGTTTAGGCATTTTGGTCGTGCATCTACCATCCGATGTATTGCAGCTTCTTTTGTGGAAGATTCGGTTTTACATCGGATAGTGTTTTAAATTGGTTACTGATTTCAGGCCATGTTTTTCAGTGCCTGGAGTCTTGTTTCCAGTTCTTATTGACTTTTGTTTAAGTTGACAACGGTTACGTCTGTCAGTGATTCCTTGTCTTCTGTAAGGTTTATTATATAGTCAGATACATTAATATTGTCCGTAAGTGTAACATGAATTTTTAGAAATGTTTTAAAATTTTTGTCCACACTTAGGCTTTTTTGGGGGGATCCATTTGGGTTCATCGTTCCCTTTGGGAACTTGGGCTCATGTCAAAATTTTTTTTCGAAAATTTTCTTTTGAATTATTTTTCGAAATTTTTGATATGGATTATATTATTACTATGTATCTTTGTATTTTCAAGGGTTAGTGCGAGTACTATGGCTGTATATATTTTTTAATTATGAAAAAATATTGTTCAAATTGTAAATCGAGGAAGTCTTCCTCTGATTCTCATGCTCATTGTATTTGCTGTAGTCACTGTACTCGCACTTATTCTTGTTCAGTGTGTTCCAGTTGGAATGACAAACGTTGAAGACGTGTGTCACGGTATATTGTTAGTGGTGAGAGGTCCATGCCGGTCCTCTCGCCACAGGGTCACTCTAGTTTTTCAGTGTCTTTTTCAGAGGAACAAGAACAGGGTGATGTTTCCGTGATGTCTTCCGGAAGTGTGCTGCCGTCGTCGCAAACCAATGAAGAGCTAGCGGCAAAAGTGCTCAAGGAAATCAGACAAGTGCCTAGATCCTTAGTAGGATTGACGACCTTGTCGCCAGTTAGCTCGCCCGGCAGATCTATCACTCGTAATGTGGGTGATGTGACGCCCGGTACGTCCGTTGCGGTCCAGCAGAGGAGAAAGGGTGTTGCGAGCACTATAATCTCGGATCACGCACACCTAGCGACGACGGATCAGAGGATGGATCAGAGGAAGCCAGTTAGTCCAGTAGCTAGCTCGTTCAGGTCTAGATTTTATCCGACAGCACCTTCCAGACATTGTTCCATCGGACCAGAGAGCTGCTATACCAGATAAAAGACTGATAGCATCACTGGACACAGACTTCTTCGGCCGGACTAAGGACGTCGTTCCTGAGTTTCCGGTCCAGTCCAGCAATGTCTCACGGACGTTTGAATTGCTGAATGATGCTATTTTTAGGCTAGCCTCTAAGACTGGCAGATCCAGTTTCTTATCAAAAAATGCTCTACATCTGCCGTTCATTAACAATAGAAATAAATTTGAAACGGCAGGAAAGGGCGTTCCGAAAGTTCCTCTCCGTTTAGATGACCAGGCAGAAGACTTGGAGTTGTCATTGCCGGCATCTATGTCGATTCTCTCCAGCACGTTGGAGATGGCAATCACGTCTAACAGAACCAGTTTAGATGCCTTATACGCAGATCACCTTACCAGAGCGTTAGCACAACATCTCAATGGTAAAGAATTCCAGGATGTTCAAACTTCCTTGAGAGTTCTTTCTAGGGCAATCCCATTTTCCACGTATAACTCCACCCTTTCAGTTGCAAATTTGGAGTTAGTCAGATGTGATGCTGCCCTGGCTTCATCCACTAGGATGGATTCTAAGGTGAAAAACTCTCTTCGAGTCACTCCGGTTTCAGGAGAACTTCTCTTTGATGGTAAACTTTCATTAATCTACGATCAGATTACTAAGAAAGCTTCAGACTCTCTGCTCTTTAAGTCCGTTTCTAAAAAACTGGACTCAGCAGAGAGGAGTAAGTCAGGAACTTCTGGGGCGAGTACGTCCAAGGGAAGCTCCTATGGAGTATCTAAAAAAGCCTCTAGTTCTTACTCCAGAGACCGTCAAGAGTAGCAATTCAGGTAAGGGATGTAATGCTGGCCGAGACAACCGGTCAGATGCCCCTAGGTTGACTGGTCGAGGTGCGGGTCGGGGAGGACGTAGTTTCTCATCCTGCAAGCCTCGCAGGTCCAGGAGGTGAAGGTCAGAACCGCTATTGCGCTCCAGTGGGCGGAAGGCTGTCAAGATTCTTAACCAATTGGTTGTCAATTATGGATGACCGATGGGTTCAGGAGGTTATTTCTGAAGGTCTAAAACTGTCCTTCAGAGAAAAACCTCCTTTAACACGAAGTCTACGATGGACTCGGCTTCCGTCAAACCTTCAGAAGAGAGATTCGCTTCTATCAGAGGTGCAATCTCTTCTGGAGAAGAACGCAATAGAGGTCTTAGAAAACCAGGAATCTCCCGGTTTTTACAGTCACCTGTTCCTGGTACCAAAACCAGACGGCTCGTTCCGTCCAGTTATAGATCTAAGCTGGATAAACAAGCTGATCGTGGCTCCGAAATTTTATATGGAGACCATTCGATCGGTGAGAGCGAGCATTCGAGTGAACGATTATGCTGCAAGCATAGATCTCAAGGATGCGTCACAGTACATCCGACGTTCAGAAAGTACCTTCGCTTTGCTGTCCTAGGAGTCGTTTATCAGTTACGAGCAATGTGCTTCGGACTGAATCTAGCATCCTGGGCCTTCACTCGAATAATGAACTTGGTAATGACTCATTTCCGAGCTCATTTCGTCTGCGGTAACGTCGGCCTACTTGGACGACATTCTTCAGAGGTACAGCGACAGATTAACTCTTCAGAACAATGTTCAGAGTCTGCTTCAATTGCTCCGATGTCTCGGTTTCATAGTAAACGAAAAGAAGTCGGATCTAGTTCCGTCTAAGTCATTCATTCACTTGGGAATGAGCTTTGAGACGCACAACAATCTGGTTCGTCTGCCGTTACCCAGAGTGAAATTAGTCAGTTATTATGCTCGCTTTTGTCTACACTCAGATGTAGTAACAGTGAGAGAATTTATGCGACTGATGGGTTTGTGCGGAGCTGCCGCGGACCTTATTCAGATGGGACGCCTACGCACTCGTCCACTCCAGATATATTTTTATACTGTACCAATGACCCAGACATAGCTGGTGCTAACTCTTAAAATATAGGGCCAATCACAAATTTTGCCCCCCAATCCCCAAAATTTGCATCTAAAACTAAAGAAAACATGTCCTGAATGGCCCTCCACACTTCACCTCCACTGCGCATGCGCAGTGTCAAGGACGTTCCGAAATTGGCGCCATTAATCATTCTTAGTTTGGCCCTTCATCAGTTAACATCTGACTGATCTTTGTGCTTGTAAATCTCAGTTTAAATGATGCCAGACACATAAATATTAGTGAAATGGTGATTCTAAGGAGGATATAGAAGGAGGAGAGGAAAAATGTGTGACAGAAAATTATCAGGGCTGTAACTTAAAATTTTTTAATGAAATTATGTTAAGTTACCTATTTTCGAGGCAGCAGCCATTTTGTTGTCATTCTTGTTATCAAGTTACACTGATTTTTCAGTGTTTTCCTCTCTCCCTTTCCTTTAAGTCCCCTCTTGCTATTCCCCCATGCTTTTGGCATATTTTCTGTAATTAATATTACTAAAATTTCTTGGGAGTTTTAGCTGAATAACAGAATGAATTCTGTTCTTTTCCCCATGTTTACGTCTTCACCTATGGGTGGTTAGGCGTTGTGTTCTGCATCTACCATCTGATGTTCTGCAGTTTCTTCCCTGGAAGTCTCTGTTTTGCATCAGATAGTGTTTTATTGGTAACTGATTTCGGGCCAGGGTGCCTGGAGTCTTATTTTAGTGTTTTTACACTTATTGTTTACATTTACAACAGCCCTCTGTGTGAGGGGGGATTTCTTGATAATAATATCTTGATGTTAATTTAATCATAACTAGATACATTATTATTGTTCGTAAGTGTTGCATAAATTGTTTAAAATATTTTTAAAATTTTTGTCCACACTTAGGCTTGGGATGCATTGGGGCTCAACTTTACTTTTCAGAAACTTGGGCTGTTCTGAAAAAATATTTTTTCAAAATATTTTGATTTCAATTATTTTTTCTATGTTAATGGATCATATTATTATTATGTATTTTGATTGCCAGGGGTTGGTGCGAGTACCAGGACTTTGTTTTCTTTTCACATTGAAAGGATTTTGATCAATTTTAATAAGAGGAAGTCTTCCTCTGACTTTTATAATCATTCTATATGTAGTCAGTGTACCCGCACTAACTCCTGTTCTGTATGTGATGATTTCGATGACAACATGGGAAGCGTATGTCACGGTATTTTAGTGGGGAATTGGACATTCCGGTCCTTTCCCCGCAGGGTCACTTTACTTTATCAATTTCTATTTCAGACGATCAAGATTAGGGTGATGTATCCGTGATGTCTTCCATCAGTGTGCCTCCGTCGTCACAATTAATGAAGGGCTAGCGGAAAAGTGCTCATATAAATATGCCAATTGCCTAAGAGGACCCTAGTAGGTTCGACGGCCTTTGACGTCCGCTAGCTCGCCCGGTGTAGCGTCCATTCATCGAATGGTTCGGCAGCCGGGTTCGTCCGTTGCGGTCTAGAAGGAGTTTTGGGGTGATGCGAGCACTATAAATCAACCAAATGCACACCCAGTGACGGCGGATTAGAGGGAGAATGGAGGAAGCCTTTTAGTCCGGTTCCTAGCTCGTTCAGGTCCATCTGGACGGCGAGCGAGAGAGGCCTCTCCCTCGTACAACAACATCTGGCCCCAGATGTTGTGGTACAAAATGTTTCGCATTCGGAGGATACGTCCTCTGCTCGGGACGCTCCGACATATAGTCAGTCCGGAGAGACTGTCAATAAGGCTTCCTCATTCTCATGGTAGCGCACACGACCGCTCTTGGCTACGTGACCTCGGATATCCAGTCAGCTTCGCCAGTCAGAGAATCATCGGCGACCAGGTCACACCATCCGGTAGCCAGGGACACGAGGCCTGCAGACTCCGGACGTTCGCATAGGAAAGTGTGCGGGAGTCAACATACACGGAGCTTCCGGCGGCAATGCATCGTAAGACCGCTACTGCACAGGCCTCGGGAACGGACGTGCTATCCTAAATAGCACAGCTTATCGCAGCATCCCAGCAACAACTGAATCTGTCGCATAATGTATTATCCGACGATGCTGGGTCGGGACGCTCCGCGGAAGCGGGTACGGATGTCCGAAAATTTCATTCGGTCCGACGGGATACCGAAAGGGATTCGGAGGATTTCGAGCTTTCCCTTTCGGAACAACATATGCTGTTGTGTATGTCATCTGACTTGATCTTCTACAGGTTCTTTCGTCGGACCAGAATGCTGCGATGCCGGATAAGAAACTGATAGCGTCGGTGGACTTAGAAATTTTTGGTTCGGTTCAGGGACATCGTCCCTCAGTTCCGACATAGTCCAATAATGTCACACAAACTTTCGAATTATTGAACGACGCTATATATTTATTATTATACGCTTGCTATTACCAAGCATTTCTGGTTTCTTGTTCACAAAGTTACGGAGATGTCTTTCAAAAGTGTGCCTCTGTCGTCATAGTTAATGAAGAGCTAGTGGCAATAAGTGCTCATGGATTATGTCTATCGCCTAAGAGGTCCCTTGTAGGATCGACGGAGTGACATTCGCTAGCTCACCCGGTGTAGCGTACATTCATCGAATGGTTCGGCTGCCGGGTTCGTCCGTTGCAGTCTAGGAAGGAGATTTGGGTGATGCGAGCACTATAATAACTTTAGTACTCACCCAGTGACGGCGGATTGAGGACAGATCGGAGGAAGCCTGTTAGTCCGGTTCCTGGCCTGTCCAGGTCCGTCCGGGCTGTGAGCGACAGAGGTCCCTCTCTCGTCCAACAACATAGGGGACCGCATGTTGTGGTTCAGATATTTTACATTCGGAGCATATGTCCGCCGCTCGGGACGCTCCGTTATATTGACAGTCCGTGAGACTGTCGATAATGCTTCCTCATCCTCACAGCAGTGCACACGACCGCACATTGGCTACGTGACCTCGAGTATCCGACCAGTTTCGTCATTCAGTGATTCCACGGCGAACAGGTCACGCCATCCGGTAGCCAAGGGACACAAGGCCTATGCACTCCGTTCGCTCGCATAATAGTAGTATGCACGGGGTAACGATCACGGAGCTTCCAGCGGCAATGCATCGTAAGACCGCTTCTCCACAGGCCTCAGTGACGGACGTGCTATCCAAGTTAGCACAGTTTTTCGCAGCATCCCAGCAATCGACAGTTTCTCGGTCGGATCAGGAATTATCCGACAGCGCTGGGTCGGTGCGGTCCGCGGTTGCATTAGGTTCGGACTACCGAACGCTTATAGGGTCCGACAGGATGGCGAAAGGGATTCGGACGATTTCGAGTTTTCCCTTTCGGAACATCGGAAGCTGCCATACATTTCTTCCGGCATTATCTTCCAGTGGTTGTTCCTTCGGACTAAATTGCTGCGATGTTGGATAAGAGACTTATAGCGTCATTGGACACGGAATTTTGGATCGGTTCAGGGACATTGTCCCTGACTTACCGACACAGTCCAATAATGTCATTAGAACATGTGTATTATTTATCGACGCTATATATTTATATAAGCTTGCTACCTAGCATGATAGTTTAGTTTCTTGTCCGCAATGCTCAATTCTGCCTTTTATCATTTATAGGAATAATTTATTTTGGCAGAACAGGGCATACCGAGAGTTCATATGCATCTAGACGGCGTGATTGAAGACTGCAAATTATCTTTTTCGCCATTTATGTCTTTTCCAACCACAATGTTGGAAACGACAATGATGTCTAATAGACTTAACTTAGATGCTTTATCATACGTAATCCACCTTACTGAGGCGTTATCATTACGTCTTCAAGAGAAAGAATTCCGGGATATGATCCTCAATGTGATTTCTTTTGAGGGCAGTAGTTTGTTCACGTATAACTCCGCCCTTCAGTGGCTACCTGGAGTTGGTTAGACGTGACGCAGCCCTAGCTACATCCACGCGCGTGGATAGTAAGGTGAAGAACTTTCTCAGAGTCGCTTCGGTCTCGGAGAAGCTTCTCTTCGACGGCAACTTTTCAGCAATCCATGAATTGCTCGATTTATACGTTCTCTTGTCTATCTAGTGTAGCAAGAGATTCAGATTGGGGCAAACATTCGGTGGTTGACTCAGAGAGTGCCACTGCGGTTGCCGGATCCGAGTTTTATAATTATGACGGTTGCCAGTCAAACAGGTTGGGATGCAATATTGATCCCAACGGATTCGAAGTGCCAGGGTCTTTGGGTTCCGCAGTCTCTAGGCAAGCACTTATCTTCCACGGAATAATGTTTTTTAGGCTTGCTTTATGTCATTCGATGAACATTATTCAGAAATGCATGTCCAATCCTGTCCGATAATACAACAGTAGTGGCGTATCTCCGGAACCAGGGAGGCACTCATTCGGTTCCGTTATTCAATTTAATGGAAAGAATCCTTCTGTTTGTTATAGTACACCAAGTTCTGCTTCGGTCCGTCATATTCCGGGTCGTCTGATTGTATTACCGGACTCCCTTTCTCTTATGGGTCGCTTGTTGCCGTCAGAATGGACTCTCAACAAACAAGTATTCAATCAGATTCGCTATCAATGGGAGCGCCCAATGATAATTTATTTACGACACAACTTGCTAATCAATTGCAGACGCATGTGTTTACATGTCCGGATCTCTGAGCTTATGTTGTTAACGCTCTATTGATCTAATAGGACGGAATGATAGGATATGCGTATCCTCCTGCGCTGTTGTTTCAGCAAGTATTGCTAAGATAAACAACCACAATACATTTCTGTTGATAGCATCTCTGTCTTCACAGAGACTGTGGGTAAATTTACTCTGAGGTCTACTGTGGGGCTTAACGCGAAAACTTCCTCCATGAGAGGATCTTTTTTCGCTGGGAAAAATCGTGTCATCTTCATCACAACCCGCAAGGTCTCAACCTTCACGTATTCCGTTGTGTGGTCCTTATTGCATTGTAAGCATTGTGCTGGATGAGCTTTGGACGCGATTTCTTACTGTAGGAGAACCTCTTCTTCGCTATACTATGCGGCTAAAGTGGAGGCTCTTCCGTCGTTGGTGTAGGGATCACTATGTTGATATTGTTGATCCCTCCATACTAGTCATTGCAACTTTCTAGTATACTTGTTTGACAAGATCTACTGCAGCCTGTTACTATTAGGGTTATAGGTTTATGTTATCTCATACCTATGCACTCTATGATAGTTTACAATTGAGTCTTATGTCTTTATCTTGTCAGTTATTAACTTTTCGATAAATAGACTTAGAATCATTAGATTAAATTTCTATACGGAATTTAACTTCGGTTCTTATTTAGCTAAGTTATCATTTGAGCCTCTGGAAACAGTAGTTTTCAAATTCTGACCTTTTAGACAGTAATTCTGTTGGCTTCTCTTTTACTGAAGAGTCAGTGAGCTTCATGCACTATCGGTGGATGATTCTCACTTTCGTAGTTTCGGAATCACTACTTCCTTTACTATTTAGGTTGGATTTTTGCATAAGAGTCAGGCTCCTATTAAATATCTGGAACCTATTGTTATTAAGGTCCTTCCGTCTTCGTACGGGCATAGGCCTTTACTCTGTCCGGTTAGAGTTTATGTATTTATAAACAGATATCTGTTTATTACTACGGGCGTAAGCTTCTTCTGTCTTTGATGCCTAATAGAAGGACGTTACGCTCCATTCTATTGCTAATGGATTCAATTAACTATCGATACTGCTTATAGTATATCATTGACTCAGCAGTTGTGCTTGAGATTTCGGCTCATGAAGTGAGAGTTCTTCTACATCTTGGGCTTACATTAATAGTGTCGCTATTATAGATTTTTGAAAGCTGCTCATTGCGCTCAGCCATCCACATTCATGAATTTTTATCTCAGAAATATCGATTCCATTTCTGGAGGCCTCTATTGTTAGGTCTATTATCTACTGCTCAGAATGTCATTCACTTAACAGTTGCTACTATAGCTAGGTAGGCTGTCTGTTTCGGCAGTGACTCTGTTCTGCTTCCCTCTTCGCTCTGGGCTATTTGAGCCAGGGCAAGAAAAAGGGGGGGGGGGAGGGTGTTCCCTTGGGTCACCTGTTTTACTATGAAAACAAGGGGATACCTCCTCCGGAGTTAGTAATTCTGAGCTGTTATTGGGATGGTTTTTTAGTGAGAAGTTTATGTTTTAAAAATTCATTCAGGTCTTAGTTTTTAAAGTATAGCTTTTGAATATAGCACGTGTCAACGGACGTTATTATACAATCCTCAGACACTTTTAAGAAGTATAAAGAGTCTCTATTCTCTAGACTTACTTTATTTATTGGCTTACTTTAAAAATTATTAGTATAAGGATTATACTAGATATTAATAGAGTACATGGATGTATGATGCTCAATTTTGGAAGGTGTTGTATCTTTCTAATTTATCATAAATATGAAAGATACATGTAAGGCCTAATTCTTTTTCCCTAGAGGGGATGACTCTATTTTATATATTGAGCGTATTCCAACTTGCTCTATGTCCTTGGCCCTCCAGCCTTTTTACTATTCAGCTATGTCTGGGTCATTGGTACAGTATAAAAATGTTAAAAAATTTATAGTAATTTATATATTTTTTATACTTACCAATGACCCAGACGGGGATGGCCCTCCCAGGAGTTGGGAACTCATACCTCCCCGCTGAATACATAGCGCTTACCAGACACTGGTTATAAGAATGATTAATGGCGCCAATTTCGGAACGTCCTTGACACTGCGCATGCGCAGTGGAGGTGAAGTGTGGAGGGCCATTCAGGACATGTTTTCTTTGGTTTTAGATGCAAATTTTGGGGATTGGGGGGCAAAATTTGTGTTTGGCCCTATATTTTAAGAGTTAGCACCAGCTATGTCTGGGTCATTGGTAAGTATAAAAAATATATAAATTACTATAAATTTTTTAACTTTTCACTCAAAATTGGAGTGTGAAGATTCATTCGCTCGAAACAAACATCATCCTGTCAAACCAAGTAAAACAAGAGATTCAGACTTATTCAGATCTTATTCTGACGAGCTGCATACGCATGCGTCTCCTCCAGGTATTCTTTACTCAGAACTGGAGTGTGGTGACGCATTCGCTCGAAACCAGTATTGTTTTAACGGACCCAGTAAAACAGGGGTTCAGATTTGGGCAGATATTCAGTGGTTAACTCCGGGAGTTCCACTGCAACTGCCGGATCCGTTTTTTACGATTATGACAGATGCGAGTCAAACAGGTTGGGGAGCGACATTGAGCCCAACAGATTCAAGGTGCCAGGGTCTTTGGGATCCGCAATTTCTGAACAAGCACATAAACATCAAAGAAATGATGTCACTTTGGCTTGCTCTACGTCATTGGATGAACATAATTCATAATTCACATGTTCAAATACTGTCTGACAATTCGACAGTAGTAGAGTACATTCGGAACCAGGGAGGCACTCATTCCATTCCGTTATTCAACTTAGCGGAAAGAATCCTTCTGTTTGTCCTAGAGCATCAGGTTCTTCTGTCGGTCCGTCATATTTCAGGTCGTCTGAACGTTCTAGCGGACATTTCTCGGAAAGGTTGTATGTTGCCGTCAGAATGGACTCTCAACAAGCGAGTATTCAATCAGATCTGCTACCAATGGCATCGTCCAATGATAGACTTGTTTGCGACGCATCTCAACAATCAGTTGAAGACGTATGTGTCGCCATGCCCAGATCCTTGAGCGTTCGCACTAGACGCTCTCTCGATATCTTGGGATGGAATGATAGGATACGCGTATCCTCCAGCTCCATTGATTCAATAGATATTGCTAAAAATCAAGCAATCTCACTGCAAGATTCTGTTGGTAGCATCTCTGTCGCCCCAGAGACCATGGATAAATCCAGTCAGGTGTCTGTTATGGGATATTCCTCGGAAGCTTTCTCCATGGGAGGACCTTCTTTCGCAGGGGAAATCGCACACACTGCATCAAACCTGCAAGGTCTCAACCTTCACGTATTTCCTTCTTGCATAGCAAGCAATGTACAGGACGAGCAGTGGACGCAATTTCTAACTGTAGGAGGACCTCCTCTTCGCTAAATTATGCTGCTAAGTGGAAGGTTTTCTCTTGTTGGTGTAGGGATCATTCAATTGATTTCTATGATCCCTCCATTCCAGACATTGCTAATTTTTTGGTCTACTTGTTTGACGAGAGCAAACTGCAGCCAATAGCTATTAAGGGTTATAGGTCTATGCTATCGGATACTTATGCTCATCGTGATAGCTTACAAATTGGATCTAATGTCTCTTTATCAACGTTAGATAAAAACTTTTCGATAAATAGACCTAGAACCCTTAGGTTAATTCCTAAGTGGAATTTAGCTTGGGTTCTTCTGAAGCTAAAAGAAGCGCCATTTGAGCCCCTTGACACGGTAGACTTCAAATACTTATCTTATAAGACGGCTTTTCTCTTAGCCTTCTCTTCTGCTAGAAGAGTTAGTGAGCTTCATGCTCTATCTGTTGATGGTCTCAGCCTTCTACGTTCACAAATTTTTACCTTAGAAATATTGAGTCTATTTCTGGTGAGAGTGGTGGCCGAGTGGATAAGTGCGCTGTTCTCTCATGCCAGAGGTCCCAGGATCGATCCCCGGTCGGGGAAAGTTCTCGAGCTGTCCGAACGCTCTCTGTCGGCATCAATTGTGGGGTTGATGCTGTCACAGCGTACCATCCTATCGGGTGGGGACGTAAAATGGCTGTCCTCTGTGCAGAGAGAATAACACCCGTGCAGGCTAAAGATCCCTTCGTAGTATTCGAGAAGAGCTAGGCCACGAAGTCGCCACTATGAAGGTCATCCCACACACCTACGCCATTGGGCCAAGGAGAGGCGTTAATATAAGTTGCATAACTTGTTCGCCAATCCTTGTAAAACAAATAAGATTAATTAAAAAAAATCTGTTGATGATTCTCACTATCGTAGTGTTGGTAATACTATTACTTTGACTACTAATGTGGGATTTTTGGCTAAGAATCAGGCTCCTAATAAGTACCCTGAGCCTATTGTTATTAAGGCTTTTCCATCCTCAGATGGCCATAGGCCTTTGCTGTGTCCAGTTAGAGCTATGCGTATTTACAAACGTAGATCTGAGTTTATCAGAAAGGGACGAAAACGTTTCTTTCTGTCTCTGCTGCCTAATAAAAGGGACATCATGGTCCATTCTATTTCTAGATGGATTCAGTTGACTATTCGTACTGCTTATGAAAGATTATCTTCTACTCAGCAGTCTGTGCTTAAGATTTCAGCGCATGAAGTTAGAGCGCTGTCTACATCTTGGGCTTTTGCTAATAGTATTGCTATTACTGATCTGATGAAGGCTGCATACTGGTCTCAGCCTTCTACGTTCACAAATTTTTACCTTAGAAATATTGAGTCTATTTCTGGCAATCTTAGATGTTTGGGTCCGTTATCTGTTGCTTAGAATGTCGTCCACTAAACAGTTGCAACTATAACTATGCAGGCTTTCTGCAAGTTCCAGCAGTGACTCTGTCCTGCTGCCCTCTTCGTTCTGGGGTGATTGTCCCAGAGCAAGGGGAAGGAGGGGGGGGGGGGATGGTGTTCCCTTATATCGCCTGCTTTATAGTGAAAAGCAAGGGAATACCTCCTCTGGAGTCAGTAATTCCGAGTCGGTGCTGGGATGGTTTTAAAGTGTAAAGCTAATGTCTATCTCATTTATGTAATATTTTTAAAGTGTAGCTCGGTGTGAAGCATTTGTATATGTCACGTGTCATACAAGCGTTAATATACAATCCTCAGACACTTTTAAATGAGTATAAAGAGTCTTATTCTCTGGACTATCTTTATTTATTGGCTTTCCTTTAAGAAATTAGTATAATGGGTTATACTGGATGTTAATAGAGATCATTGATGTTATTGTCCTCAATTACAGATTGGTAATATGTCTTTCTTATTTTGTATAAACAAGAAAGATATATGTAAATCCTGTTTCTCCTTTTCTCCTTGAGGGGATAATTCTATATATGTAATTGAGCCTATTGGATTTTCCTTTATGTCCTAGGCCCTCCAGCCTTTATTCTATTCAGCTAAGTCTGGGTCATTGGTACAGTATAAAAATATGAAAAAATTTATAGTAATTTATATATTTTTTATACTTACCAATGACCCAGATGGGGATGGCCCTAGCATGAGTTGGGAACTCATACCTCCCCGCTGATCATATAACATTTACCATGCACTGGTTGTAAGAATGAGGATTTGGCACCAATTTCGGTACTTCCTTGACACTGCGCATGCTCATTGGACAAAAGTATGGAGGACCATATTGGACATTGAATTTTTTGATTTGGATGCAAATTTTGGGGATTGGGGGGGCAAAATTTGTGTTTGGCCCTGAATAATTTAGAGTTAGCACCAGCTAAGTCTGGGTCATTGGTAAGTGTAAAAAATATATAAATTACTATAAATTTTTTCATTTTCTTATTATGTATGTGTATTTATGTCATTTTTAGCTTACCTGATTTTCAATCTGGGTAAGCTATAGTGATCAGTATCCATCTGGTATCCTGTTTATTAAAAAACCATTGAACCAATTTCAGAGAAACTTTACGGAATTGTTGATTATGGGGTTGCAATGTGATTTTATTCAAATCAAGTTGAATTGTTTATGCTTACCATGTGGAATCCTCAGGAGCTAAAACTAGAAAAAATTTAAAATGCCCTTATTTCCAAAACAGATAATTAACTCACCTGACTGAAAGTCAGGATGAGCTTTTGTGATCACTCACCTTCCATCATACGTCGTCCGTGAACATGTTGTTTTGCACCTTGTCCTCCAAAACCGCTGCACTGATTTCAGTTAAATTTGAGGTGATTGCTTTTTCTGACATTGCATTTTGTGTTGTTTAAATCAACTTGCCACCAAAGGGAGGGGGTGGGGGAAAATGCTTCAAAATATTTTTAAAATACCAGTGGGTATGGAGCTTCCTTTTGAGGTGTAGAATCAAGTTTGTTCAAACAAAGTTCGTGGAGCAATGGGAGGGGCAAGATTTTTGGCCTTTGTAATGGGAGGGGCAAGATTGTTGGCTCCCACCCAAAATTTATATTTTCTGAACCGATGGGCCCATTTGAATTAAACTTGATATGTGGTGTTATTGAGTCATAAGTTCTTGATTCATGTCAAAAACAATTTCCTGTGTCCCGTGGGAACCCTAAAAGCTAAAAATAGAAATATTTTCAAACACCCATTTTTCCTAAACCACACAGAACATAGAACTGTTATTTGGTATGAAGCATCCTTCTGACCAGTAGAATGGAGTGGTAA
Organism: Pictodentalium vernedei; assembly: GCA_031216915.1. Taxonomy (NCBI): domain Eukaryota; kingdom Metazoa; phylum Mollusca; class Scaphopoda; order Dentaliida; family Dentaliidae; genus Pictodentalium; species Pictodentalium vernedei. Next base: position 748,789,063 of record CM062297.1, read on the forward strand.
AAAAACGGCCATTGGTTATATCAGAGTGCTCTGTAGGAGAGGGGTGGGGGAGGGCATTGAAAAAATGGTGAGTCAGCATATTTGCAAAACTGATCAGAATCTTTTGAAATTTGGTATACAGCATCCATGGGAGTGTGTGTGTGTGTGGGGGGGGGGGGGGGGGGGTTGTTAAAATTGAGCCCCTTGGTTCATATTTGAGCTTAATACAAGAGCCCAAATTTTATCTTAGGGCAATATGTTGGATAATCTTTAAAAATCTTCTTCTGCAGAACTACCCATCAGAATCTTGTAATGTTTGGTATACCTCATTGTTATGAGGGTCAGATTCAGGATTGTTCAAATGAAGTCCCTCACTTAATATTTGAGCTTCCTATGGGGGCCCGAATTTTAGCTTAGTGCAGTATGGGGAATAATCTTTAAAAAATCTTCTTTAGATCCACTAGTCAGAATTATTTGATATTTGGTATGCAGCATCCTTGTGGAGGTTAAATCTAATTTTGCTCAAACCAAGTCCCTGGATTAATATTTGGGTTCCTCATTGGAATAATCTTTAAAAATCTTTTAATATATGGCACACACAATCCTTACAGGGATTGGATTCTATTTGTTCAACTCAGGTCCATTGGTTAATAATTGGGCTCTCAGAGAGAGCCTGAATTTTAACTTAGTGCAATACGAGTAATCTTCAAAAATCTTCTTCGGATTCACCAGTCAGAATCTTTTGATATTTGGTATGCAGCATCCTTATGGAGGTCAGATTTAAGTTTGTTAAAATCAAGTCTCTGTGTTAATATTTGGGCTCCCTATTGGAACCCAAATTTTAACTTAGTCCATTATGCGGAATAATCTTTAAAAATCTGCTTCTTGCTTTTCAGTCAGAATCTTTTGATATTTTTACACTGTAAACCAATGGCCCAGACTAGCTGGTGCTTAACTCAAAGTTATTAAGGGCCAAACACAAATTTTTAACCCCCCAATTCCCAAACTTTGCTTGCAAAACCAAAAATTCAAAGTCCTACCTGGCCCTTCATACTCTCTGTGCATCCGCAGACATCAGGAAGTGACCGGAATTGGCGCCAACATCATTCTTTGTTTGGCCCTAAAAGTTATCAACAGTGAAATGACATCTGTGCTTTGAAATCTCCTTTTTAGCTCAACTTTGGCGAAGCCAAATTTGAGCTTATGCCATGGCCCGTCGTCCGTCTGTCCGTCTGGCCGTCTGTCCATCAACAATTGGATACGGCTCGGGCTAGAGGCCGTATTTATGAACCGATCTTTACGAAACTTCTTGGGTACCTTTGTTATGACTGTGGGACGAGAACGAGTGTTTTTGTGTGCGGTCCGAAATTCAAGATGGCTGCCAGCCGCCATTTTGTACCGACGATGCAGAAATCTGTTTTTTTGTACAGAACTTCCATATGAAAGCTCTGATTTGAATAATTTTCTGTATGAATGTTTAGTACCATGGGATGCATCACATATAATACGGGTTTTTTTCTCGTGCGGAAATTATGCAAATTAGACTAACTTTGATGTTTTTTGGTGTTACTTTCAGCACTGTAAGTGCATATGCCAATACGGCTCGGGCTAGAGGCCGTATTTATAAACCGATCTTTACGAAACTCCTTGGGTACCTTTGTTATCACCGTGGGACGAGAACGAGTGTTTTTGGGTCCGGTCCGAAATTCAAGATGGCTGATGGCAGCCATTTTGTACAAAATTTGGTGCAATCAGATTTTTGCACAGAACTTCCATATGAAAGCGCTGATTTGAATAATTTTTTGTGTGAATGTTTAGTACCATGGGATACATCACATATAATACGGGTTTTTTTCTCGTGCAAAAATTATGCAAATTAGATGAACTTTGATTTTTTCAGTGGTACTTACACACAGTAAGTACACATGTCAATACGGCTCGGGCTAGAGTCTGTATTTATGAACCGATCTTCACGAAACGTATTGGGTACCTTTGTTATCACCTTGGGACGAGAATGAGTGTTTCTGGGTGCGGTCCAAAATTCAAGATGGCTGCCAGTGGCCATTTTGTACCGAAATTAGGTCTAATCAGTTTTTTGTACACAACTTCTATACGGCTCAGGCTAGAGGCCGTATTTATGAACCGATCTTTACGAAACTTCTTGGGTACCTTTGTTATCACCGCGGGATGAGAACGAGTGTTTTTGGGTGTGGTCCGAAATTCAAGATGGCCACCAGCAGCCATTTTGTACCGAAATTAGTGCAATCAGTCTTTTGTACAGAACTTCTGTATGAAAGTTCTGATTTGAATAAATTTTTGTATGAATGTTTAGTAACATGGAATACATCACATATAGTACGAGTTTTTTTCTCGTGCAGAAATTATGCAAATTAGATGAACTTTGATTTTTTCAGTGCTACTTATACACTGTAAGTACACAAGTCAATACGGCTCTGGCTAGAGGCTGTATTTATGAACTGATCTTCACAAAACTTCTTGGGTACCTTTGTTATCACCTTGGGACGAGAAAGAGTGTTTCTGGGTGCGGTCCAAAATTCAAGATGGCTGCCAGTGGCCATTTTGTACCGAAATTAGGTCCAATCAGTTTTTTGTCACAACTTCTACACAGCTCATATTTGTGAACTGATCTTCACGAAACTTCTTGGGTACCTTTGTTTTCACCTTGGGACAGGAATGAGTGTGTTTTGGGGTGCCTTTGTTATCACTGTGCTATGAGAACAAATATTTGGGGTTCAGTCAGACCCACTCTGGGACTCAAAGATTTCTTTTCTAGTTTAGCATCTGACTGTCACCCACCTTTACAATACTTTACCTATACATTTGTTACAGGCAATGGTCAGTATTTATGTACAGACCGTTACAATACGTTATATGTACCTTTGTTATCAGGTCATTACCTAGATGTTTGTCATTGCTGTGTCACATACTATACATGTACAAGTTGAGCTACAGTGTCATTGACACTTTCATTTGAGGATGCCAGACACAAATCAATGCAAGAATTGGTGGATACAAGGCTGTTATTGGATGAAGGAAGTGTTCAAAGGTGATTTTGGACGTTCAGGGCTGTAACATTATAATATTTATAAAATTATTTTATGTTTCCCAATTTCGGGACATAAGCCTGACATCATCATTTTTAAAAATGATTATTCCACTGTTTGTTAAGTATTCCTTCCCCATCCTTCGATGAACCCTTCCTGTTAAACTCTTAAGCTATTTTTTATTGAAATTTTTTATTAAATTTCTTGGGAGTTTAATATTTATTACAGAATATTATTCTGTTTCTTCCCCAGGGCTACGTCCTCACCCAAGGGGTGTTAGGCCATTTAGTCTTGCATCTTCTATCCGATGTATCGTTTTTAGCTCAACTTTGACGAAGTCAAATTTGAGCTATTGTCATGGCCCGTCGTCCGTCTGTCCGTCTGTCCGTACGTCAACAATTGGCTATGGCTCAGGCTAGAGGTCGTATTTATGAACCGATCTTTAAGAAACTTCTTGGGTACCTTTGTTATGACCGTGGGACGAGAACGAGTGTTTTTGGGTGCGGTCCGAAATTCAAGATGGCTGCCAGCCGCCATTTTGTACCGATGATGCAGAAATCTGTTTTTTGTACAGAACTTCCATATGAAAGCTCTGATTTGAATAATTTTTTGTATGAATGTTTAGTACCATGGGGTACATCACATATAATACGGGTTTTTTTCTCGTGCGTAAATTGTGCAAATTAGACTAATTTTGATGTTTTTTGGTGTTAATTTCAGCACTGTAAGTGCAAATGCCAATACGGCTCGGGCTAGAGGCCGTATTTATGAACCAATCTTTACGAAACTTCTTGGGTACCTTTGGTATCACCGTGGGACGAGAACGAGTGTTTTTGGGTGCGGTCCGAAATTCAAGATGGCTGCCAGCCACCATTTTGTACCGATGATGCAGAAATCTGTTTTTTGTACAGAACTTCCATATGAAAGCTCTGATTTGAATAATTTTTTGTATGAATGTTTAGTACCATGGGGTACATCACATATAATACGGGTTTTTTTCTCGTGCGTAAATTCTGCAAATTAGACTAATTTTGATGTTTTTTGGTGTTAATTTCAGCACTGTAAGTGCAAATGCCAATACGGCTCGGGCTAGAGGCCGTATTTATGAACCAATCTTTACGAAACTTCTTGGGTACCTTTGGTATCACCGTGGGACGAGAACGAGTGTTTTTGGGTCCGGTCCGAAATTCAAGATGGCCGATGGCAGCCATTTTGTACAAAATTTGGTGCAATCAGATTTTTGCACAGAACTTCCATATGAAAGCGCTGATTTGAATAATTTTTTGTGTGAATGTTTAGTACCATGGGATACATCACATATAATACGGGTTTTTTTCTCGTGCAGAAATTATGCAAATTAGATGAACTTTGATATTTCAGTGCGACTTACACACATTAAGTACACATGTCAATACGACTCAGACTTGAGTCTGTATTTATGAACTGATCTTCACGAAATGTCTTGGGTACCGTTGTTATCACATTGGGACGAGAACGAGTGTTTCTGGGTGCGGTCTAAAATTCAAGATGGCTGCCAGTGGCCATTTTGTACCGAAATTAGGTCTAATCAGTTTTTTGTACACAACTTCTATACAGCTCAGACTAGAGGCCATATTTATGAACCAATCTTTACGAACCTTGTTGGGTACCTTTGTTATCACCGTGGGATGAGAGCGAGTGTTTTTGGGTGTGGTCCGAAATTCAAGATGGCCACCAGCAGCCATTTTGTACCAAAATTAGTGCAATCAGTCTTTTGTACAGAACTTCTGTATGAAAGTTCTGATTTGAATAAATTTTTGTATGAATGTTTAGTAACATGGAATACATCACATATTCTAAGGGTTTTTTTTTCGTGCAGAAATTATGCAAATTAGATGAACTTTGACTTATTCAGTGCTACTTGCACAATGTGAGCACACATGTCAATACGGCTCAGGGTAGAGGCTGTATTTATGAACCGATCTTCACAAAACTTCTTGGGTACCTTTGTTATCACCGTGGGACGAGAATAAGTGTTTCTGGGTACGGTCCAAAATTCAAGATGGCTGCCAGTGGCCATTTTGTACCAAAATTAGGTCCAATCAGTTTTTTGTCACAAGTTCTATACAGCTCGTATTTATGAATTGATCTTCACAAAACTTCTTGGGTACCTTTGTTTTCACCTTGGGACAGGAACGAATGTGTTTTGGGGTGCCTTTGTTATCACTGTGCTATGAGAACAAATATTTTGGTGTTCAGTCAGACCCACTCTGGGACTCAAAGTTTTCTTTTCTAGTTTAGCATCTGACTGTCACCCACCTTTACAATACTTTACCTATACATTTGTTACAGGCAACGGTCAGTATTTATGTACAGACCATTACAATACTTTATATGTACCTTTGTTATCAGGTCATTACCTAGATGTTTGTCATTGCTGTGTCACATACTATACATGTCCATGTCTTTGTCTTGACAAGTTGAGCTACAGTGTCATTGACACTTTCATTTCTTCATATGAAGATCTTGCTTTGCATTTGATAGCATTTCAATTGGTTCTGATTTTAGGCCTTTTTGTGTGCCTGATGTCTTGTTTACATTGACGTTGTTTACATTATCAATGTCCTCATATATAGGTAGTTTTTTATATTCTATTACTGTAATATACTGTAGGATACATGGGATTATTAATCTGATAGTGTAGCTCAAAAAAATTTGGATTTTGTCCTCACTTAGGCTCTATCGGGATGCCCCTGGGCTCTTCTTGTTCGAACTTGGGCATTTTTCAAACCTTTTTTTTTGGTTTACTAAAAATATTTTGAAATTAATTATGATTGCTGTTATTCATGTATCTCAGTTATATATATTGTTGTGGAGTTTGGTGGACTGATATCAACCTTAGTTGATACACTCCTGTGGACTCTTGTCAGTCTTGTGTTGCACTGGGATGACTGATGTTGGAGTCGGGTGTCGCGGTACGTTGTTGGCGGTGAGGTTCTGAGGATGAGAGCCTCTTACCATGTTTTAATTCATTCTGTCAGTTTCTATTTCAGAGGAACATGAACATGGTGATGATATTGTGACACCCATCCAAGTGTGCTACCGTCGTCGCGCTCCGTGGAGCATGCAGAGCCAGCTGCAGTACTCATTATTGCAAGAGTTAGGGCCTTTGGTTAAAGGTTTTAATCTCTTTCAAGCAGCTAGCTCGACCGGTGAAGCCTTACTCCGTCCATGGGTGCCGTGACGTCGGGTAAGTCTGTTGTGGTCTAAGAGGTGGATTGGGTAGAGCGAGCACTATAATATAAATAGCTCACCCAGCGACGACAGAAATAGGGAGGAAGTCTTATCTTGTACTCGGCGAGGTCTGATAGACCGCGAGCGGGAGAGGACCCCCTCTTTAATATAGCAATGTCTGGGGTCAGATGTTGTTTTGAGAAACTTGCACAAGCCAGAACATATGTCCGCCCTCCACTCGGGATGCTCCTGTTTAGTCTGCAGCCAGGGTCGGCTTCAGTCAAGGCTTCCTCTGCTACATTTCACAAGGCCGAAATGAAGTTTTCTGGTTGAAAACTTGCCCGAGATGGAGCATATGTCCTCCCACAGCTCTGTCTAGTCTGCAGCCGGGGTCGGCTTCAGCCACGGCTTCCTCCACTACATTATTTAAGCACACACGACCGCATCCTAGCTACCCGACTTCGGATATCCAGCCTGCTGCACGAAGAAGGAACCACTCTTCGCCCGTGAAGTTGGACCATCTGGTAGCTAGGGAGACGAGGCCTTGATCATCGGGATGTTCGGAGAAAGGATCTGTTTCCGACACACCGTCCCAGGAGCAGCATGCGGCTAAGGAATGGAAATCCGCTGCTCCTCAGGCCTCGATGACGGACTTGCTATCACAGATTGCGCAGCCAATCGCAGCATCCCAGCAAGTGCAGATGCAGCCTCCCTCAGAATCTGAGCTGTCGGACGGTGCTGGGTCGGTCCATTCGTCTGTTCATGCAGATGCAATGGACCGAGATTCTCAACTGATTCTCTCGGATGGTGAAAGGGATAAGGAAGAGGATTACCCTTCTCTTTCAGAACAGTACATGGTTGCAATGGCTTTCATCCATCAATACTACCCTGATTTTGTTCTGCCGAATCAGAATGCTGCTACGACAAGAGAGAAACCGCTGACATCATTAGGCACAGACTTTATTCGGTTCAGTTTATGCAGGTGTCGCAGGCCTTCGGCCATATAGACGACGCCGTATTTATCCTCATGAGTGTGAGGAAGAAGGCGGTTTCTTATCTTCATCTTCTGTATACATACCACTTTTTGGACCACGTTCATTTAAAAACGGTCAGGGAAGATGTTCAAAGAGTTCTTCTACATTTGGATTAGCAGGCCGGGGATCTAGAGGAATCCTTACCTGTATCATTCACTATTCGCTCAGACACAATTGAGACGGCAATTTCTTAAAATAGAGCGAATTTGGACGTTATGTCTTACGCAGATCACCTTACACGAGCTATGGTGCAACATCTCAAGGGAAAGGAATTGGAGGATGTTCGTACCTCTCTTAGAGTTCTTTCCATGGCAATTATGTATACCACGAATAACTCTGCCCTAACAGTGGCTAATCTGGAGTTAATCAGACGTGATGCTGCCCTTGCGTCATCATCACTGATAAGATGACAAGGTGAAAAGCTCTCTCTGAGTCGCTCCGGTTTCCGGACATTTTATTTTCGACGACTAGCTTTCGTTAGTCTATGAACAGGCTACTAAGAAAGCATCTAGTTCTCTGCTTTTGAAGTCGGCGTATCAATGACCCGCTTCAGCAGACAAGAGTAAAGGAGGGCATTCCAGACAAAAATTGTCAAAAGGAAACTCCTCACGAGGGTACAAGAAACCCTCTTGTAATTACTCTGGAGGTCGTCAGTATAGCGACTCGGGAAAGGGGCATAGGTCTGATCGGGACTACAGGTCAGACGCCCCCTAGGCCGTCTAGACGAGGTTTTTTGCGGGGAGGACGTGGTTCCTCCTTCCGTAAGCCCCGCAGGCCATACAGGTGATGGTTTAGACCTCTGTTGCTGGCCAGTTGGCTGAAGGTTATCAAGCTCGGCTCGAAAAGTTTATTTATGGAAATCATTCAGTCGGTAAAAGCGAGCGTTCGAGTGATCGACTTTGCGGCAAGCATAGATCTAAGGATGCGTACTTTCATGTCCTGATACATCCGGCATTCTAGAAGTACCTGCAGTTCGCCGTACAAGGGAAGGTGTATCAGTTCATAACAATATGTTTTGGTCTGAATCTGGCCCCCTAGGCGTTTCACTCGAATAATGAACTCGGTAATGTCTTACTTATGAGCTCATTTGTCTGCAGTAACGTTGGCTTACTTGGACGACCTTCTACAGGGATACGGCAACAGAATTATTCTTCAGAACAATATTCAGAGTCTGCTTCTATTACTCTGACGTCTCAGTTTCATCGTAAACGAGAAAAAGTTGGATCTAGCTCTGTTCAAGTCGTCTATTCACTTGGGATTGAGCTTTGAGACTCACAGCAATCTGGTTTGTCTGCTGCTACCCAGAGAGAAGTTAGTCAGTTGTTATGCTCGCTTTTGTCTACACTCAGATGCATTAATAGTGAGGTAATTCATGTGACTGTTGGAGTTGTTCGGAGTGGCTGTAGATCTCATTCCGATGGGCTGCCTGAGCTCACGTCCCTCCTGATATTCTTTACTCAGAACTGGAGTGTGAAGACGCTTTCGCTTGAACCAGTATTGTTTTAACGGACCTAGTAAAACAAGGGTTCAAATTGGGCAGATATTCAGTGTTTAACTCAGGGAGTTACTCTGCAACTGCCAGATCCGGCTTCACGATTATGACAGAGTTGAATGAGACGGGTTGGGGCGTGACCCTAAGTCCTGCAGTCTTGAAGTGTCAGGGTCTTTGGGACCCTCGGTTTCAGGAGAAACACATAAACATCAACGAGATGATGTTGATTATAGCTTGCGCTATAACATTGGATTCACATAATAATGGGCGTCCATGTTAAATTTGGACAGACAACTCGACAGTAGTAGCGTACATCGGAAACCAGGGCGACACCCATTCATTTCCATTATGCCAACTAACGAAGATTTTCCTAATACGTCATGAATCATCATGTTCATCTTTCTGTCCATCATATACCGGGTTGTCTGAACATACTAGCAGACTTGCTGTCTCAGGAATGTCGCCTGTTGCAATTGGAGTGGACACTCAACAAGCAAGTATTTGGACAGATTTGCTACCAGAGGTCATCGCCCCATGATAGATCCATTTGCGAAGCAGCGGAACAATCACTTACCGTCGTTTGTGTCGCCATGCCCAGACCATTGAGCATATGCAGTAGATGCTGTGCCGATCTCATGGGGATGGATGATTGTATATGTGTATCCTCCAATTCATTTGATTCAGCAGATTATGTTTAAGATCAAACAGTCTCGTTGTGAATCCTACTAGTAGCACCTCTGTCGTCACAGAAACCTTGGATCAGTCTTCTCAAGTGACTGTTATGGGACGTTGCCTGGAAGCTTCCTCCACGAGAGGCCCTTCTTTATCAGGGGAAGTTTTTATTCTTCACGTCCTTCTCCGCCCATAGTGGCATAATGGAGTCGGTTAGACATGAGGGAACCATTGCAGTTCCTATATTATGTTATGTCTAACCCAAGAACGATTAAGTAATGTGTGTGAGGAGGGTTTGATATGACTTCGAAATCCCCCCCCCCCCCCACACACACACACACACTGCCAATGTGTTTAGAGGTGATTACCGGGCAATACATAGTTTTCTTCCCGCAAGCCTCATCTGAGTTTAAATACATACATGCATTTATTCACTTCTCGATTGGTGCTGGGTCGTGTTCTATGGCGACCTCATGGGCACATCAACTTTTTAGTTGGTTGGTTTCCTGTGATTATTCATCTATATGTCATATACGAGCGCATATTTCATCATAAATAAATTGCTAGTCTTTGGGTACCTCAGAGGCTGCATAACCAGTTAACTGGTATTCAGATGATTACATGCAGGATTTTAATGCTCACACGCATAATAATGATTAGGCTGACACTTATTGTATGTTATGGACCTCAGAAATTATGAATTATTTCGGGGTGGTCTGTGTCGGAACCTGTTAATCATACCTACTTCCATTTCTGGGTCCAGGTTTCTATTAATGTTGGTACTCAACTCGTATATTCACATGTTTATACTCTCATACATATAGGATAGTACACATCGGGGAGCGTTGTTACTGGAATTTATTGTACACCTGAATGGGGTCGCCTGCGGAAGTGTGTTTACTCTCCAGAGATCGTTCATTGTGGTTCGATTGGACATGAGTATGTTATATATTATATCTCTGGTTTTCGACCTATCTGCGTATGCCGTCTTCGCTGTATGTTATATAGCGGGCAATATTAATTACCGGGATCGTCGCTATAGCCTTAACTTCTGAATTCGCATTAAGCACCATTTATTAATAATAAATTAATACCTGAATGTCTGTTCGACGAATATTTATATTGGTTTTTTTGGTACCGCTTTTACTGATTCCAGAGCGCTCCCCTCTTTCTTTTTGAAGGTTCCTTCAAAAGAAAAGGGGGGGGGGATTTTTTACCTCTCCTCCAGCTTGATAGGTATGTAACTATGAGGGAAGCTGTTTTGTCCGTAATTATATCCTGCATACAGCTGGAGTTTTATTGTATATGGCGTATGTAATACTCCAACCTAATTTTGGGAGCTAACCTTAAAAATTGGGAACTTGTTACATCCAATTAGCATAGTCTTCATGCTAAGGATACGGAATTACTTGAACTGGGCTCCTTTTGTATGATATGTCTTCTCTATTACTGTATAGAGAGAAATACATGTAATTCCTAATAATTTTAATTTCCTTTCACCTTGGTTTACAGGATTGAAACTAGGTTGATCTACTAATTCTGAAGTCCTAGGCCCTCCACCTTTTTACGATTCAGCTAGTCTGGGCCATTGGTTTACAGTGTAAAAATATAAATTCATAATAAATTGTATATTTTTTATACTTCTCAGTGGCCTAGACGGAGATGGCCCTCCCACGAGTGGGCACTCATACCTCCCCGCTGAATTTTTATGTAGTACTCTCTTCTACAAAGAATGATGTTTGTGCCAATTCCGGTCATTTCCTGACGTATGCGCATGTACGGAGAGTAAATGTATGATGGGCCAGATAGGACTTTTAATTTTTGGTTTTGCAAACAAATTTTGGGGATTGGGGGTTCAAAATTTGTGTTTGGCCCTTAATAACTCGGAGTAAAGCACCAGCTAGTCTGGGCCATTGGTAAGTATAAAAAATATACAAATTACTATGAATTTATAATATTTGGTATACTGCATGTTCAGTTTTTTTAGTCCCTCACAAGTTACCGTGAGGACTTATGGATCCGTCTGTCTGCCTGTCCATCCGTCCATCCATCTGTCCATCCATCCATCTTGCCGTCAGTTTGTCCATCTGTCTGTCCATCCATCCATTACCACCTGTATCTCCGAGACTCTTTGACGCTATTGTTTGAAGTTCTCAGCAATGACCAGACAGTTGATGCAAGTTAATGTTTTTTGAAAAAAAAAAAATTCAAGATGGCTCCCTGGCAGCCATTTTTGTTGGAAATTGTGTGTAATTAGTTTGCTGCCCGGAACTTCTAAACATTTCCAATTTCAGTAATTTTTGGTATGGATGTGTAGCAGCATAAGATAAATAACATATCATACAGATTTTTTCTCGTGCATAAAGTATGCGAATTAGAACTTAAGTTTTTTTTCAGCCATATTTGTATGTATTATGTATATACCCTGCTATACCCCTCCCCCCAGCAGGGGTATAAAGGATTCCTCTTGTCTGTCCATGCGACTACCCGTCCATCTCAGTCCATCAGTCCATTCGACCGTGTGTCCGTTCCTCCCAAAATTCAATCATGAATAACTTATAAAGTTATTTGGTATGCAAGTGTATCCTATTGCTATATACCTATAGTGAAATACAGGTGTTGTGCAAGATTTTATTGCCAGAGTCATTGCACTTTATGGACTTAGAATTTATCTTTGAAATTAATTCATGAATAACTTGCAGAGTACTCAGTGGAATGACTTTATATTTGGTGTACAAGTTTATCCTATTGATGTCTACCCACAGTACAGGGCAGATGTTATGCAGTGTCTTATTGTAGGAGTTAGTGCATTTTTATGCACTTTGATTTTGTCCGTCCCAAAATTCATTCATGAATAACTTGTGAAGTATGTGGTAGAATGACTTGATATTTGGTATGCAAGTGTATCCTATTGATGTCTACCCATAATACAAAGTTGATGTTATTGTTAGGAGTATTATTATACCCCCACATTCGAAGAAAATGGGGGTATACTGGATTACATGCGTGCGTCCATCTGTGCATCTGTGTGTCCGTCCATCCGCACACACAAATGACTACTTATGTGGCTACGAGTTAGTAAAACAGGATACTTATGTGGTTAAGGTCTGTTATGTGGCTAGCCACATAACAGAATCTCTTATTGTGTGTGTGTGTGTGGGGGGGGGGGGGGGGGAGGTGGATGGGGGGGGATAAATGTAGAGTAGGGTTAGGGCATTCCAGGGTGGGGTTTAGGAGTTGAGTGGGGTGGGGTGGGGGTCAGTGAAGGGAGTGTTAGAGTTATGTGGCTAGGGTTATGGTTAGGGTTAGTGTTAGGGTAGGGTTAGCTTAGGGTTAGGATTAGGGGTGGGTAGGGTTAGGGTCAGGTTAGGGTAGGGTTAGGGTTAGCAGACCCCCCAAAAATTTTCCCCCAAAAAACTTGTTTTATTATGTTGGACTTGTGTTTTAGGTTAGCCACCTAATATGTCCATAAAATAGCCACATTAGTATTCATTTGTTAGAACGTCCGTGTGTCCATGCATCCGTGTGTGAGTCCGTCCGAGAATATTCATAACTTTCATAACTTAAGTAAATTTTTATTTTCTATAATATTTGTTGGTCATAGGTATGCCAACACTAGTTATTTTTTATTTATTACTTGTTTTTATTACTTGTTCACTTGGAAATTGTGTCCGTCCGAGCCAAATTTTGTCTATTCAGCCTGTATATCAGGTATCGAATGTTCTATTGCAATGAAATTTGCCGTGAACACTGCTTATGGTATAGGCTTTTTAAAAAGGATTCAACGATATTTCTCACATTCTCCTTTTTAGAGTTATCCCCCTTTTTTGACTTAGAAATTGTAGGAAATAGACATTATTTGTCTGTTCAGCCTGTGTTTCAGGTAGGGCTTATCAGATTTCAGTGAAATATGGCATGCAGTTTGCCTATGACAAAGGCTTCTGCCTCATTGCATAAAACTTCCAAACGCCAAACAATTTACCATACCTTTTGACTTGGAAATTGTTATACCCCCACCGTGAACACTGCTTATGGTATAGGCTTTAAAAAAAGGATTCAACGATATTTCTCACATTCTCCTTTTTAGAGTTATCCCCCTTTTTTGACTTAGAAATTGTAGGAAATAGACATTATTTGTCTGTTCAGCCTGTATCTCAGGTATGGATTATCAGATTTCGTGAAATATGGCATGCAGTTTGCCTATGCCTCATTGCATAAAACTTCCAAACACCAAACAATTTACCATACCTTTTGACTTAGAAATTGTTGGAAATTGTTATACCCCCACTTTCGAAGAAAATGGGGGATGGGGGGGGGGGGGGGGGATATACTGGATTACATGCATCCGTCTGTGCGTCTGTCCATCCATCCGTAGATGCATCCATCTGTGTGTGAGTCCATCCGAGAATGTTCATAACTTTCATTATTTTCTATAATATTTGTTGGTCATAGGTATGCTCACACTAGGCGGTACACCACCTGGGGGTATGCACCGGACGACAGTCCAGCTCTTGTTTTCAGAGTTATGGCCATTTATGGACTTGGTATTCGTCATCCCAAAATTCAATCATAAATAGCTTGAAAGAACTTGGTGGATTGACTTGGACTTTCAACACTCTACCGGCTAAGACTGTTGAAATTGAACTTGGTATCCTTCCATCTATCTCTCCAACTATCTATATACCCCAAAACTGTATCATCTATAGTCAGGCTTGCATTTGTTAAATAGGCGGGGGTATCTTTTTGTGTCACCATATGGTGACACTTTATTTTCCTCTCCTTTTCTGAGTTTCACAATGAAGCACCTATACAATGTGCTAACATATTTTTAAATTTCGACTTGGTAGCAATCTTCATTTTGAGTTGGCCTGCATATAGTAGGGGTATTTCGTTAGCTGTGCTTACGAAACAGGTCTAGTTTAAATTCAAGATGGCCAACTGGTGGTCATATATTTTTACACAGTATACCAATGGCCCAGACATAGCTGGTGCTAACTCTAAAATATCTAGGGCCAAACACAAATTTTGCCCCCCAATCCCCAAAATTTGCATGCAAAACCGAAAATTAGAAGTCCTTACTGGCCCTCCATACATTTATGCGTAGACGTAAGGAAGTGACCGGAATTGGCGCCAACATCATTCTTTGATTGGCCCTTGTCAGATAACAACAAACTGACTTTTGTGCTTTTTAATCTCAATTAATAATGATGCCAGACACAGATCAATGGTTAAATTGGTGGATCCAAGGACACAATTGGATGAAGGAAGGAAGACACAGTGGTTTGAAAACGTTCAGGGCTGTAATTTTATAATATTTATAAAAATTAGTTCATGTTCTCTAATTTCAGGACATGAGCCTGAAGTCATCATTGTTGATAATGATTTTTCCACTGTTGGTTAAGTATTCCTTCCCTAACCTCCCTTGATCCCCCCTGTTAAACTCCCAAGCTTTTTGGCTTGTTTTTTTAAAAAATTTTTATATAAAATTTCTTGGGAGTTTAACGTGTTATACAGAAAGTTTTTTCTGTATTTCCCCAGGGTTACGTCCTCACCCTTAGGGTGTTTAGGCATTTTTAGTCATGCATCATACTTCCAATGTATCGTTTTTTCTTCTGATGAAGATCTTGCCTAACATCGGATAGTTCAAAAGTCTGTTACTGACTTTGGGCCGTGTTGCCTGGAGTATCGTTTCCGGATTTCAGTTGGACGTTGTTTACATTAGCAATGTTTGTTATTTATGTGTACCTATTTCTGAAAGCTTTGGTCTGGAGATAGCGCCCTGCGCTGTCACTCAAATATTAACTTGGTAATGTCTCATAACAATCTGGTTCGTCTGCCATTATCCAGAACGAATTAGTTTTATGCGACTGATGGAGATGTGCTGAGTGGCTACGCATCTTGTTTAGATGGGTTGCTTATGCACACACACCCTCCAGTTATTAGCTCACCTGACTGAAAGTCAGGGTGAGCTTTTCTGATCACTCTTCGTCCGTCGTCCATCCGTCCGTTGTCTGTCGTTCCGCATGAAGTTGGTGTTTTGAGCCTCTTTCTCCTAAACCACTGTCCACTTTTTAATTAAATTTCATGTAAGTAGTGGTTATATAGGGGCATTTTGATTTTTATGCAAATTAGGTTTCGGCTCATATTGAGCAGAGGTGTGGGGAAAAAATGGCCAAATTTTTTGAAAATCTTCTTCTAATGAACCAGCAGTAGCAGAGACTTGATATGTGGTATGCAGCTTCCTTTTGAGGTGTAGACTCAGATTTGTTCAAGAGAAGTTTGATGGGCTATATTTGGCGTTGTTATGGGAGGGGCAAAATTTTTGGCCCCACCCAAAATTTCTATTTTCCGAAGCGAGAGGCTGATTTTAACCAAATTTTATGTGAGGGCTTATTGGGTCATAAGTACCTAATTTATGCTGAATTTTTTTTTCCTGTACCCCCATGGGAACCACAGGAGCTAAAAATAGAAAAAAATTAAAATGCCCATATCTCCAAAACTGCACGGCACTGAGAATTTTTACTTGGTGTGAAGCTTCCTTAAGACCAACAGAAAGGATTGGTAAAAAAAAATTGCCATCGGTTTTATCATAGGGTACAGTTTCAGGACTTTGAAAAAGTGCACTTTTTAACACTGTAGGCAATGGGAAAAACATTAAAAAATCTTCTCCAGATCCAGCAGGCAGAATCTTTTGATATTTGGTATGCAACATTGTAGGGTGGATCTGATTCAAGTTTGTTCAATTCGGCCTCCTGGGTTTATATTTGGGCTCAGTATAGGAGCCCGAATTCGAACTTAGTGCATTTCAGGCAAATTTCTTAAAAAATTTTCTTCTCCAGATCCAGCAGGCAGAATCTTTTGATATTTGGTATGCAACATTGTGGGGTGGATCTGATTCAAGTTTGTTCAAATTGGCCCCCTGGATTCATATTTGGGCTCACTATAGAAGATCGAATTCGGACTTAGTGCATTTCAGGCAAATTTCTTAAAAAATCTTCTCCAGATCCAGCAGGCAGAATCTTTTGATATTTGGTATGCAACATTGTCGGGTGGATCTGATTCAAGTTTGTTCAAATCGGCCCCCTTCATTCATATTTGGGCTCACTATAGAAGATCGAATTCGAACTTACTGCATTTCAGGCAAATTTCTTTAAAAATCTTGTCCAGATCCAGCAGGCAGAATCTTTTGATATTTGGTATGCAACATTGTGGGGTGGATCTGGTTCAAGTTTGTTCAAATCGGCCCCCTGGATTCATATTTGGGCTCACTATAGAAGCCCGAATTTGAACTTAGTGCATTTCAGGCAAATTTCTTCAAGTTTGTTAAAGCCAAGTCCCTAGGTTCATATATGGGCTCCCTGTGGGAGCCCAAGTTATAACTTAGTTCAATATGAGGAATATTCTTTAAAAATCTTCTTTTTTTTTAGATCCAATGGTCAGAATCTTTAGATATTTGGTATAAGCTTTTCTTAGGAGGAGCAGATGCAACTTGTTGAAGTCAATTCTCTGGGTTGATATTTAGTCTACCATGTCAGGTGAGCGCCTCAGGCCACCTGGGGCCTCTTGTTCTTACACAGAACTGGAGTGTGACAACGCATTCGCTCAGGACCAGTATTGTTTTAACAGGATATAGTAAACAAAAAGGTCCATATTGAGGCAGATTTTCAGTGGTTAACTCATTAGTTCCGATGCAACTGCCAGATCCGGCTTTCACGATTATGACTTGTATGAGTCAGTAGTTTGGGGCACGGCCCTGAGTCCTACAGACTATAATCTGAGACCCTCAGTTCCTGTAGAAACACATAATCATCAAGAATGATGTCAATATTGTTAGCGCTATATCAATGCATTCACGCTTGTTCGGAGTTTATTGAACAACTCAATAGTGGTAGCGTACATCAGGAACCAGGGCGGCACCCATTCACTTTTGTTATACCTAACAGAGAATCATTTTCATGTCTCTCTATCCGTCATATACCGGGTCGTCTGAACGTACTAGCATACTCACTCCTCGGAAAGGTCGCCTATTTCATATGTATGGATGCTCAACATGCATCTATTTATACAGTTTTGCTACCAGTGGGATCACCCCATGATTCTTTAGTTTGCGACGCACCGGAACAATTGTTAGCGTCATTTGTGTCACCATGCCCAGATTATTGAGTGCAGGCAGTAGACGCTCTGCAAATTCATGGGGAGGAATAATAGGATATGCGTATCCTCCTATTCATTTTATTCAATAGCTTATGTTTAAGTTTAAACAGTGAATCCTACTGGTAGCGCCTCTGTTGTCACAAGGATCTTGGATCAATATTCTCAAGTGTCGGTTATGTGATGCTCCCCAGAAGCTTTCTCCCAGAGAGGGTCTTCTTTCAGGGGATGTTTTATTCTTCATGTTCCTCTCCGTCCATAGTGGCATATGGAGTCGGTTAGACGTTAGGGAACCATTTCGGTTCCTATATTTTTTATCTTAACTGACACAGGTACGATAAAATAATACGGGTGAGGGGATTTCGTTATGACTTCGAATTCTCCCCCACCATGAGAGAACCATTGCGGTTCCTATATTTTTCTGTTAACTGATACAAGTACGATTAAATAATGCAGGTGATGAGATTTCATTATGACTTCGAGTGTTCCACACACTACAGACACTTCCTTATGTGTTATAAGCAATTACCGGGCAAGACGTAGTTCTCTTCCCGCAAGCTTTATTATTGTAATACATGCATTTTATGCATTTATGTAGTGTTCTGTGGCAACCTCATGGGCTCATCTGCTTTTTAGCTGAATTCATGCCCTATTATTTTAGTTGATTTGTTATATACAAGCATTTATTTTTAAATCATCACAATTAAATTGCTACTCTTGAGTACCTCGCAGGCTGCATAACCAGTTAACTGGTATTCAGATGATTACATGCTAATATATATGCGATCGCGCATTATTATTATTAGGCTAACGCTTTATTGTATTCGGTGGACCTTGAAATAATAATTTATTTTGTGGGTGGTCCGAGTAGGAGCCTGTTAATTATACCTTTGTACATCTCTAGATCCAAGTTTCTATTTTGTTTGGTACTCATATTACACGTACTTTTACGATCATAGATATCGTATTATTAACGTTGGAGAGTGTTGTTACTGAAATTTATTGTACAGTGGCCGCCTGTGGATCATGTAGGAAGTGTGCTTTCTCTTCAGGAATCGTTCAGTGTGGCTTGATTAGATATGTGTATGTTATATTTTATATCACCGGTTTTTGACGTATCTGTGTACGTTGTCTACGGTGTATGGTATTTACTGTGCAATATTAATTTCCAGGATTGTCGCTATAGCCGTAACTTCTGAAGTAACGTTAAGCACCATTTATTAATCTTGAATTAATACCTGAGTGCGTGTTCGACGATTAATTATATTGTTGTTGGGTACTGCTCTTATTGTTTCCAGAGCTTTCCACCTTTTTTATTTTGAAGGTTTATTAAAAAAAGGGGGGTGGTGTGTTTTTACCCATAATCTGGCTTAAAATGTATGTATCTTTGAAGGATGCTGTTTTTATCCGTATTTATATCCTGCATATAGCTGAAATGCTATTGTAAGGCGTATGTTTGTGGGAGTTTTTCTCTTTTTCTCAGATACGCCATCCTAATTTTGGGGGCTCAGTCTGGGCTAACCTTGGAAAATTAGGAACTCGTCTTCATACTTACATTAAGGAATTACTTCATTGGGCTCCTTGTTTAGAATATGTCTCCTCTATTACTGTATACTGTAATTCCTAACTGTTCTACATGTAAGTTCCTTCATTATGGATTGCAGGATTGGAATTATTTCAGAAGTCTTAAGCCCTCCACCTATTTACGATTCAGCTATGTATGGGTCATTGGTATACTGTGTAAAAATATGATAAATTTATACCAATTTGTATATTTTTATACTTACCAATGGCCCAGGCGGGAAGGGCCCTCCCATGAGTGGGCACTCATACCTCCCCGCTGAATTATTAAGTAATACTCTCTTTTACAAAGAATGGTGTTGGCGCCAATTCCGGTCACTTCCTGATGTCTGCACATGCGCAGAGGGTAAATGTATGGAGGACCACTTCTAATTTTCGGTTTTGCATGCAAATTTTGGGGATTGGAGGGCAAAATTTGTGTTTGGCCCTAGATATTTTAGAGTTAGCTGGTGCAACCTCAATATTATTAAAGGCGAAACACAAATTTTGAACCCCGCAATCCCCAAAATTTGTATACAATACCAAAAATTAAAAGTCCTATCTGGCCCTCCATACTTTTAGTACTTGCGCATGCGCAGTACCCAGGAAGAGACCGGAATTGGCACAAACACCATTCTTCTGTTTGGCCCAAAGTCAGTAACAACTGAACTGACATCTGTGCTTTAAATTCTCATTTTTAGCTTAACTTGACAAAGTCAAGATAAGCTATTGCCATCACGCGTGTGGAAGCCTGTTGGTCTGTGAGTCTGTTCACATTTTCCTTTAGCACAGGCTACACCCTGTAGTTCTTATCCGATTGTCACGAAATTTCATATGCAGGTTTGAGGTCATGTCTAGATGAGAACGTCCCCTTTTGGTGGCAATCGGTCAACCGTGGTGGCTGCCCGAGCCAAAAACCTGAAAACCATTAGCACAGTCTACAGGTCGTATTTATGAAGGAATTTCATTGTAACTTGGGAGGATGCCTCTGCATAATATCTAGGTGAGAATGTCCTGTTCTGGTCATGATCTGTCAACCATGACGGCTGCCCAAGCCTGAAACCCAAAAACTTTTAGCACAGTCTACAGGTCATATTTAATATGGAGGGATTTCATTGTAACTTGGTAGGATGACTCCTTATGATGTCTAGATGAGAACTTCCCCATTTGGTTGTGATCTGTCAACCATGACGGCTGCCCGAGCCCAAAACCCCAAAACCCTAAGCACAGTCTACAGGTCGTATTTATGGAGGGATTTCATTGTAACTTGGTAGGTTGACTCCATATAATGTCTAGATGAGAACGTCCCCTTTTGGTCACGATTGGTCAACTGTGAGGGCTACAGGGGCTCGAAGCCCCAAAACTTTTAGCACAGTATATAGGTCATATTTATGAAGGGATTTCATTGTAAGTTGGTAGGATGACTCCAGATAATGTCTAGATGAGAACGTCCCCTTTTGGTCGCGATCATTCAGCCGTGACAGCTGCCCAAGCCCAAAACCCGAAAACTTTTAGCACAGTCTACAGGTCGTATTTATGGAGGGATTTCATTGTAACTTGGTAGGTTGATTCCATATAATGTCTAGATGATAACGTCCCCTTTTGGTATTGATTGGTCAACTATGATGGCTACAGGGGCCCAAAGCTCGAAACCTTGAGCACAGTCTACAGGTCATATTTATGAAGGGATTTGATTGTAAATTGGTGGGATGACTCCAGATAATGCCTAGATGAGAACGTCCCCTTTTGTTCACGATCATTCAACCATAACGGCTGCCCAAGCCCAAAACCCGAAAAGCTTTAGCACAGACTGTGGGTCATATTTATGAAGGGATTTCATTGTAACTTGGTAGGATGACTCAGTATAATGTCTAGATGAGGACGTCCCCTTTTGGTTGCGATCGGTCAACCATGATGGCTACACAGACCTGAAGCCCAAAAACCTTTAGCACTGTCTACAGGCCTTATTTATGAAGGGATTTCATTGTAACTTGATAGGATGACTCGTTTTGGAATAATTTCACTGTAAATTGGTAACTTCTGTTGATATACATTAACTGTGAAGGCCACATACATTAACTGTGAGGGCCACATTAACCCACCCCTCAGTTCTTTAGTACAGTCTACACCTCATATTATTTTTATTGAAAACATAGCATACGGGGAACAGAAATTAACATATTCCCAATTATCACAATCCTTGTCTTATTTCATAATCCTTTCATAAACATTGAACATTATCCTTTTCATCAGACATAACACACAGACAAGTTAAGGTACAGTGTCATTGACACTTTCATTGAAGATGCTAGATATAAATCAATGATGGTTTTCATGGAATCAGCAGTGCAACAGGATGCTGGAAATGAATAATGGTGGTTTCGGTTGTTCAGGGCTATAACTTTATAATTTTTATGTAAAATTATTCATGTTCCCCAATTTCGGGATATGCTTCTGAATGTCATCATTATAATATGACTCCACTGTTGTTTTGTTACTATTACTTCCCTTCCCTCTCCTGAACCCGCCTGTTATACTCCCAAGCCTTTTCGGCTTTTTTATTGAAGAATTTTTTATTAAATTCTTGGGAGTTTAACTTGTTAAACGGAATAGGTATTCTGTTTATCCCCTATGTTTATGTCCTGTCCATTACTGTTCAGGAAGTTTTGTATTCTTGCATCTTCTACCAGATGCATTGTTTTTTCTTCATATGAAGATCTAGCTTTGCGTCGGGTGGTTGTTGATCGGAGTTACGATGTTGGTGAGCTGACAGCTGCTCGTCATTCGGTTGTTCTCTCCGTGTTCTCCGGTTTCCTCCACCTGTAAAACTGTCACGGTCATGATTAGCCATTGTGCATAAGTATGCGACCTAAAACACCAATAAATAAATAAATAATATTGTTGCCATTATAATAATTGGTACTTAGTATTAAGGCTTGTTGTTTGCCGATAGTCACGGCACCCTTCAATAGTTGTACTATGGGATGCGAACTTGGAAATGGGTGTTGACCTGTGTGGTGGGAGGTGAAGTTCTGATGGAAGCTTTTACCGCTGCCAAATACTAGTCTTTCAGTCTCTTTTTCAGAGGAACAAGAACATGGTGATGGTACTTTGACACCTGTCCGTTACAGCCTGCCGTCGTTGCACACTGATGAGCCCCGCTCTGATGAGTAAATAGAGTTGGCTGCTAAGGTGCTCATGATATTTGCACAGGATTAAAGCCAAGCAGGTTAATTCTCTGCATGCTGCTAACTCGACCGGTGCAGTGGTTGTCCCTATTTAGGTAGCCAAGATGCCGGTTAGGTTGTGGATGAGTAGTATAACATGGGTAGAGTGAGCACCTCATAAAATAAAGCTCACCCAGCGACAATGGCAAAAGGAGAAGAAGCCTTAAAGTTTCTCTACGGGACGTTCGGCGAGATCTGGAGTCAGATCGCGAGTTGGAGAACCCTCTCCTTCCCGTTAGCAGTCGTGGTTGACTGTGTCCATTGCGAGAAACTATAATGAGTCGGAACACATGTCGGGATGTTCCTTCCACACTGCAGCTGGGGTTGGTTGTGGTTATGGCTTCTTACATGGAAATGCACACAAATAGGATTGGCCTACAAGTTTCTCGACGGGATACTCGGCGATATCTGGGGCCAGATCGCGAGTTGGAGAGCATTCTCCATCCCTTTAGCAGTGAGGGTCGACTGTTTGTCCATTGTGAGAAACTTCACTGAGTCAATGAGTGACCACCCGTCTGAAATGTGCGAGTCGGGATGCCTCTTCCACACTTCAGCTGGTGTCGGCTGTTGTTACGGCTTCCTCTACTTCCATGAAAAAGCATGCTAAGGGGTAGAAGCCTATAAGTTTCTAAGTGGAATGCACGGCGAGGTCTGGAGCCAGACCACGAGTTGGAGAACTCTCTCCATTCCGTCAGCAGTCGGGACTGACTGTTTTCGCCTCGAGAAACTTTAGTGAGTTGGGACGCCCGTTCACACTTGCGGTCCGTCCGGGATGCTCATTCCATGGTTGCAGCTATGGCTTCTTCCTCTGCTTCATCGATGAAGCACATTAGACCACAGACTAGCTATCCAACTTCGCATGTTCATGCTGTTCCACGGAGATGTTCCCAGTCTTCACCACCAAAGTTGGATTAACCTGTAGATAGTCATTCAAGGCATTTTTATACGGGACATGCATCGAAAGATCTGGGGACAGATCTCCAGCCCATGAGCAGCATATGGTGAAGAAGCAGATAATCTCTGCTCTGCAAGCCTCATTCACGAACCTGCTGCCACAGATTGCGCAGCATATCACAGCATCCCAGTAGTCGCAGGTTCTGCCGTGAACAGTTTCCGGTAGTGAGCTGTCGGACGGTGCTGGTTTGGTCCAGTCATTTGTACATTCGGATGGTGTTGATCATGTTTCAGATGGAACATTTAGATGGTGAGAGGGCTACAGAGGTTGATATTTTTATACTGTACCAATGACCCAGACTTACCTGGTGCTTACTCTTATATTCTAGGGCCAAACACAAATTTTGCCCCCCCCCCCCCCCAATCCCCAAAATTTGCATCAAAATCCAAAAATTAGATGTCCTATGTGGTCCTCCATACTTTTATCCACTGCGCATGCGCAGTGTCAAGGAAGTCCGAAATTGGAGCCAAATCCTCATTCTTTGTTTGGCCCTTCAGTCAGTAACATCACACTGATATCTGTGCTTAAAATCTCAGTTTAAAGATGCCAGACACATAATCATGAGAGAAATGGTGGATCTAAGGATGAAATGAAAGGATGAGAGGAAGGAACAGTGGAAGGATGTGTTCAGGGCTGTAACTTATAATTTTTATGCAAAATTATTTCATGTTCCCTATTTTCGGGGCATGGGCCTGATATTTTCATTCGTGCTATAAAATTTCCATTGTTTGTTCAGTGTTTCCTCTCTCCCTTTCCTTAATACCCCTTGCTATTCTCCCATGCTTTTGGCATAATTTTTACTGAAATTTCTTGGGAGTTTTGGCTTGGTAACAGAATGTTTATTCTGTTTTTCCCCATGGTTACGTCCTCACCCTAGGGTGGTTAGGCATTTCAGTCATGCATCTACCATCTGATGTACTGCAGTTTCTTCTCAGGAAGCCTCTGTTTTACATCGGATAGTGTTAAAATTGGTTACTGATTTCGGGCCATATTTTCAGTGCCGGGGGAGTCTTGTTTCCAGTTTTATTCACTTTTGTTTACATTGACAACGGTTACTTCTGACAGTGATTCCTTGTCTTCTATTTAGTTCTGCTCGTAGCCAGATACATTATATTGTCCGTAAGTGTAACATTAATTTTTAGACATGTTTTAAAATTTTTGTCCACACTTAGGCTTTTTGGGGATCCATTTGGGCTCATGGTTCCCGTTGGGAACTTGGGCTTATCTTGAAAATTTTTTTTTTTAAATTTTTTCTTTTGAATTATTTTTCGAAATGTTTGTAATGAATTATATTATTATCATGTATCTTGTTTTCAAGGGTTAGTGCGAGTACGATGACTGCTAAACTTTTTTCAAAATGAAAGAAGTTTGTTCAAATTGTAATTCGAGGAAGTCTTCCTCTGATTCTCATGCTCAGTGTATTTCTTGTAGTCAGTGTACTCACACTAATTCTTGCTCTGTGTGTGCCAATTGGAATGACAAACGTTGGAGATGTGTGTCATGGTATATTCTTAGTGGTGAGAGATCCATCCCGGTCCTCTCGCCACAGGGTCACTCTAGTTTTTCAGTCTCTTTTTCAGAGGAACAAGAACAGGGTGATGTTTCCGTGATGTCTTCACGAAGTGTGCCTCTGTCGTCGCAGACAAATGAAGAGCTAGCGGCAAAAGTGCTCAATGAAATTCGGCAAATGCCTAAGAGGTCCCACGTAGGATCGACGGCATTGTCGCCTGCTAGCTCACCCGGTAAAGCAATCATTGACGAAATGGTTGTGACACCGAGTTCGTCTGTTGCAGTCCAGGAAAGGAGATCGGGTGTTGCAAGCACTATAAACATGGATCGTGCACACCTGGCGACGACGGATCCGAGGATGGAATGGCGGAAGCCAATCAGTCCGGTACCTAGCTCGTCCAGGTCTGCCGGACCGCAAGCGAGAGAGGCCCCTCTCTCTTACAACAACATCTGGGACCAGATATCTGATATCCAGCCTGCTTCACCGACCAGGGATTCCACGTTGATCAGGTCGCCAAGGGTAGCCAAGGACACGAGGCCTTACCAGTCGGGACATTTGCATAAAAGAAGTATGCAGGAATTAACGTCCCAGGAGCTCCCAGTGGCTAAATCACATTAAGACCGCGACTCCACAGGCCTCCGTGACGGACTTGCTATCACAGATAACTCAACTCATTGCAGCATCCCAGCAGCCATCAGAAACTTTTTCTGAACAGGAACTGTCTGAGGAAGCTAGGTCGGTTCGCTCCCCTGCAGAGTCAGAAAGGGACGACCGAGAATCTCATGTGGTCCAGTTGGATGGCGAAAGGGAATCAGTGGAGCTGGAATTTTCCCTTTCCGAACAACATAAGGTGGCTGTAGATTTCATCCGGCAACACCTTCCAGAAGTTGTCCTCCGGACCAAAATGCTGCATTACCGGATAAGAGACTGATAGTGTCACTGGACACAGACTTTTTCGGCCGGAATAGGGACATTGTCCCTGAGTTTCCGACCCAGTCCAGAAATGTCACATGGACATTTGAACTTTTGAATGACGCTATATTCAAGCTAGCCTCTAAGATGGGCAAATCCGGTTTCTTATCGCCTAGCGCTATACAGCTGCCTTTCATCAATATTAGAAATTGATTTGAAACGGCAGGATAGGGCGTGCCGAGAGTGCCTCTGCGTTTGGACGACCAGACAGAAGACTTGGTCTTGTCATTGCCGGCGTCCATGTCTATTAACTCCAGTATACTGGAGACGAGAATCTCGTCTAATAGAATTAATTTAGACGCATTATCTTACGCAGATCACCTTACCAGAGCGTTATCATTACATCTCGAAGGGAAAGAATTCCAGGATGTTCAAACTTCCTTAAGAGTTCTTTCGAGGGCTATAGCATATTCTACGTATAACTTCACCCTTTCAGTGGCAAATCTGGAGTTAGTCAGACGTGATGCTGCCCTGGCTGCATCCACTAGAGTGGATAGTAAGGTGAAAAACTCTCTTCGAGTCGCTCCGGTCTCCGGAGAGCTTCTCTTCGACGGAAAGCTTTCTATAATCTATGATCAGATTACTAAGAAAGCTTCGGATTCTCTGCTTTTTAAATCCGCTTCAAAAAAGTCGGACTCAGCAGAGAGGAGTAAGGCAGGCACTTCGGGGGCGAATACGTCCAAGGGAAGTTCCTATAGAGGATCTACGAAAGCCTCTACGTCTTACTCCAGAGACCGTCAGAGTAGCGACTCAGGTAGGGGTCGTTATGCTGGCCGAGATAACCGGTCAGACGCCCCTAGGTCGTGCAGGACGTGGTAAATCCTCCCGCAAGCCTCGCTAGGCCAGGATGTGATGGTCTAAACCTCCATTGCATTCCAGTCGGCGGAAGGCTGTCGAGATTCTTAACCAATTGGTTGTCAATTACGGACGACCCATAGGTGCAAGGGGTGATTTCCGAAGGTCTAAAACTGTCCTTCAAGGAAAAACCTCCGTTAACTCGAAGTCCATGATGGACTCGGCTTCTGTCAAATCTTCAGAAGAGAGAATTGCTTCTATCAGAAGTTCAATCTCTTCTGGACAAGAACGCTATAGAGGTCGTAGAAAACCAGGAATCTCCAGGTTTCTACAGTCACCTGTTTCTGGTTCCAAAACCAGACGGCTCTTTTCGTCCAGTCATAGATCTGAGCTGGATAAACAAGCTGATCGTGGCTCCGAAATTTTATATGGAGACCATCCGATCGGTCAGAGTGAGCATTCAAGTGAACGATTATGCTGCGAGCATAGATCTCTAAGATGCGTACTTTCACGTCATGGTACATCTGGTGTTCAGAAAGTATCTTCGCTTCGCTGTCCCAGGAGTCGTTTATCAGTTCCGAGCAATGTGCTTCGGTCTGAATCTAGCACCCTGGGCATTCACTCGAATAATGAACTCGGTAATGACTCATTTCCGAGCTCATTCGTCTGTAGTAACGTCGGCCTACTTGGACGACATTCTTCAGAGGTACGGCAACAAGTTAACGCTTCAGAATGATGTTTAGAGTCTGCTTCAACTGCTCCAACATCTCGGTTTCATAGTAAACGAAAAGAAGTCAGATCTAGTGCCGTCCAAGTCATTCACCCACCTGGGAATGAGCTTCGAGATGCACATCAATCTCGTTCATCTGCAGTTAACCAGAGCGAAATTAGTCAGTTGTTACGCTCTTTTTTGTCTTCACTCAGATGTAGTAACAGCGAGAGAATTCATGAGACTGACAGGTTTGTGCGAAGCCGCTGGGGATCTTATTCCGATGGGGCGGCTACGCACTCGTCTTCTCCAGATCTTTTTTACTCAGAATTGGAGTGTGAAAACTCATTCGCTCGAAACGAACATCGTCTTGTCGAATCAAGTGAAACAACAGATTCAGACTTGGGCAGATATTCAGTGGTTAACTGCAACTGCCGGATCCGAGTTTTACGATAATGACGGATGCGAGTCAAACAGGTTGGGGCGCAACTCTGAGCCCAACAGATTTGAGGTGCCAGGGTCTTTGGGATCCGCAGTTCCTAAACAAGCACATAAACATCAAAGAGATGATGTCAATTTGGCTTGCGCTACATCAGTGGATGAACATTCTTCAGAATTCGCATGTTCAAATTCTGTCTGACAGTTCGACAGTAGTAGCGAATATTCGGAACCAGGGAGGCACTCATTCCATTCCGTATGCTATCGGATACCTATGCTCATCATGATAGGTTACAGATTGGATCTAATGTCTCTTTATCTAAGTTAGTGAAAAACTTTTCGATAAATAGACCTAGAACCCTTAGGTTAATTCCTAAGTGGAATTTAGCTTGGGTTCTTCTGAAGCTAAAAGATGCGCCATTTGAGCCTCTTGATACAGTGGACTTCAAATTCTTATCTTATAAGACAGCTTTTCTCTTAGCCTTCTCTTCTGCCAGAAGAGTTAGTGAGCTTCATGCACTATCAGTTGATGATTCTCACTATCGTAGTGTTGGTAATACTATTACTTTGACTACTAATGTTGGATTTTTGGCTAAGAATCAGGCTCCTAATAAGTATCCTGAACCTATTGTTATTAAGGCTCTTCCGTCTTCAGATGGTCATAGGCATTTGCTCTGTGCAGTTAGAGCCATGCGTATTTACAAACGTAGATCTGAGTTTATCAGAAAGGGACGTGAGCGTTTCTTTCTGTCTCTGCTGCCTAGTAGAAAGGACGTTACAGTCCATTGTATTGCAAGGTGGATTCAATTAACTATCCGTACTGCTTATGAGAAATTATCTTCAACTCAGCAGTCTGTACTAAAGATTTCGGCGCATGAAGTAAGAGCGCTGTCTACATCTTGGGCTTATGCTAATAGTGTTGCTATTACCGATTTGATGAAGGCTGCATATTGGTCTCAGCCTTCCACGTTCACACATTTTTATCTTAGAAATATTGAGTCCATTTCTGTCAACCTGTGTTGTTTAGGTCCATTATCTGTTGCTCAGAATGTCGTCCACTAAACAGTTGCAACTATAGTTATGCAGGCTTTCTGTCCCAGTAGTGACTCTGTCCTGCTGCCCTCTTCGTTCTGGGCTATTTGACTCAGAGCAAGGGGAAGGGGTGGGGGATGGTGTTCCCTTATATCACCTGCTTTTTAGTGAAAAGCAAGGGAATACCTCCTCTGGAGTCAGTATTTCCGAGTCGGTGCCGGGATGGTTTTAAATTGTAAAGCTAATGTCTATCTCATTTATGTAATATTTTTAAAGTGTAGCTCGGTGTGAAGCATTTGTACATGTCACGTGTCATACGAGCGCTAATATACAATCCTCGGACACTTTTAAATGAGTATAAAGAGTCTCATTCTCTGGACTATCTTTATTTATTGGCTTTCCTTTAAAACGATTAGTATAATGGGTTATACTGGATGTTAATAGAGATCATTGATGTTATTGTGCTCAATTACGGAATGGTATTGTGTCTTTCTTTTTTGGTATAAACAAGAAAGATACATGTAAAGCCTGTTCTCCTCTTTTCCTGGAGGGGATAATTCTGTTTACATGTAGTTGAGTCTATTGGATTTTCCTTTATGTCCTAGGCGCTCCAGCCTTTTTTCTATTCAGCTAAGTCTGGGTCATTGGTACAGTATAAAAATGTTAAAAAACTTATAGTGATTTATATATTTTTTATACTTACTAATGACCCAGATGGGGATGGCCCTCCCATGAGTTGGGAACTCATACCTCCCCGCTGTTTACATAACACTTACCAAGAACTGGTTGTAAGAATGAGGATTTGGCTCCAATTTCGGTCTTCCTTGACACTGCGCATGCGCAGTGGATAAAGGTATGGAGGACCACATAGGACATCTAATTTTTGGATTTTGATGCAAATTTTGGTGATTGGGGGGTCAAAATTTGTGTTTGGCCTCAGAATATAAGAGTTAGCACCAGCTAAGTCTGGGTCATTGGTAAGTATAAAAAATATATAAATTACTATAAATTTTTTAACTTTCCATCCCTCACAGAACGGCACATTAAGACTATGAATTTTTATTCATAAGCTCTAAGAATCATGTTCCATCTGAACAAAAGATCTTTCCTTCCCAGATCTTTCGGCACAGATGTTGAAGGCTTTTGGTCCGATTAACGATGCCTCCCTTGGCATAGTGGTTGTATAAGAAAGGCAATGATCTATTCCTTACGAAGATCGATAGCTCATAGATAAGCTGAGACAGCTGTCTTGTTGGAAATAGAGCCGTTAGAAGGAATAAGTACATCTTTTCCTTCTCAGTGTTGTATTCCTATGTGTCAGGCATTTAGTGCTATTGTGGATGCCATAGTAGCCTTATGTACAGTTAGAGTGGTCTTATACATTAGCGGCAAACGTTGTAAGTCTCCATTTAGTGAGCTGTCTAAGGTCGCAGGGTAACACACAAATATCTATCTTCACTGATATCACTTGTGACTAACGTCATAGTGGTCTTATATATTTTTCTGGGGTCTTTTTCTTATACATTGCAGCTAACGTTGTAAGTCTCCATTTAGTGAGCTTTCCAAGACCGCA
The DNA here is from genome assembly GCA_031216915.1 of Pictodentalium vernedei. Classification (NCBI taxonomy): domain Eukaryota; kingdom Metazoa; phylum Mollusca; class Scaphopoda; order Dentaliida; family Dentaliidae; genus Pictodentalium; species Pictodentalium vernedei. Next base: position 748,819,440 of record CM062297.1, read on the forward strand.
GGTGACACAGATATTTGTCTTCATGGACCAATAAACTGCGTTATCTAAGCTAAGAATACTGTCTCTTTGGAATTATGGTCGTTAGACTGTGGTCTCTTTGTAATTAGGGCTGTTAAAAGGAAAGAGTATGTTGTTTCCTTCTCGGTGTTGTATTCTTAGGCATCTGGGGCTTTTAGTCCTTTTGTTGCCACCTTATAAGAATCAAGTGCAGCCCTTTTTCCCTTTACTTGAGCAACTAACATTGTAAGTCTCCATCTAGTGAGCTTTCTAAAGTCTCAAAAATTACATCGAGATACCTGTCTTCACGGAGATGAAGTTTTCTAAGCTTCATTAGCTGGGCTGAGACCACTGTCTTTTGGGAATAGAACCGCTAAAGAGTGTTTTTTTCCATCTTGGTGTTGTTTTCTTAAGTGCCATAGACTTTAGTCTTTTTGTTGACACCATAGTAGCCTAGCTAGAAGTATGAGCGGTGTTTTATCCCTATCATTAGTGACTAGCATTGTAAGTCTCCTTTAGTGAGCTTCTAGGGCTGCAGTTATCAGCCTTTAATTGTCATCACCAATATGAAGACCATTAGCTGCTTCAGTCAGGCGGAACTCACTATCCTATCGGACAAGGTACCGCTACAAGAGAAGAGTTTGTTCTCTCCTTAGCAGCATTGTTTTTGTGTTAGTTGTCTGAGGCTTTTAGCCCTATTGATGATGCCATATTAACCTAGTGTGATTAATGAGCATTCTTTCAAATGCCTATAGTTAACTCCTTTTCAGGAATATATTTCCTGCTATAATTGGTACGAGGCGCGAGGAGTTCATGTAGGTTTTCATGATCGGGGGCTGGAACATAGTTTTCATCTCCCACTTCATTTTTATCAAATCTATTGTTGTTGATTATATTTCCACTCGGTGGATTGGATATTATGTCTATATGGAGTATTATTTTATGCGTACTGTCTTGATTTCAAGGGATATGTCAACACTGTTTCAGCGGGTATATTCCTTGCAATTGTGCCATGTTCATCATGTCCCTCTCCATCCTTAGTGGCATTAGGGAGTCGGTCAGATGTGAGGGAGCCCAATGGTTTCTATACTATTCTAGCTAACTAACACTAAAGCGTTACGTGTCGCGCCGGGTTAGTGTCATTATGCTTGCTTTGACTCACTATTAGCTTTTTAGCTGTATTACGGCGACATCATGGGTGCATCCTCTCTAGTTGGTTTGCTCCCTGTGGTTGATCATTCATAAGTTTTATATGACCATATGATTCCTGAACAGTAACTGTTTTTGGATTCCAAATTCTTTCATGAATACATTTGGTTGATTTTGCTAGCCTTCGTGTTCCTGTGTGGCAGGCATGTCGGTTATCTGGGCAACATTCTCCAAATGTGGCAGTTAGTCCACTCGGAGAAGTTACGATCAGAGCTGTCTGCTTTTTTACGACATACGAGTCTATTCCTCAGGTTAATCGCATCAACTTTGTTTTATTCCTTCAGTTTCCTGGTTAGTTTTGTATTGCTCGGTCACGCCTTTGATACAGGCTGTATTCAGATGAGGGCACAGGCAGGATTCTGTTGATTGCGTGCAAAATATGTATATATTATTAGGCAGACATATTTCGGAATAGATTCTGTTAAATGGTGGCTTTGCATTAGTATAGAGCTTATGAGAATTTTGGGGCTAGTTGATCAGTTATGGAGTTTCCAACAGGCCGTCTATGCATACATTCTCTATTTTTGGCTTCATTATTTGGAGTGGTATATTCTTTCTTTGAACAGTCATTGGTTTTAACGGACCTAAGGAACAGTGAATTATTTGGGGACAGTCAGTGACAGGTTTTTTAATCGTATCCCGTTCCATGTTCTGAATCCAGTCTTGAACAATAAGCAGTACACGAGGCATATTCCTATTCTCATATATTTGTATGGTTAAATTTGGAGGTTCATCATTGGAATTAATTGTACCCCAGAACTTGGCCGTCTGTTTGTTGGCTAAGAAGCGTATAAGTTTTATCAGATAACTTTCCATTGGGATTCAATTGGACAAGTTTAAGGTTGTACATATTGATATCACTGGTTTTTTACCTATCTACGTATTCCGGATGCGGCATACATTTTGAAGCTTGCAATTTTAATAACCAGGGTCACCACATTATAGCCTTAGCTGCTGATGTGGTGTTAAGCACCAATAAATTAATAATAAATTAATAATAATTAATAGCCGGATGCCTTTTAGACGAATAGAAATATTATTTGGTACCACTTTTTCACTGATTCCAGACCGCTCCTCTCTTTGTTTTGAAGATTATTTCCTTCAAAAAAAAGAGGGGGGAGGGGGGTGTTTTCCACTTCTGGCCTTTTAATAAGTGTGTAACTAAGAGTTAAGTTGTTATCGTCTGTAGATTATTCTGATCTTATGTACAGCTTGTTACATTATATATGGCGTGTGTTTGTGGGCGTTGGTCTCTCACTCTCGGACACACCTTTCCTAATTTTAAGTGTCTTATTCCAGACTAGCCTTAAAATTGGGCCTCTGTACACCCATTTAGCGTAATCATTTATGCTAAGTAATAGGAAATTACTTGGATATTGCTCCTTCTTTTGGTGGTATGTCTTCTCTATTGTGGTATAGCGAGACATACAGGTAATTCCTTAAATTTTTAATCTCCTTTTCACCTTGGGAGTTCTAATGCAGGCTAAGGAGCTGTATTTTGGTCTGCTAATTCTTTAGTCCTAGGCCCTCCACCTTTTTATGATTCAGCTAAGTCTGGGTCATTGGTTTTAGAATAAAAATATGATAAATTTAAAGTAATTTGTATATTTTTAATACTTACCAATGGCCCAGACGAGGATGCCCCTCCCATGAGTGGGCACTCATACCTCCCCACTGAGTTATCACTTCAGTAGACACAACCAGGAAGAATGATGTTGGAGCCAATTCTGGTCTCTTCCTGGATATTGCACATGCGCAAGTACTAAAAGTAAGGAGGGTTAGATAGGACTTTTAATTTTCGGTATTGTTTGCAAATTTTGGGGATTGGGGGTTCAAAATTTTTGTTTCGACCTTAATAATATTGAGGTTGCACCAGCTAAGTCTGGGCCATTGGTAAGTATTAAAAATATACAAATTACTTTAAATTTATCATTTTTGTTGGAAATTGTGTGTAATTAGTTTTCTGCCTACAACGTCTGAACAACATACCCGATTTCAATAAGTTTTGGTATGGAGGTGTAACAGCATAAGATAAATAACATATCATATAGGTTTTTAGTCTCGTGCATAAATTATGCAAATTAGACAAACTAAGCTTTTTTCAGTCATATTTATATATATTATGTAGGTCTACTCTGTTACCACCTGTATCTCAGAGATGCTTTGATGCTTTTGTTTCAAATTTTCAGCAATGATCAGACATTCTGTGAAATTGATGTATGCCATTTTTTTTCAAAACAAAAATTCAAGTTTGCCAACTGGCGGCCATTTTTGTTGGAAATTGCGTGTAATTAGTTTTCTGCCTAGAACTTCTAAACAACATTACTGATTTCAATAATTTTTGGTATGGAGGTGTACCAGCATATGATAAATAACATATATAACTTCTTTTTTTTCTTACGCATAAATTATGCAAATTGATGAACTTAAAGCTTTTTCAGTCACATTTGTACATATTATGTTGGTGTGCCCTGCTACCACCTGTACCTCAGAGTCGCTTTTATGCTTTTATTTCCATTTTTCAGCAATGATCAGACATTATGTAAAATTGATGCATGTTAATTTTTTTCGAAAAAAATTCGGAATGGCTGACTGGCAGTTCATTTTTGTTGGAAATTGCGTGTAATTAGTTTTTTGCCTAGAACTTCTAAATGACATATCTGATTTCAATAATGTTTGGTATAGAGGTGTAACAGCATAAGATAAATAAAATAGTATAGTGTTTTTTCTGTCATATTTTACATATTATGTTTGAGCATTCTGTTACCACCTTATCTTAGAGACACTTAGAGGATGTTGTTTCTAATTTTAACCTGTGATCATCCATTATATGAAATTGATGCATGTAATTTTTCTTAGATTTTTGGTAAAAAAATTTCCAAGCAATATTTCATTATTTGGTGTCACCTGCTGACCATGTGGGACTATTGTCTGATCATGGGTGATCAGCATTGCACTTGTTCAAAGCAAGTCCCTTGGTTCATATTTGTGCTGCCAATGGGAGCCCAAAATTGACCTTGATGAAATATGAGGAATTGTCTTAAAAAAAATTTTTTGAATATATATTGGTCACAATTTTTTGATATTTGGTACGCAGCATCCTTGTGGGTGTCAGATTCAAGTTTGTTCAATTCTAGTGCCTGGCTTCATATTTGGGCTCCCTGTGGAAGCCCATACTTTAACTTGGTACAATATGAGAAATATTCTTTAAAATTCTTCTTCATCTCCACCAATTAGAATCTTTTCATCTTTGGGATACCGCATCCTTATGATGACCAGATTCAAGTTTGTTCAAACCAAATCTATGGCTTCATATTTGTACTTGTTTCGACTTAATACAGTATGGGGAAAATTCTTTAAAAGTCTTCTTATTCAGACCCACCAGTCACAGTCTTTTAATGTTTGGTATACAATTGAGTCCGATTCAAGTTTGTTAAAATCAGTTCTCTTGGTTAATATTTGGGGTCCCATTGGGAGCTTGAATTTTAACTTGGTACAGTATGAGGGGCATTCTTTAAAAATCTTCAGATCCACCAGTCAAAATCTGTTTATGTTTGAGATACAGCATCTTTATGGGGGCCAGATTCAAGTTTGTTCAGTCATGTCCCTGGGTTCATATTTGAACTCCTTATGGGAGCCCAAATTTTAACTCAGTTCAAACTTGGATATAAATGGTTGACTTAACATATCTTTATCTCCATGCAGCAGTCACGCTTAGCCCTTGTGCAGAAATATGTGACCTTAAACACCAATAATTAACTAAATAAATGGGAGTGCGGTGGCTCAGTAGGTAGAGGTGCAGGCTGCAAGCTGAGAGGTCCTCGGTTCGAATCCCAAGTGCGGCAACCGCATTGTGTCCTTGGGCAAGACACTTCATCTCCATTGCCCACGTGGGGGCATGGTGACATTGTGTACTAAGGCATACTGCACTTCGATGGTGCACTTGTCTTCAACCAATGCTAACCCTGTGTGGAGTTAGTATGTTGGAGAGCTGACTGTTGCTCGCTGTTGTTTGGTGGTTCTCTCTGGGTACTCCGGCTTCCTCCACCTGTAAAACTGTCACGGTCATGATTAGCCATTGTGCATAAATATGTGACCTTAAAAACACCAATAAATAAATAAATAACTAAATAAATTTTGACTCAATTCAATATGAGGAATATTCCTTAAAAATCTTTTGATATTTGGAATAAAGCATTCTTGGGGAGCAGATCCAAGGTTGTTCAGTTCAATTGCCTGGTTTCATATTTGGGCTTCCGTGGGAGCCTTATTTCAACATCATTTATGGGCTCCCTATAGCCCATATTTTAACATATTCAAATATCAGGAATAATCTTTAAAAGTCTTCTTCAGATCCAGCAGTCAAAATTTTTTGATATTTGGTATACAGCCTCTTTGGGGAGAGCAAATTCAAGTTCGTTCAAATCAAGTCCCTGAGTCCAGATTTGGGATTGCTTTGGGAGCATGAACTCTAATTTAGTGCAATATGAGGAATATTCTTTAAAAATCTTCTCCAGAACCACCAATCTGAATCTTTTGATATTTGGTATACAACATCTTTAGGGGGATCAGATTCAAGCTTGTTCATATTTGGACTTCTTATGGGAATTTTAACTTTGTGTAATAGGAAGAAAATTCTTTTAAAATCTTCTTCAAACCTACCAGACAGAATCTTTTCATATTTGGTATATAGCATCCATAGAGAGGCTCTGTTCCACCAGGCAAATTTTAATATTTGATATGAAGCATTATTATAACTCTCAGATTAAAAGTTTGTTCAAGGTGTTTGGGATGTGATGATTATGGATCCATTTCTCTACTCGTATTTTTTCATCAGCAGTTCTACTTACAGTGATTGTCATTTGTATGATTGCTTCAAAATGTGTTACACAATTATACCCCCACTTTCGAAGAAAATGGGGGTATACTGGATTACATGCGTCTGTCCGTCCGTCCATCTATGCATCCGTGTGTGAGTCCGTCCGAGAATATTCATAACTTAAGTAAATTATTATTTTTTATAATATTTGTTGGTCATAGGTATGCCCACACTAGTTATTTTTTTTTTATTATTTTTTTTTTTTTTTTTATTACTTGTTCACTTAGAAATTGTGTCCGTCCGAGCTAAATTTTGTCTGTTCAGCCTGTATCTCGGGTATCGAATTTCTATTGTAATGAAATTTGCCATGAACACTGCTTATGGTATAGGCTTTAAAAAAAGGATTCAACAATATTTCTCACATTCTCCTTTTTAGAGTTATCCCCCTTTTTTGACTTCGAAATTGTAGGAAATAGACATTATTTGTCTGTTCAGCCTGTATCTCAGGTATGGGTTATCGAATTTCAGTGAAATGTGGCATGCAGTTTGCCTATGACAAAGGCTTCTGCCTCATTGCATAAAACTTCCAAACACCAAACAAGTTACCATACCTTTTGACTTAGAAATTGTTGGAAATTGTTGAAAACTTTCGAAGAAAATGGGAGGGGGGGGGGGGAGGCATACTGGATTGGGGTTATTGGATTTCAGTGAAATATGGCATGCAGTTTGCCTATGACAAAGGCTTCTGCCTCATTGCTTAAAATTTCCAAACACCAAACAATTTACCATACCTTTAGACTTCGAATTTTTGGAAATTGTTGAAAACTTTCAAAGAAATGGAAGGGGGGGGGGGGGGTGGTATACTAGATTGTGTCTGTGCATCTGTGCATCTGTCCGTCAGTCCGTACGAGAATATTCATAAATAATATTTGTTGATCATAGGTATGCCCACACTAGACGGTACACCACGTGGGGTATGCACCGGACGAAAGTCCAGCTCTTGTTATAACTCATTCCAAAGATGCATTGTCACGATTTGCATTTTTATCCCCCCCAAAATTTAAATTTTGGGGGGGATATAGCCGTGGCACTGTCCGTTCATCCGTGTGTCCATTTGTAGACAGAGTTGGTTTCCACTCTCCAATTAAAATTCTGCATGGCCAACTGAGACCAAACTTGGCATGTGGGTTAGGCATGATGAGAGGAAGAACCCTATTCATTTTGGGATCATTGTGCCAAAGGTCAAGGTCACAGTGACCTTGAACTTCAATTTTTAGCAGTGTTGGTTTCCGCTCTGTAATTAAAGTTCTGCTTGTCCAACTGAAACCCAACTTGGCATGTGGGTTAGGCCAGGGGTCGATTTAACCGGTATCGCATCGCATTTTTCACGCATTTTTCGATTTCAGCGATGCATTTCATTTCTCTGTATATCATTTTGCGATTCATTATTTAAATATTAATTACCAGTGCCTGGGTCCATCCTCACGTCCTGGTAATCTATCTAGTGTGCACGTTATTGTTTTGATTTTCGATAGAAGGTTAATCATCGAGACAGACACTTCCCGTCATTGGATACAAAACTTGTTTCTGCTATTCCTTAAGCCAATCGATAACCTTGTAACATAAAAACACGTGGCTGTGTTTTTATGTCCTAGAGGGGTCAATTATCATGTATTCGCGTTTAACCAATGAGAAGTTCTCTTGGTATGAACACACATGGTTTTAATGTTTGTCTTTAGTTCAAATGGTTGACCTGAATGACAATGTAAGAATTACAATGTCTTCGAGCAGTGAAATGCCGATCGCACTTAACACAGGAGGTCCCGTCAAACACCTGAGGTCCCCTAAAATAAATTATGATTTTAGTTCTTATCATCTGACACAAGTGGTGAATCATTCAACACAACTGCCAGCATTCGTACCCCTGTCCGATTATGGGTATTCGTTAAAGGCTAAATACCACAATCACAATTTCGGTCGTTTTGCCCCAAATCCTGTTCGCCCCTTGGGTCGTTTTGTCCCAATTCCTTTCCCCCGGGTCGTTTTGCCCTGGGTTGTTTCGCCCCACATTCGGAAGTGGGTCGTTTTGCGCCCTCTCTCCCCGAAAATTATATTGGACATGTATTGAGACATGTAATTTATTTGTTTTGTTTTGGTACACTTTATCTGGCAAAGTAAAGAATTAGATTCCAGAAGTTGCAACTCTGGAGTAATATTGTATGATAGAATAGCCCAGCTACGCATATTTATTTACTTTGGTACGTTTCCTCTAAGGGTGTATCGAAGTGGTGCACGGACACCTTTCGGACAACTGCCTACCTTGACATTTGTGCATCAGACAAATACCTCCCCCCCCCCCCCCCCTCCCCACTTATCAGCAATTCCAAACATGCTCCCATTCCGACAATAAAACCGGGCATGACCTTCCCCATGGCTCATGTACCAGACATCTACAAATGAGGGGGGGGGGGGGGGGTGAAGTCTACGTATAGATTCATAGATTCATAAATATAACAGTTGAAAATATAAATTATCATCGAAACAATACATTGTGTACAATCAAAGCCTTTAAAATTCAGAACAAAACTGACAGTTAAATATTACTTAAAATTCTATTCGATAATTAGATAGAAAACAAAATCAAAAAATCAATTGTTTGTATATTATTGTAAGTCGATGTGTTAAAATGACAGTATTTAATCTGCTATTATACACAATATCAATGTGCCATTTCTACATCCTGGGCGTTCTCCAATTCTGTTTCGCTCCGTGATGTTATGAATGCGGCTTACTGGAGGAATGCTTCTACCTTCTCCTCCTTTTATCTCCGCCACCTTCAGCAGCAATCTGAGGACCTTTATTCTTTAGGTCCTCTCGTTGCTGCTCAGGCTGTGGTGCACCCTCGTTAAATTGTTTTTGTCGAGGTTGCGCTTCTCTCAGCCTTGTTCTTTTCAGGTGCCTTCTCTCTTTCTTCATTACAGGTTTTAGTTTTTGTTCTCTGCCATCCTTGCTTTCGTTACTGCTACTCTTGTTGGTATTGGTTATGTGATTCACCTCCTCCTATTGTTTATTCAGCCAATTGTAAACAATTGTGAGTAGGTTGAAAAGAAATTAAAATTTTTTAGTAAATTTTGTTTCTTAACATACCTACCACAATTGTTTACCGGAGGCCCACCCTCCTTGGGGATATCTTTGATATCGATGCCTCCCCGCTAAATCACATACTTCTCGTTGGCGGAAATACGGAATTGACGTCACGGTTTGTTGCGCATGCGCTCGGTAAACGCAAGAGGTGTGCAGAGAGAGTACCTGTAATTTCGAGCGCTGGTCTCGCTCGACCCTTTTTTCGATCTTTTTCGTGCTTTTGCACTCTAGTACTTTTCCAACTCGTTTGGAAAAGATTCTAAAAGCTTGAGTTAGTTCCGAAGTAGGGCTTGCACTTATGTTACAGCCAATTGTAAACAATTGTGGTAGGTATGTTAAGAAACAAAATTTACTAAAAAATTTTAATTTTTGATAGTAAACTGAATGAATGGAGTATGATACATTGTAGCTTTATTTCAAAATTTTTCATCAGTTTGCATTACCACTATGTTTTACAAAAAGGCTCCCCCCCCCAAAAAAAAAATTCCCTAATAAGCAAAACTCTTTTGTAACAAAAATTTGTGCAAAATTAAATAAATTGAAAACCCACTAACAATATCCATATAAAAATATCCACTAAAAATTATATAAAATATAAAAAAAGTCCGAAACGTCCGGGGTCCGAAACGTCCTAGTCCGAATCGTCCATGTCCGAAACGTCCGGTCCGAAATGTCCGTGTCCGAAACGTCCGTGTCCGAAACGTCCGTCCACCGTTAAAAAGGACAATGGGGATATTTAACTTTTTCAAAATCAAGAACAATACTGTCTACTATTTGTTAATTGCCCAGCTTGTCAAAACAGCTTCACAGTCCATCTTTTCCTTTCTAGACATGATCACAAAGATGAGAGGAAAGTTCAAGAAACTGTTTTCTCATTTGCTCATTGGTAATGGTTATGGGGTATTTTTCACCACATATACGACACATAGATATGATAAGTGAACAAATTGTTAAAAACTATTTAAATAAACTATTCAAATTAAATAAAAAAGATCACCTCTGACCCAGGTCGTTTCGCCCCAAATCTTGGGGGGCAAAACAACCCGGAGTGAACGGGTATTGGAGCAAAACGACACCTCACAGGATGAAAGGAAATGACAGGCACTCGCTCTAAATCTCACAAAATCATGCACAATCACCCGAAATCACACACATCACAAGAAATAATGTTGGCAATGGATCAATGGTGTAACCACCCAACATTTATTGATTTTTCTTTATATAACATTTATTGATTTGTTTTTGATTGAGGAGAGATGGAGTGCTGCATTCCCACGACAATCTGTGTTTTAGGGGCCTTAAAAAACAAAAATAATACAATTTGAAAATAGCAACGCAATTTTTCAAAATTGCTACACATTTCTCCTACACTTGTAGCAAAATGCTATGCAATTTTTCAAAATTAAATCGATCCCTGGGTTAGGCATGTTGAGAGGAAGAACCCTATTTATTTTGAGGTCATTGTGCCTGAGGTCAAGGTCACAGTGACCTTAACCTTAAACATTTACCAGAGTTGGCTTCTCTAATTGAAATTTTTCTCGATCGATACTAAACTTGGCCTATGGGTTGAGCATGATGAAAGGAAGAACACTATTTATTTTTTTAGTTATTATGCTATTGGTCAAAGTCACAGTGACCTTGAAATTTAAATTTTATCAATCGGAGCTGGTTTCAGCTCTCGTAATTATCAAAATTATGCATTACCGATTGAAACCCAACTTGGCATGTGGGTTGAGCATGATGAGAGGAGGGACCCTACATATTTTTATTTTGCCAAAGTCAAGGTCACAGTGATCTTGAATTTGAAATTTTATCAGTCGCGATCGAAAACCAACTGTGGCTGTGTTAATTTAATGTAATATATTACCAAGGTTACTGTATCAGTGTGATTTTTTGAGGGGGGGGGGATTTGCCACCCTGGGGGGCAGCCTCTAGTTATTGAAGGTGCTCTGAGTGAAATTTTTTTTCATTATTTAAAACTTCATAGCTTAGTTTTTAGACAAGGACTTCCACATGGTAATTGTCATTCGATTACCTTTTGGTGTTGACCTATAAAGCAATGATAGGATATAAACATATTTGGAAGGGAGGAACTGTATAAATTCTCCAGGAGGTCCAAAACAAAAATTTCTTCTTATTTTTCAACATTTTCCTTCAAGTCAGATACTATAAACATGTGCATGATTACACACGCTGAGTAACATGGTCATTCAATTTTTTTTTTATTTTCAGTGAAATTTCTACAATATTTTCATCACCATCCTGTTTAAATTGCTCATTTCTGACAAAGTAAGTTCATTTAAATCTTCTAACTCTGCCTACGCCAAACAAAGTTGTTCACAACAACTCCCATTTGAAACAGGTAATTGGTGCCCTCCTGTCTACAATGTGTGCCCTTTAGTGATCAGCCTGTTTCATTTCTCACATCTTTTCCTCACTTTTTTCAGCTATCGATAGAAATATTGAAATGATTTTTTGCATGTAGCCTCCTTGTGGGTACTTAAAGATAAAGTTTAAATTCTATTCCGCTCATTTGGTTTATTACAGACTTATTGCCCTTGAACTCAGTAATTTGACAGTTAAAACAGGTTTTCCACACATTTTTCAGCTGTGGATAGAAATATTGAAATGAGTTTTTGTATGTCAATTCCTGATGGGTAGTTACAGATAAAGTTTCAATTCCATTATACTCACTTGGTTTATTACAGAGTTTTTGCCCTTAAACTTTGAAATTTGGCAGTCACAACAGGTTTTCCACACTTTTTTCAGCTACAGATTGAAATATTGAAATGATATTTTTTTATGTACCTTCCTGATGAGCACTTACAGATCAAATTTAAATTCCATTCTACTTGCATGGTTTATTACAGAGTTATTGATCTTGAACTTAGAAATTTGACAGTTCTAACAGATTTTCCGTACTTTTCACTAATGTTAGGTATATACCTTCCCTGTAGCAAATTACAGATGGAGTTCTGTTTTTGCTCCTTTCACTCAGTTTTTAACGTAGTTAAAGAGATATTGCTCTTGAACTTGGAAATTTGATAGTTATAACAAGTTTTCCACACTTTTTTCAGACATGGATGGAAATATTGAAATAATTTTTTGTATGTAGCTTCCTGATGGGTACCTCCATATCAAGTTTTAATGTCGTTGTGATCCTTTGGTTTATCAAAGAGTGATTATTCTTGAACATAGAACTTTCACATGTTAGCATCGGTTATAGCTCCTCATCCATCAAACAGACTGCTATTGTTGGAAATTTGACTGGAAAACAAGACTTTTCATTATAAATTTTCATTATATATATCGCTTTTATATAATAATATAATAATGATATAAATACTCTGGACCCTGGAATCCCAAACAGTTATTTGGTACATTGTTTCAATGGCCTCTCAAGACAGGTGGTCTGTCAAGGAAGGTTTTATTGTACTGTATACTGTTCAAATTGCAAACCGTTTCAGTTGCGGGGCCAACAGTAATGGCTCCCATCACTTATCATCTAGTTGGTTTATTGAATCAAATTTGGTAGCGAGAGAATAGTGTGTTGCAGCCTGCATTCACAGTAAAATAGACAAATATTCCTTTTGGAAATATAGTATGTGTTTGTAAGTACTAGAAATTGTTACAAAACTTCATTGCCAAAAGAAACTCGAAACTGTTGAAATTTCTTCAAAAAGATTATTGGTATACAAGTTGGAATGGTATTCTAAATGATTTCACCAGAAAAGATTAGTTGAGAACACAGACAGGTAAATGGGATTGTCAGAAGAAAAATTACTGATTGCAAGTCCTTTTGAGTTCTTGTTTGAGTTCTTTTCTGAACTGTGAGCTACCATGAGCATATATTATAAATAAAAACATGTCTTTTACCAACCTTCTCACTAGTGTTGTATGGTTAACCGGTTTTATAAGTCGGTTTCGGTTTTGCTTGAAAACCAAAACCGAAACCGTGTAACTGGTAAATGAGTACGGTTTCGGTTTTTTCCTAAAATGTCGGGAAGAGATGTTTTGGTATTTGGTAAAGTGGTTCGTTTTGAAGCCCACCCAGCTACAAACAATATGACTTTCCCATTCCAGGCCGACATGAAATGATTGCTGATTATTTTACTAGGGCGGGTAGTGGCACTAGTCACCACTGTGTGTGTGTGGGGGGGGGGGGGGGGGGGGGGGGTATTGAAAAGAGTGCATACATCAGTTCATTGTCAAATATGTTAGGATGGGTGTCTAGGTGACCCACTTGGCAACGCTTGTTATTATTTGCAATGCCTGGTAGGGTTATTTTGTTAGGCTGCCCAGGGTCCACCTAGGAGTGAGCACTGCACAGAGCGCTGGGAAATTGTGAATTAGCTCATTTCACACCCATGTGTTAATATCAATTCATCATAGACTCTCTATGCCTGAACTTAAAGACCAGAGGTGGGGGGGCATGTGCCTAGAATTGGTGAGTGGTGATATTCTATGAACACTGTTACATTTTATTTTCTTTTATTATACCCCCGCTTCGAAGAAGTGGGGGCTATATAGGAATCGCCCTGTATGTCCGTACGTCCGTCCGTACGTCCGTCCGTACGTCTTTCCGGACATGAAATTCTTGTGTGCGCAACTCCTCCTACATTTATCAATCAATTTGGACAAAACTTTTCAGACATCATCACTACTAAGTGAACATGCGCATATTCCAAGATTTTTGATCTGCGACAATTTTAACCAGGTTTTCTCCCTTTGACTTAGATTTATTGTGTCTTTCCATCCGAACAAATTCTTGTGTGCGCAACTCCTCCTACATTAATGAACCGATTTTGATGAAACCTTTCAAACATCATCTCTACTAAGTGAACATGTGCATATTCCAAACTTTTTAATCTGCGACAATTTTAACCAGGTTATCTCTCTTGAACTTTGATTTAATATGGGTTTCTACATGAAATTCTTGTGTGCGCAACTCCTCCTACATTTATCAATCAATTTGGACAAAACTTTTCGGACATCATCACTACTAAGTGAACATGTGCATATTCCAAGATTTTTGATCTGCGACAATTTTAACCAGGTTATCTCCCTTTGACTTAGATTTATTATGTCTTTCCGTTCGAACAAATTCTTGTGTGCGCAACTCCTCCTACATTAATGAACCGATTTTGATGAAACCTTTCAAACATCATCTCTACTAAGTGAACATGTGCATATTCCAACCTTTTTGATCTGCGACAATTTTAACCAGGTTATCTCTCTTGAACTTTGATTTAATATGGGTTTCGGCATGAAATTCTTGTGTGCGCAACTCCTCCTACATTTATCAATCAATTTGGACAAAAGTTTACAGACATCATCACTACTAAGTAAACATGCGCATATTCCAAAATTTTTGAGCGGTGGCAATTTTAACTAGGTTATCTCCCTTTAACTTAGATTTATTATGGGTTTCTCCATGAAATTCTTGTGCGTGCAACTCCTCCTACATTTATCAATCAATTTTGACGAAACCTTTCAAATTTTTGATCTACGACAATTTTAACCAGGTTATCTCCCTTTAACTTGGATTAATTATGGGTTTTCAAATGGGATTCTTGTGTGTGCAACTCCTCCTACATTAATGAACCGATTTTGAATACATGTTGCACATTGTAAATGTGTTTTTCCAAATGTAAACCATATATGTGTGGGCTCTTTAAGTATTCAGTGCTGTTCTGTGGAAGGCCACATGCAAATACAAATTTCAACAACAAAAAATGATCTTTATGTATACATTTCCTTATGGCCTTCGCCTGCATGATCAGAAGTGCATTCCTCTAAAAACCCAAAGCGGGGGTATTAATCACCTTCAGTGATAGTTCTAGTATTATTTTGTTTTGATAATGCCTGCCATTTATACACTTAGCATAAATGCTAGTCAATGCCAATTAAATCATCATTGAAAATATGACAGTATAGGCATTATATCGACACTACATAGTTTCTGTTGGAAACTGCAGATGTCTTACTATAAAAAACCGAAAACCGACCTATAAACCGAGTTTTTTTAAAATAACCGAACCGAAACCGAACCGAAACAAGAAAAATAAAACCGCACAACACTACTTCTCACAGTTGTTTACTTCTGTCTATTAGGTATCGCTGCAGTAAATATTTGAATTAGAGTTACCTGCCTTGAAATGATACAATCTCTAAAAATAAGAAGCCTTGGGAAAATATATTGTTTCAATAAACATTTGAAACATTGTAATGACATCTATTATTGCTGAATATTCCAGATAAATAAAGAGGGTGATTTGATGACTTTTGGACCTAAAAAATACAATTGGCCTTTGGTGTGGTTTTGTTGTGAATTCCCTGTCAGCTTTTCTCTCTTATTTGTTGTTGCATGACCCCCTGTTTTCAGGTCAGAAAATGTTGTCTGAAGGTCTATACTTGACAAAGATATTTGAATGACAAAATTAAAATGATGCGATAATAATCATAATGGTCGCCTATGGGAAAATGTTTAGTGCTGTGATACCATTACTATCCCCAAAGTTGGAAGCTCTGTTTTAAATGTTTCTCAAAGGAAAAACCTCTAAGAAACAGCATCAGTGGGAAGGCATGAAAATGTCAAAATTTTGCCATGTGGGTGAGTGCACCAGGTGCACACCACAGTAGGATCAGTCTTCCCATATTAAGGAGTGCGTTGGCTCAGTGGTTATGGCATTGGACTTCAAACCAAAAGGTCCATGGTTTGATCCCTGCCAAGGGCAACTAAACTGTGCCCTTGGGCAAGGCACTTATCCTGATTGCCTATGTGGGGGTGAGCACGGTGCCTTGTTACTAAGGCGTACAGCACGTTGACGGTCCAATTGCCTTCAACCAGTGCTATCCCTGCTTGTGCGAAGTTGGTACGTTGTGGATTGACATTACTCGCCACTGCTCTGTGGTTCTTCTGGGTAGTGCAGCTTCTTCCACCAATAAAACTGTTGTGACACAAGGTGACCCTGGTTGTTGGAAAGTTTAATTATACCCTAATAATAAATAACTAAATCTTCCCTATTCCCCTTACTTGCATGTTCTTGAATAGCATACACCATATTATGAAATCAGTTTCTCTTCTTCTGCCATTCTGTATGGCAGTGTCTTTTGCCTGGGAAATTACTCATCAGGTTTGGGATTATACCTGATGGGGTTTCTCCTCTCTTGTACTTCTTCTGGGGTTTTCTTTGATCTTTGGGTTTTCCCACCCTTGGTATTATTCCGTGTTTCCGCTTTTAACTATGCTGAGAACTGTTCCATGCACCAACTGTTCTCTTGCTAAGCACATAGATGATGACCACTCTCAATGTGTGTCATGTAATGGCTGTTGTGAATCTCACCTGTGTGGGTTTTTTGGGTATTGGTGCAAATCTTTCTTGGATGCAGTTAACAGAGTTCGAAAGTCCAGTGTTCGGTCTTCACATTCCAATGGAAAAGGGATAATGGTTCCTCAGACCCCACCAAGGCTTCCCCTTCTTGAGGTTTGACTCCTGTGTTACCTAGTTAGGAGGGTGCTTCTGATTGTAGTGGTTGGGAACCCCATGCAGGAAGTGGTTCAAGTGAGGAGGTGCCTGCTTTCAGGATATCTGTCCCCCTCCAGTCAATGTGTTTGAAGGTCAATAGGGTGGTGACTCCTTTATCGGAGCCAAGTGTTGCTCTCTCCATCATTCCACATTTACCACTTGCTGTGGGTGATTCTCACCTTGTTGCTTCCTTACTTACCTTCATGTGTTCGTAAAGTTCTGGCTCCTCCTGGTACAGTGGTCTTCATGCAACGGGGCCTTGCTAGCAGTGCTGTTGTTGAGTATCTGCCAACATCTTCGGGTTCAGTCATGTTTGCCAGACTTCAGATCATTGCCACTCTTCTACTTTGGATGTGTTTTTCTGCCTTCTGGCTCTGTTTCTTTTACCTGTCCTGTCTTTGCTTGTCTGCAGTCTCAGCAACCAGCTCTGATGACACTTGTTTATCAGTCCTCGGTGACACCTCTTCTTGGTCCTCCTAGGGAATTGGACTCCAGAGGGTCAGGAAGCCCTCTCTATTATGCATCTATGTATCGTTCTCTTCTGGCGATTGAAGCTGCGCTTCCGGTGATGGTCATACCACATGTTGGCATATGGCAGTTGAGGCTGCTGTCCCTTCGCCTACCAAGCTGGCTAGAAGAGAAACCTCCAGTCCCATCTTCCAGGCCCTGGGGTTTGGATAGCGAGCTATGCGATTCTTGCTCTTACTAGGGTGTACCCTCTCACCTACAGGTTGCACAGGATGCTGGGACCACTGGCTGTGCTTTATCTCAGGATTCCATTCTGTGGGATAAGGTTAGGGATTACAGTCCCTCTTCTGATAAGGGTGCCACATCCTGGCATCTACAGGCTCGAGCTCATCAGCAGTCATATGATTATGTGCCTTATAGTTCCCATGATGAGGATGCATCTGAAAAAAATGGGAACCTGCATTTGATTTTTCTCAGGCACTTTTCTTCATCTTGGATTTGCTTCCACAGGTTAAGCCTTAACATCAGCCAGAATTGTCCTCTAGCCCTTGCTCCTCAGTATCGCGTTGCCACCCTGTTGAACAGACTATCTCAGGGCTTTTCACCAGCTCCAGTTGGTACAAGTATCGTGGGTTTTTACCTTCTTGGACTCACAGCTAAAGTTCAAAGCCAAGAAGAATGTTTTCTTCACAAGGTCAGACACGTTTTTGCCTCCATTATGGTATTGTCATTTCAATTCCAATGTCACTCCAATATTTTTATACTGTACCAATGACCCAGACATAGCTGGTGCTAACTTTTAAAATTCTAGGGCCAAACACAAATTTTGCCCCCCAATCCCCAAAATTTGCATCTAAAACTAAAAGAAATCATGTCCTGAAGGTCCTCCATACTTTGCCCTTACTGCGCATGCGCAGTGTCAAGGACGTCCCAAAATTGGCGCCAATTATCATTCTTTGTTTGGCCCTTCATCAGTTAACATCTCACTGATCTTTGTGCTTGTAAATCTCAGTTTAAATGATGCCAGACACATAAATATTGGAGAAATGGTGATTCTAAGGAGGATATAGAAGGAGGAGAGGAAAAAGGAGTGACAGAAAATATTCAGGGCTGTAACTTAAAATTTTGTAATGAAATTATGTTAAGTTGCCTATTTTCGAGGCATGGGCCTGTTGTTGTCATTCTTGCTATGAAGTTGCACTGCTTATTTAGTGTTTCCTCTCCCCTTGTCCTTTAAGTCCCCCCTTGCTATTCTCCCATGCTTTTGGCATATTTTTGAGTAAGATTACTACTAAAATTTCTTGGGAGATTTAGCTTGGTAACAGAATGAATTCTGTTATTTTCCCCATGTTTGCGTTCTCACCCATGGGTGTTTAGACGTAGTGTTCTGCATCTACCATCTGATGTTCTGCAGATTCTTCCCTGGAAGTCTCTGTTTTGCATCAGATAGTGTATATTTGGGTAACTGATTTCGGGCCAGGATTGTCAGTGCCTGGAGTCATGTTTTCTGGTGTTTATACACTTCTTGTTTACATTGGCAACAGTCTCTTTTGAGGGGGGCTTTTTGCCTTTGTACTAGTTTATCTTATTACAAGATACATTATTATTATTCGTAAGTGTTGCATTAATTATTTTAAATAATTTTAAAATTTTTGTCCACACTTAGGCTTGGGATCCATTGGGGCTCAACATTACTTTTCAGAAACTTGGGCTTTGCTGAAAAAATATTTTTTCAAAATTTATTTTTGATTCCAATTGTTTTTTCAATGTTAATGGATCATGTTATTATGTATCTTTGTTTTCAGGGGTTCGTGCGAGTACTAGGACTTATTGTTGTCTTTTCACAATGAAAGGATATTGTTCAAATTGTAATGAGAGGAAATCTTCCTCTGACTTTCATGATCATTGTATTAATTGTAGTCAGTGTACTCGCACTAACTCCTGTTCAGTATGTGAATATTGGGATGACAAACATTGGAAACGTGTGTCACGGTATGTTGTTAGCGGGGAAAGGGCTATGCCGGTCCTTTCTCCGCTGGGTCACTCTAGTTTATCAGTTTCTATTTCAGAGGAACAAGAACAGGGTGATGTTTCCATGTTATCTTCCAAAGGTGTGCTTCCGTCGTCACAATCAAATGAGGAGCTAGCGGCAAAAGTGCTCATGGAGATACGCCAGTTGCCTAAGAGGTCCCTAGTAGGATCGACGGCGCTGTCGTCCGCTAGCTCGCCCGGTGTAGCGTCCATTCACCGAATGGTTCGGCAGCCGGGTTCGTCCGTTGCGGTCCATGAAGGAGTTTTGGGTGTTGCGAGCACTATAAACATACAAGGTGCACACCCAGTGACGGCGGATAAGAGGAGAGATCGGAGGAAGCCTTGTAGTCCGGTTCCTAGCTCGTCCAGGTCCAGCTGGGCCGTGAGCAAGAGAGGCCCCTCTCTCGTACAACAACATCTGGGACCAGATGTTGTGGTACAAAATGTTTCGCAAGTGGAGCATACGTCCGCCGCTCGGGACGCTCCGTTATATAGGCAGTCCGGAGAGACTGTACAGGCTTCCTCATCCTCTCAGCAGCGCACACGACCGCACCTTGGCTACGTGACCGCGGATATTCAGCCAGCTTCGCCGATCAGGGATTCAACGGCGACCAGGTCACGCCATCCGGTAGCCAGGGATAAGAGGCCGGTAGACTCCGGACGTTCGCATAAGAGAAGTATGCGGGAGTCAGTTGATGCGGAGCTTCCGGCGGCTAAGCAGCGAAAGACCGCTACTCTGCAGGCCTCGATGACGGACGTGCTTGCTCAGATAGCACAAATTATTGCAGCATCCCAGCAAACGACAGAATCGTTGTCGGATCAGGAATTATCCGACGGCACTGGGTCGGTACGCTCCGCCGAAGCATCGGGTGAGGACGACCGGGAGCATCATGAGGTCCGACCGGATGGCGAAAGGGATACTGAGGACTTGGAGCTATCCCTTTCGGAACAACATAAAGCTGCCGTAGATTTCATCCGGCACTACCTTCCTCAAGTTGTTCTGCCGGGCCAGACTGCTGCGATGCCGGACAAGAGACTGATAGCGTCATTGGACACTGAATTTTTTGAGCGGTTCAGAGACATCGTCCCTGAGTTTCCGTCACAGTCCAATAATGTCCACATTCGAATTATTGAACGACGCTATCTTTAAGCTTGCTTCCAAAACAGGCAAAGCTGGTTTCTTGTCCGCCAATGCTCTTAACCTGCCTTTCATCAATTCAAGGAATAAATTCGATACGGCAGGACAGGGCATACCGAGAGTTCCTCTGCGTCTAGACGACGAGGCGGAAGACTTGGAATTGTCTTTACCGTCGTCTATGTCCATTCCAACCGCGGTGTTGGAAACGACAATTACGTCTAAGAGAGCCAGCTTAGACGCTTTATCATACGCAGACCACCTTACAAAGGCGTTATCACTGCGTCTTCAAGGGAAAGAATTCCAGGATATACAATCCTCATTAAGACTTCTTTCAAGGGCAATGGCTTATTCCACGTATAACTCCGCCCTTTCAGTGGCAAACCTGGAGTTGGTTAGACGTGACGCAGCCCTAGCTACATCCACACGCGTGGATAGTAAGGTGAAGAACTCTCTCAGAGTCGCTTCGGTCTCCGGAGAGCTTCTCTTCGATGGCAAGCTTTCAGCAATCTATGATAAAATAACTAAGAAAGCTTCGGATTCTCTGCTTTTTAAATCCGCTTCCAAAAAGTCGGATTCAGCAGATAAGAGTAAGACAGGCACTTCTGGGACAAATATGCCCAAGAGAGGTTCCTATAGAGGTTCCTTTGCGTCCTCTTGGTCTTATTCTAGAGACCGTCAAGGCAGCGACTCACGTGCGGGACGTTCTTTGGGCCGAGACAACCGGTCTGACGTCCCGAGGTTGACGGGACGAAGTGCGGGTCGTGGAGGATGTAGTTTCTCCTCCTGCAGGTCTCGCAAGTCCAGGAGGTGATGGTTTGAACCTCTATCGTGTTCCGGTTGCCAGAAGGTTGTCGAGTTTTACAGAAGAGTGGGCGTCGATTACGGACGACACTTGGGTGAGAGGGGTGATTTCGGAAGGACTAAGAATATCCTTCAGACGAAAGCCTCCATTAACTCGAAGTCCAAAATGGACTCAACTTCCGTCAAATCCGCAGAAAAGAGATGCTCTTTTATCGGAAGTACAGTCTCTTTTGATGAAGAACGCGGTAGAGGTCGTAGAAGACCAGGAATCACTGGGGTTCTACAGCCATCTATTTCTGGTTCCGAAACCAGATGGCTCGTTCCGTCCAGTCTTAGATTTGAGCTGGATAAACAAGCTGATCGTCGCTCCGAAGTTCTATATGGAGACGATTCGATCGGTCAGAGCGAGTATTCGGGTGAACGATTATGCTACAAGTATAGATCTCAAAGATGCGTACTTTCACGTCATGGTACATCCGACATTCAGAAAGTATCTACGCTTCGCAGTCCTAGGAGTTGTATATCAATTCCGGGCGATGTGCTCCGGATTGAACCTAGCGCCCTGGGCTTTCACTCGAGTAATGAACTCGGTAATGATGTATTTCCGAGCTCATTCGTCTGCGGTAACGTCGGCCTACCTGGACAACATTCTTCAGAGGTATGGCAACGAGTTAACGCTTCAGAACGAGCTGCAGAATCTGCTTCTATTGCTCCGACGTCTCGGTTTTGTTATAAACGAGGAGAAGTCGGATCTGGTGCCGTCCAAGTCATTCACTCATCTGGGAATGAGCTTCGAGACGCACAACAATCTCGTTCGTCTGCCGTTAACCAGAGTGAAGTTAATCAGTTGTTACGCTCGCTATTGTCTTCATGCAGACAAAGTCACAGCGAGGGAGTTCATGAGACTGATAGGTCTGTGCGGAACCGCTGCAGATCTCATTCCCATGGGGCGGTTGCGCACTCGTCCTCTCCAAATTTTCTTGACTCAGAATTGGAGTGTGAAGATTCATTCGCTCGATATAGACGTTCTCTTGTCAGATCAAGTGAAACAAGAGATTCAGACTTGGGCAAACATTCAGTGGTTGACTCAGGGAGTTCCGCTGCAGTTGCCGGATCCGAGTTTTACGATTATGACGGATGCCAGTTAAACAGGTTGGGGTGCAACATTGATCCCAGCGGATTCGAGGTGCCAGGGTCTTTGGGATCCACAGTTTCTAAGCAAGCACATAAACATCAAGGAAATGATGTCAATTTGGCTTGCGTTACGCCATTGGATGGACATTATTCACAAAGCTCATGTCCAAATCCTGTCCGACAATACGACAGTAGTGGCGTATATCCGGAACCAAGGAGGCACTCCTTCCGTTCCGTTATTCAATTTAACGGAAAGAATCCTTCTGTTTGCTCTAGAACACCAAGTTCTACTTTCGGTCCGTCGTATACCGGGTCGTCTGAATGTACTAGCAGACTCCCTTTCACGGAAGGGTCGCTTGTTGCCGTCAGAGTGGACTCTCAACAAACAGGTATTCAATCAGATTTGCTACCAATGGGAGCGGCCAATGATAGACTTATTTGCGACACAGCTCAACAATCAGTTGCAGACGTATGTGTCACCATGTCCGGATCCACGAGCATATGTAGTAAACGCTCTGTCGGTCTCATGGGACGGAATGATAGGATATGCGTATCCTCCAGCGCCGTTAATTCAGCAAGTGTTGCTAAAGATAAAACAATCTCAATGCAAGATTCTGTTGGTAGCATCTCTGTCTCCACAGAGACCATGGATAAATCTACCCAGGTGTCTACTGTGGGATTTACCGCGAAAGCTTCCTCCATGGGAGGATCTTATTTCGCAGGGGAAATCGCGTCAACTTCACAACCCACAAGGTCTCAACCTTCACGTATTTCCGTTGTGCGGTCCTTCTTGCATGGCAAGAACTTTACAGGACGAGCAGTGGACGCGATTTCTAACTGTAGGAGGACCTCCTCTTCGCTAAACTATGCGGCTAAGTGGAAGGTTTTTCGTCATTGGTGTAGGGATCATTCTGTTGATATTTTTGAT
The DNA here is from genome assembly GCA_031216915.1 of Pictodentalium vernedei. NCBI lineage: Eukaryota > Metazoa > Mollusca > Scaphopoda > Dentaliida > Dentaliidae > Pictodentalium > Pictodentalium vernedei. Next base: position 748,842,638 of record CM062297.1, read on the forward strand.
CCCTCCATTCCAGATATTGCAAACTTTCTAGTATACTTGTTTGACGAGATCAAACTGCAGCCTGTTACTATTAAGGGTTATAGGTCTATGTTATCTGATACCTATGCACACCATGATAGTTTACAAATTGGATCTAATGTCTCTTTATCTAAGTTAGTTAGAAACTTCTCGATAAATAGACCCAGAACTCTTAGATTAATTCCTAAGTGGAATTTAGCTTGGGTTCTTCTTAAACTGAAGGAAAAGCCATTTGAGCCTCTTGCGACAGTAGATTTCAAATTCTTGTCTTATAAGACAGCTTTTCTCTTAGCTTTCTCTTCTGCTAGAAGAGTCAGTGAGCTTCATGCACTATCGGTAGACGATTCTCACTATCGTAGTGTCGGGAACACTATCACCTTCACTACTAATGTTGAATTTTTAGCTAAGAATCAGGCTCCTAATAAATATCCGGAACCTATTGTTATTAAGGCTCTGCCATCTTCAGACGGGCGTAGGCCTTTACTCTGTCCTGTTAGAGCTTTACGTATTTATAAACAAAGATCTCAGTTTATCAGAAAGGGACGAAAACGCTTCTTTCTGTCTCTGATGCCTAATAGAAAGGACATTTCGGTCCATTCTATTGCTAGATGGATTCAATTAACTATCCGTACTGCTTATGATAATCTATCTTCTACTCAGCAGTCTGTGCTTAAGATCTCGGCTCATGAAGTAAGAGCTCTTTCTACATCTTGGGCTTACGCAAATAGTGTTGCTATTACAGATTTAATGAAGGCTGCTTATTGGTCTCAGCCATCCACATTCACGAATTTTTATCTCAGAAATATTGAGTCCATTTCTGGAGACCTGCTTTGTTTAGGTCTGTTATCTGCTGCTCAGAATGTCGTCCACTAAACAGTTGCAACTATAGTTATGCAGGCTTTCTGTTCCGGCAGTGACTCCGTCCTGCTGCCCTCTTCGCTCTGGGCTATTTGACCCAGGGCAAGGGGAAGGGGGGGGTGGGGGGGGGGAGGGTGTTCCCTTAGGTCACCTGCTTTATAGTGAAAAGCAAGGGGATTCCTCCTCCGGAGTCAGTAATTCTGAGTCGTTACCGGGATGGTTTTAAAGTGTAATTAATATTAAAAATTCATTCATGTCATATTTTTAAAGTGTAGCTCGGTGTGAAGCATTTGTATATGTCAAGTGTCAAACGGGCGTTAATATACAATCCTCGGACACTTTTAAAAGAATATAAAGAGTCTCAATTCTCTGGACTAACTTTATTTATTGGCTTACTTTAAAAATAATTAGTATAAGGGGTTATACTGGATGTTAATAGAGAACATGAATGTTATTGTGCTCAATTATGAAGGGTATTGTATCTTTCTAATTTATCATAAAATAAGAAAGATACATGTAAAGCCTAATTCTCCTTTTCTCCTTGAGGGGTTGACTCTATTGATATAGTTGAGCTTATTGGATTTTCCTCTATGTCCTAGGCCCTCCAGCCTTTTTACTATTCAGCTATGTCTGGGTCATTGGTACAGTATAAAAATGTTAAAAAATTTATAGTAATTTATATATTTTTTATACTTACCAATGACCCAGACAGGGATGGCCCTCCCAGGAGTTGGGAACTCATACCTCCCCGCTGAGTACATAGCGCTGACCAGGCACTGCTTGTAAGAATGATAATTGGCGCCAATTTCGGGACGTCCTTGACACTGTGCATGTGCAGTAAGGGCAAAGTATGGAGGACCTTCAGGACATGATTTCTTTTAGTTTTAGATGCAAATTTTGGGGATTGGGGGGCAAAATTTGTGTTTGGCCCTAGAATTTTAAGAGTTAGCACCAGCTAAGTCTGGGTCAATGGTAAGTATAAAAAATATATAAATTACTATAAATTTTTTAACTTTCCAGACTGAGACTAAGGCGGATGAGGACTGTTCTACCCTAGGACTTCCTAAGCCCAAGTCCTCTGTAGTTCCCTATTTTGTCCTCAAATCCATGCTTGATCTATCAAGGGAGATGGTAGGCATGCTGTCCTTGGCAGATCATCTCGTCTCAGCCATGGTGGCTTATCTTGTGCCGTACCAGTATGGAGTTAATCAGGCTCCTTTACATTTTCTTTCCAAAGTTCTTATGAACCCAGGGTTTTTTTTTACCGACGAGAGGGGCCGATAATCGGCCCCATTCCCAATCGAAAATAGTCTCTTTTTTTCCCAATTTGCTCTAAAAAATTCCCAATTGACTCCAGTTGGGAATTCATTTCTGTGTGACCAGTTGATTGTTTATAACTGACAAGGACCGAATATTCAGCAGTGGGCTTCCGAATGTGAATTGTTTCAGTGCGATTGGCATTCACTTCTGTTGATTTGAAACCGTATTGACAATGTTTTCCTGGATGTCGGCGATCGAAATTAACTCCCTTGATGTGCAGCAATGATAATTGAACGACTCTCAGTGAGCGAAGGAAAGTGACAAATTGCATTGCTGTAAACCATAACTGTTCACGAATGGTACCTAACTTTCGTTACTGTGTGTTTCTTGAACCACGGTACCGATTTTTAAGTTCCGTTTTCGTCTGAAATCGAGTTAGATAACCTGTATTTTTTCCAAACCGCTCCCCAGTCTGATACTCTTGCAACTTGATATTAGTGACAAATCGAGTGAGTGTGCTGTGTATTCCCCATCCCCACCCACGGGTATTGCCCGGTGCCCACCCACCTCATGACTATGAAGTATGAATTGAATGAATTCCTGGCTACACGCCTGATTGCATGACACAGCATGTTCATGGCATGTGAAAAGCTTCAGAACTCTCAGATTTGAACAGACTTGCATAAGGGAGACTACTCTTTTAACAGGAGAGATATTGATGTATTTTCTAATTTTTCTTCCTGCTGAAAGAAAACACACTCAAATCAAATGATCGTCGGGGTTCTTTACTGTAATAAAGCAAACCAACATTGAATATATAACTCATTCTCTCAACAAAATAAACATCATTTCATGGTAAACCCTGAAAACTTATATTCTGAATAAAATCCTTTCCCCTGACGAAACAGAACACATTTGAGGATGCACCATTTTTTTCAGATGTGAACTGAACTTTCTTCATCTCTCATTAGCCTTGTTCCAGATAGTAATCAATGGTCTGTTTGGGGTTCAGACTGAAAACGGTTCCCCGGGAGCAAGTAAAATTTATACCAAATCAAATTGACGAAGTAGATAAGTTGATATCATGAAACCCCGAACCGTCCTCAATTATTTTACCCATCCGTCCCCCAGGTCTGACACTCCTGCTGACTGATCCCAAATTGTTCATGCTCTTATTGAGGAGGTGAAAATGGCTTTCAAAGTTTCCCCAGAGCTGGATGCTTTCTCTGCACTTGACCCTAGACAGCTGCCCCTAAATGCAGTAGACCTACCTGACCACATGTCTAAAGAAATGGATGTGCTTGCAACATTTTATGTCTCTTATGCCATTGATGTGTTTGGGGGACACTCAATCAAGGCTGACCCTGAATTTTTGAAGCAAAGTGCCATTACGGAATACACAATGTTCAAGTCACAAATGTTCTCATTGAAAAATAAAAAAAAAATCGATGTTCCAAAAAAACTCTACAATGAATTGAAAAATGACTCAGTTCTGCAAAATATGTTTCCAATCATGATGAAACTGTTGAGATACAGTTTAATTATACCAGCATCTACAGCTTCTGTAGAGAGGTCATTTTCTTTGATGAATCTATTGTGCACTCCACTGCGCAACAGACTGGGACAAGACAGACTTGATAGTCTCATGCGAATATGCTCAGGGCCACCCACACTAAACCAGACAGACATAGATTGGATCATAGATGAGTTCAAGAATTCAGGTGATAGGAAAGTTACACTGTGAAGTTCACAATGCAACTTACCTTTCACTTGAATTCGGAACAGTTGTGTAAATTACTAATCCAACATTTCCTACAGTAACACACACTCACTGTTACTAAGTAAGTAGCAATGACATTGAGTTGGGACCTGCAGATTAACAGACAATATCACAAGTGTTGTGTTTTTTGTTCATTTAAATTTTATTTAAATAATAGACACTGATTACATTATTTGAAATCAAAAACCAGTTTCAAGTTCTGTTATTCTGTTGAGTAGTTTAAGATAAAGTACAAGTTTTCTTATAGGAAGTCATGTGTGAGGACATAATCATTAGACAGGTGAATCCCTGGCAAAAGAGGGGGTAGTGCTCCCACCGACCGTCACCACCACCCAGGTAAGTCGGGGTGTGTATAATCACTCACTAAAACATTGATTTCTCACCAGGATAACATGCTGGTAAGTTCATTTATTTTTGTCGCCAGTCGCTCACATAAATTCCCAATTTTGACCCCCGCGACGATAATTTTCCCAACTGGAAAGGCCCCTGGACCCTTTCCCAAAAAGGGTAAAAAAATCCCTGGAACCTGTCTCAGGTATGGCTGGAACACTGCCAGTTTGGAACTGCTCTGTTGGGTTGGGATGGTTCCCTTCATGCAGAATATAAAGAAGGGTGCTGTTCTGCATTCTGCCTCCTTGGTGGGACCTCAACTTTTCAATGGGGCAGTGGATGCAGTCCAAGATGATCAGTTTTTCGATTTGAAAATTAGAGGCGTGTTATATTCTGCTTGCTAGCATTTGAAGTGAGGTGCATGCTATACTGTTGAGTCCTGGCATGGGGAAAAACAGACATCAGTGAACACATGATATTTTTATACTGTACCAATGACCCAGACATAGCTGGTGCTAATTCTCCAAATCTAGGGCCAAACACAAATTTTGCCCCCCAATCCCCAAAATTTGCAAATAAAACCGAAAAAATCATGTCCTAAATGGTCCTCCATACTTTTCCTCCACTGCGCATGCGCAGTGTCAAGGAGGTCTCAAAATTAGCGCCAATTATCATTCTTTGTTTGGCCCTTCATCAGTTCACATCTGACTGATCTTTGTGCTTGAAAATCTCAGTTTAAATGATGCCAGACACATAAATATTAGAGAAATGGTGGATCTAAAGAGTAATTAGAAGGAGGAGAGGAAAATGAGTGGCAGGAAATAATCAGGGCTGTAACTTAAAATTTTTTTACGAAATTATGTTATGTTGCCTAATTTCGAGGCATGGGCCTGTTGTTGTCATTCTTGCTATAAAGTTACACTGCTTGTTCAGTGTTTCCTCTTTAAGTTCCCCCTTGCTATTCTCCCATGCTTTTGGCATATTTTTTGTAATATTATTACTAAAATTTCTTGGGAGTTTTAGCTGGGTAACAGAATGAATTCTGTTCTTTTCCCCATGTTTACGTCCTCACCCATGGGTGTTTAGGCGTTGTGTTCTGCATCTACCATCTGATGTTCTGCAGTTTCTTTCCTGGAAGTCTCTGTTTTGCATCAGATAGTGTTGTTATTGGTAACTGATTTCGGGCCATGTTTATCAGTGCCTGGAGTCATGTTTCTGGTGTTTATACACTTCTTGTTTACATTGACAACGGTTTCTGTTGAGAGAGGATTTCTTGTCTTTGTATTAGCTTAATCATAACAAGATACATTATTATTATACGTAAGTGTTGCATTAATTTTTTTGTAATATTTTAAAATTTTTTGTCCACACTTAGGCTTTTTTGGGATCCATTGGGGCTCAACGTTACTTTCAGAAACTTGGGCTTTTCTGAAAAAATATTTAAAAAAAAAATTTTTTTGATTTCAATTATTTTTTCTATGTTAATGGATCATGTTATTATGTATCTTTGTTTTCAGGGGTTGGTGTGAGTACTAGGACTTTTTGTCTTCTTTTCACAATGAAAGGATATTGTTCAAATTGTAATAAGAGGAAATCTTCCTCTGACTTTCATAATCATTGTATTAATTGTAGTCAGTGTACTCGCACTAACTCCTGTTCAGTATGTGTCAATTGGGATGACAAACATTGGAAACGTGTGTCACGGTATGTTGTTTGCGGGGAAAAGGCCATGCCGGTCCTTTCTCCACAGGGTCACTCCAGTTTATCAATCTCTATTTCAGAGGAACAAGAACAGGGTGATGTTTCCGTGATGTCTTCCAAAAGTGTGCCTCCGTCGTCACAGTTAAAAGAAGAGCTAGCGGCAAAAGTGCTCATGGAAATACATCAATTGCCTAAGAGGTCCCTAGTAGGATCGACGGCATTGGCGTCCGCTAGCTCGCCCGGTGTAGCGACCATTCATCGAATGGCTCGGCAGCTGGGTTCATCCGTTGCGGTCCAGGAAGGAGATTTGGGTGATGCGAGCACTATAATAAGACAAAGTGCACACCCAGTGACGACGGATCAGAGGAGAGAACGGTTTAAGCCTATTAGTCCGGTTCCTAGCTCGTCCAGGTCTATCCGGGCTGCGAGCGAGAGAGGTCCCTCTCTCGTACAACAACATCTGGGACCAGATGTTGTGGTACAAAATGTTTCGCATTCGGACCATACGTCCGCCGCTCGGGACGCTCCGTTATATAGACAGTCCGGAGAGACTGTCGATAAGGCTTCCTCATCCTCACGGCAGTGCACACGACCGCACCTTGGCTACGTGACCATGGATATCCAGCCAGCTTCGCCGATCAGGGATTCCACGGCGACCAGGTCACGCCATCCGGTAGCCAGGGACATGAGGCCTGTAGACTCCGGACGTTCGCATAAAAGAAGCATGCAGGAGTCAATGTACACGGAGCTTCCAGCGGCAAAGCAACGTAAGACCGCTACTCCACAGGCCTCAGTGACGGACGTGCTATCCCAAATGCACAACTTATCGCAGCATCCCAGCAAACGACAGAATCTCTGTCGGATCAGGAATTATCCGACGACGCTGGGTCGGTACGCTCCGCTGAAGCATCAGGTACGGCCGACCGAGAACTTCATAGGGTCCGACAGGATGGCAAAAGGGATTTGGAGCTTTCCCTTTCGGAACAACATAAAGCTGCCGTAGATTTTATCCGGCATTATCTTCCAGAGGTTGTTCCGATGGACCAGAATGCTGCGATGCCGGATAAGAGACTGATAGTATCCTTGGATACAGAATTTTTTATCGGTTCAGGGACATCGTCCCTGAGTTTCCGACACAGTCCAATAAGGTCACAAGAACATTCGAATTATTGGATGACGCTATATATAAGCTTGCTACCAAAATGGGTAAGTCTGGTTTCTTATCCGCAAATGCTCTAAATCTGCCGTTCATCAATTCAAGGAATAAATTCGAAACGGCAGGACAGGGCATAACCGAGAGTTCCTCTGCGTCTAGACGATGAGGCTGAAGACTTGGAATTGTCTATACCGCCGTCTATGTCAATTCCAACCACGACGTTGGAAACGACAATAATGTCTAACAGAGTTAACTTAGACGCTTTATCATATGCAGATCACCTTACTAAGGCATTGTCATTACGTCTTCAAGGGAAAGAATTCCAGGATATACAATCATCATTAAGACTTATTTCAAGGGCAGTAGCTTATTCCACGTATAACTCCGCCCTTTCAGTGGCAAACCTGGAGTTGGTTAGACGTGACGCAGCCCTAGCGACATCCACGCGCGTGGATGGTAAGGTGAAGAACTCTCTCAGAGTCGCTCCGGTCTCCGGAGAGCTTCTCTTCGACGGCAAGCTTTCAGCAATCTATGATAAGATAACTAAGAAAGCTTCGGATTCTCTGCTATTCAAATCCGCTTCCAAAAAGTCGGATACAGCAGAAAAGAGTAAGACAGGCACTTCTTGGACAAGTACGCCCAAGAGAAGTTCCTAGAGGTTCTTATGCGTCCTCTAGGTCTTATTCTAGAGACCGTCAAGGCAGTGACTCACGTGGGGGACGTTATTCTGGCCGAGATAACCGGGCAGACGTCCCTAGGTCGACGGGGCGAGGTGCAGGTCGTGGAGGACGTAGTTTCTCCTTCCACAAGCCTCGCAGGTCCAGGAGGTGATGGTTTGAACCTCTATCGTGTTCTGGTAGGCGGAAGATTATCGAGTTTTATAAACGATTGGGCGTCAATTACGGACGACCCCTGGGTTCAAGGGGTAATTTCGGAAGGACTAAGAATATCCTTCAAACGAAAGCCTCCATTAACTCGAAGTCCAAAATGGACTCAGCTTCCGTCAAATCTGCAAAAAAGAGATGCTCTTTTATCAGAAGTACAGTCTCTTCTGAAGAACGCGGTAGAGGTCGTAGAAGACCAGGAATCACCGGGTTTCTACAGCCATCTGTTTGTGGTTCCGAAACCAGATGGCTCGTTCCGTCCAGTCATAGATCTGAGCTGGATAAACAAGCTGATCGTCGCTCCGAAGTTCTACATGGATACAATTCGATCAGTCAGAGCGAGTATTCGGGTGAACGACTATGCTACAAGCATAGATCTCAAGGATGCGTACTTTCACGTCATGGTACATCCGACATTCAGAAAGTATCTACGCTTTGCTGTCCTAGGAGTTGTATATCAGTTCCGAGCGATGTGCTTCGGTTTGAACCTAGCGCCCTGGGCTTTCACTCGAATAATGAACTTGGTAATGATATATTTCCGAGCTCATTTGTCTGCGGTAACGTCGGTCTACCTGGACAACATTCTTCAGAGGTATGGCAACGAGTTAATGCTTCAGAACGATGTGCAGAATCTGCTTCTATTACTCCGATGTCTCGGTTTTATAATAAACGAGGAGAAGTCGGATCTGGTGCCGTCCAAGTCATTCACTCATCTGGGAATGAGCTTCGAGACGCACAGCAATCTCGTTCGTCTGTCGTTAACCAGAGCGAAATTAATCAGTTGTTACGCTCACTATTGTCTTCACTCAGACAAAGTCACAGCAAGAGAGTTCATGAGACTGATAGGTCTGTGCGGAGCCGCTGCGGATCTCATTCCGATGGGGCGGTTACGCACTCGTCCTCTCCAAATTTTCTTGACTCAGAATTGGAGTGTAAAGATTCATTCGCTCGATATAGACGTTCTCTTGTCAAATCAGGTGAAACAAGAGATTCAGACTTGGGCAAACATTCAGTGGTAGACTTAGGGAGTTCCACTGCAGTTGCCAGATCCGAGTTTTACAATTATGACGGATGCCAGTCAAACAGGTTGGGGTGCAACATTGATCCCAATGGATTCGAAGTGCCAGGGTCTTTGGGATCCGCAGTTTCTAGGCAAGCACATAAACATCAAGGAAATGACGTCAATTTGGCTTGCACTACCGTACGTCATTGGATGAACATTATTCAGAAAGCACATGTCCAAATCCTGTCCGACAATACGACAGTAGTAGCGTATATTCGGAACCAGGGAGGCACTCATTCCATTCCGTTATTCAATTTAATGGAAAGAATCCTTCTGTTTGTTCTAACACCAAGTTCTGCTTTCGGTCCGTCATATTCTGGGTCGTCTGAATATATTAGCAGACTCCCTTTCACGGAAGGGTCGCTTATTGCCGTCAGAATGGACTCTCAACAAACAGGTATTCAATCAGATTTGCTACCAATGGGAGCGGCCAATGATAGACTTATTTGCGACACAGCTCAACAATCAGTTGCAGACGTATGTGTCTCCATGTCCGGATCCCCGAGCATATGCAGTAGACGCTCTATCGATCTCGTGGGACGGAATGATAGGGTATGCGTATCCTCCAGCGCCGTTGATTCAGCAGATATTGCTAAAGATAAAACAATCTCAATGCAAAATTCTGTTGGTAGCATCTCTGTCTCCACAGAGACCGTGGATAAATCTACTCAGGTGTCTGCTGTGGGACTTACCGCGGAAGCTTTCTCCACGAGAGGATCTTATTTCGCAGGGGAAATCGCGTCAACTACATCACTACCCGCAAGGTCTCAACCTTCACGTATTTCCGTTGTGCGGTCCTTGCGCGGCAAGCATTTTACAGGACGAGCAGTGGATGCAATTTTCAACTGTAGGAGGACCTCCTCTTCGCTAAACTATGCGGCTAAGTGGAAGGTCTTTTGTCGTTGGTGTAGGGATCATTCTGTTGATATTTTTGATCCCTCCATTCCAGACATTGCAAACTTTCTAGTATACTTGTTTGATGAGATCAAACTGCAGCCTGTTACTATTAAAGGTTATAGGTCTATGTTATCTGATACCTATGCACACCATGATAGTTTACGAATTGGATCTAATGTCTCTTTATCTAAATTAGTTAGAAACTTCTCGATAAATAGACCTAGAACCCTTAGATTAATTCCTAAATGGAATTTAGCTTGGGTTCTTCTTAAATTAAAAGAAAAGCCATTTGAGCCTCTTGAGACAGTGGACTTCAAATTCTTATCTTATAAGACAGCATTTCTCTTAGCTTTCTCTTCCGCTAGAAGAGTCAGTGAGCTTCATGCACTATCTGTGGATGATTCTCACTATCATAGTGTCGGGAACACTATTACCTTTACTACTAATGTTGGATTTTTGGCTAAGAATCAGGCTCCTAATAAATATCCGGAACCTATTGTTATTAAGGATCTTCCGTCTTCAGACGGTCATAGGCCTTTACTCTGTCCGGTTAGAGCTTTACGTATTTATAAACGAAGATCTCAGTTTATCAGAAAGGGACGAAAACGCTTCTTTCTGTCTCTGATGCCTAATAGAAAGGACATTACGGTCCATTCTATTGCTAGATGGATTCAGTTAACTATCCGTACTGCTTATGATAATCTATCTTCAACTCAGCAGTCTGTGCTTAAGATTTCGGCTCATGAAGTAAGAGCTCTTTCTACGTCTTGGGCTTACGCAAATAGTGTTGCTATTACAGATTTAATGAAGGCTGTATATTGGTCTCAGCCATCCACATTCACAGATTTTTATCTCAGAAATATTGAGTCCATTTCTGGAGACCTGCATTGTTTAGGTCCATTATCTGTTGCTCAGAATGTCGTCCACTAAACAGTTGCAACTATAGTTATGCAGGCTTTCTGTTCCGGCAGTGACTCTGTCCTGCTGCCCTCTTCACTCTGGGCTATTTAACCCAGGGCAAGGGGAAGGGGGGGGTGGGGGGGGAGGGTGTTCCCTTAGGTCACCTGCTTTATAGTGAAAAGCAAGGGGATACCTCCTCCGGAGTCAGTAATTCTGAGTCGGTACCGGGATGGTTTTAAAGTGTAAAGTTAATGTTTAAAATTCATTCATGTCATATTTTTAAAGTGTAGCTCGGTGTGAAGCATTTGTATATGTCAAGTGTCAAACGGGCGTTAATATACAATCCTCGGACACTTTTAAAGAGTATAAAGAGTCTCAATTCTCTGGGCTGACTTTATGTATTGGCTTACTTTAAAAATAATTAGTATAAAGGGTTATACTGGATGTTAATAGAGAACATGAATGTTATTATGCTCAATTATGGAGGGTGTTGTGTCTTTCTAATTTATCATAAATAAGAAAGATACATGTAAAGCCTAATACTCCTTTTCTCCTCGAGGGGATAACGCTATTATATATAGTTGAGCTTATTGGATTTTCCTCTATGTCCTAGGCCCTCCAGCCTTTTTAGTATTCAGCTATGTCTGGGTCATTGGTACAGTATAAAAATGTTAAAAAATTTATAGTAATTTATATATTTTTTATACTTACCAATGACCCAGACGGGGATGGCCCTCCCAGGAATTGGGAACTCATACCTCCCCGCTGAGTACATAGCGCTGACCAGGCACTGCTTGTAAGAATGATAATTGGCGCCAATTTCGAGACCTCTTTGACACTGCGCATGCGCAGTGGAGGAAAAGTATGGAGGACCATTTAGGACATGATTTTTTCGGTTTTAGATGCAAATTTTGGGAATTGGGGGGCAAAATTTGTGTTTGGCCCTAGATTTTGAGAATTAGCACCAGCTATGTCTGGGTCATTGGTAAGTATAAAAAATATATAAATTACTATAAATTTTTTAACTTTCCTGTATCTTAAAAACTCCCAGGAAGTGTGCTGTCTGAATCAAGTAAGGAGAACATTGACAATGACCATTTGCAAGACAGAAACTCACAACCATTGATGTAACTGATCATTTTCTACAGAACTAAAATACAAAACAACTTCCATGGAGTATTATTTGCATTCAAAGTTTGTGCATTTCAATATTATAACCACAATTTACTGCAAACTCTTTGTCACTCGTGCTGATTAAAGACGGAGCACAAAACTCGGGTGTTGCTCCACAAGATGAAACAAAACTGATTGAGATTGTTTGAGTTAATAAAGGCATTTTATAAAGAGGTACCCTCCCAGCATACCCAAAATGTGACACCCTGGTAAGAAAAAGACTGCACTATTCGAAATGCATATAACTTTAATCGCTTGATGAGTAGAGCTGGGGCATATTGTTGTCTACTCGCATAATATAAATTTGTGGGTGTGATGGCAGCCAGAGCAACAGCTCACCTGAAAATCAAGACTGAAGATGATATTCTTCATCTCTTCAAGGACCATTTCCTGCTGTGCAGCTCTACTCGACCTCATACAGAGCTCGCAGTCATTTCATGTCTCACCATCATCCTTGTGGCTCAGCGTATGCTAGTGCACCTGGATCACAGGCCCTTTCACCTCAGCTTTCTTTGAATTCCAGGAAGAAGCGTGTTAGGGGTTGTGGCAAGTCCCATGGATCTTTTCCTGGTAGGGGAGCTTGCAATGGTTAACCAATCGACTCTTTCTCATTCTGAAGAAAAATGGCCAACTCAGGCCCATCAGAGATCTGAGCTATTTGAACCTTTTCATTAAAGCTCTGAAGTTCAGAATGGAAACGTTCAGATATGTAAGGAGCATGATTCACGAGAACGACTTTGTGGCCAGTATAAATATCAAGGATACTTCCCTGTACTTTCACATTCCAATACATCCTCATTCCCACAGATATCCTCAGTTCTCACTATGAGGCATTGCTTATCAGTTCAAAGCAATGTCGTTGGGTTAAACCTAGCTCCTTGGGATTTCACCTGTCTCATATCACCAGGTGGATTCATCGGTGCTTCTTCGGCATGTCGAGATGACATTCTCCAGAGACATGTAAACGTCTCTCTTCGGGAGAATGATGTGCATTGTTGTCTGCAGCTCCTTCAGTCACTGGGGTCTCCAACCCAGTTGGGAGAACTCAGACCTTATTCCAGCCTAGACTTTCACTCATTGGGGGATGGAATTTGTCATTCACCTAAATTTGGTCCACATTCCCCTTGCAAAAGCCAAGATCTCAGCGCTTTTGCAACTTCACTTCGCCAAGTCAACCAAAGGGACAGCCAGGAAATTCCTTTGTTTGATGGGAATATGCATCTCCATGATGAATCTCATTCCTCTGGGCCAGCTTCATCTAAGTCCTTTTCATCTCCACCTGCTCCAGAATTGGAGACTGAAAGTCGACTTGTTAGACACGAACATTCACCTAAATGAGAAAATTTGCAATCAAACTCTCCTGTGGCAAAATGTTTCATGAATCACTCAAGGAATTCCTCTGGACTCACTGAACCCATATCGGATACTCACTGCAGATGCAAGTGAGCAGGGTTGAGGTAATATGCTTAATCTTCTGAATCTACAGATGCAAGGCCTGTCCTTAGAGGATCAAACATCGCTGCATATCAACCAGGAGTTGATCCTTCTGGCTGTCTCACATTGGTTGTCTCTCCTGTTGAATCATGCAGTACTCATTCTTTCTGACAATTCAACAGTAGACGTGTTCATAAGAAATCAGAGAGGCACTCACTCAATTTCAATGTATCAGCTGTCCAAAGATATTCTGCTAGCTCATCAGAACAACATCAGAATGCTCATCAGACACTTACCAGGTCTCCTGAGTTAACAGACAAGCTACGATGCAAAGGCAAGATTTTCCTGTCCTAGTTGTCATTGAACAGAGGAATTTTCAGTTCTCTTTCTCTCAATTGGGGACACCGTTCACGTAGACCTATTTACTACAAGGTGAAGCAATCAACTAGCAATCATTTGTCCTTGTCCAGACCCTCTTGCCTTGGGATTAGCGAGTCCCAATTTTTTTTTAATCAAATCTTTTCTCTGATATCGATATCGACAAGTTATTTCATTTTGCACCAAACGGAAGTTATGGAACACTGTGTTGACCCCTACAAGACTGACTGAACACATTAAACACCAATAAATAAATATTCTCTGTAGCACTGTCGCTGAAACAGGTAGGCCTATTATACTAGGTTTTAGTTTTTGAGGGCTTAGCTTATTGATATTCACCGCTATCAGTTATTACGACTGCTTTTGGACTACATGAGCCATAGAGACTCACAAAATTTCACTTCCTTAGCATCAATCAATATTGTACCTTCAATTCGATGCATGGAAAAGTGATATATCCTGAGATGAAACAGTGTGGGAAGCAGGTCAGAGAGGGTGTAAGTTTGGAAATGTATATTAAATTATGCACTGCTGCTTCTGTTCGTCATTATATTCAGCGTTCAATCCATATTTGTATTTATAGTACGATGGGGATGTACATTGTAGTAGCATCAATACCGCAATTGATGTTGTCAGAGAATGTTCGATCATCTCTGAATCTCTCCCGACCAGAAATCAAACCTCTACATGAGAGACCAGCACATAAATTCACTCGGTGCTCAGTACGAAATGGTAAAGGAATGAAATGACCCTGGTGACGAACCAGTAAAGGAATGAAAAAAAACGACACACTATTAGTCGCTCATGCTCTGCGACAATCTTTGTAACACCTCGCTTTGTTAATACCATTGATTATGCTTGATGGCACTGCCTGACATTAAACTTTGAGCTATTTTCTTGGACAGGATTGTATACTTTGCAGTGTTAACATGTTACTATCACAGGATTGTATACTTTGCAGTGTTAACGTGTTACTATCACCAGAAAAATTCGTATTAAACTGGATATTCTGAGCTCTTTTCTGACCGAGGATCATTATTCATTGATAAGTAGGTCAGAGAAATTAACTACACTTCGTGCATAACCCAAGGACGTTCTATAGTCTATACTACTAACCTATAAATTAAACATTGCCAGTTACTCAATTGACTATGAATTGAGCCTATATGATTGAATTGTCTGATGTCAATTTTTGTTGGAAATGTAACAAATTGTACTAAGACCTAAAAAAATAAAAAATCTGTTTCTCAGGCCCTCCCGCATGGTCCTTTTGGCTGCCGCATGCTCTCTTTTTATAACCAATTTAAACTTAAAAAAAATTAAAATTAAATGGTTTATGTCTGATATTTTACCCAAGTTGAAAAAATTGATGAATTTGTCCCTTGAGTGCAAGGAGGCTTTGCAATGCTTTAGCATTGCAAAGCCTTCTTGCACTCAAGGGATGAAATACACCACCACCCATGCTATTCTGTAGATTTTGAGGCCTAAAACTTGAACCAAGAACATGAACTTTTGATGGCAAAGAAGTAATCACTGAAATAAAAAATAAAATAAAAAACCGCTCGCCCGCATGCAATTTTACAAATAATGGCCTGAGAAACAGAAGATCTACTTTGTGTGGCCTAAGCATTAGAGATTCGAATAAATCAAATCTTGAGACTGATTCGGGTCCGACCTTGAAGCAAACATATGATATTGATATCGAATCGAATCTTGAATATTCGCTGGACTCTCCACTCTCCTTTGCAGTTGAGGCTCTGTTTCTCGATTGAAATGGGATAGCCCACTACGCATTTCCACTGACACCAATCATTCAGTGTGTTCTCAACAAGATTCAGATTATTAACTCATAGAGTGCTTGCAGCCCATATTTGGACTTTATTCTGAAGGGCAGGTGTTGCAACTTAATGGCATCATATTCTGCGGTTGTGCTTCCTATTATTATGCTCCTCGAAAAAAATTTCAGGGGTGCATATAGTCTCCACCCTGTCTGTTTGTCTGTTCGTCTGTCTGTCCATATGTCTGTCCATCCATCCAAAATAAATTGTTTCAGGATGATAACTCTAGTTGGCTGTGATGTATGACCTTATAATTTTGCAACCTTTCTACCGACCATGAAATGCAGGTCAAGTTTGATTTTCACCATTCTGGCATTTACTGTTCCAGACTTATGCCCCTTGAAAAGTAGCAATATGGTAAAATCAATGGTTTCCGGATGATAACTCCAGTTTGCTGGACCTTACGACCTTACAATTTTGCAACATTACAACATGCCGTTAAATGCGGGTCAACTTTGATTTTCACTGTAATGGCATATTTACCATTCCAGAGTTATGCACTTTGAAAAGTCTCAAAATGGTAAAATCAATGGTTTCCAGATAATAACTCTAGTTCACTTTGATGTGCGACCTTATAGATTTTTATACTGTAACCAATGAACCAGACTTAGCTGGTGCTAACTCTTAAAATTCAGGGCCAAACACAAATTTTGCCCCCCCAATCCCCCAAATTTGCATCCAAATCAAAAAAACTTATGTCCTATATGGTCCTCCATACTTTTGCCCACTGCGCATGCACAGTGTCAAGGAAGTACCGAAATTGGCGCAAAGCCTCATTCTTTGTTTGGCCCTTCTGTTAGTAACATCTCACTGACTTCTGTGCTTATAAATCTCAGTAATATCACAATATCATGATGGAAATGGTGGATCCAAGGATGCAATAAGAGGATGAGAGGAAGAAACAGTGGTTAGATGTGTTCAGGGCTGTAACTTATAATTTTTATTAGCTCAACTTGACAAAGTCAAGCTGAGCTATTGCCATCACTTCTCGTCCGTCGGCGTACGTACGTACATACGTTAGTACGTTAGTATGTACGTCCACAATTTCCTTTGGCACACCTCACAGGTCGCATTTATGATCAGATTACTTTGAAACTTCTTATGCTTGTTTGGGGTGACCTCTAGATGGGAGCTATCTATATTTTTATACTGTACCAATGACCCAGACATAGCTGGTGCTAACTCTTAAAATATAGGGCCAAACACAAATTTTGCCCCCCAATCCCCAAAATTTGCATCTAAAACCAAAGAAAACATGTCCTGAATGGCCCTCCACACTTCACCTCTACTGCGCATGCGCAGTGTCAAGGATGTTCCGAAATTGGCGCCATTAATCATTCTAAGTTTGGCCCTTCATCAGTTAACATCTGACTGATCTTTGTGCTTGTAAATCTCAGTTTAAATGATGCCAGACACATAAATATTAGTGAAATGGTGATTCTAAGGAGGATAGAGAAGGAGGAGAGGAAAAATGTGCGACAGAATATTATCAGGGCTGTAACTTAAAATTTTTTAATGAAATTATGTTAAGTTACCTATTTTCGAGGCAGCAGCCATTTTGTTGTCATTCTGATTATTTAGTTACACTGATTTTTCAGTGTTTTCCTCTCTCCTTGTCCTTTAAGTCCCCCCTTGCTATTCTCCCATGCTTTTGGCATAGTTTTTGTAATTATTATTACTAAATTTTCTTGGGAGTTTTAGCTGAATAACAGAATGAATTCTGTTCTTTTCCCCATGTTTACGTCTTCACCTACGGGTGGTTAGGCATTGTGTTCTGCATCTACCATCTGATGTTCGGTGGTTTCTTCCCTGGAAGTCTCTGTTTTGCATCAGATAGTGTATTTTTGGTAACTGATTCCGGGCCTGGGTGCCTGGAGTCTTATTTTAGTGTTTTTACATTCATTGTTTACATTTACAACAGCCCTCTGTGTGAGGGGGGGATTTCTTGAAAATAATATCTTGATGTTATTTTAATCATTATTATTGTTCGTAAGTGTTGAATAATTGTTTAAAATATTTTTAAAATTTTTGTCCACACTTAGGCTTTGGATCCATTGGGGCTCAACGTTACTTTTCAGAAACTTGGGCTGTTCTGAAAAAATATTTTTTCGAAATATTTTGATTTCAATTATTTTTTCTATATTAATGGATCATATTATTATTATGTATTTTGATTGCCAGGGGTTGGTGCGAGTACCAGGACTTGTTTTCTTTTCACATTGAAAGGATTTTGATCAATTGTAATAAGAGGAAGTCTTCCTCTGACTTTTATAATCATTCTATATGTGGTCAGTGTACTCGTTTTAACTCCTGTTCTGTATCGTATGATTTCAATGACAACATGGGAAGCGTATGTCACGGTATGTTAGTGGGGAATTGGACACTCCGGTCCTTTCCCCGCAGGGTCACTCTACTTTATCAATTTCTATTTCAGACGATCAAGATTAGGGTGATGTATCTGTGATGTCTTCCAACAGTGTGCCTCCGTCGTCACAATTAATGAAGGGCTAGCGGAAAAGTGCTCATGTAAATACGCCAATTGCCTAAGAGGACCCTAGTAGGTTCGACGGCCTTTGACGTCCGCTAGCTTGCCCGGTGTAGCGTCCATTCATCGAATGGTTCGGCAGCCGGGTTCGTCCGTTGCGGTCTAGAAGGAGTTTTGGGGTGATGCGAGCACTATAAATCAACCAAATGCATACCCAGTGACGGCGGATTAGAGGGAGAACGGAGGAAGCCTTTTAGTCCGGTTCATAGCTCGTTCTGGTCCATCCGGACGGCGAGCGAGAGAGGCCCCTCTCTCGTACAACAACATCTGGCCCCAGATGTTGTGGTACAAAATGTTTCGCATTCGGAGCATATGTCCGTCGCTCGGGATGCTCCGACATATAGTCAGTCCGGAGTAGACTGTCAATAAGGCTTCCTCATTCTCATGGTAGCGCACACAACCGCTCTTGGCTACGTGACCTTGGATATCCAGTCAGCTTCGCCAGTCAGAGAATCATCGGCGACCAGGTCACACCATCCGGTAGCCAGGGACACGAGGCCTGCAGACTCCGGACGTTTGCATAGGAAGTGTGCGGGAGTCAACGTACACGGAGCTTCCGTCGGCAATGCATCGTAAGACCGCTACTGCACAGGCCTCGGGAACGGACGTGCTTTCCTAAATAGCACAGTTTATCGCAGCATCCCAGCATCAACTGAATCTGTCGCATATTTTTTATCCGACGATGCTGGGTCGGGACGCTCCGCGGAAGCGGGTACAGACGTCCGAAAATTTCATCTGGTCCGACGGGATACCGAAAGGGATTTGGAGGATTTCGAGCTTTCCCTTTCGGAACAACATATGCTGTTGTGTATGTCATCTGACTTGATCTTTTACAGCTTCTTTCGTCGGACCAGAATGCTGCGATGCCGGATAAGAAACTGATAGCGTCGGTGGACTTAGAAATTTTTGGTTCGGTTCAGGGACATCGTCCCTCAGTTCCGACATAGTCCAATAATGTCACACAAACTTTCGAATTATTGAACTACGCTATATATATTATTATTATATGCTTGCTATAACCAAGCATTTCTGGTTTCTTGTTCGCAAAGTTACGGAGATGTCTTTCAAAGTGTGCCTCTGTCGTTATAGTTAATGAAGAGCTAGCGGCAATAAGTGCTCATGGAATATGTCTATCGCCTAAGAGATCCCTTGTAGGATCGACGGAGTGACATTCGCTAGCTCACCCGGTGTAGCGTGCATTCATCGAATGGTTCGGCTGCCGGGTTCGTCCGTTGCGGTCTAGGAAGGAGATTTGGGTGATGCGAGCACTATAATTACTTTAGTACTCACCCAGTGACGGCAGATTGAGGACAGATCGGAGGAAGCCTGTTAGTCCGGTTCCTGGCTTGTCCAGGTCCGTCCGGGCTGTGAGCGAGAGAGGTCCTTCTCTCCTCCAACAACATAGGGGACCGCATGTTGTGGTTCAGATATTTTACATTCGGAGCATATGTCTGTCGGTCGGGACGCTCCGTTATATTGACAGTCCGAGAGACTGTCGATAATGCTTCCTCATCCTCACAGCAGGGCACACGACCGCACATTGGCTACGTGACCTCGAGTATCCGATCAGTTTCGTCATTCAGTGATTCCACGGCGAATAGGTCACCCCATCCGGTAGCCAAGGGACACGAGGCCTATACACTCCGTTCGCTCGCATATTGGTAGTATGCACGGGGTAACGATCACGGAGCTTCCAGCGGCAATGCATTGTAGGACCGCTTCTCCTCAGGCCTCAGTGACGGACGTGCTATCCGAGTTAGCACAGTTGTTTCGCAGCATCCCAGCAATCGACAGTTTCTTACTCGAATCAGGAATTATCTGACGGCGCTGGGTCGGTGCGGTCTGCGGTTGCATTAGGTACGGACGACCGAACGCTTTATAGGGTCCGACAGGATGCCGAAAGGGATTAGAAAGATTTCGAGTTTTCCCTTTCGTAGCATCGGAAGCTGCCATTCATATCTTCTGGCATTATCTTCCAGTGATTGTTATTTCGGACTACATTGCTGCGATGTTGGATAAGAGACTTATAGCGTCATTGGACACGGAATTTTGGATCGGTTCAGGGACATTGTCCCTGACTTACCGACGCAGTCCAATAATGTCATTACAACATGTGTTTTATTTTTCGACGCTATATATGAATATAAGCCTGCTACCAAGCATGATAGTTTAGTTTCTTGTCCGCAATGCTCATTTCTGCCGTTTTATCATTTATGCGAATAATTTATTTTGGCAGAGCAGGGCATACCGAGAGTTCATATGCATCTAGACGGCGTGGTTAAAGACTGGAAATATTCTTTTTCGCCGTCTATGTCTTTTCCAACCACAATGTTGGAAACGACAATGATGTTTAGTAGACTTAACTTAGACGCTTTATCATACGTAATCCACCTTACTGAGGCGTTATCATTACGTTTTCAAGAAAAGATTTACGGGATATTATTCTCAATGTGATTTCTTTTGAGGTCAGTAGTTTGTTCACGTATAACTCCGCCCTTCAGTGGCTGATTGGAGTTGGTTAGACGTGATGCAGCCCTAGCTACATCCAAGCGCGTGGATAGTAAGGTGAAGAACTCTCTCAGAGTCGCTTCGTTCTCGGAGAAGCCTCTCTTCGACGGCAACTTTTCAGCAATCCATGAATTGCTCGATTTACACGTTCTCTTGTCTATCTAGTGTTACAAGAGATTCAGACTGGGGCAAACATTCGGTGGTTGACTCAGAGAGTGCCACTGCAGTTGCCGGATCCGAGTGTTATAGTTATGACGGTTGCCAGTTAAACAGATTGGGATATAATATTGATCCCAACGGATTCGAAGTGCCAGGGTCTTTGGGTTCCGCAGTCTCTAAGCAAGCATTATCTTCCATGGAATAATGTTTTTTAGGCTTGCTTTATGTCATTGCATGAACATTATTCAGAAACGCATGTCCAAATCCTGTCCGTTAATTCGACAGTAGTGGCGTATCTCCGGAACCAGGGAGGCACTCATTCGTTTCCGTTATTCAATTTAATGGAAAGAATCCGTTTGTTGGTTATAGTTCTGTTTCGGTCCCTCATATTCCGGATCGTCTGATTGTTTTACCGGACTCCCGTTCACTTAGGGGTCGCTTGTTGCCGTCAAAATGGACTCTCAACAAACAAGTATTCAATCAGATTTGCTATCTATGGGAGCGCCCAATGATAATTTATTTACGACACAGCTTGCTAATCAATTGCAGACGTATGTGTTGGCTTGTCCGGATCTCTGAGCTAATGTTGTTAACGCTCTATTGATCTAATAGGACGGAATGATAGGATACGCGTATCCTCCGGCGCTGTTGTTTCAGCAGGTATTGCTAAGATAAACAACCACAATACATTTCTGTTGATAGCATCTCTATCTTCACAGAGACCGTGGGTAATTTACTCTGATGTCTACTGTGGGACTTAACGCGAAATCTTCCTCAATGAGAGGATCTTTTTTCGCTGGGTAAATCGTGTCATCTTTATCACAACCCGCAAGGTCACAACCTTCACGTATTCCGTTGTGTGGTCCGTATTGCATTGTAAGCATTGCACTGGACGAGCTTTGGACGCGATTTCTTACTATAGGAGATCCTCTTCTTCGCTATTCTATGCGGCTAAAGTGGAGGCTCTTCCGTCGTTGGTGTAGGGATCACTATGTTCATATTGTTGATCCCTCCATACTACTCATTGCAACTTTTTAGTATACTTGTTTGACAAGATCTACTGCAGCCTCTTATTATTAAGGTTATAGGTTTATGTTACCTCATACCTATGCACTCTATGATAGTTTACAATTGAGTCTTATGTCTCTTTATCTAAGTCAGTTAGTAAATTTTTGATAAATAGACTTAGAATCATTAGATTAAATTTCTATACGGAATTTAACTTCGGTTCTTATTTAGCTAAGTAATCATTTGAGCCTCTGGAAACAGTAGTTTTCAAATTCTGACCTTTTAGACAGTAATTCTGTTGGCTTCTCTTTTACTGAAGAGTCAGTGAGTTTCATGCACTATCGATGGATGATTTTCACTTTCGTAGTTTCGGAATCACTACTTCCTTTACTATTTAGGTTGGATTTTTGCATAAGAGTTAGGCTCCTAATATCCGGAACCTATTGTTATTAAGGTCCTTCCATCTTCGTACGGGCATAGGCCTTTACTCTGTCCGGTTAGAGTTTATGTATTTATAAACAGATATCTGTTTATTACTACGGGCGTAAGCTTCTTCTGTCTTTGATGCCTAATAGAAGGACGTTACGCTCCATTCTATTGCTAATGGATTCAATTAACTATCGGTACTGCTTATGGTATATCATTGACTCAGCAGTTGTGCTTAAGATTTCGGCTCATGAAGTAAAAGTTCTTCTACATCTTGGGCTTACATTAATAGTGTCGCTATTATAGATTTTTGAAGGCTGCTCATTGCGCTCAGCCATCCACATTCATGAATTTTTATCTCAGAAATATCGAGTCCATTTCTGGAGGCCTCTATTGTTAGGTCTATTATCTACTGCTCAGAATGTCATTCACTTAACAGTTGCTACTATAGCTAGGTAGGCTGTCTGTTTCGGCAGTGACTCTGTTCTGCTGCCCTCTTCGCTCTAGGCTATTTGACCCAGGGCAAGAAAAAGGGGGGGGGGGGAGGGTGTTCCCTTGGGTCACCTGTTTTACTATGAAAACAAGGGGATACCTCCTCCGGAGTTAGTAATTCTGAGCTGTTATTGGGATGGTTGTTTAGTGAGAAGTTTATGTTTTAAAAATTCATTCAAGTCTTAGTTTTTAAAGTATAGCTTTTGAATATAGCACGTGTCAACGGACATGATTATGCAATCCTCAGACACTTTTAAGGAGTATAAGAGTCTCTATTCTCTAGACTTACTTTATTTATTGGCTTACTTTAAAAATTATTAGTATAAGGATTATATTGGATATTAATAGAGTACATGGATGTATGATGCTCAATTTTGGAAGGTGTTGTATCTTTCTAATTTATCATAAATAAGAAAGATACATGTAAGGCCTATTACTTCTTTTTCCCTAGAGGGGATGACTCTATTTTATATTATTGAGCGTATTCCATCTTGCTCTATGTCCTTGGCCCTCCAGCCTTTTTACTATTCAGCTATGTCTGGGTCATTGGTACAGTATAAAAATGTTAAAAAATTTATAGTAATTTCTATATTTTTTATACTTACCAATGACCCAGACGGGGATGGCCCTTCCAGGAGTTGGGAACTCTTGCCTCCCCGCTGAGTACATAGGGCTTACCAGGCACTGGTTATTAGAATGATTAATGGCGCCAATTTCGGAACATCCTTGACACTGCGCATGCGCAGTAGAGGTGAAGTGTGGAGGGCCATTCAGGACATGTTTTCTTCGGTTTTAGATGCAAATTTTGGGGGTTGGGGGGCAAAATTTGTGTTTGGCCCTATAATTTAAGAGTTAGCACCAGCTATGTCTGGGTCATTGGTAAGTATAAAAAATATAGAAATTACTATACATTTTTTAACTTTCTTCAATTTCCGTCAAAAAATGTCGCCGCGGCCAACGTTCTTAGAACTTAGTTTAGTCAAACCACAATATTTCCCTTTGGCACACCCTACAGGGCACATTTATGATTTGATTGCTTTGAAACCTGATACGCTTATTTAGGGTGACCTCTAGAAGGGAGCTATCGATTTTCTTCAATTTCCGGCAAAAAATGTTGCCACGGCCAACGTTCGTAGAACTTAGTTTAGTCAGACCTCAATATTTCCCTTTGGCACACCCTACAGGGTACATTTACGATCAGATTGCTTTGAAACCTGGTATACTTGTTTGGGGAGACCTCTAGATGGGAGCTATCGATTTTCTTCAATTTCTGTCAAAAAATGTTGCCGCGGCCAACGTTCTTAGAACTTAGTTTAGTCAGAAGACTCAATATTTCCCTTTGGCACACCCTACAGGGTACATTTATGATCGGATTGCTTTGAAACCTGGCATGCTTGTTTGGGGTGACCTCTAGATGGGAGCTATCGATTTTCTTCAATTTCTGTCAAAAAATATTGCCACGGCCAACATTCTTAGAACTTAGTTTAGTCAAACCACAATATTTCCCTTTGGCACACCCTACAGGGCACATTTATGATTTGATTGCTTTGAAACCTGGTATGCTTATTTAGGGTGACCTCTAGATGGGAGCTATCGATTTTCTTCAATTTCCGGCAAAAAATGTTGCCACGACCAACGTTCGTAGAACTTAGTTCAGTCAGACCTCAATATTTCCCTTTGGCACACCCTACAGGGCCCATTTATGATCAGATTGCTTTGAAACCTGGTATGCTTGTTTGGGGTGACCTCTAGATGGGTGCTATCGATTTTCTTCAATTTCTGTCAAAAAATGTTGCCGCGGCCAACGTTCTTAGAACTTAGTTTAGTCAGAAGACTCAATATTTCCCTTTGGCACACCCTACGAGGTACATTTATGATTGGATTGCTTTGAAACCTGGCATGCTTGTTTGGGGTGACATCTAGATGGGAGCTATCGATTTTCTTCAATTTCCGTCAAAAAATGTTGCCGCGGCCAACGTTTTTAGAACTCAGTTTAGTCAGACCACAATATTTCCCTTTGGCACACCCTACAGGGCACATTTATGATTTGATTGCTTTGAAACCTGGTATGCTTGTTTGGGGAGACCTCTAGATGGGAGCTATCAATTTTTAGCTCAACTTTGACGAAGTCAAATTTGAGCTATTGTCATGGCCCGTCGTCTGTCTGTCCGTCCGTCTGTCTGTCCGTCTGTCCGTACGTCAACAATTGGCTATGGCTCGGGCTAGAGGTTGTATTTATGAACCGATCTTTACGAAACTTCTTGGGTACCTTTGTTATGACCGTGGGACGAGAACAAGTGTTTTTGGGTGCGGTCCGAAATTCAAGATGGCTGCCAGCCGCCATTTTGTACCGATGATGCAGAAATCTGTTTTTTGTACAGAACTTCCATATGAAAGCTCTGATTTGAATAATTTTTTGTATGAATGTTTAGTACCATGGGGTACATCACATATAATACAGGTTTTTTTCTCGTGCGTAAATTGTGCAAATTAGACTAATTTTGATGTTTTTTGGTGTTAATTTCAGCACCGTAAGTGCAAATGCCAATACGGCTCGGGCTAGAGGCCGTATTTATAAACCGATCTTTACGAAACTCCTTGGGTACCTTTGGTATCACCGTGGGACGAGAACAAGTGTTTTGGGGTCCGGTCTGAAATTCAAGATGGCCGATGGCAGCCATTTTGTACAAAATTAGGTGCAATCAGATTTTTGCACAGAACTTCCATATGAAAGCGCTGATTTGAATAATTTTTTGTGTGAATGTTTAGTACCATGGGATACATCACATATATTACGGGTTTTTTTCTCGTGCAGAAATTATGCAAATTAGATGAACTTTGATATTTCAGTGCGACTTACACACATTAAGTACACATGTCAATACGGCTCAGACTTGAGTCTGTATTTATGAACTGATCTTCACGAAATGTCTTGGGTACCTTTGTTATCACCTTGGGACGAGAACGAGTGTTTCTGGGTGCGGTCTAAAATTCAAGATGGCTGCCAGTGACCATTTTGTACCGAAATTAGGTCTAATCAGTTTTTTGTACACAACTTCTATACAGCTCAGACTAGAGGCCATATTTATGAACCAATCTTTACGAACCTTGTTGGGTACCTTTGTTATCACCGTGGGATGAGAGCGAGTGTTTTGGGGTATGGTCCGAAATTCAAGATGGCCACCAGCAGCCATTTTGTGCCAAAATTAGTGCAATCAGTCTTTTGTACAGAACTTCTGTATGAAAGTTCTGATTTGAATAAATTTTTGTATGAATGTTTAGTAACATGGAATACATCACATATTCTAAGGGGTTTTTTTTCGTGCAGAAATTATGCAAATTAGATGAACTTTGACTTATTCAGTGCTACTTGCACAATGTGAGCACACATGTCAATACGGCTCAGGATAGAGGCTGTATTTATGAACCGATCTTCACAAAACTTCTTGGCTACCTTTGTTATCACCTTGGGACGAGAATGAGTGTTTCTGGGTACGGTCCAAAATTCAAGATGGCTGCCAGTGGCCATTTTGTACCAAAATTAGGTCCAATCAGTTTTTTGTCACAAGTTCTATACAGCTCGTATTTATGAATTGATCTTCACAAAACTTCTTGGGTACCTTTGTTTTCACCTTGGGACAGGAACGAGTGTGTTTTGGGGTGCCTTTGTTATCACTGTGCTATGAGAACAAATATTTTGGGGTTCAGTCAGACCCACTCTGGGACTCAAAGTTTTCTTTTCTAGTTTAGCATCTGACTGTCACCCACCTTTACAATACTTTACCTATACATTTGTTACAGGCAACGGTCATTATTTATGTACAGACCATTACAATACTTTATATGTACCTTTGTTATCAGGTCATTACCTAGATGTTTGTCATTGCTGTGTCACATACTATACATGTGCATGTCTTTGTCTTGACAAGTTGAGCTACAGTGTCATTGACACTTTCATTTTCAAATTCCATCAAAAAATGTTGCCACGGCCAACGTTCTTAGAACTTGGTTTAGTCAGAAGACTCGATATTTCCCTTTGGCACACCCTACAGGGCACATTTTTGATCGGATTGCTTTGAAACCTTTCATGCTTGTTTGGGGTGACCTCTAGATGGGAGCTATCGATTTTCTTCAATTTCCATCAAAAAATGTTGCCGCAGCCAACATTCTTATAACTTAGTTTAGTCAGACCACAATATTTCCCTTGGCTCACCCTACAGGGCTCATTTATGATTAGATTGCTTTGAAACCTGGTATGCTTATTTACGGTGACCTCTAGATGGGAGCTATCGATTTTCTTCCATTTCCGTCAAAAAATGTTGCCACGGCCAACGTTCTTAGAATTTAGTCTAGTCAGACCACAATATTTCCCTTTTGTACACCCTACAGGGCACATTTTTGATCGGATTGCTTTGAAACCTGGCATGCTTGTTTGGGGAGGCCTCTAGATGGGAGCTATCAATTTTCTTCGGTTTCTGTCAAAAAATGTTGCCACTGGCAAAAAAACTGACATTGGTCCCAATGATCTTCAATTTTGCCATTTCATTTATAACTTACCAAGTTCAAGTTTGTCAAGTTGAGCTACAGTGTCATTGACACTTTCATTGAAACTTATTTCATGTTCCCTAAGTTTGGGGCATGGGCCTGATGTTTTCATTCTTGCTATGAAATCTCCACTGTTTGTTAAGTGTTTCCTCTCTCCCTTTCCTTGAAACCCCCCTAGCTAATCTCCCATGCTTTTGGAATATTTTTTGAAATTTTTTTCTTGAAAATTTCTTGGGAGTTAACTTAGTTACAGAATGTTTATTCTGTTATCCCCATGGTTACGTCCTCACCCTTTGGATGTTTAGGCATTGTTGGTCATGCATCTACCATCTGATGTATTCCAGTTTCTTCAGATGAAGATTCTGTTTTACATTGGATAGTTTTAAGAATCTGTTACTGACCTCGGGCCGGATTTTTCAGTGCCTGGAGTCTTGTTTCCGGTTTTTATAATTCTTTGTTTACGTTGACAACGGTTACTTTCCTTAGTAATTTCTTGTCATCTGTTAGGATATATATGTAGTCCGATGCATTAATATACTCCGTAAGTGTTACATTAATTTTTTAGATTGTTTAAAAAATTTTGTCCGCACTTAGGCTTTTTTAGGATCCATTTGGGCTCATTGTTCCCATTGGGAACTTGGGCTAATCTCAAAATTTTTTCGAAAATTTTTTTTTTTAAATTATTTTTTTGAAATTTTGTTATGGATTGTATTATTATCATGTATCTTTGTATTATAAGAGAGAAATTTTTACTAATTGTGGGATTATTTATTTATTTATTTATTTATTTATTTATTTATTTATTTATTTATTTATTTATTGGTGTTTTAAGGTCACATATTTCTGCACAATGGCTTATCATGACCACAACAGTTTTCGGGTGGAGGAAGCCTGAGTACCCGGAGAGAAACACCGAGCAACGGCGAGCAACTGTCACCTCCCCAACATACTAACTCCACACAAGCAAGGTTAGCATTGGTTGAAGACAGGTGCACCATTGATGTACAGTACGCCTTAGTGCACACCGTCACCGTGCCCCCACATGGGCAATGGGGTGAAGTGTCTTGTCCAAGGACACAACGCGGTTGCCACAGGTGGGATTTGAACCGAGGACCTCTCGGCTTGCAGCCTGCACCTCTACCTACTGAGCCACCATGCCCCCACTAATTGTGGGATAGTGTATCGGTTGTTTATATATTCATGTTATTAGTTTCATTGTTTTCATACTAAGTCCTATTCTCTGAAAATGCGGAAATTACCTATACAGTTGTCATTGGAGCATCAATTCCCTCACATGCTTAACTATGACCTCTAGTGATTTCATACATCAGACACATTATATAGATTATATATATATTTATTTGACTACACCCTCTACCTATAGTTCATTTTGGGAATTTGAGTTACATTCGTAATATTTAAAGAAATTAAAATTTTATACCAAATTTTATTATGCTTGCCAAAGTAACACAAAAATAATACCCACCTTGCAATCTAAAGCAGTTATTCATATGTGCGTCCTCCTCACTCACAAATATAGTCAAATTTGAGCTATTGTCATGGCCCGTCGTCCGTCTGTCCGTCCGTCTGTCTGTACGTCAATAATTGGCTATGGCTCGGGCTAGAGGTCGTATTTATGAACCGATCTTTACGAAACTTCTTGGGTACCTTTGTTATGACCGTGGGACGAGAACGAGTGTTTTTGGGTGCGGTGCAAAATTCAAGATGGCTGCCAGCCGCCATTTTGTACCGATGATGCAGAAATCTGTTTTTTGTACAGAACTTCCATATGAAAGCTCTGATTTGAATAATTTTTTGTATGAATGTTTAGTACCATGGGGTACATCACATATAATACAGGTTTTTTTCTCGTGCGTAAATTGTGCAAATTAGACTAATTTTGATGTTTTTTGGTGTTAATTTCAGCACTGTAAGTGCAAATGCCAATACGGCTTGGGCTAGAGGCCGTATTTATAAACCGATCTTTACGAAACTCCTTGGGTACCTTTGGTATCACCGTGGGACGAGAACAAGTGTTTTGGGGTCCGGTCTGAAATTCAAGATGGCCGATGGCAGCCATTTTGTACAAAATTAGGTGCAATCAGATTTTTGCACAGAACTTCCATATGAAAGCGCTGATTTGAATAATTTTTTGTGTGAATGTTTAGTACCATGGGATACATCACATATATTACGGGTTTTTTTCTCGTGCAGAAATTATGCAAATTAGATGAACTTTGATATTTCAGTGCGACTTACACACATTAAGTACACATGTCAATACGGCTCAGACTTGAGTCTGTATTTATGAACTGATCTTCACGAAATGTCTTGGGTACCTTTGTTATCACCTTGGGACGAGAACGAGTGTTTCTGGGTGCGGTCTAAAATTCAAGATGGCTGCCAGTGACCATTTTGTACCGAAATTAGGTCTAATCAGTTTTTTGTACACAACTTCTATACAGCTCAGACTAGAGGCCATATTTATGAACCAATCTTTACGAACCTTGTTGGGTACCTTTGTTATCACCGTGGGATGAGAGCGAGTGTTTTGGGGTATGGTCCGAAATTCAAGATGGCCACCAGCAGCCATTTTGTGCCAAAATTAGTGCAATCAGTCTTTTGTACAGAACTTCTGTATGAAAGTTCTGATTTGAATAAATTTTTGTATGAATGTTTAGTAACATGGAATACATCACATATTCTAAGGGGTTTTTTTTCGTGCAGAAATTATGCAAATTAGATGAACTTTGACTTATTCAGTGCTACTTGCACAATGTGAGCACACATGTCAATACGGCTCAGGATAGAGGCTGTATTTATGAACCGATCTTCACAAAACTTCTTGGCTACCTTTGTTATCACCTTGGGACGAGAATGAGTGTTTCTGGGTACGGTCCAAAATTCAAGATGGCTGCCAGTGGCCATTTTGTACCAAAATTAGGTCCAATCAGTTTTTTGTCACAAGTTCTATACAGCTCGTATTTATGAATTGATCTTCACAAAACTTCTTGGGTACCTTTGTTTTCACCTTGGGACAGGAACGAGTGTGTTTTGGGGTGCCTTTGTTATCACTGTGCTATGAGAACAAATATTTTGGGGTTCAGTCAGACCCACTCTGGGACTCAAAGTTTTCTTTTCTAGTTTAGCATCTGACTGTCACCCACCTTTACAATACTTTACCTATACATTTGTTACAGGCAACGGTCATTATTTATGTACAGACCATTACAGTACTTTATATGTACCTTTGTTATCAGGTCATTACCTAGATGTTTGTCATTGCTGTGTCACATACTATACATGTGCATGTCTTTGTCTTGACAAGTTGAGCTACAGTGTCATTGACACTTTCATTTTCAAATTCCATCAAAAAATGTTGCCACGGCCAACGTTCTTAGAACTTGGTTTAGTCAGAAGACTCGATATTTCCCTTTGGCACACCCTACAGGGCACATTTTTGATCGGATTGCTTTGAAACCTTTCATGCTTGTTTGGGGTGACCTCTAGATGGGAGCTATCGATTTTCTTCAATTTCCATCAAAAAATGTTGCCGCAGCCAACATTCTTATAACTTAGTTTAGTCAGACCACAATATTTCCCTTGGCTCACCCTACAGGGCTCATTTATGATTAGATTGCTTTGAAACCTGGTATGCTTATTTACGGTGACCTCTAGATGGGAGCTATCGATTTTCTTCCATTTCCGTCAAAAAATGTTGCCACGGCCAACGTTCTTAGAATTTAGTCTAGTCAGACCACAATATTTCCCTTTTGTACACCCTACAGGGCACATTTTTGATCGGATTGCTTTGAAACCTGGCATGCTTGTTTGGGGAGGCCTCTAGATGGGAGCTATCAATTTTCTTCGGTTTCTGTCAAAAAATGTTGCCACTGGCAAAAAAACTGACATTGGTCCCAATGATCTTCAATTTTGCCATTTCATTTATAACTTACCAAGTTCAAGTTTGTCAAGTTGAGCTACAGTGTCATTGACACTTTCATTGAAACTTATTTCATGTTCCCTAAGTTTGGGGCATGGGCCTGATGTTTTCATTCTTGCTATGAAATCTCCACTGTTTGTTAAGTGTTTCCTCTCTCCCTTTCCTTGAAACCCCCCTAGCTAATCTCCCATGCTTTTGGAATATTTTTTGAAATTTTTTTCTTGAAAATTTCTTGGGAGTTAACTTAGTTACAGAATGTTTATTCTGTTATCCCCATGGTTACGTCCTCACCCTTTGGATGTTTAGGCATTGTTGGTCATGCATCTACCATCTGATGTATTCCAGTTTCTTCAGATGAAGATTCTGTTTTACATTGGATAGTTTTAAGAATCTGTTACTGACCTCGGGCCGGATTTTTCAGTGCCTGGAGTCTTGTTTCCGGTTTTTATAATTCTTTGTTTACGTTGACAACGGTTACTTTCCTTAGTAATTTCTTGTCATCTGTTAGGATATATATGTAGTCCGATGCATTAATATACTCCGTAAGTGTTACATTAATTTTTTAGATTGTTTAAAAAATTTTGTCCGCACTTAGGCTTTTTTAGGATCCATTTGGGCTCATTGTTCCCATTGGGAACTTGGGCTAATCTCAAAATTTTTTCGAAAATTTTTTTTTTTAAATTATTTTTTTGAAATTTTGTTATGGATTGTATTATTATCATGTATCTTTGTATTATAAGAGAGAAATTTTTACTAATTGTGGGATTATTTATTTATTTATTTATTTATTTATTTATTTATTTATTTATTGGTGTTTTAAGGTCACATATTTCTGCACAATGGCTTATCATGACCACAACAGTTTTCGGGTGGAGGAAGCCTGAGTACCCGGAGAGAAACACCGAGCAACGGCGAGCAACTGTCACCTCCCCAACATACTAACTCCACACAAGCAAGGTTAGCATTGGTTGAAGACAGGTGCACCATTGATGTACAGTACGCCTTAGTGCACACCGTCACCGTGCCCCCACATGGGCACTTGGGTGAAGTGTCTTGTCCAAGGACACAACGCGGTTGCCACAGGTGGGATTTGAACCGAGGACCTCTCGGCTTGCAACCTGCACCTCTACCTACTGAGCCACCATGCCCCCACTAATTGTGGGATAGTGTATCGGTTGTTTATATATTCATGTTATTAGTTTCATTGTTTTCATACTAAGTCCTATTCTCTGAAAATGCGGAAATTACCTATACAGTTGTCATTGGAGCATCAATTCCCTCACATGCTTAACTATGACCTCTAGTGATTTCATACATCAGACACATTATATAGATTATATATATATTTATTTGACTACACCCTCTACCTATAGTTCATTTTGGGAATTTGAGTTACATTCGTAATATTTAAAGAAATTAAAATTTTATACCAAATTTTATTATGCTTGCCAAAGTAACACAAAAATAATACCCACCTTGCAATCTAAAGCAGTTATTCATATGTGCGTCCTCCTCACTCACAAATATAGTCAAATTTGAGCTATTGTCATGGCCCGTCGTCCGTCTGTCCGTACGTCAACAATTGGCTATGGCTCGGGCTAGAGGTCGTATTTATGAACCGATCTTTACGAAACTTCTTGGGTACCTTTGTTATGACCGTGGGACGAGAACGAGTGTTTTTGGGTGCGGTGCAAAATTCAAGATGGCTGCCAGCCGCCATTTTGTACCGATGATGCAGAAATCTGTTTTTTGTACAGAACTTCCATATGAAAGCTCTGATTTGAATAATTTTTTGTATGAATGTTTAGTACCATGGGGTACATCACATATAATACGGGTTTTTTTCTCGTGCGTAAATTGTGCAAATTAGACTAATTTTGATGTTTTTTGGTGTTAATTTCAGCACTGTAAGTGCAAATGCCAATACGGCTCGGGCTAGAGGCCGTATTTATGAACCGATCTTTACGAAACTTCTTGGGTACCTTTGGTATCACCGTGGGACGAGAACAAGTGTTTTGGGGTCCGGTCCGAAATTCAAGATGGCCGATGGCAGCCATTTTGTACAAAATTAGATGCAATCAGATTTTTGCACAGAACTTCCATATGAAAGCGCTGATTTGAATAATTTTTTGTGTGAATGTTTAGTACCATGGGATACATCACATATATTACAGGTTTTTTTCTCGTGCAGAAATTATGCAAATTAGATGAACTTTGATATTTCAGTGCGACTTACACACATTAAGTACACATGTCAATACGGCTCAGACTTGAGTCTGTATTTATGAACTGATCTTCACGAAATGTCTTGGGTACCTTTGTTATCACCTTGGGACGAGAACGAGTGTTTCTGGGTGCGGTCTAAAATTCAAGATGGCTGCCAGTGGCCATTTTGTACCGAAATTAGGTCTAATCAGTTTTTTGTACACAACTTCTATACAGCTCAGACTAGAGGCCATATTTATGAACCAATCTTTACGAACCTTGTTGGGTACCTTTGTTATCACCGTGGGATGAGAGCGAGTGTTTTGGGGTATGGTCCGAAATTCAAGATGGCCACCAGCAGCCATTTTGTGCCAAAATTAGTGCAATCAGTCTTTTGTACAGAACTTCTGTATGAAAGTTCTGATTTGAATAAATTTTTGTATGAATGTTTAGTAACATGGAATACATCACATATTCTAAGGGTTTTTTTTTCATGCAGAAATTATGCAAATTAGATGAACTTTGACTTATTCAGTGCTACTTGCACAATGTGAGCACACATGTCAATACGGCTCAGGATAGAGGCTGTATTTATGAACCGATCTTCACAAAACTTCTTGGGTACCTTTGTTATCACCTTGGGACGAGAATGAGTGTTTCTGGGTACGGTCCAAAATTCAAGATGGCTGCCAGTGGCCATTTTGTACCAAAATTAGGTCCAATCAGTTTTTTGTCACAAGTTCTATACAGCTCGTATTTATGAATTGATCTTCACAAAACTTCTTGGGTACCTTTGTTTTCACCTTGGGACAGGAACGAGTGTGTTTTGGGGTGCCTTTGTTATCACTGTGCTATGAGAACAAATATTTTGGGGTTCAGTCAGACCCACTCTGGGACTCAAAGTTTTCTTTTCTAGTTTAGCATCTGACTGTCACCCACCTTTACAATACTTTACCTATACATTTGTTACAGGCAACGGTCATTATTTATGTACAGACCATTACAATACTTTATATGTACCTTTGTTATCAGGTCATTACCTAGATGTTTGTCATTGCTGTGTCACATACTATACATGTGCATGTCTTTGTCTTGACAAGTTGAGCTACAGTGTCATTGACACTTTCATTTTCAAATTCCATCAAAAAATGTTGCCACGGCCAACGTTCTTAGAACTTGGTTTAGTCAGAAGACTCGATATTTCCCTTTGGCACACCCTACAGGGCACATTTTTGATCGGATTGCTTTGAAACCTTTCATGCTTGTTTGGGGTGACCTCTAGATGGGAGCTATCGATTTTCTTCAATTTCCATCAAAAAATGTTGCCGCAGCCAACATTCTTATAACTTAGTTTAGTCAGACCACAATATTTCCCTTGGCTCACCCTACAGGGCTCATTTATGATTAGATTGCTTTGAAACCTGGTATGCTTATTTACGGTGACCTCTAGATGGGAGCTATCGATTTTCTTCCATTTCCGTCAAAAAATGTTGCCACGGCCAACGTTCTTAGAATTTAGTCTAGTCAGACCACAATATTTCCCTTTTGTACACCCTACAGGGCACATTTTTGATCGGATTGCTTTGAAACCTGGCATGCTTGTTTGGGGAGGCCTCTAGATGGGAGCTATCAATTTTCTTCGGTTTCTGTCAAAAAATGTGGCCACTGGCAAAAAAACTGACATTGGTCCCAATGATCTTCAATTTTGCCATTTCATTTATAACTTACCAAGTTCAAGTTTGTCAAGTTGAGATACAGTGTCATTGACACTTTCATTGAAACTTATTTCATGTTCCCTAATTTTGGGGCATGGGCCTGATGTTTTCATTCTTGCTATGAAATCTCCACTGTTTGTTAAGTGTTTCCTCTCTCCCTTTCCTTGAAACCCCCCTAGCTAATCTCCCATGCTTTTGGAATATTTTTTGAAATTTTTTTCTTGAAAATTTCTTGGGAGTTAACTTAGTTACAGAATGTTTATTCTGTTATCCCCATGGTTACGTCCTCACCCTTTGGATGTTTAGGCATTGTTGGTCATGCATCTACCATCTGATGTATTCCAGTTTCTTCAGATGAAGATTCTGTTTTACATTGGATAGTTTTAAGAATCTGTTACTGACCTCGGGCCGGATTTTTCAGTGCCTGGAGTCTTGTTTCCGGTTTTTATAATTCTTTGTTTACTTTGACAACGGTTACTTTCCTTAGTAATTTCTTGTCATCTGTTAGGATATATATGTAGTCCGATGCATTAATATACTCCGTAAGTGTTACATTAATTTTTTAGATTGTTTAAAAAATTTTGTCCGCACTTAGGCTTTTTTAGGATCCATTTGGGCTCATTGTTCCCATTGGGAACTTGGGCTAATCTCAAAATTTTTTCGAAAATTTTTTTTTTTAAATTATTTTTTTGAAATTTTGTTATGGATTGTATTATTATCATGTATCTTTGTATTATAAGAGAGAAATTTTTACTAATTGTGGGATTATTTATTTATTTATTTATTTATTTATTTATTTATTTATTTATTTATTTATTGGTGTTTTAAGGTCACATATTTCTGCACAATGGCTTATCATGACCACAACAGTTTTCGGGTGGAGGAAGCCTGAGTACCCGGAGAGAAACACCGAGCAACGGCGAGCAACTGTCACCTCCCCAACATACTAACTCCACACAAGCAAGGTTAGCATTGGTTGAAGACAGGTGCACCATTGATGTACAGTACGCCTTAGTGCACACCGTCACCGTGCCCCCACATGGGCAATGGGGTGAAGTGTCTTGTCCAAGGACACAACGCGGTTGCCACAGGTGGGATTTGAACCGAGGACCTCTCGGCTTGCAGCCTGCACCTCTACCTACTGAGCCACCATGCCCCCACTAATTGTGGCATAGTGTATCGGTTGTTTATATATTCATGTTATTAGTTTCATTGTTTTCATACTAAGTCCTATTCTCTGAAAATGCGGAAATTACCTATACAGTTGTCATTGGAGCATCAATTCCCTCACATGCTTAACTATGACCTCTAGTGATTTCATACATCAGACACATTATATAGATTATATATATATTTATTTGACTACACCCTCTACCTATAGTTCATTTTGGGAATTTGAGTTACATTCGTAATATTTAAAGAAATTAAAATTTTATACCAAATTTTATTATGCTTGCCAAAGTAACACAAAAATAATACCCACCTTGCAATCTAAAGCAGTTATTCATATGTGCGTCCTCCTCATTCACAAATATACTTGCGTATATTTTTTTAAAAATTCGGAAATTGAATGAAATTGGGCAATGAGTGACTGTTTAGTACAGTTTTCAGGTCACCAGGTTGAGCGTGCCAATCACTTCACTTTTGGCCCCCAGGTTGGTTCAGTTTGATCTAATTTTTGTCTATTGACATCTTTTAAGCTCTCTATAAGGGTGTTTACTCTTTACAGAGACTTCAAAAGTGCTCATTTTCTCCAGAGAAATAGAATAAGAATAAGGCACTCATGTTACTTTGGTGAGTGTAATAAGAAATAAAATTTTATACAAAATTTTAATTTCAGTTGTTAGGTCCTTCCTCAGGTGTAAATGTTTTTCCAGAAGAGCAGTGGATGGCATTTCTGCTTCAAGGAGGATCTTGTGTTCTCTAAATTATGCCATAAATAGACAGAACTGCACAAGCGTTTGGATGGGTTAATGTTTATCGCACGAGTTTGGTTGGGCGCAAGAATACCCCGAAAGGCGAAGCCTTGAGTGGTATTCTGTGCCAAACCAAACGAGTGCGATAAACATTAACCCATTCAAATGCTTGTGCGGTTCTGTATTTATTATACACCTTCACAAATTTCTAAAACAGGCCTTTTACGGCAATACTAAGTAAGAATTAACCTATCCTTCGCAGACATAAAGGAAATAAAATAAGACAAAAATCTAAATTAATCTTCACAGGCAGGAGACGAATCTTTTTGTTATTTCGTACACTGATTGAACTTTCATTCATAGTTTCAACGAGCAAATTGTAATGCGTCACCACTTTGATCGATGAAACACTATTCATCTGAAATACAATTTACCGTCTTTTTATGACTCAATTTTACAGCACGAATTGTGAATGGTTGATGTGATCCCCACCAAAAAGTTATCATACTTTCACAATAAACAACAGGTGTAAATTCAGAAAATATTTCAATGAGAAATTATAAAAAAAACTCACATGTTTATCTGACTTCCAAGTTCCATGCGACTGTTGTTACTTGTCTTATTGACAGGTTATTTTAGTCAAGTCAAGATTACAGTAGTCATTGTCGATTCATCCCACGAAATTAAAGTTTGTGTTATAGACTTTGACAGGGGTACAGAATCCATACGAATTCCAGTGAATATCGACAGGCAATTTGTTTTGTATTTTGATTTTGGTGACCTAGAAACTTGCTCGCGCAACGTCATTCATTCGAAATGACGTCACTCATAGACGCTTTCATATTCTGCCTACATTGTTCTTTAGTTTGAGCTGCATGTCAGTCATTGCCATGTCATACTTTAACCCATCGGGTTATTTAATCAATATTCAGTATTGTTCACGTTAAGAAAAAAAATTAGAAAGTGTCTTTTGATAATCGGTCGGTACATAGGACATGAGTTTCTATGAAAACAGTAGAAACTAAGATTCTATAGACCACTAACATCCACATTACAACATCAAAATAAATTACCCATTGTATCGAAATGGGCCCCCGTGTGTACCCAGAAATATGACTGGTTCCATTCTTACATTAAAAAAGTGCAAAAATCTGTATCCCACATGTGTGCAATAAAAGTTTATTTTTATCACACATCCTAGAATGTCGAGAACAAACCTTAATTTTAAATGGGTGTGTAATACAGTGGGGAGTCTTTTATTCCTGGTGTCATACTAATTCTGTATTTCAGTTATATGCATCCATCAATATCTTACATTGCAGACTTCTTAGTATATCCTTTTGATGTAAAAAATCTTCAACCGATTAAAACTTTCCTCCATTCTCCACATCCATAAAAATGCTATTCCAGCAAAATGAATTCATTGAACTGATAGAGCTATCCGAGTTACAGTACAAAATCATGAGAACAATCTTTTTGTTTTATAACATTGATGAGCACCGCCATTGTGGGTATACTCAATTTCAGATCCGGACAATACATGAGGGATAATGTCTCCGGGACAATTCACCGGGGATGTTTCATCCCAAATCAAAGTCAGGATGATTCGTTCCAAATATCAGAATAAAGTAAATTCTGATCCTAAGGCAGAAAACTATCTCATATATCAGAGCTGCCCTGACGGTGGTCGGAACAGAAACTAAATTTACTGACTTTGTGAGAGATCACATGTCTTTCTGACCCCAGGTAATTATTATTCATGATGTGAGGTCATTGTTGACATTACACTTCCCAGGAAAACAATGGTGTTGTTCTTTGTTTGTTTTGGATGTTAGACAAAAAATAAAGCCCAATTTTATTCCACAAAACTTATTTAGTGTTTTATCGATTATAAATATGCAAATCTCAACTGTTTATTTGTAAAATGTAAGAAAGTAAATTATCGAATTATTTGAACACTAATAACCGCAACAGAACCACATTCCTCTGCCAATTTTGTTCTATGTTATTCCTCCCTGTAAAAATGTTATAAATTCTACTTACTGATGGTTTTGTGATTGCAGAGGTTGAATTTGGACTTGGGGGTGAGGTGGAGACATCTCCATTGCCTCAGATGCATCCTCCAGAGCCCCTTGCCCTCCCTACCCCTCTTCCCTATTAGAACAAGAAAGACTCAACAGACAAGAACAGACCCCATACTAAAATTGTCTGCTGAATATAACTTATGGTTTTGAAAGGTTTATGGCACAGTTTTTATAGTGGGTTAAAAACAAGAAACCTGCCTCCCTCATGGTGAAAATTGAGAAAACAAAATAAAAATAAAAAACTGCCTTCCTCCTCACTTTTGAAAAAAAAAAGTCCAGAGAACCAAACACCTTTTATTATTTGACCTTGGTATATATTGTTTTAGAAGTCATGAGTGCATTTCATAAATACCCCATGATTCGTAATTATAATATAAATCATCTTGTTTCAGTACCTCTGGATGAATTTATATATTGGCTTCCTTAAACTAATTAGCATTATGGAAAACGCTTGGTTTATAAAAGAGGTATTGTTTTTATCACTCTAGGTTAGGAATATAGTATCCAATATTGCCTCTACATCTGTAAATAGATCTGTAGATACTAGTTTGAATGTTAACAGGTGTAGACCTTGTTATTATATCTAATCATTTTTAGCTCACCTGAGCGAAGCTCAAGGTGAGCTTTACAAATCACTTTCTGTCCGTCGTCTGTTCGTCCGTCCGTTCACCATAAACTTTACATTATCGACTTCTCCTCACAAACTACTGGACCAAATTCAACAAAATTTGCTGTGCATGTTCCCTATCATATGTCAATTCAAGTTTGTTCAAATAAAGTTGCCACGCCCACAGGGGGCACCACAGGGGGCATTACTCTGATAGCACCGTATGAATTATAGAAAAATTATTAAAAATCTTCTTCTTCAGAAACCCGTGGGCAGAATCTTTTGATATTTGGTATGCAGCATCTTGGTATGCGTCTGATTCAAGTTTGTTCAAATCGGCCCCCTGGATTCATATTTGGGCTCACTATAGAAGCCCAAATTCACCCCCCCCCCCCCCCCCACCCCCCCCCCCCCCCCCCCCCCCCCCCCGGGTTTATATTTGGGCTCAGTATAGGAGCCCAAATTTGAACTTAGTGCATTTCGGGCAATTTCTTAAAAAATCTTTCTTCTCCAGATCCAGCAAGTTTGTTCAAATCAGCCCCCTGGATTCACATTTGGGCTCAGTATAGAAGCCTGAATTGGAACTTAGTGCATTTCAAGCAAATTTCTTTAAAAATCTTCTTCTCCAGATCCAGCAGGCAGAATCTTTTGATATTTGGTATGCAACATTGTGGGGTGGATCTGATTCAAGTTTGTTCAAATTGGCCCCCTGGGTTTATATTTGGGCTCAGTATAGGAGCCCAAATTTGAACTTACTGCATTTCAGGCAAATTTCTTTGAAAATCTTCTTCTCCAGATCCAGCAGGCAGAATCTTTTGATATTTGGTATGCAACATTGTGGGGTGGATCTGATTCAAGTTTGTTCAAATCGGCCCCTTGGGTTTATATTTGGGCTCAGTATAGGAGCCCAAATTTGAACTTAGTGCATTTCAGGCAAATTTCTTTGAAAATCTTCTTCTCAAGATCCAGCAGGCAGAATCTTTTGATATTGGGTATGCAACATTGTGGGGTGGATCTGATTCAAGTTTGTTCAAATCAGCTCCCTGGGTTTATATTTGGGCTCAGTATAGGAGCCCAAATTTGAACTTAGTGCTTTTCAGGCAAATTTCTTAAAAAATCTTCTTCTCCAGATCCAGCAGGCAGAATCTTTTGATATTTGGTATGCAACATTGTGGGGTGGATCTGATTCTATTTTGTTCAAATCGGCTCCCTAGATTCATATTTTGGGCTCACTATAGAAGCTCAAATTCGAACTTAGTGCATTTCAGGCAAATTTCTTCAAAAATCTTCTTCTCCAGATCCTGCAGGCAGAATCTTTTGATATTTGGTATGCAACATTGTGGGGTGGATCTGATTCCAGTTTGTTCAAATCGGCCACCTGGATTCATATTTGGGCTCACTATAGAAGCCCAAATTCGAACTTAGTGCATTTCAGGCAAATTTCTTTGAAAATCTTCTTCTCAAGATCCAGCAGGCAGAATCTTGTGATATTTGGTATGCAGCATCCTTAGGGGGGTGAGATTCAAGTTTGTTCAAGCCATGTCCCTAGGTCCATATTTGGGCTCACTGTGGGAGCTTGAATTGTAACTTTTTCGAAATGAGGAATTTTCTTAAAAAAATCTTCTTCTTCAGATCCAGCAGTCGGAATGGTTTGATATGTGGTGAGTAGCATCCTTGGGGGGGGGGGGGGGGGGTGGGGGGGGGGGGGGAACGGGGGATTCAAGTGTGTTAAAGCCAAGTCCATGGGTCCATATTATGCCCAAATTATAACTTAGTCAATATGAGGAATTTTTCTTTAAAAATCTTCTTCTTCAGATTCAGCAGTTGGAATGTTTTGATATTTGGCATGGAGCAACCTTAGGAGGCTGAGATTCAAGTTTGTTCAAGCCAAGTCCCTTGGTTCATATTTGGGTTCACTATGGGAGCCTGAATGACAACTTAGTTCAAAATGAGGAATTTTCTTTAAAAATCTTCAGATCCAGCAGATGAATGCTTTGATATTTTTTATGCAGCATCCTTAGGGGGGTAAGATTCAAGTTTGTTCAAGCCATGTCCCTAGGTCCATATTTGGGCTGATTGTGGGAGCTCGAATTGTAACTTGGTTCAAAATGAGGAATTTTCTTTAAAAATCTTCTTCTTCAGATCCAGCAGTCGGAATGTTTTGATATTTGGTGTGCAGAATCCTTAGGTGTGTGAGATTCAGGTTTGTTAAAGCCAAGTCCCTGGGTTCATATATGGGCTCCCTGTGGGATCCCGAATTATGACTTAGTTCAATATGAGGAATATTCTTTAAAAATCATTTTTTAGATCCACTGGTCAGAATATTTGGATATTTGGTTTCAGCTTTTCTTAGGAGGAGCAGATGCAACTTGTGGAAATCAATTCTCTGGGTTGATATTTAGGCTACCATGTCAGGTGAGCGCCCTCAGGCCCCCTGGGGCCTCTTGTTTTGTTTTGGCTTAATTTGGGGGCATTTGGGGGGTTTAAAAATAACTGTTTGGCCTAAAATTCTTAGTAATTGAGCACAGCTAGTTTAGGCCAGTGGTAGGAATAATAAATATAGAAATTACTTGCAATTTCTGATTTTTATATCACCCATGTTGAATGGGTTTGCAGGGGGAGTTTAACCACTTAGTCTGTTCTTCATTTGTTTGTTCAAAAAGGCAGACATTTATGCAATCTTGAGAAATGCCACATTCCAAAGAGTAGCATATGCTAGCTTTGGTATTACAGGAGGGGCATATGCAACACTCTGTGTTGCTCTTTTTAGCTCACCTGAGCGAAGCTTAAGGTGAGCTTTACTAATTGCTTTCCGTCTGTCGTCGTCCCTCGGCCGTCGTCCGTCGTCGTCCGGCGTAAACTTTACAAAACCAACTTCTCCGAACAAACCACTGGCCCAATATTTTTCAAATGTTGGGTAAATGTTTATTATCTAATGTCAATTCAGATTTGTTCAAATGAAATTGCCCCTCCTCCTGGGTGGGGCCACGCCCCCAAGGGGCACCAAAATCTTTGAAAATCTTCTTCTCATGAACCAGCAGTAGCAGAGACTTGATATTTGGTATGCAGCTTCCTTTTGAGGTGTAGAATCAAGTTTGTTCAAGAGAAGTTTGTCGGGCATTATTTGCCTTCGTTATGGGAGGGGCAAAAATTTTGGCCACGCCTAAAATTTCTATTTTCTGAACCGTGAGGTTGATTTGAACCAAATTTGATATGAGATGATAATGGGTCATAAGTAGTTGATTGATGCAAAAAAAATGTTCTCATTGCCCCGTGGGAACCTCGGGAGCTAAAAATAGGAAAAACCTTAAAACTGCCATATCTCCAAAACTACACGGCACCGAGAATTAGTATTTTGTATAAAGCTTACTTTTATCCAGTAGAATAGAATGGTTAAAAAAAATCCCTATCGGTTTGATCACAAGGTACTTTTTTCAGGACTTTGAAAAAGTGCTGAGTCAGCACTTTTTAATAATGTAGGCAATGGGAAAAACATTAAAAAATCATCTTCTCCAGATCCAGCAGGCAGAATCTTTTGATATTTGGTATGCAACATTGTAGGGTGAATCTGATTCAAGTTTGTTCAAATTGGCCCCCTGGGTTCATATTTGGGCTCAGTATAGGAGCCTGATTTCGAACTTAGTGCATTTCAGGCAAATTTCTTAAAAAATCTTCTTCTCCAGATCGAGCAGGCAGAATCTTTTGATATTTGGTATGCAACATTGTGGGGGTGGATCTGATTCAAGTTTGTTCAAGTCGGCTCCCTAGATTTATATTTGGGCTCACTATAGAAGCTCGAATTCGAACTTAGTGCATTTCAGGCAAATTTCTTCAAAAATCTTCTCAAGATCCAGCTGGCAGAATCTTTTGATATTTGGTATGCTACATTGTGGGGTGGATCTGATTCAAGTTTGTTCAAATCGGCCCCCTGGATTCATATTTGGGCTCACTATTGAAGGCCGAATTCGAACTTAGTGCATTTCAGGCAAATTTCTTGAAAAAATCTTCTCCAGATCCAGCAGGCAGAATCTTTTGATATTTCGTATGCAACATTGTGGGGTGGATCTGATTCAAGTTTGTTCAAATCGGCTCCCTAGATTCAAATTTGGGCTCACTATAGAAGCTCGAATTTGAACTTTCTTAAAAAATCTTCTTCTCCAGATCCAGCAGGCAGAATCTTTTGATATTTGGTAAGCAACATTGTGGGGTGGATCTGATTAAAGTTTGTTCAAATTGCCCCCCCCTCCCTGGGTTTATATTTGGGCTCAGTATAGGAGCCCAAATTTGAACTTAGTGCATTTCAGGCAAATTTCTTAAAAAATCTTCTTCTCCAAGTCCAGCAGGCAGAATCTTTTGATATTTGGTATGCAACATTGTGGGGTGGATCTGATTCAAATTTGTTCAAATCGGCTCCCTAGATTCATATTTGGGTTCACTATAGAAGCTCGAATTCGAACTTAGTGCATTTCAGGCAAATTTCTTAAAAAATCTTCTTCTCCAGATCCAGCGGTCAGAATCTTTTGATATTTGGTATGCAACATTGTGGGGTGGATCTGATTCAAATTTGTTCAAATCGGCCCCCTGGATTCATATTTGGGCTCACTATAGAAGCCGAAAATCGAACTTAGTGCATTTCATGCAAATTTCTTAAAAAATCTTCTTCTCCAGATTCAGCAGGCAGAATCTTTTGATATTTGGTATGCAACATTGTGGGGTGGATCTGATTCAAGTTTGTTCAAATCGGCTCCCTAGATTCATATTTGGGCTCACTATAGAAGCTTGAATTCGAACTTAGTGCATTTCAGGCAAATTTCTTTGAAAATCTTCTTCTCAAGATCCAGCAGGCAGAATGTTTTGATATTGGGTATGCACCATGCTTAGGGGGGGT
The DNA here is from genome assembly GCA_031216915.1 of Pictodentalium vernedei. Classification (NCBI taxonomy): domain Eukaryota; kingdom Metazoa; phylum Mollusca; class Scaphopoda; order Dentaliida; family Dentaliidae; genus Pictodentalium; species Pictodentalium vernedei. Next base: position 748,887,349 of record CM062297.1, read on the forward strand.
GAGATTCAAGTTTGTTCAAGCCAAGTTCCTGGGTTCATATTTGGGCTCACTGTGGTAGCCCGAATTATAACTTAATTCAAAATGAGGAATTTTCTTTAAAAATCTTCTTCCTCAGATCCAGCAGTCGGAATGTTTTGATATTTGGTATGCAGCATCCTTAGGGTGTGAGATTCAAGTTTGTTCAAGCCATGTCCCTAGGTCCATATTTGGACTCACTGTGGGAGCTTGAATTGCAACTTAGTTCAAAATGAGGAATGTTCTTTAAAAATCTTCTTCAGATCCAGCAGTCGGAATGTTTTGATATTTGGTGTGCAGCATCCTTAGGGTGTGAGATTCAAGTTTGTTAAAGCCAAGTCCCTGGGTTCATATATGGGCTCCCTGTGGGAGCCCGAATTATAACTTAGTTCAATATGAGGAATTTTCTTTAAAAATCTTCTTTTTTTTTAGATCCACTGGTCAGAATCTTTGGATATTTGGTATAAGCTTTTCTTAGGAGGAGCAGATGCAACTTGTTGAAATCAATTCTCTGGGTTGATATTTAGGCTACCATGTCAGGTGAGTGCCCTCAGGCCCCTTGGGGCCTCTTGTTTCTTTTCCTTATGCCAAGCAGATGTACTGCCTCTCTCTTTTTGATGTCGAGATGGATTTCACTCACTGTTTAGGAAACTTATTCTCGTTGGGCTTATGTAAATTCTGTTTTCTTATCTGATTTTATGCAGGTGACATACTGGAGCAATTTCCTCTACTTTTCCTGTTTCCACCTCTGTAATCGTCTGCTTCAGTCTGAGGACCTATACTCTGCACTGCCACAACTTGTTTTTTCAGCCAGAAGTAAACAGTTGTGAAGAGGTTGGTAAAAAATACAAATTTTCTAATAAATTTAATTTCTTATACATAACAGTTCTTTATCAGAGTCCCTTCCAGTGCAGAATTGGGATTCACTAACTGTTGTGCTACTTATATATCCACTCAATGGTGGAATCCTCGAGATTGGTTCCAATATACGGTACATGGCACTCTGGAATATGCACATATGGAAACAGGGAAGATCAACCTTACTGTGGCATGCTTCTGGTGTGCTCACGCGTGTGGTGAAATTTTTACGATTTCATACCTTTGCACTCATGCTGCTTCTTAAAGGGTTTTCCCTTTAAGAAACCTTTAAAATAGAGCTTCTAACTTTTTGGATTAGTAAAAGGCAAGCCAGAAGTAAACAACTGTGGTAGGTATGATAAACTAAATCTACTAGGAAATTGGTATATTTTTATACTGTACCAATGACCCAGACATAGCTGGTGCTAACTCTTAAAATATAGGGCCAAACACAAATTTTGCCCCCCAATCCCCAAAATTTGCATCTAAAACTAAAGAAAAACATGTCCTGAGAGGCCCTCCACACTTCGCCCCTACTGCGCATGCGCAGTGTCAAGGACGTTCCGAAATTGGCGCCATTTATCATTCTAAGTTTGGCCCTTCATCAGTTAACATCTGACTGATCTTTGTGCTTTTAAATCTCAGTTTAAATGATGCCAGACACATAAATATTAGTGAAATGGTGATTCTAAGGAGGATAGAAAAGGAGGAGAGGAAAAGAATGTGTGACAGAATATTATCAGGGCTGTAACTTAAAATTTTTTAATGAAATTATGTTAAGTTACCTATTTTCAAGGCAGCAGCCATTTTGTTGTCATTCTGATTATTTAGTTACACTGTTTTTACAAGTGTTTTTCCTCTCTCCCTGTCCTTTAAGTTCCCCCTTGCTATTCTCCCATGCTTTTGGCATAATTTCTGTAATTATTATTACTAAAATTTCTTGGGAGTTTAGCTGAATAACAGAATAAATTCTGTTCTTTCCCCATGTTTACGTCTTCACCTACGGGTGGTTAGGCGTTGTGTTCTGCATCTACCATCTGATGTTCTGCAGTTTCTTCCCTGGAAGTCTCTGTTTTGCATCAGATGGTGTATTTTTGGTAACTGATTTCGGGCCTGGGTGCCTGGAGTCTTATTTTAGTGTTTTTACACTCATTGTTTACATTTACAACAGCCCTCTGTGTGAGGGGGGGGATTTCTAAATAATAATATCTTTATGTTATTTCAATCATAACTAGATACATTATTATTGTTCGTAAGTGTTGAATAAATTGTTTAAAATATTTTTAAAATTTTTGTCCACACTTAGGCTTGGGATCCATTGGGGCTCAACGTTACTTTTCAGAAACTTGGGCTGTTCTGAAAAAATATTTTTTCAAAATATTTTGATTTCAATTATTTTTTCTATATTAATGGATCATATTATTATTATGTATTTTGATTGCCAGGGGTTAGTGCGAGTACCAGGACTTGTTTTCTTTTCACTTTGAAAGGATATTGATCAATTGTTTTAAGAGGAAGTCTTCCTCTGACCTTATTATCATTCTATATGTGGTCAGTGTACTCGCATTAACTCCGGTTCTGTATCGTATGATTTCGATGACAATATGGGAAGCGTATGTCACGGTATGTTGTTGGGGATTTGGACACTCCGGTCCTTTCCCCGCAGGGTCACTCTACTTTATCAATTTCTATTTCAGACGATCAAGATTAGGGTGATGTATCTGTGATGTCTTCCAACAGTGTGCCTCCGTCGTCACAATTAATGAAGGGCTAGCGGAAAAGTGCTCATGTAATACGCCAATTGCCTAAGAGGACCCTAGTAGGTTCGACGGCCTTTGACGTCCGCTAGCTCGCCCGGTGTAGCGTCCATTCACCGAATGGTTCGGCAGCCGGGTTCGTCCGTTGCGGTCTAGAAGGAATTTTGGGGTGATGCGAGCACTATAAAATTAACTTAATGCACACCCAGTGACGGCGGATCGGAGGGAGAACGGAGGAAGCCTTTTAGTCCGGTTCATAGCTCGTTCCGGTCCATCCGGACGGCAAGCGAGAGAGGCCCCTCTCTCGTTCAACAACATCTGGCCCCAGATGTTGTGGTACAAATGTGTCGTTAGCGGAGCATACGTCCGTCGCACGGGACGCTCCGTTGTATAGGCAGTCCGCTGAGACTGCTAAGGCTTCCTCTTCTCGTCAGCGCACACGACCGCACCTTGGCTGCGTGACCGCCGATATATTACCAGCTTCGCCGATCAAGGATTCTTCGGCGACCAGGTCACACCATCCGGCAGCCAGGGATTCGAGACCGATGGACTCCGGACGTTCGCATAGGAAAAGTATGCGGGAGCCATCTGATGCGGAGCTGCCCTCGGCGAAGCAGCGATAGACTGCGCCTCCGCAGGTCTCGACGCCGGACATTCTTGTGCACATAGCACAGCTTATCGCAGCATCCCAGCAGCCGACAGAAACGGTGTCGGATCGAGAATTATCCGACAGCGCTGGGTCGGTAGCCGGGGACTCGAGGCCTGCAGACTCCGGACGTTCGCATAGGAAGTATGCGGGAGTCAACGTACACGGAGCTTCCAGCGGCAATGCATCGTAAGTCCGCTACTGCACAGGCCTCGGGAACGGACGTGCTTTCCTTAATAGCACAGTTTATCGCAGCATCCCAGCATCAACTGAATCTGTCGCATATATTTTATCCGACGATGCTGGGTCGGGACGCTCCGCGGAAGCGGGTACGGACGTCCGAAAGTTTCATCCGGTCCGACGGGATACCGAAAGGGATTCGGTGGATTTCAAGCTTTCCCTTTCGGAACAACATATGCTGCGATGCCGGATAAGAAACTGATAGCGTCGGTGGACTTAGAAATTTTTGGTTCGGTTCAGGGACATCGTCCCTCAGTTCCGACATAGTCCAATAATGTCACACAAACTTTCGAATTATTGAACGACGCTATATATATTATTATTTCATGCTTGCTATCCAAGCATTTCTGGTTTCTTGTTCGAAGAGTTATGGAGATGACTTTCAAAAGTGTGCCTCTGTCGTCATAGTTAATGAAGAGTTAGCGGCAATAAGTGCTCATGGAATATGTCTATCGCTTACGGAGTGACATTCGCTAGCTCACCCGGTGTAGCGTACATTCATCGAATGGTTCGGCTGCCGGGTTCGTCTGTTGCGGTCTAGAAAGGAGATTTGGGTGATGCGAGCACTTTAATTACTTTAGTACTCACCCAGTGAAGGCAGATTGAGGACAGATCGGAGGAAGCCAACAACATAGGGGACCGCATGTTGTGGTTCAGATATTTTACATTCGGAGCATATGTCCGTTGCTCGGGACGCTCCGTTATATTGACAGTCCGAGAGACTGTCTTTAATGCTTCCTCATCCTCACAGCAGGGCACACGACCGCACATTGGCTACGTGACCTCGAGTATCCGATCAGTTTCGGCATTCAGTGATTCCACAGCGAATAGGTCGCGCCATCCGGTAGCCAAGGGACACGAGGCCTATACACTCCGTTCGCTCGCATATTGGAAGTATGCACGGGGTAACGATCTCGGAGCTTCCTGCGGCAATGCATCGTAAGACCGCTGCTCCTCAGGCCTCAGTGACGGACGTGCTATCCGAGTTAGCACAGTTGTTTCGCAGCATCCCAGCAATTGACGGTTTCTCGGTCGAATCAGGAATTATCCGACGGCGCTGGGTCGGTGCGGTCCGCGGTTGCATCAAGCTACGGACGACCGAACGCTTTATAGGGTCCGACAGGATGGCGAAAGGGATTCGAAAGATTTCGAGTTTTCCCTTTAGTAGTATCGGAAGATGCCTTTCATATCTTCTGGCATTTCTTCCAGTGATTATTTTTCGGACTTCATTGCTGCGATCTTGGATAAGAGACTTATAGCGTCATTGGACTCGGATTTTTCGATCGGTACAGGGACTTTGTCCCTGACTTACCGACGCAGTCCAATATTGTCATTACAACATGTGTTTTATTTTTCGACGCTATATATTTATATATATATACAAGACGGCTACTAAGCATGATAGTTTAGTCTCTTGTCCGCGTGGCTCATTTCTGCCATTTTATCTTTTTTTACATATAGTTTATTTTGGCAGAGCAGGGCATACCGAGAGTTCATATGCGTCTAGACGGTGTGATTAAAGACTGCATATATTCTTTTTCACCGTTTATGTCTTTTCCAATTTCAATGTTGGGAACGACATTATGTATATTAGACTTAACTTAGACGCTTTATTATACGTAATCCGCCTTACTGAGGCGTTATCATTACGTCTTCAAGAAAAGATTTACGGGATATTATTCTCAATGTAATTTCTTTTGAGGGCAGTAGTTTGTTCACGTATAACTCCGCCCTTCAGTGGCTGATTGGAGTTGGTTAGACGTGAGGCAGCCCTAGCTACATCCACGCGTGGATAGTAGGTTAAGAACTCTCTCAGAGTCGCTTCGTTCTCGGAGGAGCTTCTCTTCGACGGCAACTTTCCGGCAATCCATGAATTGCTTGATTTATACATTCTCTTGTCTATCTAGTGTTACAAGAGATTCAGACTGGGGCAAACATTCGGTGGTTGACTCAGAGAGTGCCGCCGCAGTTGCCAGACCCGAGTGTGGCTGTTATGACGGTTGCCAGTCAAACAGATTGGGATATATACTGATCCCTACGGATTCGAAGTGCCAGGGTCTTTGGGTTCCGCAGTCTTTTAGCTATCTGTTAACTTCCGCGGAATAATGTTTTTTTAGGCTTGCTTTATGTCATTGCATGAACATTATTCAGAAACGCATGCCCAAAATTCCTGTCCTTTAATTCGACAGTAGTGGCGTATCTCCGGAACCAGGGAGGCACTCTTTCGTTTCCGTTATTCAATTTAATGGAAAGAATCCGTCTGTTGGTTATAGTACACCAAGTTCAGTTTTGGTCCGTCATATTCTGGGTCGTCTGATTGTTTTATCGCACTCCCGTTCTCTTACGGGTCGCTTGTTGCTGTCAGAATGGACTCTCAACAAACAAGTATTCAATCAGATTTGCTATCTATGGGAGCGCCCAATGATGTTTTATTTATGACACAGCTGGCTAATCAATTGCAGACGTATGTGTTGGCTTGTCCAGATCTCTGAGCTAATACTGTTAACGCTCTATTGATCTATAGGACAGAATGATAGGATACGCGTATCCTCCGGCGCTGTTGTTTTTAGCAGGTATTGCTAAGATAAACAACCACAATACATTTCTGTTGATAGCATCTCTATCTTCACAGAGATCATGAGTAATTTACTCTCTTGTCTACTGTGGATCTTAACGTGAAATCTTCCTCTATGTGAGGATCTTTTTTCACTGGGTAAATCGTGTCATCTTTATCACAACCAGCAAGGTCGCAACCTTCATGTATTCCGTTGTGTGGTCCGTATTGCATTGTAAGCACTGTACTGGACGAGCTTTGGACGCGATTTCTTACTATAGGAGATCCTCTTCTTCGCTATTCTATGCGACTAAAGTGGAGGCTCTTCCGTCGTGGTGTAGGGATCATTATGTTCATATGGTTGATCCCTCCATACTACTCATTGCTATTTTTTAGTATACTTGTTTCACAAGATCTACTGCAGCCTGTTGTTATTTAGGTTATAGGTTTATGTTACCTCATACCTATGCACTCTACGATAGTTTACAATTGAGTCTTTTGTCTCTTTATCTAAGTCAGTTAGTAACTTTTTGATAAATAGACTTAGAATCTTTAGATTAAATTCCTATACGGATTTTAACTTCAGGTTCTTATTTAGCTAAGTAATCATTTGAGCCTCTGGAAACAGTAGTTTTCAAATTCTGACCTTTTAGACAGTAATTCTGTTGGTTTCTCTTTTACTGTAGAGTCAGTGAGTTTCATGCACTATCGATGGATGATTTTCTCTTTCATAGTTTCAGAATCAATACTTCCGTTACTATTTAGGTTGGATTGTTGCATAAGAGTTAGGCTCCTATTATCCGGAACCTATTATTTTAAGGTCCTTCCGTCTTCGTATGGGCATAGGCCTTTACTCTTTCCGGGTACAGTTTATGTATTTATAAACAGATATCTGTTTATTACAAGGGCGTAAGCTTCTTCTGTCTTTGATGTCTAGTAGAAGGACGTTACGCTCCATTTTATTGTTAATGGATTCTATTAACTAGCGTACTGCTTATGGTATATCATTGGCTTAGCAGTTGTGCTTAAGATTTCGGCTCATGAAGTAAGAGTTCTTCTACTTCTTGGGCTTACATTAATAGTGTTCTATTATAGATTTCTGAAGGCTGCTCATTGCGCTCAGCCATCCATTCATGAATTTTATCTCAGAAATATCGAGTCCATTTCTGGAGGCCTCTATTGTTAGGTCTATTATCTACTGCTCAGAATATCATTCACTTAACAGTTGCTACTATAGCTAGGTAGGCTGTCTGTTTCGGCAGTGTCTCCGTTCGGCTGCCCTCTTCGCTCTGGGCTATTTGACCCAGGGCAAGAAAAAGGGGGGGGGGGGAGGGTGTTCCCTTGGGTCACCTGTTTTTACTATGAAAACAAGGGGATACCTCCTCCGGAGTTAGTAATTCTGAGCTGTTATTGGGATGGTTGTTTAGTGAGAAGTTTAAGTTTATAAAATTCATTCAAGTCTTAGTTTTTAAAGTATAGCTTTTGAATATTGCATATGTCAACGGACATGATTATGCAATTCTCACACACTTTTAGGAGTATAAGAGTCTCTATTCTCTAGACTTACTTTATTATTGGCTTACTTTAAAAATTATTAGTATAAGGATTATTGGATATTAATAGAGTACATGGATGTATGAAGCTCAATTTTTGGAAGGTGTTGTATCTTTCTAATTTATCATAAATAAGAAAGATACATGTAAGGCCTATTACTTCTTTTCCCTACACGGGATGACTCTATTTTATTTTATTGAGCGTATTCCATTTTGCTCTATGTCCTTGGCCCTCCAGCCTTTTTACTATTCAGCTATGTCTGGGTCATTGGTACAGTATAAAAATGTTAAAAAATTTATAGTAATTTATATATTTTTTATACTTACCAATGACCCAGACGGGGATGGCCCTCCCAGGAGTTGGGAACTCTTGCCTCCCCGCTGAGTACATAGCGCTTACCAGGCACTGGTTATTAGAATGATAAATGGCGCCAATTTCGGAACGTCCTTGACACTGCGCATGCGCAGTAGGGGCGAAGTGTGGAGGGCCTCTCAGGACATGTTTTTCTTTAGTTTTAGATGCAAATTTTGGGGATTGGGGGGCAAAATTTGTGTTTGGCCCTATATTTTAAGAGTTAGCACCAGCTATGTCTGGGTCATTGGTAAGTATAAAAAATATATAAATTACTATAAATTTTTTAACTTTCTTTACCTGAACTTCAAACTTTCCTTTGTAGAAATGATAGCCATTTTGAAGCATCTACAAGAAATCATGGGATAGATATGGAAAATGTCAGAGAAAATTTTAAAAAGCTAAGTCTGTCTAAAAATGTGATAATTAAGCAACAGGTGAGTATCATATACATGAAAATTTAATTTCTCATTTAATTAAAAGTAGGTAATTTCTTGCATTTTCAAAACCCAAAAAGTGTTTGATTTTAAATGTAATAGCAGCTGAAATTTACTATGCGGGCAATGATAAAAATTATTGGAAGTCGATAATTAATCATATTAGTTTTCTTTTTTAAATCTATATATGAACATTTGAAATTTTATGATTTTTTTCGTTATTATTTTGAGTGTTTTTCAATATTATTTTCAGTGCAGATTTTCTGTTTATGTTTACTGGATCTTCAGTTTATTGCCCCCCTCATTTGGTGCATTCTGCTCCCCCCTATTGTAAGGTTAAGTGACCAAAAAATAACCCTCTGCAAATGGATGTCGTTATCTTAGAATTTCAAGTTGCCAATTTTTTTCCCCACAGTTCAACTCAGAATTTAACCATCTCAATCTTGTTTGACAGAGCTTAGTGAGCTGTGTCAAACAAGATTGAATTGGGTAAATTCCTAGTTGTATGATGGGAAAATATTGCTACTTCAAATTTTGGTATTTTGACATCAGAGAGCAGAGGGTTAAGTATTACATGTGCCCATCTGATTAAGTCATGGGCCTGTCATTCTGACAATACATTCATCCAGCTATCCATCCATCAGTATAGATGTTGGTTTCTGAATTATATCTTCAGTTTCTTTTGACAGAATGAATTGAAATTGAACTGTTTATCTGATTGTCACATAGTGAAGGCCATTTCAATCTTCTAAGTATATTGTTATGGCCTTTAATTGTGCAAAAACCTCATTATTTTCTTAATTTCTAGCCAGTAATTGTTATTTTCTTTTTGCTCATCAATTTTATATTTTTGTATGTTTCTTTTATAGTTATAAAACAAAACAAAGGTGAATTTTGATTTTCACCATTTTGGTGTGAATTGAGCTGCAATTTTAGCATTTATTTGTGCAAAACCTTCAGTTTTTTTTTTGTTTTCAGAAAATAACTTTTGCTTTCTGTGGTGTAATTATTTTGAATTTTGTTGAACTTTCATTTATGATTACTGGTACATAAGGTAGATCATGTTTGATTTTCAGCTTTTTGATGTTAGTAATTCTGTATTTATGATTTTTGATTTTGATATGCAAAGTATTGTTATTTTTGTGTTTCTGTGCAGTAACTTCTGTTTTCTTTGCAACAATATAAATTTCTAATTTTAATATTACACTTAAGTTTACAAAATGAAGGCCAAGTTGTTATTTCAACTTTTTACTTAAAAAAATACTCTAGTTATTGCCTTCAGTTTTGTACATTAATTTTGCTTTCACACAGCAGTTTCAGTTTTCTGTAGCAAAATGATTTTAGCTCACCTACTTCTATTAAAGTGGTGAGCTATTGTCATAACCTCGGGCGTCTGCTTCCAGCGTGTCCAATATTGTAAGATTTAATGTTAAGGTTAATTTCTCAAAGATAAGTGGGCTCAGGCCTTTGATATTGCATATGTAGGTTGTAGGGGACTATCAGAACAGTATTTAACCCTGATACTACGTCTTTTTTCCAAATTTCACCTAAAATTTTCTGCCAAAACTTGTAAGAATTTGCGTTTAGGTGTTGTAAGAATTTGCGTTAAAGTCAGCTTTTGTGCAGATTGTGCTGCTTTAACTTCTCATTACTGTTGATTTTCATATTTCAATAACAACTGTAGGTATTAACCCTACTGTATGCAGAAATTTAACGGAAATTTTCTTTTTTTTCAGTCAAAATTTTCATGTTTTTCTCGGACTTAGTAAATTTTAAGTTGTAAAACTTTGTAAACTTTGTGTTTAGGTGAGTTGTGTTTCTATGGGTCTTTCCAGGCGATTAATATTCTACACTTAGGTTACTGAACTCCATTGCAGTAATATTTAACCCTCATTACATGCATATTTGAGGAATTTGAGGCTGATTTTCTGCCAAAACTTGTAAGAATTAACGTTTAGGTGTTGTAAGAATTTGCGTTAAAGTCAGCTTTTGTGCAGATTGTGGTGCCTTCACCTCTCATTACTGTTTATTTTCTCATTTCAATAACTACTTTAGGTATTAACCCTACTGTATGCAGAAATTTAACTGATATTTTTATACTGTACCAATGACCCAGACTTAGCTGGTGCTAACTCTAACAAAACCAGGGCCAAACACAAATTTTACCCCCCAATCCCCAAAATTTGCATCCAAAACCAAAAGAAATCATGTCCTATAGGACCTCCATACTTCGCCCCTACTGCGCATGCGCAGTGTCAAGGACGTTCCGAAATTGGCGCCAATTATCATTCTCTGTTTGGCCCTTCATCAGTCAACATCTCACTGATCTTTGTGCTTGTAAATCTCAGTTTAAAGGATGCCAGACACGTAATTCTTGGAGAAATGGTTATTCTAAGGAAGATATAGAAGGAGGAGAGGAAAAAGGAGTGACAAAAAATAATCAGGGCTGTACTTAAAATTTTTTATGAAATTATGTTAAGTTGCCTATTTTCGAGGCATGGGCCTCTTGTTGTCATTCTTGCTAAAATGTTGCACTGCTTATTCAGTGTTTCCTCTCCCCTAGCCTTCTAAAGTCCCCCCTTGCAATTCTCCCATGCTTTTGGCATATTTTTTAGAAAGTTCATTTCTAAAATTCTCTTGGGAGAGTTGCTTGGTTACAGAATGTTTTCTGTTATTTTCCCCATAGTTACGTTTTCACCCATGGGTGTATAAACGTTGTGTTCTGCATCTTCCATCTGATGTTCTGCAGATTCTCCCCTGGGAGTCTCTGTCTTGCATCAGATAGAGTGTAATTTTGATGACTGATTTCGGGCCAGTTTTTTCAGTGCCTGGAGTCATGTTTTCTGGTGTTTTACACTGTTTGTTTACATTGGCAACAGCCTTTTTTGAGGGGGGCTGTTTGCCTTTGGTGTAGTTTATCTCACTATAAGATACATTTCTATTATTCGTAAGTGTCGCATTAATTATTTAATATAAATTTAAAATTTTTGACCACACTTAGCCATCGGATCCATCGGGGCTCAACGTTACTTTTTAGAAACTTGGGCTTCGCTGAAAAAATATTTTACAAAAATTATTTTGATTTGCAATTGTTTTTTCATTATTAATGGATCATGTTATTATGTATCTTTGTGTCAGGGGTTTGTGCGAGTAACTAGGACTTGTTGTTGACTTTTCACAATGAAAGGATATTGTTCAAATTGTGATGGGAAGAAATCTTCCTCTGACTTTCATGATCATTGTATTAATTGTAGTCAGTGTTCTCGCACTAATCCCTGTTCTATATGTCAATATTGGGATGACAAACATTGGAAACGTGTGTCACGGTATGTTGTTACAGGAGAAAGGGCGATGCCGGCTCTTTCTCCGCATGGTCACTCTACTCTCTTAGTTTCTATTTCAGAGGAACAAGAACAGGGTGATGTTTCCATGTTATCTTCCGCAAGTGCGCTTCCGTCGTCACAAATGAATACAGAGCTAGCGGCAAAAGTGCTCATGGAGATTAAACAAATGTCGTCCGCTAGCTCGCCCGGTGTAGCGTCCATTCACCGAATGGTTCGGCAGCCGGGTTCGTCCGATGCGGTCCAGGAGGAAATGTTGGGTGATGCGAGCACTATAAACATTCAATGTGCACACCCAGTGACGGCGGATAGTAGGCGAGATCGGAGGAAGCCTTTTAGTCCGGTTCCTAGCTCGTCCAGGTCCAGCAGGGCCGCGAGCGAGAGAGGCCCCTCTCTCGTACAACAACATCTGGGACCAGATGTTGTGGTACAAAATGTGTCGCAAGCGGAGCATACGTCCGTCGCTCGGGACGCTCCGTTGTATAGGCAGTCCGCGGAGACTGCCCAGGCTTCTTCTCGTCAGCGCACACGACCGCACCTTGGCTGCGTGACCGCCGAAATCTTACCAGCTTCGCCTATCAGGGATTCTTCGGCGACCAGGTCACACCATCCGGCAGCCAGGGACACGAGGCCGATGGACTCCGGACGTTCGCATAGAAAAAGTATGCGGGAGCCATCAGATGCGGAGCGGCCCTCGGCGAAGCAGCGAAAGACTGCGCCTCCGCAGGTCTCGATGCCGGACGTACTTGTGCAGATAGCACAACTTATCGCAGCATCCCAGCAGCCGACAGAAACGGTGTCGGATCGGGAATTATCCGACGGCGCTGGGTCGGTACGCTCCGCCGAAGCATCGGGGGCGGACGACCGGGAGCATCATGAGGTCCGACCAGATGGTGAAAGGGATACGGATGATTTGGAGCTATCCCTTTCGGAACAACATAAAGCTGCCGTGGACTTCATCCGGCACTTTCTCCCTCAAGTTGTTCCGTCGGGCCAGACTGCTGCGGTTCCGGACAAGAGGATTATAGCGTCATTGGACTCTGAATTTTTCGAGCGGTTCAGGGACATCGCTCCCGAGTTTCTGTCGCAGTCCAATAATGTTGCAAGAACATTTGAATTATTGAACGACGCTATATTTAAACTTGCTTCCAAATCGGGGAAAGCAGGTTTCTTGTCCGCCAATACTCTCAACCTGCCTTTCATTAATGCAAGGAATAAATTCGACACGGCAGGACAGGGTATTCCGAGAGTTCCTCTGCGTATGGACGACGAGGCGGAAGACTTAGAGCTATCATTACCGTCGTCGGCTTCTATTCCAACCGCCCTGTTGGAAACAGCTATTTCGTCTAACAGAGCCAGTTTAGATGCCTTATCTTACGCAGATCACCTTACTAAGGCGTTATCACTGCGCCTTCAAGGGAAAGAATTTCAGGATATACAATCCTCTTTAAGACTTCTTTCAAGGGCAGTAGCTTATTCCACATGTAACTCCGCCCTTTCAGTGGCAAACCTGGAGTTGGTTAGACGTGACGCAGCCCTAGCTACATCCACACTCGTGGATACTAAGGTGAAGAACTCTCTCAGAGTCACTTCGGTCTCCGGAGAACTTCTCTTTGACGGCAAGCTTTCTGCTATTTATGATAAAATTACAAAGAAAGCTTCGGATTCTCTGTTGTTCAAATCGGCTTCTAAGAAGTCGGATACGGCAGACAAGAATAAGACAGGCACTTCTGGGTCTAATGCGCCCAAGAGAGGTTCCTATAGAGGTTCCGGTGCGTCCTCTTGGTCTTATTCGAGAGACCGTCAAGGTAGCGACTCACGTTCGGGACGTCCTTCGGGCCGGGACAACCGGTCGGACACCCCGAGGTCGACGGGACGAGGTGCGGGTCGTGGAGGACGTGGTTTCTCCTACCGTAGGCCTCGCAGGTCCAGGAGGTGATGGCTTAAACCTCTATCGCGTACCGGTTGGCGGAAGGTTGTCGAGCTTTTCACAAGAATGGGTGTCGATTACGGACGACCCTTGGGTGAGAGGAGTGACTTCGGAAGGTCTAAAGATATCCTTCAAACGAAAGCCTCCATTAACTCGAAGTCCAAAGTGGACTCAACTTCCGTCAAATCCGCAGAAAAGAGACGCTCTATTATCAGAGGTGCAGTCTCTTTTAATGAAGAACGCGGTAGAGGTCGTAGAAAACCAGGAGACTCCGGGATTCTACAGCCATCTGTTTCTGGTTCCGAAACCAAATGGCTCGTTCCGTCCAGTCATAGATTTGAGCTAGATAAACAAGCTGATCGTCGCTCCGAAGTTTTATATGGAGACGATTCGGTCGGTCAGAGCGAGTATTCGGGTGAACGATTATGCAACAAGCATAGATCTCAAAGATGCGTACTTTCACGTCATGGTACATCCGACATTCAGAAAGTATCTACGCTTCGCAGTCCTAGGAGTGGTGTATCAATTCCGGGCGATGTGCTTCGGATTGAATCTAGCACCCTGGGCTTTCACTCAGGTAATGAACTCGGTAATGATCTATTTCCGAGCTCATTCGTCTGCGGTAACGTCAGCCTACCTGGACGACATTCTTCAGAGGTACGGCAACGAGTTAACGCTTCAGAACGATGTTCTGAATCTACTTCTATTGCTCCGATGTCTCGGTTTTATAGTAAACGAGGAGAAGTCGGATCTGGTGCCGTCCAAGTCATTCACACATCTGGGAATGAGCTTCGAGACGCACAACAATCTCGTTCGTCTGCCGTTAACCAGAGCGAAATTAGTCAGTTGTTACGCTCGCTATTGTCTGCACGCAGACAAAGTCACAGCGAGAGAATTTATGAGACTGATAGGTCTGTGCGGAGCCGCTGCGGATCTCATTCCGATGGGGCGGTTACGCACGCGTCGTCTCCAAATTTTCTTGACTCAGAATTGGAGTGTGAAAATTCATTCGCTCGACATAGACGTTCTCTTGTCAGATCAAGTGAAACAAGAGATTCAGACTTGGGCAAACATTCAGTGGTTAACTCAGGGAGTTCCGCTGCAGTTGCCGGATCCGAGTTTTACCATTATGACGGATGCCAGTCAAACAGGTTGGGGTGCATCATTGATCCCAACGGATTCGAGATGCCAGGGTCTTTGGGATCCGCAATTCCTGGGCAAGCACATAAACATCAAGGAAATGATGTCAATTTGGCTTGCGTTACGTCATTGGATGGACATTATTCACAATGCTCATGTCCAAATCCTATCCGACAATACGACAGTAGTGGCGTATATACGGAATCAGGGAGGCACTCATTCAGTTCCGTTGTTCAATCTAATGGAAAGAATCCTTCTGTTTGCACTAGAACATCAGGTTCTTCTTTCGGTCCGTCACATACCGGGTCGTCTGAATGTGCTAGCAGACTCCCTTTCACGAAAGGGTCGCTTGTTGCCGTCGGAATGGACTCTCAACAAACAAGTATTCAATCAGATTTGCTACCAATGGGAACGGCCAATGATAGACTTATTTGCGACACATCTCAACAATCAGTTGCAGACGTATGTGTCTCCGTGTCCGGATCCAAGAGCATTTGCAGTAGACGCTCTGTCGATCCCTTGGGACGGAATGATAGGATATGCGTATCCTCCAGCGCCGTTAATTCAGCAAGTATTGCTAAAGATAAAACAATCTCAATGCAAGATTCTGTTGGTAGCATCTCTGTCTCCACAGAGACCGTGGATAAATCTACTCAGGTGTCTGTTGTGGGACCTACCGCGAAAGCTTCCTCCACGGGAGGATCTTCTTTCGCAGGGGAAATCGCGTCAACTCCATCACAACCCGCAAGGTCTCAACCTTCACGTTTTTCCGTTGTGCGGTCCTTCTTGCATGGCAAGCACTTTACAGGACGAGCAGTGGACGCGATTTCTAACTGTAGGAGGACCTCCTCTTCGCTAAACTATGCGGCTAAGTGGAAGGTTTTTCGTCGTTGGTGTAGGGATCATTCTGTAGATATTTTCGATCCCTCTATTCCAGACATTGCAAACTTTCTTGTATACTTGTTTGACGAAATCAAACTGCAGCCTGTTACTATTAAGGGTTATAGGTCTATGTTATCTGATACGTATGCACATCATGATAGTTTACAAATTGGATCTAATGTCTCTTTATCTAAGTTGGTTAGAAACTTCTCGATAAATAGACCCAGAACTCTTAGGTTAATTCCTAAATGGAATTTAGCTTGGGTTCTTCTTAAATTGAAGGAAAAGCCATTTGAACCTCTTGGGACAGTAGATTTCAAATTCTTATCTTATAAGACAGTTTTTCTCTAAGCTTTCTCTTCTGCTAGAAGAGTCAGTGAGCTTCATGCACTGTCGGTGGATGATTCTCACTATCGTAGTGTCGGGAACTCTATCACCTTCACTACTAATGTGGGTTTTTTAGCTAAGAATCAGGCTCCTAATAAATATCCGGAACCTATTGTTATTAAGGCTCTTCCGTCTTCAGACGGGCGTAGGCCTTTACTCTGTCCTGTTAGAGCTTTACGTATCTATAAACAGAGATCTCAGTTTATCAGAAAGGGACGAAAACGTTTCTTTCTGTCTTTGATGCCTAATAGAAGGGACATTTCGGTCCATTCTATTGCTAGATGGATTCAATTAACTATCCGTACTGCTTATGAGAGTTTATCTTCTTCTCAGCAGTCTGTGCTTAAGATTTCCGCTCATGAAGTAAGAGCTCTTGCTACTTCTTGGGCTTATGCTAATAGTATTGCTATTACAGATTTAATGAAGGCTGCTTATTGGTCTCAGCCATCCACATTCACAAATTTTTATCTCAGAAATATTGAGTCCATTTCTGGAGACCTGCATTGTTTAGGTCCGTTATCTGTTGCTCAGAATGTCGTCCACTAAACAGTTGCAACTATAGTTATGCAGGCTTTCTGGTCCGGCAGTGACTCCGTCCGGCTGCCCTCTTCGCTCTGGGCTATTCGACCCAGGGCAAGGGGAAGGGGGGGGGGGGGGGCGGGTGTTCCCTTAGGTCACCTGCTTTATAGTGAAAAGCAAGGGAATGCCTCCTCCAAAGTCAGTATTTCTGAGTCGCTTCCGGGATGGTTTTAAAGTGTAATATTTATGTTAAAATTCATTCATGTCATATTTTTAAAGTGTAGCTCGGTGTGAAGCATTTGTATATGTCAAGTGTCAAACGGGCTTTAATATACAATACTCGGACACTTTTAAAAGATTATAAAGAGTCTCAATTCTCTGGACTAACTTTATTTATTGGCTTACTTTAAAAATAATTAGTATAAGGGTTATACTGGATGTTAATAGAGAACATGAATGTTATTGTGCTCAATTATAAAGGGTATTGTATCTTTCTAATTTAATATTAAATAAGAAAGATACATGTAAAGCCTAATACTTCTTTTCTCCTTAAGGGGTTGCCTCTATATTATATAGTTGAGCTTATTGGATTTTCCTCTGTGTCCTAGGCCCTCCAGCCTTTTTACTATTCAGCTAAGTCTGGGTCATTGGTACAGTATAAAAATGTTAAAAAATTTATAGTAATTTATATATTTTTTATACTTACCAATGACCCAGACGGGGATGGCCCTCCCAGGAGTTGGGAACTCTTGCCTCCCCGCTGAGTACATAGCGCTGACCAGGCACTGCCGGTAAGAATGATAATTGGCGCCAATTTCGGAACGTCCTTGACACTGCGCATGCGCAGTAGAGGCGAAGTATGGAGGTCCTATAGGACATGATTTCTTTTGGTTTTGGATGCAAATTTTGGGGATTGGGGGGCAAAATTTGTGTTTGGCCCTGGTTTTGTTAGAGTTAGCACCAGCTAAGTCTGGGTCATTGGTAAGTATAAAAAATATATAAATTACTATAAATTTTTTAACTTCTTCTCTTTTTTTCAGTCACAATGTTCACGTTTTTCTCTGACTTACTCAATTTTAAGTTCTAAAAGTTTGTGTTAAGGTGAGTTCTGTTTCTATGTGTCTTTCCAGGCAATTGATATTGTACACATGGGTTACTGAACTACATTGTGGTAATGTTGCGCCCTCATTACATGCATATTTGAGGAATTTTGGGGATTTTTGGGACTTATATTCACTTTCTTTAAAAAAATTTTTGTTTAACTTTTTTTTTTATTTAACACTTTCTCATACTTGTTACTAATAACATTAAGGCTTATTTTAGTTGTTGATGCGATGTATTTTTGTTGGGACTTATAGTCACTTTCTTGAACGAATGTTTTTCCGCAACTCCTCTTCAACCAATGAATGTACTTCAATTACAATTTCAGTGATTCTTCATTACATAATGCCATTTTGCACCTCCTATTTTATTTTTTTTTTGATCTGATGTATTTTTATTTTGTAAAAAATAAATTTATGAAAGCCTTTCATAATTCTTATTTATGATTTAATATCTGGCCTCACGATTCATATTCTTAATCATAAACATTTCTAAAAGAAAAAAATGCTTTCATATCCAATGATTCTATGTTGAATTGATATATAATAAATGCAGAAATATAGACTTTCCAAAGCCATCACATAAACCACATTAATCATTTGATGCCTAGTTAATGATTTATATTAACTAAATATTAGGCATGTTACAATGGAACGACATTGTCAAGTGCGAATGTAGGTGAGCGTTGGGATGTAACATCCCTCTTGTTAAAGTTGAGTTTACACTTATGATCACAAAACAAAGAAACCTTTCAGCTTTAAAGTACCAGTAATGGCACATTTATGGCTGTTCAATTTTTGGTTTTCTCCAAATTACTTCTGCTTTTTCTGCTCAAAGGATATGTCACTGTAGTTGTTAAAAAGAAATTTGTTGTGGTAAGATGGGGGTATATGTAGTCCTAATATATTTTCTGGTTTTGGTAATTTTGTTTTTAGTGAATATTGAGAAATTTATTTTCTGTATATCCCTGTCAGCATTTTCTCTCATCAAAAGATAGGGTTCATGTAGTATCAACAAATTTTTTTTTAAATAAGTGATCTCATTGTAAGAATCATTTAAAATCTCCGTGTACCAAAAAGCAGTTTGATATTTTGATAATCATGTTCTTTTTTCAGATCAGCACAGCTTTAGAAAATTTTCTTCCTACATTACCTACCTCACCCCCTGACACTGAAGCTTTACGGTTGTATTTGATATTGCCAGAGTTACATTTCTTTGATGAACCCAAGTATCTGAATTCTATCATTGGCCCTTTTGGAAATTCAGTATTACGTTTAGACAGACCAGCATCAAAGGTTTTAGGTAAGATAATGTAGGTTTTTAGATGCACATGTGTGACATTAGTATTCATTCTCTACAGCTGTATCTAAAAATATATTTTTGATATTTTGGGACTTGTCTGCATTTTCCTTTGTTAGTAAGGAATAATAAATCTTCACAAATTGTTTTCAGGAGAGAATGCTGTTAATAAATGGCCCAGTTCATCAAACTATATATTTAAAAAAATCCCAATATTTTTGGAAATTTTTCTGTTTTTGTTTTTTGAAATTGTTAATTTATAATGACTATATATAGCAACTCTCATTAATTGAAAATACTTTCACAGAATTTTTTTTTGCAAAAGCCACAGTGAAATGAGTTTGTCATCTTTTTTTCTGTAATTTTGAATTTTTTGTTCTGTTAATTCAGTCTACCAGAGAAAAAATGTGTTTTGAACCATAATTATTACATTACTTTCAATGTTTATGCATCTGGAAGACATTATAAGTTTGTGGCTTCGACTCTGTCAGTATTGTCAAGGGAACTGGTACCCCCACTAGGTGAAGCTATTAGTGGAGAATCAGTTTCGGATTTAGGAAGTCCCTGATTTTCTCCCCAAGAAGCTGTGGCAGTGTTATGCAAACAGTTATCCCAAAATATACTACTCACAATTTGCTGAGGATCAACCCTGCTCATTGACATATTTGTACCTAAAGGTGAAGATAGGACTCTAATCGCTCAGCCTAATACAAGTAAACTCTTCCCTGACCCTTTAATTTGATGTTACTTGTGTGCAATCATCATTGATCAATCTTGGGCTGTAAAAGTCGACCAACTCCTTTTCTGAAGATGTCAAACCTCAGGTCATTTTTAGATTGCTGTTGAAGTCTTCCTAACATTATCATTAAGATTTCAAACATTACTTTTACATTCTACACTAGTAAATCAGCATCTTTTATGTCTCCCCAGATATCATTTGAGTCTGTAATAATTGCACAAAAAGTATAAGTATAGGTATACAGCAGTCAAGCATTTCAATGCGACAGGCTCCTGCAGTACTAGGGGTGAGTGTGATATGTGATATCAGTGTGATATCTAGGGCCTGGAATGAGTTAAGCAGAGTTGAGAGAACACATGGATCACACCAGCTCATTAGGACATTTACATTGTTACCACAGCATGCATGTGCCCCAAGTTTTTTTCCCAGTGGTTTCTGCCTGACAGAGGGATATCTCCTGATTCAGAAAAAGTTTACTGGATGTCTGACAGCATTGAGCAATTTAAGATATTCATTGCAGAATAGGGGTACCCAAGTGCAATTCACATTGTTAGGCTATGTGCTAAAATTCTCATATATAATTGGCATTTACTGAAAAACAAATCTAGAAGTTTATACTCATACAGACACAAATGACATTATTCAATGTATAAATAAGTGCATGTTTGCCAAAAAACTGCTATTTTTTTTTAAAACAAGCATTTTATGAACAGCATTCGATAGCAAAGCGTGCTTTATTCTTTTGTCCTTTCATTTTTATACGCCCGTTTTGAAAAAACGGGTCGTATTATGGTATACCGCTGTCCATCCGTCTGTCCATTCGATCACACATCTACGATAACTCAAGAACGCTTTGAGAGATTTTCGTGATTTTTGGGTAGGTGGTGTATATCGATGGAGGGAAGCTCCCTTTCGTTTAGTGTCGCCGTTCGATTAGCCATTCCAGAGTTATGGGACTTTATTACTTAGAAAATTGTTGATTTTTTACACGTCGTATGATAACTCGAGAATGCTTCGGAAGATTTTCACGATTTTTTGGTAGGTGGTTTATGTTGATGGAAGGAAGCTCCCTTTCGGTTGGTGTCGCCGTTCGATTAGTCATTCCAGAGTTATGGGACTTTATATTTTTATACTGTACCAATGACCCAGACATAGCTGGTGCTAACTCTTAAAATATAGGGCCAAACACAAATTTTGCTCCCCAATCCCCAAAATTTGCATCTAAAACCAAAGAAAACATGTCCTGAATGGCCCTCCACACTTCACCTCTACTGCGCATGCGCAGTGTCAAGGACGTTCCGAAATTGGCGCCATTAATCATTCTTAGTTTGGCCCTTCATCAGTTAACATCTGACTGATCTTTGTGCTTGTAAATCTCAGTTTAAATGATGCCAGACACATAAATATTAGTGAAATGGTGATTCTAAGGAGGATATAGAAGGAGGAGAGGAAAAATGTGTGACAGAAAATTATCAGGGCTGTAACTTAAAATTTTTTAATGAAATTATGTTAAGTTACCTATTTTCGAGGCAGCAGCCATTTTGTTGTCATTCTTGTTATCAAGTTACACTGCTTGTTCAGTGTTTTCCTCTCTCCCTTTCCTTTAAGTCCCCTCTTGCTATTCTCCCATGCTTTTGGCATATTTTCTGTAATTTTATTACTAAAATTTCTTGGGAGTTTTAGCTGAATAACAGAATGAATTCTGTTCTTTTCCCCATGTTTACGTCTTCACCTATGGGTGGTTAGGCGTAGTGTTCTGCATCTACCATCTGATGTTCTGCAGTTTCTTCCCTGGAAGTCTCTGTTTTGCATCAGATAGTGTATTATTGGTAACTGATTCCGGGCCTGGGTGCCTGGAGTTTTATTCTAGTGTTTTTACACTTATTGTTTACATTTACAACAGCCCTCTGTGTGAGGGGGGATTTCTTGAAAATAATATCTTGATGTTAATTTAATCATAACTAGATACATTATTATTGTTCGTAAGTGTTGAATAAATTGTTTAAAATATTTTTAAAATTTTTGTCCACACTTAGGCTTGGGATCCATTGGGGCTCAACGTTACTTTTCAGAAACTTGGGCTGTTCTGAAAAAATATTTTTTCAAAATTTTTTGATTTCAATTATTTTTTCCATGTTAATGGATCATATTATTATGTATTTTGATTGTCAGGGGTTGGTGCGAGTACTAGGACTTTGTTTTCTTTTCACATTGAAAGGATTTTGATCAATTGTAATAAGAGGAAATCTTCCTCTGACTTTTATAATCATTGTATATGTAGTCAGTGTTCTCACACTAGCTCCTGTTCTGTATGTGATAATTTCGATGACAACATGGGAAGCGTGTGTCACGGTATGTTAGTGGGGAATTAGACATTCCGGTCCTTTCCCTGCAGGGTCACTCTACTTTATCAATTTCTATTTCAGACGATCAAGATTAGGGTGATGTATCCGTGATGTCTTCCAAAAGTGTGCCTCCGTCGTCACAATTAATGAAGAGCTAGTTTAAAAGTGCTCATGTAAATACGCCAATTGCCTAAGAGGACCCTAGTAGGTTCGACGACCTTTGACGTCCGCTAGCTCGCCCGGTGTAGCGTCCATTCATCGAATGGTTCGGCAGCCGGGTTCGTCCGTTGCGGTCTAGAAGGAGTTTTGGGGTGATGCAAGCACTATAAATCAACCAAATGCACACCCAGTGACGGCGGATTAGAGGGAGAACAGAGGAAGCCTTTTAGTCCCGTTCCTAGCTCGTCCAGGTCCATCCGGACGGCGAGCGAGAGAGGCCCCTCTCTCGTACAACAACGTCTGGCCCCAGATGTTGTGGTACAAAATGTTTCGCATTCGGAGCATACGTCCGCTGCTCGGGACGCTCCGACATATAGTCAGTCCGGAGAGATTGTCAATAAGGCTTCCTCATTCTCATGGTAGCGCACACGACCGCTCTTGGCTACGTGACCTCGGATATCCAGTCAGCTTTGCCAATCGGAGAATCATCGGCGACCAAGTCATACCATCCGGTAGCCAGGGACACGAGGCCTACAGACTCCGGACGTTCGCATAAGAAAGTGTGCGGGAGTCAACGTACACGGAGCTTCCGGCGGCAATGCATCGTAAGACCGCTACTGCACAGGCCTCGGTGACGGACGTGCTATCCCAAATAGCACAGCTTATCGCAGCATCCCAGCAACAACTGAATCTGTCGCATCATGTATTATCTGACGATGCTGGGTCGGGACGCTCCGTGGAAGCAGGTACGGACATCCGAAAATTTCATCCGGTCCGACGGGATGCCGGAAGGGATTCTGAGGATTTCGAGCTTTCCCTTTCGGAACAACATATGCTGTTGTGTATGTCATCTGACTTTATCGTCTACAGGTTCTTTCGTCGGACCAGAATGCTGCGATGCCGGATAAGAAACTGATAGCGGCGGTGGACTTAGAAATTTTTTGGTTCGGTTCAGGGACATCGTCCCTCAGTTCCGACATAGTCCAATAATGTCACACAAACTTTCGAATTATTGAACGACGCTATATATTATTATTATATGCTTACTATTACCAAGCATTTCTGGTTTCTTGTTCGCAAAGTTACGGAGATGTCTTTCAAACTGTGCCTCTGTCGTCATAGTTAATAAAGAGCTAGCGGCAATAAGTGCTCATGGAATATGTCTATCGCCTAAGAGGTCCCTTGTAGGATCGACGGAGTGCCATTCGCTAGCTCACCCGGTGTAGCGTTCATTCATCGAATGGTTCGGCAGCCGGGTTCGTCCGTTGCGGTCTAGGAAGGAGATTTGGGTGATGCGAGCACTATAATAACTTTAGTACTCACCCAGTGACGACGGATTGAGGACAGATCGGAGAAAGCCTGTTAGTCCGGTTCCTGGCTCGTCCAGGTCCGTCCGGGCTGTTCGTACAACAACATAGGGGACCGCTTGTTGTGGTTCAGATATTTCGCATTCGGAGCATATGTCCGCCGCTCGGGACGCTCCGTTATATTGACAGTCCGAGAGACTGTCGATAATGCTTCCTCATCCTCACAGCAGCGAGTATCCGACCAGTTTCGTCATGCAGTGATTCCACGGCGAACAGGTCACGCCATCCGGTAGCCAAGGGACACGAGGCCTATACACTCCGTTCGCTCGCATAATAGAAGTATACATGGGGTAACGATCACGGAGCTTCCAGCGGCAATGCATCGTAAGACCGCTTCTCCACAGGCCTCAGTGACGGACGTGCTATCCAAGTTAGCACAGTTTATCGCAGCTTCCCAGCAATCGACAGTTTCTCGGTCGGATCAGGAATTATCCGACGGCGCTGGGTCGGTGCGCTCCGCTGTTGCATCAGGTTCGGACGACCGAACGCTTTATAGGGTCCGACAGGATGGTGAAAGGGATTCGGACGATTTCGAGTTTTCCCTTTCGGAACAACGGAAGCTGCCATACATTTCTTCCGGCATTTTCTTCCAGTGGTTGTTCCTTCGGACTACATTGCTGCGATGTTGGATAAGAGACTTATAGCGTCATTGGACACAGAATTTTGGATCGGTTCAGGGACATTGTCCCTGACTTACCGACGCAGTCCAATAATGTCATTAGAACATTTGTATTATTTATCGACACTATATATATATAAGCCTGCTACCAAGCATGATAGTTTAGTTTCTTGTCCGCAATGCTCAATTCTGCCTTTTATCATTTCTAGGAATAATTTATTTTGGCAGAACAGGGCATACAGAGAGTTTATATGCATCTAGACGGAGGGGTTAAAGACTGGAAATTATCTTTTTCGCCGTCTATGTCTTTTCCAACCACAATGTTGGAAACGACAATGATGTCTAATAGACTTAACTTAGACGCTTTATCATACGTAGTCCACCTTACTGAGGCATTATCATTACGTCTTCAAGAGAAAGAATTCCGGGATATGATCCTCAATGTGATTTCTTTCAAGGGCAGTAGTTTGTCCACGTATAACTCCGCCCTTCAGTGGCAACCTGGAGTTGGTTAGACGTGACGCAGCCCTAGCTACATTCACGCACGTGGATAGTAAGGTGAAGAACTCTCTAAGAGTCGCTTCGGTCTCGGAGAAGCTTCTCTTCGACGGCAACTTTTCAGCAATCCATGAATTGCTCGATATACATGTTCTCTTGTCTATCTAGTGTAGCAAGAGATTCAGACTGGGGCAAACATTCGGTGGTTGACTGAGAGAGTGCCACTACAGTTGCCGGATCCGAGTTTTATAATTATGACGGTTGCCAGTCAAACAGGTTGGGGTACAATATTGATCCCAACGGATTCGTAGTGCCAGGGTCTTTGGGTTCCGCAGTCTCTAGGCAAGCACTTATCTTCCACGGAATAATGTTTTTTTAGGCTTGCTTTATGTCATTGGATGAACATTATTCAGAAACGCATGTCCAAATCCTGTCCGATAATACGACAGTAGTTGCGTATCTCCGGAACCAGGGAGGCACTCATTCGATTCCGTTATTCAATTTAACGGAAAGAATCCTTCTGTTTGTTATAGTACACCAAGTTCTGCTTCGGACCGTCATATTCCGGGTCGTCTGATTGCATTACCGGACTCCCTTTCATGTAAGGGTCGCTTGTTGCCGTCAGAATGGACTCTCAACAAACAAGTATTCAATCAGATTTGCTATCAATGGGAGCGCCCAATGATAATTTATTTACGACACAACTTGCTGATCAATTGCAGACGTATGTGTTTGCATGTTCGGATCTCTGAGCTTATTTTGTTAACGCTCTATTGATCTAATAGGACGGAATGATAGGATATGCGTATCCTCCTGCGCTGTTGTTTCAGCAAGTATTGCTAAGATAAACAACCACAATACATTTCTGTTGATAGCATCTCTGTCTTCACAGAGACCGTGGGTAAATTTACTCAGATGTCTGCTGTGGGACTTTACGCGAAAACTTCCTCCATGAGAGGATCTTCTTTCGCTGGGGAAAATCGTGTCATCTTCATCACAACCTGCAAGGTCTCAACCTTCACGTATTCCGTTGTGTGGTCCTTATTGCATTGTAAGCATTGTACTGGACGAGCTTTGGACGCAATTTCTTACTGTAGGAGAACCTCTTCTTCGCTATACTATGCGGCTAAAGTGGAGGCTCTTCCGTCGTTGGTGTAGGGATCACTATGTTGATATTGTTGATCCCTCCATACTAGTCATTGCAACTTTCTAGCATACTTGTTTGACAAGATCTACTGCAGCCTGTTACTATTAAGGTTATAGGTCTATGTTATCTCATACCTATGCACTCTATGATAGTTTACAATTGAGTCCTATGTCTCTTTATCTAAGTCAGTTAGTAACTTTTCGATAAATAGACTTAGAATCATTAGATTAAATTTCTATATGGAATTTAACTTCGGTTCTTATTTAGCTACTAATCATTTGAGCCTCTGGAAACAGTAGTTTTCAAATTCTGACCTTTTAGACAGTAATTCTGTTGGCTTCTCTTTTACTGAAGAGTCAGTGAGCTTCATGCACTATCGGTGGATGATTCTCGCTTTCGTAGTTTTGGAATCACTACTTCCTTACTATTTAGGTTGGATTTTTGGTTAAGAGTCAGGCTCCTAATAAATATCCGGAACCTATTGTTATTAAGGTCCTTCCGTCTTCGTACGGGCATAGGCCTTTACTCTGTCCGGTTAGAGTTATATCTGTTTATTACTACGGACGTAAGCTTCTTCTGTCTTTGATGCCTAATAGAAGGACGTTAAGCTCCATTCTATTGCTAATGGATTCAATTAACTATCGGTACTGCTTATGGTGTATCATTGACTCAGCAGTTGTGCTTGAGATTTTGGCTCATGAAATAAGAGTTCTTTCTACATCTTGGGCTTACATTAATAGTGTCGCTATTATAGATTTTTGAAGGCTGCTCATTGCGCTCAGCCATCCACATTCATTAATTTTTATCTCAGAAATATCGAGTCCATTTCTGGAGGCCTCTATTCTTAGGTCTATTATCTACTGCTCAGAATGTCATTCACTTAACAGTTGCTACTATAGCTTGGTAGGCTGTCTGTTTCGGCAGTGACTTCGTTCTGCTGCCCTCTTCGCTCTGGGCTATTTGACCCAGGGCAAGAAAAAGGGGGGGGGGGGGGGGGAGGGTGTTCCCTTGGGTCACCTGTTTTACTATGAAAACAAGGGGATACCTCCTCCGGAGTTAGTAATTCTAAGCTGTTACTGGGATGGCTTTTTAGTGAGAAGTTTATGTTTTAAAAATTCATTCAGGTCTTAGTTTTTAAAGTATAGCTTTTGAATATAGCACGTGTCAAACGGATGTTATTATACAATCCTCGGACACTTTTAAGGAGTATAAAGAGTCTCTATTCTCTAGACTTACTTTATTTATTGGCTTACTTTAAAAATTATTAGTATAAGGATTATACTAGATATTAATAGAGTACATGGATGTATGATGCTCAATTTTGGAAGGTGTTGTATCTTTCTAATTTATCATAAATAAGAAAGATACATGTAAGGCCTAATACTTCTTTTTCTCTAGAGGGGATGACTCTATTTTATATAATTGAGCGTATTCCAACTTGCTCTATGTCCTAGGCCCTCCAGCCTTTTTACTATTCAGCTATGTCTGGGTCATTGGTACAGTATAAAAATGTTAAAAAATTTATAGTAATTTATATATTTTTTATACTTACCAATGACCCAGACGGGGATGGCCCTCCCAGGAGTTGGGAACTCATACCTCCCCGCTGAGTACATAGCACTTACCAGGCACTGGTTATAAGAATGATTAATGGTGCCAATTTCGGAACGTCCTTGACACTGCGCATGCGCAGTAGAGGTGAAGTGTGGAGGGCCATTCAGGACATGTTTTCTTTGGTTTTAGATGCAAATTTTGGGGATTGGGGGGCAAAATTTGTGTTTGACCCTGTATTTTAAGAGTTAGCACCAGCTATGTCTGGGTCATTGGTAAGTATAAAAAATATATAAATTACTATAAATTTTTTAACTTTTCACATGTCGAACAATAACTTGAAAATGCTTGGAGCAATTTTCATGATTTTTTGGTTGCAAGTATATGTTGATAGAAGGAATTTCCCTTTCGATTTGTGTCGCTGTCCGATTTGTCATTCCAGAGTTATGGGACTTGATTCATCAAAATATAGGCAATTTTCCACATGTTGGACTTTGAGCAATTTTCATGGTTTTTTGGTGGCAAGTATATGTAACCTGACAAGTACACATGTATACTCATATTGTGTGGTTCCCTCTTGTAATTAATAACCGGCGTACCATGCACTCATGGCGCAGCTGTTTATTTATAGTCTGGCATTATTTGAATTATTCTGTTGGTTTTGTGCAGAAGCTGCCATGGCAGATCATTGCTTTTTCTTACCGAAATATGGATGTGAAGTTGTCAGGGTAAGTGACCATCTGATAAACATTGCATCGAAGCTAACCGAGATCATAATCAGATATAGCAAACTGTATAATGGTGGGCAGGCTGTAGATTTACAATCACAGCTAGATTTGGATGTCAATTTAGTCTTGAGAAGTCATAATTATTGTGTTGAGAAATATATATACCCCAAAAGTGTCAGACAAGCTACATGAAGCAGAGATATTCATACTGAGTCATACACCACTCAAGAAAAGATCTAGGTGATGACAGACACAGATTGTGTTTGATTTCAAACAACACTCTCTATTTTGTCATATAATTGTGATGTGACAAAAGACCCTAAAAACCCCGCAAGGTAAATAGAGGCTTATATTTTCCGTCAAGTAGTGAATCCTGGAACCAGCAGTAGTTAATCACAAAAGGATGAGATACTTGGGGTTTGTGAGCAGCGGAATGATAAAAGGGGGAAGAGGTTAATGTTAAAGGTTCCAGATGCTATGGGTGATTTGCATGCGGCTGATGTTCGTTATCACTCGGTCTGTTGAGCTACAGTTATGAGTCCATAATCTGTAGCATCTGCGGCAAAGCAGTTCATTGACACTACCTCAACAGATTCAAATCCTGGTGCCAAAGCTTTGAAATCGGTGGTTGCTTTCATGAGAAATGACCAATCCTTTACTTGAAATTTAGTCGACTTGTTCAAATTGTATGGTGAGTGTGGGGGTGCTTGTATTTCCGGTAAAGTTTTTTGTTGCCAAGGTTGCTGAGAAGTATGGCACCAACATTTTAGTCCTTTCCTCGCCAAGGATAGAAACGATTTTAGCAGGTAGATCGAAAGTTGGATCGGCTCTGCGTATTACGCAGGATCCAGATGATTGTTATGCTGAAAACACAATGAAAGTTTTGAAGAAAAGTATATGCACTGAAATAAAGGATATGGATATGGATCAAAACACTTATGATTTCGAGCTCAACTTTGACAAAATATCAGAGTTTTCAAGCAGGATGTTGTTGTCTTTTCTGAGTAAATTAGACCACACCCTATCCAGGATGGATACTAATTAACAACATTGTAACGTCACTGGTTCAGGGGATACCAACAACAATTCAATTTGGGCTTGCCACTATGATTCTAAAGACCTCATAAAAACAATGCATGACTTCGGAGTAGCATGCTCCTATGATGATATGTTGCATTTCAAGAAATTGGCTTCAAAAAGGCACTAAAAAGCAGTGTGTATAAGCAGTGTATTCTCCCCGTGTTCCATATAACACATTTGCCATACTAACAGAGCATTGTAAAGCCTGGGAGTGCATAATTTTTGTGGATTCATGGCTCTAAACTGTATTTATTATTATTATTAAATACAGCAGCTCGCAAAATTAACTCCACACCAATATCTAGTTCTGATGGTGGGCAAATACAGGTAGTGGTAGATAAAGGGTTTGTGGGAGTGCGATGGCTCAGTGGTAGATGGTTGGACTTCTGTGCTAGAGGTCCTGAGTTCGATCCCCATCCAGGATGACCTGCGTTGTCTCCTTGAGCAAGGCACAATATCCTGGTTGCCTACAGTTAAAACTAGAAGTCCTGTCACATCTAGTGCAGAAAACGCTTGTCAGTTAATGCGCTATCTAGTGCAGAACAGTCCAGTAAACCTTGTTAAACATGCGATAACTTCTGCGCTATGTAACGCAGAATGTACTGCACTATTCACGAGGTTGTTAACTTTGATCTCCAACATATGTAATTGGGAAAAGAAATGTGCTGTAACTGGACTCGAACATCCGTCGATATCATTTCGAATCAGATTCACCTGGTAAATTAGTGGTGACAATGAAAGAAAAACAACGCCGAAAAAATTCTTGAAATGACCACAGTTTTAATTTTGACAAGAAGCCCGGACAGTGAAATCAAAGTCGCTACCAAATCGGATAATCGTCTCAATAAAAAATGTTTTGGCACCAACACTTTATCTATTAATATCTGTGACTTTGTTCGACTTGGAAAACATGGATAAATCTGTTCACAAAATCACCCTAAAAAAATTCAAATACCGATAATACCGCTCAGTCTGCCAACTGAATTTTTAACAAGCAATTCGCAGCAAATTTTCAGTATCATTTAAAACCTTCTCATTCCTTTTTGAGGCCTTGTTCATATCACTAGCTACACCCAATAATAACACATTGGGCCGCGACACGCATTTAGTACGATGGGAATCTCTCAGAGCATCCCCTGGCCAAATCGACCTCCATCGTTTTGATCCGAACCACCCCTGGCAAGCGATTTCACCCCGCCCATTCCCAAGTCAAACCATCCTCTGAATATTTTGACCGACAACCCCCCCTCCCCCTCCTCCCCCCTCCCCTCCCCCTCCCCCCCCCCCCCCTTGAGTTGTTACGAGTTGGGTTGTTTTGGCAAATGGCACGCATGTTCACATTATCCTAAGGGTTAAATAAACAATAATTTTTGAATGTTGATTGAAAAACGCTCCCCACCCTTCCAGTGCTGAGTGGCTAAAAATAGGCCATAGGCCTACATGACTTTAAAGGCACCCCTCTCCTCCCCAAGTTCTATCACCAGGCATACTGCTTGTATTTCCAGGTGATCTGTTCTTAAGAGTACTGTCAGACACTTTGGGATAAATTCTTCTGAAGCTAAGTGAGTTTTCGTAATTCTCATTTCTTTAACTTGTCCCAGTTTGCTCTTCAACTTTTCCGAACAGTCTTGTCATCACCATGAGCAAAGGATATCTTATAACATTATCAGTAAACAATAGAGATGAGAAAGACAAGCAACAAAATTTGCTGAAATTTGTGAAAATTCCCTTAAATCGGGGTTTTTTTGAGTGTCTATATATACCGCTTCCAGTATGTTTACATCGAGAAGGATAGCGATCATCAACCATATTTATTGGTACTTTACGCCACATATGTGGCCGTCGGCACAATATAGCCCAAGCTGCTGATGTAGCTTTCAGTATCAATAAATAATAAGCATATTTGTTCCATGAATGAGGAGCAAGAAAGTAGAATATTCAAAGGAACAACGGTCTGGTAACAATTTATGAAAATTAAAACCTGACAAGACCTCTCTCCTAGAAGTGAAAGTACAATAAGTTGAGCTTAGGTGTAGGCCTACATCCACAGTTTGTTGAAGAAAAAAGTATGTACGACAAGGACAAATGAACAAGGAAAAACACACAGCAGTCTGTTTGAGGATGGCTTGAGGGCTAAACTTCTTAGTTTAAACAACATTTATTCAACATTTTCAAGAGATACAAAGTACAACATGGTTGACGGTGGATCAGACAGAAAGCTAGAAAGCTCATACAGGGTCTTGTGTGGAATGAGTCTATAAAATTCCCATCCCCCACCCACCGTTTGGGATATCTGACTGAAGTCTTAAAAATTTCAGCTCGAGGAAACTCCACTTGTACTCATCTACTCACCCGATGACCAGAGTTATTCTTCAAAGAACTCCCTATCATATAATTGGGGTGTCTGCAAATCACTCCAGAGGTGGAATATCCACCCAAATGATAGACTCAGTTTGTGTGACAAAACAAGCACAAGGAACACACAGTGTGGTTCTGTGGATTGGGCTTTTTATATTGGTTCGAAGCACACTTGAAGTTGAGAATGTTTCTTTCACATAACACAATCCAGAATGTGTGGAAATTCCACTTTATTGGTGTTTCTGTACAAAAGCATCCACCATGTACCATGGGTGGATTTTAGACAGGTCACAGGATATCCACAATCAAAAGTACAGTCATTCACGGTGTCTGATAATGTTAAATTCACATGAACAATGGGTCGAGTCGCCTGTGGTTCGAAACTGAGAGAAGGTGTAGTAACTTCTCAAACCACATGTCATGATGTGGATGAAAAAGTTGTCCACAATGTTCATGCTCACTAAGTTTTCTAAAACGTTCTTTCAGATATTTTTCATGAATAAATAGTTGTTACACGCTTTTGATTGTTCTCAGTCATTTGGAAATGTTCCCCCACGACATATTAACCCTTCAAGTGTACCACATCAGAATATCAATTCACCCCAAAAAGCCACACGTGGACAGAAAACGAGAAAATGATTTTTAACTGATTTCTAGCATGAGCATGTAGACAATTTTCAGTTGCCTCTGATTTTTTAACACTCCATTAAACATTGACAAAGATTGTTTGAAAGGTTTCATGGATATCTTTCTAAAAGAAAATAGAATAAAATACATATACGTCAGGGGTTGTTAATATTCTCTTTCTGTTGCCAGTATTTGAGAGAAATTTAAAAATGCTGTACTGTGAACTATAGGCCACATTTAACTGATCACATGTGGAAGAGTAGGAATGTAGGTCCCAGAAAAAGTGTTGTGAAGGGTAGGCCAACCCTTATCAGTCATAAATTGTTAATACAGCATGCCCACCGAACCATGCAGTCACGGAAACGCGTGTTGGCAGGGGGGGAATATTTTAACCCCCCCCCCCCCAACACACACACGCACAAACTCACACAATCAGCTGCATCAGCGTGTTTAATACAACGTTCCTTTATAACTAATAATGTTAAGCCGGTTTAACTCTCATTGATCCTTCGAAGGTAACATTGGCCACCAACAGAACTTGAGAATACTTTTTTTTTTTACCTTTTTCTTAAAAAAAACGAAGCTAGCATGGGGAGGAAGAGTTGTGGTGTCTGAGGAATTGGTAGTTTGTTACCCATGCTTCCCTCTATGTAGGGATGCGGGTGCATGAGGACTTGATGGTTCTGCTGATGAAAGAGTGTATGTGGGGGGGTGGGGGGGGGGGGCATCTTTTTTGTTGATCTGACTTTCAAAAATACCAGTGAATAATTAATTTTTTGTTCAGCTTTCACCCAAATGAATATTTTTTTTTACAGAACACCAACTTTCTTTATAAATAGCTTAGCATTCCTAATTCGTAATTCGCTTGCAACACTTTTGATACACTGTCATTGACAATGTATCCTGTGGAGATTGATTGCATAATGTAGATTCATTCTTGGGACTCTGTTTATATCAGGTTCTGTCAAAGTGAGCGCTTCAGGCCCTGTGGGGCCCTTGTTTAAAATAACTTGAGCTGTATTTGCTTTAGCAAGAGTGACATGATTGCTCACTACCAGTGTACTAGTTCATGTTGTAGACATATGCATTTAATAAGTGCAAACCTCATCCTAAAGGATGATAAATCCAGAACCCCATCGAGCCAGATTGGTGACCCATTAAGTGGAGGGAGAAAGGAATTGAGAGGATATACTGGTTAGCATGCTCACCCACCCCAACTTCTAAGAGCAT
Organism: Pictodentalium vernedei; assembly: GCA_031216915.1. Taxonomy (NCBI): domain Eukaryota; kingdom Metazoa; phylum Mollusca; class Scaphopoda; order Dentaliida; family Dentaliidae; genus Pictodentalium; species Pictodentalium vernedei. Next base: position 748,920,808 of record CM062297.1, read on the forward strand.
GACAGGCTCCAGACTACATGGAAGCCACTCCCATCCCACTTAACACCTTCCAAGAACTTGGGACAAGTCCTTGCTGGTGAATAGGACAGTCTGCCCCAACAAATATTCTAAAATTGGTCCAAAAATGAGGAGATGCTGTTAGAAAAAGATTGAATGCCTGAGGGGGACATATTGTATACTAAAACTGTTTCTCTCGACATGAATAAATCATTTTTGATAAAACAGAGTTATTCTGTGGGTGGTTTAAAATCCTCTGAAAAATGGGTGACCAGCTTTAAAATGTATGAATGCACACAGGTCAGGACATATTTAAATGTTCGGGCAAAGTTTCTCTGTACTGTGGGGAATGATTAGGACTGCACATTTCCACCATTTTACCTTATACGTACAAATGTATTGATGAGCAAATTGTGAGTAGTAGTATATTTGAAAATGAGGAATGTGTTATTGCTCAAGTATCCAAGGAACAGAATATTGGGGCTACTCTGCAGATAATTCCACTGCACTCACACAGATCTGTGATCAGAATTCTGAGATCTCTCTTTGATATATTCCTAGGTCTTAGAATTATTGAAAGGATGAAAATGAAATTCAGATTTGTTAGAAACTAAGTGTACATCAGAGCGCAACAGAACAGGATTGGCCTCAGATGTAGAATGATTGACAAATTCCAGCTTGTAAAAAAAACATAGAACACTGTTTAGAACATCACTCAGAATAAAGTTGCCCTAAAAGTTAATGAAACAACATGTTCAACTGCCAAATAAAGTCATATTGAATTGTTTGTGTGATAGGAAGATGGCAATCCTGTTTCTGTTGTCATTTTAACCCTTTGAGACTTTAATTATCCTGAAGTTCAAACATCACTGGGAATTCTGTTTCTTCAATGTTTTTAAAAATGCGACGTCAAACGTCGGAAAGTACAAATAACAAGATTTTTTTCACATTAGTGGTTATCTGGTTGAGGGCTAGTTTATTTTTGGTGGTCTGAATTTGTTATTCAAAACTTGTCTTATTACAAATTATTGGAGAGTGCCCAGAGGCCCTCTCCAATAATTTGTAATAAAACAAATTTATGTAAACAAGCCATTATTTGTGTTTGACTGAATATGAAATATAAGCAAGGAAAGTCTTGACTTTTGCTGTGGTATCCTCATTTTTTGAAAGCCCTGATAGTGGCTTCTAGCACTCAACCAGTTAAGAAGTCTTGACAGCAGAATTATGTTAGTATTTTAAGCTGCGATAACATTTGGCTCAACAGTTATCACTGAACACTATTCGGGAGAAAATAGGATTTTGAGGTTAGAACTTTAAAAAATCTAAAAATAATAACAAAATAGATGACCACCAAGCATCAACATGCTGTTTGATTTTGTATGTAATAAGACGTACAAAAGTATCAAAGGGTTAAGCATACAACAGTTGTTTTTAAAAGGGGAAATTTTTGCATGTATCGGGTAACTGGTAAATTTTATGCAAGATCTGATCATGATATTTCCATCTTCTCAACTGCCTTGCAGAAATCTGACAAACACCATGATCTCTGATCCCACATGTTTTCAACGCAAGAGTAAACACGCTTCATGTTCGACACGCACTCCAATTCCGTAAAGAAAAAATTTGGCTTTCATCAGTGTGGCTGAATTGCATTAGATTGTCAAATGCAGTCACTGACACTGATCTTGTCCTAAAGTGCTGATGTGTGAACTCCCAATAACAACAGTTTTGTTTTTTTTTGTCATTGCACTAAATAATATTCACATCTGACAAGAAACTATAAATTCCATTTCACACATGGCTTCCACTTTTTCAATTTACCTGTGTCAGATGAAAAGATCCTTTATTCAGTATCGTGCTTTCTATTTAACAAAAATGGTATATTTTTATACTGTACCAATGACCCAGACATAGCTGGTGCTAACTCTTAAAATATAGGGCCAAACACAAATTTTGCCCCCCAATCCCCAAAATTTGCATCTAAAACTAAAGAAAACATGTCCTGAAAGGCCCTCCACACTTCGCCCCTACTGCGCATGCGCAGTGTCAAGGACGTTCCGAAATTGGCGCCATTTATCATTCTAAGTTTGGCCCTTCATCAGTTAACATCTGACTGATCTTTGTGCTTTTAAATCTCAGTTTAAATGATGCCAGACACATAAATATTAGTGAAATGGTGATTCTAAGGAGGATAGAAAAGGAGGAGAGGAAAAGAATGTGTGACAGAATATTATCAGGGCTGTAACTTAAAATTTTTTAATGAAATTATGTTAAGTTACCTATTTTCAAGGCAGCAGCCATTTTGTTGTCATTCTGATTATTTAGTTACACTGTTTTTTCAAGTGTTTTTCCTCTCTCCCTGTCCTTTAAGTTCCCCCTTGCTATTCTCCCATGCTTTTGGCATAGTTTCTGTAATTATTATTACTAAAATTTCTTGGGAGTTTTAGCTGAATAACAGAATGAATTCTGTTCTTTCCCCATGTTTACGTCTTCACCTACGGGTGGTTAGGCGTTGTGTTCTGCATCTACCATCTGATGTTCTGCAGTTTCTTCCCTGGAAGTCTCTGTTTTGCATCAGATGGTGTATTTTTGGTAACTGATTTCGGGCCTGGGTGCCTGGAGTCTTATTTTAGTGTTTTTACACTCATTGTTTACATTTACAACAGCCCTCTGTGTGAGGGGGGGATTTCTAAATAATAATATCTTTATGTTATTTTAATCATAGCTAGATACATTATTATTGTTCGTAAGTGTTGAATAAATTGTTTAAAATATTTTTAAAATTTTTGTCCACACTTAGGCTTTGGATCCATTGGGGCTCAACGTTACTTTTCAGAAACTTGGGCTGTTCTGAAAAAATATTTTTTCAAAATATTTTGATTTCAATTATTTTTTCTATATTAATGGATCATATTATTATTATGTATTTTGATTGCCAGGGGTTAGTGCGAGTACCAGGACTTGTTTTCTTTTCACATTGAAAGGATATTGATCAATTGTTTTAAGAGGAAGTCTTCCTCTGACCTTATTATCATTCTATATGTGGTCAGTGTACTCGCATTAACTCCTGTTCTGTATCGTATGATTTCGATGACAATATGGGAAGCGTATGTCACGGTATGTTGTTGGGGATTTGGACACTCCGGTCCTTTCCCCGCAGGGTCACTCTACTTTATCAATTTCTATTTCAGACGATCAAGATTAGGGTGATGTATCTGTGATGTCTTCCAACAGTGTGCCTCCGTCGTCACAATTAATGAAGGGCTAGCGGAAAAGTGCTCATGTAATACGCCAATTGCCTAAGAGGACCCTAGTAGGTTCGACGGCCTTTGACGTCCGCTAGCTCGCCCGGTGTAGCGTCCATTCACCGAATGGTTCGGCAGCCGGGTTCGTCCGTTGCGGTCTAGAAGGAATTTTGGGGTGATGCGAGCACTATAAAATTAACTTAATGCACACCCAGTGACGGCGGATCGGAGGGAGAACGGAGGAAGCCTTTTAGTCCGGTTCATAGCTCGTTCTGGTCCATCCGGACGGCAAGCGAGAGAGGCCCCTCTCTCGTTCAACAACATCTGGCCCCAGATGTTGTGGTACAAATGTGTCGTTAGCGGAGCATACGTCCGTCGCTCGGGACGCTCCGTTGTATAGGCAGTCCGCTGAGACTGCTAAGGCTTCCTCTTCTCATCAGCGCACACGACCGCACCTTGGCTGCGTGACCGCCGATATATTACCAGCTTCGCCGATCAAGGATTCTTCGGCGACCAGGTCACACCATCCGGCAGCCAGGGATTCGAGACCGATGGACTCCGGACGTTCGCATAGGAAAAGTATGCGGGAGCCATCTGATGCGGAGCTGCCCTCGGCGAAGCAACGATAGTCTGCGCCTCCGCAGGTCTCGACGCCGGACATTCTTGTGCACATAGCACAGCTTATCGCAGCATCCCAGCAGCCGACAGAAACGGTGTCGGATCGAGAATTATCCGACAGCGCTGGGTCGGTAGCCGGGGACTCGAGGCCTGCAGACTCCGGACGTTCGCATAGGAAGTGTGCGGGAGTCAACGTACACGGAGCTTCCAGCGGCAATGCATCGTAAGTCCGCTACTGCACAGGCCTCGGGAACGGACGTGCTTTCCTTAATAGCACAGTTTATCGCAGCATCCCAGCATCAACTGAATCTGTCGCATATATTTTATCCGACGATGCTGGGTCGGGACGCTCCGCGGAAGCGGGTACGGACGTCCGAAAATTTTCATCCGGTCCGACGGGATACCGAAAGGGATTCGGTGGATTTCAAGCTTTCCCTTTCGGAACAACATATGCTGCGATGCCGGATAAGAAACTGATAGCGTCGGTGGACTTAGAAATTTTTGGTTCGGTTCAGGGACATCGTCCCTCAGTTCCGACATAGTCCAATAATGTCACACAAACTATCGAATTATTGAACGACGCTATGTATATTATTATTTTATGCTTGCTATCCAAGCATTTCTGGTTTCTTATTCGAAGAGTTATGGAGATGTCTTTCAAAAGTGTGCCTCTGTCGTCATAGTTAATGAAGAGTTAGCGGCAGTAAGTGCTCATGGAATATGTCTATCGCTTACGGAGTGACATTCGCTAGCTCACCCGGTGTAGCGTACATTCATCGAATGGTTCGGCTGCCGGGTTCGTCCGTTGCGGTCTAGGAAGGAGATTTGGGTGATGCGAGCACTTTAATTACTTTAGTACTCACCCAGTGACGGCAGATTGAGGACAGATCGGAGGAAGCCAACAACATAGGGGACCGCATGTTGTGGTTCAGATATTTTACATTCGGAGCATATGTCCGTTGCTCGGGACGCTCCGTTATATTGACAGTCCGAGGGACTGTCTTTAATGCTTCCTCATCCTCACAGCAGGGCACACGACCGCACATTGGCTACGTGACCTCGAGTATCCGATCAGTTTCGGCATTCAGTGATTCCACAGCGAATAGGTCGCGCCATCCGGTAGCCAAGGGACACGAGGCCTATACACTCCGTTCGCTCGCATATTGGAAGTATGCACGGGGTAACGATCTCGGAGCTTCCTGCGGCAATGCATCGTAAGACCGCTGCTCCTCAGGCCTCAGTGACGGACGTGCTATCCGAGTTAGCACAGTTGTTTCGCAGCATCCCAGCAATTGACGGTTTCTCGGTCGAATCAGGAATTATCCGACGGCGCTGGGTCGGTGCGGTCCGTGGTTGCATCAAGCTACGGACGACCGAACGCTTTATAGGGTCCGACAGGATGGCGAAAGGGATTCGAAAGATTTCGAGTTTTCCCTTTAGTAGTATCGGAAGATGCCTTTCATATCTTCTGGCATTTCTTCCAGTGATTATTTTTCGGACTTCATTGCTGCGATCTTGGATAAGAGACTTATAGCGTCATTGGACTCGGATTTTTCGATCGGTACAGGGACTTTGTCCCTGACTTACCGACGCAGTCCAATATTGTCATTACAACATGTGTTTTATTTTTCGACGCTATATATTTATATATATACAAGCCTGCTACTAAGCATGATAGTTTAGTTTCTTGTCCGCGTGGCTCATTTCTGCCATTTTATCTTTTTTACATATAGTTTATTTTGGCAGAGCAGGGCATACCGAGAGTTCATTTGCGTCTAGACGGTGATTAAAGACTGCATATATTCTTTTTCACCGTTTATGTCTTTTCCAATTTCAATGTTGGGAACGACATTATGTATAGTAGACTTAACTTAGACGCTTTATTATACGTAATCCGCCTTACTGAGGCGTTATCATTACGTCCTCAAGAAAAGATTTACGGGATATTATTCTCAATGTAATTTCTTTTGAGGGCAGTAGTTTGTTCACGTATAACTCCGCCCTTCAGTGGCTGATTGGAGTTGGTTAGACGTGATGCAGCCCTAGCTACATCCACGCGTGGATAGTAGGTTAAGAACTCTCTCAGAGTCGCTTCGTTCTCGGAGGAGCTTCTCTTCGACGGCAACTTTCCGGCAATCCATGAATTGCTTGATTTATACATTCTCTTGTCTATCTAGTGTTACAAGAGATTCAGACTGGGGTAAACATTCGGTGGTTGACTCAGAGAGTGCCGCCGCAGTTGCCGGACCCGAGTGTGGCTGTTATGACGGTTGCCAGTCAAACAGATTGGGATATATACTGATCCCTACGGATTCGAAGTGCCAGGGTCTTTGGGTTCCGCAGTCTTTTAGCTATCAGTTTAACTTCCGCGGAATAATGTTTTTTAGGCTTGCTTTATGTCATTGCATGAACATTATTCAGAAACGCATGCCCAAATTCCTGTCCTTTAATTCGACAGTAGTGGCATATCTCCGGAACCAGGGAGGCACTCTTTCGTTTCCGTTATTCAATTTAATGGAAAGAATCCGTCTGTTGGTTATAGTACACCAAGTTCAGTTTTGGTCCGTCATATTGTGGGTCGTCTGATTGTTTTATCGCACTCCCGTTCTCTTACGGGTCGCTTGTTGCTGTCAGAATGGACTCTCAACAAACAAGTATTTAATCAGATTGCTATCTATGGGAGCGCCCAGATCTCTGAGCTAATACTGTTAACGCTCTATTGATCTATAGGACGGAATGATAGGATACGCGTATCCTCCGGCGCTGTTGTTTTAGCAAGGATTGCTAAGATAAACAACCACAATACATTTCTGTTGATAGCATCTCTATCTTCACAGAGATCATGAGTAATTTACTCTCTTGTCTACTGTGGATCTTAACGTGAAATCTTCCTCTATGTGAGGATCTTTTTTCACTGGGTAAATCGTGTCATCTTTATCACAACCAGCAAGGTCGCAACCTTCATGTATTCCGTTGTGTGGTCCGTATTGCATTGTAAGCACTGTACTGGACGAGCTTTGGACGCGATTTCTTACTATAGGAGATCCTCTTCTTCGCTATTCTATGCGACTAAAGTGGAGGCTCTTCTGTCGTGGTGTAGGGATCATTATGTTCATATGGTTGATCCCTCCATACTACTCATTGCTATTTTTTAGTATACTTGTTTCACAAGATCTACTGCAGCCTGTGTTATTTAGGTTATAGGTTTATGTTACCTCATACCTATGCACTCTACTATAGTTTACAATTGAGTCTTTTGTCTCTTTATCTAAGTCAGTTAGTAACTTTTTGATAAATAGACTTAGAATCTTTAGATTAAATTCCTATACAGATTTTACCTTCGGTTCTTATTTAGCTAAGTAATCATTTGAGCCTCTGGAAACAGTAGTTTTCAAATTCTGACCTTTTAGACAGTAATTCTGTTGGTTTCTCTTTTACTGTAGAGTCAGTGAGTTTCATGCACTATCGATGGATGATTTTCACTTTTCATAGTTTCAGAATCAATACTTCCGTTACTATTTAGGTTGGATTGTTGCATAAGAGTTAGGCTCCTATTATCCGGAACCTATTATTTTAAGGTCCTTCCGTCTTCGTATGGACATAGGCCTTTACTCTTTCCGGGTACAGTTTATGTATTTATAAACAGATATCTGTTTATTACAAGGGCGTAAGCTTCTTCTGTCTTTGATGTCTAGTAGAAGGACGTTACGCTCCATTTTATTGTTAATGGATTCTATTAACTAGCGTACTGCTTATGGTATATCATTAGCTTAGCAGTTGTGCTTAAGATTTCGGCTCATGAAGTAAGAGTTCTTCTACTTCTTGGGCTTACATTAATAGTGTTGCTATTATAGATTTTTGAAGGCTGCTCATTGCGCTCAGCCATCCATTCATGAATTTTATCTCAGAAATATCGAGTCCATTTCTGGAGGCCTCTATTGTTAGGTCTATTATCTACTGCTCAGAATGTCATTCACTTAACAGTTGCTACTATAGCTAGGTAGGCTGTCTGTTTCGGCAGTGTCTCCGTTCGGCTGCCCTCTTCGCTCTGGGCTATTTGACCCAGGGCAAGAAAAAGGGGGGGGGGGGAGGGTGTTCCCTTGGGTCACCTGTTTTTACTATGAAAACAAGGGGATACCTCCTCCGGAGTTAGTTATTCTGAGCTGTTATTGGGATGGTTGTTTAGTGAGAAGTTTAAGTTTATAAAATTCATTCAAGTCTTAGTTTTTAAAGTATAGCTTTTGAATATTGCATATGTCAACGGACATGATTATGCAATTCTCACACACTTTTAGAAGTATAAGAGTCTCTATTCTCTAGACTTACTTTATTATTGGCTTACTTTAAAAATTATTAGTATAAGGATTATTGGATATTAATAGAGTACATGGATGTATGAAGCTCAATTTTTGGAAGGTGTTGTATCTTTCTAATTTATCATAAATAAGAAAGATACATGTAAGGCCTATTACTTCTTTTCCCTACAGGGGATGACTCTATTTTATTTTATTGAGCGTATTCCATTTTGCTCTATGTCCTTGGCCCTCCAGCCTTTTTACTATTCAGCTATGTCTGGGTCATTGGTACAGTATAAAAATGTTAAAAAATTTATAGTAATTTATATATTTTTTATACTTACCAATGACCCAGACGGGGATGGCCCTCCCAGGAGTTGGGAACTCTTGCCTCCCCGCTGAGTACATAGCGCTTACCAGGCACTGGTTATTAGAATGATAAATGGCGCCAATTTCGGAACGTCCTTGACACTGCGCATGCGCAGTAGGGGCGAAGTGTGGAGGGCCTTTCAGGACATGTTTTCTTTAGTTTTAGATGCAAATTTTGGGGATTGGGGGGCAAAATTTGTGTTTGGCCCTATATTTTAAGAGTTAGCACCAGCTATGTCTGGGTCATTGGTAAGTATAAAAAATATATAAATTACTATAAATTTTTTAACTTTTCTAAGACATCTCACATAATTGTCAGTGTCCGACAATGGGTGCTCTGACTTTACAAAGGCATTTCTCTCTTGGTGCATAAATAAGTTAACCATAAACAACATATTTCGTTTTTATGCCATATTAGCATCAATGTCTTTATCATGACAATATAATCTTGTATCTTTTCTTTTCTAGATCACTGGTGGGCATCTCTTCAGTTCAAATATTTTAATAGAATTGTTTATGTAAGCATATTATGAATTTCTAATATCTCTGAGAACTTTCTCTCTTCTACGATTCTTTTCTGGAAAATATACTTTGCAATGAGTACATACTTGATTCTGTTTGTCTGTCCATCCATGTAGAAGAAACCAGTCTTTAAATTTGTGTGCCTGTTATCAGGATCATATGCATTTATTTCAGATGCTCAACTATCATGTTGTTTAATGAGGAAAAAATTTCTTTAGTTAGTCTTTCAACTTCAAATAAATTTTTAAGATTGTTCAAACATGTGAAATTATGTAGCCTGTATGGATTTGCCTGTAGGCACTCTCCCATACGTTTTAACCCTTTACCCAACGAATCGGCTACATCCACCCGTTCCAACGAGGGGTCACATGATATGGTTTTGTTGAAATTTTTTGAAAAATTTGAAAAAATATTTAAAATAAATTTTTTGATGTCTGCATTGGGTAAAGAGTTAACAAGGCAAGAACTTGTGAACAAATGTTTCTAACCAAAAATAATTAAGCACTCTACCAGTTATCTAACAAAAAAAGAAGTAAAATAAAAGCCTCCCTCCCTCGTTGATTTGAAAAATTAATTGTCTCAGACCCAAATCTATATTTTTATACTGTAACCAACGACCCAGACTTTGCTGGTGCTAACTCAAAAATATCTAGGGCCAAGCACAAATTTTGCCCCCCAATCCCCAAAATTTGCATGCAAAACCGAAAATTAGAAGTCCTATCGGGCCCTCCATACATTTTACCCTCCGTGCATGCGCAGACACCAGGAAGTCGCCGAATCTGGCGCCAATAAATCATTCTTTGTTTGGCCTTTGTCAGATAACAACAAACTGACATTTGTGCTTTTAAATCTCAATTAATAATGATGCCAGACACAAATCAATGGTTAAATTGGTGGATCCAAGGACAGAACTGGATGAAGGAAGGAAGAAATGGTGGTTTGAAACGTTCAGGGCTGTAATTTTATAATATTTATTAAAATTAGTTCATGTTCCCAAATTTTGGGACTTGAGCCTGATGTTATCATAGATTGATTATGATCTATCCACTGTTTATTTAGTATTCCTTGCCTGCCTTCCATTGATCCCCCCAGTTAAGCTCCCAAGCTTTCTGGCTTATTTTAATAAAAAAAATTTATAAAATTTATTGAGAGTTTAACGTTTTATACAGAAGATTATTCTGTACATCCCCAGGGTTACGTCCACATCCTTAAGGTGTTTGGGCATTTTGGTCATGCATCATACATTCAATATATCGTTTTTTCTTCTGAGGAAGATCTTGTTTCTGTTACTGACTTCGGGCCGTGTTGCCTGGGGTCTTATTTCCGGTGTTTTGTTTACATTACATTTCTCTAGGTAGTTTCCTATTTTTGTTTAGGAACAACAGTTGTAAGTAACATTAAATATTCTGATAGTGTGGTAGTTGATTTTACACAGATTTTATAATTTTGTCCACACTTAGGCTTTTTTGGGCTCATCGTTCCCTTTGGGAACTTGGGCTCTTATATTAGAAAAAAATTTTCAAAAATTTTCTATTTTATTTTTGAAAGAGTTTTTCTTTTGGATATATTTATTTCATTGATTATATTTTAATGTTATCTTATATTATATGTAGATTTGGTGGTGGTACAATGACGTATATTAGTATTTAGGTAATTATATTTATCTAATAGTATGGCAAATAGAGGAAGCCTTTCCTTTATTTACTTGGTCGTTGTAATGAGTTTAGTTGATGTACTACCACTAATTCTACTCCATGTGTCAGATTTGATAATCTGAATGACGGGCATCATGGTTTGTGTTAGGCGAGTGGACACTATCGGTCCTATCGCGGCGAGGGGACTCGGCTGGTCCTCTCGTCAAAATGTCACTATAGTTTTTTTAGCTCAACTTTGGCAAAGCCAAATTTGAGCTTTTGTCATGGCCCGTTGTCCGTCTGTCAACAATTGGATACGGCTCGGGCTAGAGGCCGTATTTATGAACCGATCGTTACGAAACTTCTTGGGTACCTTTGTTATGACCGTGGGATGAGAACGAATGTTTTGGGGTCCGGTCCGAAATTCAAGATGGCTGCCAGCCGCCATTTTGTACCGACGATGCAGAAATCTGTTTTTTGCACAGAACTTCCATATGAAAGCGCTGATTTGAATAATTTTTTGTATGAATGTTTAGTACCATGGGATACATCACATATAATACTGTTTTTTTTCTCGTACGTAAATTATGCAAATTAGACTAACTTTGATATATTTATTGTTACTTTCAGCACTGTCCGTGCAAATGCCAATACAGCTCGGGCTAGAGGCCGCATTTATGAACCGATCTTTACGAAACTTCTTGGGTACCTTTGGTATCACCGTGGGACGAGAACGAGTGTTTTTGGGTGCGATCCGAAATTCAAGATGGCCACTGGCAGCCATTTTGTTCAAAATTAGGGGGCAATAAGATTTTTGCGCAGAACTTCCACATGAAAGCTCTGATTTGAATACTTTTTTGTATGAATGTTTAGTACCATGGGATACATCACATATAATGCGGGTTTTTTTTCTCTCGTGCAGAAATTATGCAAATTAGATGAACTTTGATTTTTTCAGTGCTACTTACACACAGTAAGTACACATGTCAATACGGCTCGGGCTAGAGGCTGTATTTGTCAACCGATCTTCACGAAACTTCTTGGGTACCTCTGCTATTACCTTGGGATGAGAACGAGAGTTTCTGTGTGCGGTCCGAAATTGAAGATGGCTGCCAGTGGTCATTTTGTACCGAAATTAGGTCCAATCAGTTTTTTGTACACAACTTCTATACGGCTCAGGCTAGAGGCCGTATTTATGAACCGATCTTTACGAAACTTCTTGGGTACCTTTGTTATCACCGTGGGATGAGAACGGGTGTTTTGGGTACTGTTCGAAATTGAAGATGGCCACCAACAGCCATTTTGTACCAAAATTAGTGCAATCAGTCTTTTGTACAGAACTTCTGTATGAAAGTTCTGATTTGAATAAATTTTTGTATGAATGTTTAGTAAAATGGAATACATCACATACAGTACAGGTTTTTTTCTCGTGCAGAAATTATGCAAATTAGATGAATTTTGATTTATTTAGTGCTACTTATACACTGTAAGTGCACATGTCAATACGGCTCGGGCTAGAGGCTGTATTTATCAACCGATCTTCACAAAACTTCTCTTCTTGGGTACCTTTGTTATCACCTTGGGACGAGAACGAGTGTTTCTGAGTGCGGTCCAAAATTCAAGATGGCTGCCAGTGGCCATTTTGTACCGAAATTAGGTCCAATCAGTTTTTTGTCACAACTTCTGTGCAGCTCGTATTTATGAACTGATCTTCACGAAACTTCTTGGGTACCTTTGTTTTCACCTTGGGACAGGAATGAGTGTGTTTTGGGGTGCCTTTGTTATCACTGTGCTATGAGAACAAATATTTTGGGGTTCAGTCAGACCCACTCTGGGACTCAAAAATTTCTTTTCTAGTTTAGCATCTGACTGTCACCCACCTTTACAATACTTTACCTATACATTTGTTACAGGCTACGGTCAGTATTTATGTACAGGCCGTTACAATACTTTATATGTACCTTTGTTATCAGGTCATTACCTAGATGTTTGTCATTGCTGTGTCACATACTATACATGTACATGTCTTGACAAGTTGAGCTACAGTGTCATTGACACTTTCATTAGTTTCTATTTACAGAGGAACAAGAACATGGTGTGGTTTCATGACGCCGTCAGGGAGTGTGCTTCCGCCGTGGCATTATACTATAGAGTTAGCTGGAAAGTGCTCAATGATATTAGACAAGGGCTTGGCTACAAAAGCGAGTTTACGTCCCTTGTCTACAGCTAGCTCAACCTGCAGATCACACTCGTATGTGGGTGATGTGATGCTGGGTATGTCCGTAGCGGTCGAGAAGAGGAATAAGGGTGTAGTGAGCACTATAAAGATACGAACATGCTCACCCTGCGACGACGGAAAGGAGGAAGCACTGGAAGGAGGAAGTAGACAAGTTCTGAGGTTTGCTCGTTCAGGTCTTCCGTGATCGCGAGTAAGAGAGAGGCCCCTCTCTCTTGTAACAACATCTGGGGTCAGAGGTTGTTGGTAGGAACTTGTGTCAGTTGGAACTTACGTCCTCGGGACGCTCCTTCCATAGACTGCTGGGGTCGGCCAGTCTTATAGCTTCCTCTATGTTCGAAAAGCACACATGACCGCACAAGTCCATTGTCGCCAGCTAGCTTGACTGGTGAAGTAGTTACTCAGGCCTCTGAGAACTGTGACGCCGGGTGTATACGATCTGGGCTAGGAGATGATATAGGGTGGAGCGAACTCTATGATATGCAACCATGCTCACCCAGCGACGACGGAAGCTGGAAACGGGCATGTTCTGAGGTACGCTCGTCCAGGTCATCCAGGACCGCGAGCAAGAGAGAGGCCTCTCTCTCTTACAGCATCATCTGGGGACAGATGTTGTTGGTAGGAACTTGCGTCAGTCAGAATATACGTCCATGCCTCCTGTCCGGGACGTCCCGTCATGTAGGCAGCCGGGGTCGGCTTGTCTTGTGGTTTCCTCTACAAAACGGACAAAGTGATCTTTATATTGCACAGGGCAATAAAACCCGATGAGTGGTTTCAGTTCCCTGATGCCGCTGAAACGGTTAAGATTGAATACGAGGACCATGACTCCGGATGTGTCGCATATGCATTGTATTCAGAGCTAGTGGAAAAGCGCTCAATGATTTTAGACAAGGGCTAGGCTTCAAAAGAGGTTTACGTCCCTTGTCTACAGCTAGCTCAACCGGCAGATCTCACTCATATGTGGGGGATGTGATGCCGGGTATGTCCGTGGTGGTCGAGAGAGATAAGGGTGTAGTGAGCACTGTTTAATCGAATCATGCTCACCCAGTGTTGATGGAAGGAAGAAGACGGCAAGTTCTGAGGTACGCTCGTCCAGGTCTCCCCGGACCGCGAGCAAGAGGGAGACCCCTCTCTCTCTTTCAACAACATCTGGAGCCGGGTGTTGTTGGTAGGAACTTGCGTCAGTCAGAGCTTTCGTACATAGCTATTGTCCGGTACACTTAGTTCAATTCTTAACCAGGGACGGCTACAGTTTTGCTTCTTTAGCATCTACCAAGCACTCCCGACCGCACCTTGGCTAAGTGACTCAGGATTTCCAGTCTGCATCGTCAAAAGGTCCATCTTTTGTGAAGAAAGTCGCACCATCTAGTAGCCAAGGAGATGAGGCTTCATTCTAGGAGCAGCTGGTGAACAGGCTATTCGTGACCGCTGCTCCTCAGGCCTCTGTAACGGACTTGCTGTCGCAGTTGCGCAGCTAATCGCAGTATTCCTGCTAAGGCAGAAACACTCAACATCAGTCTCAAACTTAAGCTGTTGCATGGTGTTTATTTGGTCCAGTCACCTGCCTGTTCAGATGCTGGTGACTGATTCTAACTGATGAAAGATGGAAAGGATAACTTTCCCTTCCGGAACAACTCTTGGATGATATAGATACCATGCATTATCGTTTCCTTGAACTTGTTCCAGTGAATCAAAATGCTGCGAGCGATTATGAGAAAATGCTAGCATAGTTGGACGCTGACTTCATCCAGATAAAGAGCAGGGTAATAAGATCTCTTTCCGGTTAAGTCTACATGGGTGTCACTGGTCTTCGATTGTGTAGACGACACCATATTTAACTTCCTGCGGGAAAAAGTAATTTGGTTTCTTATCTTCTTCCTCTCTATTTTTAATCGTTTGTGATTGTTCACATACTTTTAAAAACAACACAGGAAGATGTGGAGAGCTCCTCTGCGTTTATTGAGCAGGCTAGATCTTAGTTGTAGCCTTACCTTCATCATTTAGCTCTTTGCTCGGACACAATGAGAAGATAATTTCTTTGTCAGAGCAAATTTAGTCTCATGGTTTTGTGTACTTCAATTTTAACTACTGTGACGCATCGTCAATATGGAAAGGAATTTTGTGATCGTTTGTACTTTTTAAAATTCTTTCCAGACCTATTATATACATCTCGGTCTTAACTAATGTTAAGTGGGAGTTATTCTTATGTGACGAAGCCTTGTGTCTTCATCTTTGCATTTGACTAGGTGGAAAACTTGCTATAAGTCGCTTTAGTCTTCCAAACTCTAGTCTTTTATGGTAAGAAGCATCAATTCTCGACTCTTTAAGTTGGGATCTAATGGACTAACACCAGCAGAAAGAGTATGAGAGGTTGTCATAGACTCAGAACGTCTATAAGGACTCATAGCGAAGGTATAGGTATACCTAAGTCTTTGATGGTAAGCTATTGTAGGATTAAACTGCAAGAAAGCATCAATATTCGACTCTTTAAGTTGGGGTCTAATCGACCACACCAACAGAAAGAGTAGGAGAGGTTGTCCTAGACTCAATTCGCCTATAAGGGCTCATAGCAAAGGTATAGGTATCTCTCCTATATATATCTCTTCAGGATTGTCTATACAGCCACTTGGATAGGGATTTCTCGTCTGTCTGAGTTACTGATCAGACTCCCCTGAGCCGGTGGTTCGAGGCTCTTATAGAGCTCGGTCCAACCGATTTTGACTGGAAGTGGATAATTAGGTTATTTATGATTATCTTTCAGTCAATAAGTGAACATTCGGCAATTGTAGTGAGTATAGTTCTTTAGATCACTTGTTTTGTGAACTAGATAATGTCTCATGGGATTTATGATAGGATACACGTATCCCACTATTATTTCGCTGGTTCATCTGTTGTTTCACAGAGCGAATTAGCCAGCTGTTTGGCTCACTTTTATCTGTTATCTGATGCATTAACAGTGAAAGTTTTATGTGCCGGATGGAGTTGTGCAGAGCGGCTTTGAATGTTATTTCGATGGGTCGCTTACACACATGTCTACTCCAGTTATTAACTGGAATGGTAGACGTTTTTTCCTCTAGACCTGTTTTGTTTTAGAGAATCTTTTAACATAAGGTTGTATATTGCGTTACAATCCTGAGTCCGAGGGTCTCTCTATGCAGGGATCTTGGGACCCTCGGTTATTGGAAATCACATATTTTTATACTGTACCAATGACCCAGACATAGCTGGTGCTAACTCTTAAAATATAGGGCCAAACACAAATTTTGCCCCCCAATCCCCAAAATTTGCATCTAAAACCAAAGAAAACATGTCCTGAGTGGCCCTCCACACTTCACCTCTACTGCACATGCGCAGTGTCAAGGACGTTCCGAAATTGGCGCCATTAATCATTCTAAGTTTGGCCCTTCATCAGTTAACATCTGACTGATCTTTGTGCTTGTAAATCTCAGTTTAAATGATGCCAGACACATAAATATTAGTGAAATGGTGATTCTAAGGAGGATAGAGAAGGAGGAGAGGAAAAATGTGTGACAGAATATTATCAGGGCTGTAACTTAAAATTTTTTAATGAAATTATATTAAGTTACCTATTTTCGAGGTAGCAGCCATTTTGTTGTCATTCTGATTATTTAGTTACACTGATTTTTCAGTGTTTTTCTCTCTCCCTGTCTTTTAAGTCCCCCCTTGCTATTCTCCCATGCTTTTGGCATAGTTTTTGTAATTATTATTACTAAATTTTCTTGGGAGTTTTAGCTGAATAACAGAATGAATTCTGTTCTTTTCCCCATGTTTACGTCTTCACCTACGGGTGGTTAGGCATTGTGTTCTGCATCTACCATCTGATGTTCTGCAGTTTCTTCCCTGGAAGTCTCTGTTTTGCATCAGATAGTGTATTTTTGGTAACTGATTCTGGGCCTGGGTGCCTGGAGTCTTATTTTAGTGTTTTTACATTCATTGTTTACATTTACAACAGCCCTCTGTGTGAGGGGGGGATTTCTGGAAAATAATATCTTGATGTTATTTTAATCATAACTAGATACATTATTATTGTTCGTAAGTGTTGAATAAATTGTTTAAAATATTTTTAAAATTTTTGTCCACACTTAGGCTTTGGATCCATTGGGGCTCAACGTTACTTTTCAGAAACTTGGGCTGTTCTAAAAAAATATTTTTTCAAAATATTTTGATTTCAGTTATTTTTTCTATATTAATAGATCATATTATTATTATGTATTTTGATTGCCAGGGGTTAGTGCGAGTACCAGGACTTGTTTTCTTTTCACATTGAAAGGATATTGATCAATTGTAATAAGAGGAAGTCTTCCTCTGACTTTTATAATCATTCTATATGTGGTCAGTGTACTCGCATTAACTCCTGTTCTGTATCGTATGATTTCGATGACAATATGGGAAGCGTATGTCACGGTATGTTAGTGGGGAATTGGACACTCCGGTCCTTTCCCCGAAGGGTCACTCTACTTTATCAATTTCTATTTCAGACGATCAAGATTAGGGTGATGTATCTGTGATGTCTTCCAACAGTGTGCCTCCGTCGTCACAATTAATGAATGGCTAGCGGAAAAGTGCTCATGTAAATACGCCAATTGCCTAAGAGGACCCTAGTAGGTTCGACGGCCTTTGACGTCCGCTAGCTCGCCCGGTGTAGCGTCCATTCACCGAATGGTTCGGCAGCCGGGTTTGTCCGTTGCGGTCTAGAAGGAATTTTGGGGTGATGCGAGCACTATAAATCAACCAAATGCACACCCAGTGACGGCGGATCAGAGGGAGAACGGAGGAAGCCTTTTAGTCCGGTTCATAGCTCGTTCTGGTCCATCCGGATGGCGAGCGAGAGAGGCCCCTCTCTCGTACAACAACATCTGGCCCCAGATGTTGTGGTACAAAATGTTTTGCATTCGGAGCATACGTCCGTCGCTCGGGACGCTCCGACATATAGTCAGTCCGGAGTAGACTGTCAATAAGGCTTCCTCATTCTCATGGTAGCGCACACGACCGCTCTTGGCTACGTGACTTCGGATATCCAGTCAGCTTCGCCAGTCAGAGAATCATCGGCGACCAGGTCACACCATCCGGTAGCCAGGGACACGAGGCCTGCAGACTCCGGACGTTCGCATAGGAAGTGTGCGGGAGTCAACGTACACGGAGCTTCCGGCGGCAATGCATCGTAAGACCGCTACTGCACAGGCCTCGGGAATGGACGTGCTTTCCTAAATAGCACAGTTTATCGCAGCATCCCAGCATCAACTGAATCTGTCGCATATTTTTTATCCGACGATGCTGGGTCGGGACGCTCCGCGGAAGCGGGTACGGACGTCCGAAAATTTCATCCGGTCCGACGGGATACCGAAAGGGATTTGGAGGATTTCGAGCTTTCCCTTTCGGAACAACATATGCTGTTGTGTATGTCATCTGACTTGGTCTTCTACAGCTTCTTTCGTCGGACCAGAATGCTGCGATGCCGGATAAGAAACTGATAGCATCGGTGGACTTAGAAATTTTTGGTTCGGTTCAGGGACATCGTCCCTCAGTTCCGACATAGTCCAATAATGTCACACAAACTTTCGAATTATTGAACGACGCTATATATATTATTATTATATGCTTGCTATAACCAAGCATTTCTGGTTTCTTGTTCGCAAAGTTACGGAGATGTCTTTCAAAAGTGTGCCTCTGTTGTCATAGTTAATGAAGAGCTAGCGGCAATAAGTGCTCATGGAATATGTCTATCGCCTAAGAGATCCCTTGTAGGATCGACCGAGTGACATTCGCTAGCTCACCCGGTGTAGCGTGCATTCATCGAATGGTTCGGCTGCCGGGTTCGTCCGTTGCGGTCTAGGAAGGAGATTTGGGTGATGCGAGCACTTTAATTACTTTAGTACTCACCCAGTGACGGCAGATTGAGGACAGATCGGAGGAAGCCTGTTAGTCCGGTTCCTGGCTTGTCCAGGTCCGTCCGGGCTGTGAGCGAGAGAGGTCCCTCTCTCGTCCAACAACATAGGGGACCGCATGTTGTGGTTCAGATATTTTACATTCGGAGCATATGTCTGTCGGTCGGGACGCTCCGTTATATTGACAGTCCGAGAGACTGTCCATAATGCTTCCTCATCCTCACAGCAGGGCACACGACCGCACATTGGCTACATGACCTCGAGTATCCGATCAGTTTCGTCATTCAGTGATTCCACGGCGAATAGGTCACGCCATCCGGTAGCCAAGGGACACGAGGCCTATACACTCCGTTCGCTCGCATATTGGTAGTATGCACGGGGTAACGATCACGGAGCTTCCAGCGGCAATGCATTGTAGGACCGCTTCTCCTCAGGTCTCAGTGACGGACGTGCTATCCGAGTTAGCACAGTTGTTTCGCAGCATCCCAGCAATCGACAGTTTCTTGGTCGAATCAGGAATTATCCGACGGCGCTGGGTCGGTGCGGTCCGTGGTTGCATCAGGTACGGACGACCGAACGCTTTATAGGGTCTGACAGGATGGCGAAAGGGATTCGAAAGATTTCGAGTTTTCCCTTTCGTAGTATCGGAAGCTGCCATTCATATCTTCTGGCATTATCTTCCAGTGATTGTTTTTTTCGGACTACATTGCTGCGATGTTGGATAAGAGACTTATAGCGTCATTGGACTCGGAATTTTGGATCGGTTCAGGGACATTGTCCCTGACTTACCGACGCAGTCCAATAATTTCATTACAACATGTGTTTTATTTTTCGACGCTATATATGCATACAAGCCTGCTACCAAGCATGATAGTTTAGTTTCTTGTCCGCGTTGCTCATTTCTACCGTTTTATCATTTATACGAATAGTTTATTTTGGCAGAGCAGGGCATACCGCGAGTTCATATGCGTCTAGACGGTGTGGTTAAAGACTGGAAATATTCTTTTTCGCCGTCTATGTCTTTTCCAACCTCAATGTTGGAAACGACAATGATGTCTAGTAGACTTAACTTAGACGCTTTATCATACGTAATCCACCTTACTGAGGCGTTATCATTACGTCTTCAAGAAAAGATTTACGGGATATTATTCTCAATGTGATTTCTTTTGAGGGCAGTAGTTTGTTCACGTATAACTCTGCCCTTCAGTGGCTGATTGGAGTTGGTTAGACATGACGCAGCCCTAGCTACATCCACGCGCGTGGATAGTAAGGTTAAGAACTCTCTCAGAGTCGCTTCGTTCTCAGAGAAGCTTCTCTTCGATGGCAACTTTTCAGCAATCCATGAATTGCTCGATTTACACGTTCTCTTGTCTATCTAGTGTTACAAGAGATTCAGACTGGGGCAAACATTCGGTGGTTGACTCAGAGAGTGCCACTGCAGTTGCCGGACCCGAGTGTTGCAGTTATGCCGGTTGCCAGTCAAACAGATTGGGATATAATATTGATCCCAACGGATTCGAAGTGCCAGGGTCTTTGGGTTCCGCAGTCTCTTAGCAACCAATTATCTTCCGTGGAATAATGTTTTTTAGGCTTGCTTTAGGTCATTGCATGAACATTATTCAGAAACGCATGCCCAAATCCTGTCCGTTAATTCGACAGTAGTGGCGTATCTCCGGAACCAGGGAGGCAGTCATTTGTTTCCGTTATTCAATTTAATGGAAAGAATCCGTCTGTTGGTTATAGTACACCAAGTTCTGTTTCGGTCCGTCATATTCCGGGTCGTCTGATTGTTTTACCGGACTCCCGTTCACTTAGGGGTCGCTTGTTGCTGTCAGAATGGACTCTCAACAAACAAGTATTCAATCAGATTTGCTATCTATGGGAGCGCCCAATGATGATTTATTTACGACACAGCTTGCTAGTCAATTGCAGACGTATGTGTTGGCTTGTCCGGATCTCTGAGCTAATGTTGTTAACGCTCTATTGATCTGTAGGACGGAATGATAGGATACGCGTATCCTCCGGCGCTGTTGTTTCAGCAGGTATTGCTAAGATAAACAACCACAATACATTTCTGTTGATAGCATCTCTATCTTCACAGAGACCATGGGTAATTTACTCTGTTGTCTACTGTGGGACTTAACGTGAAATCTCCCTCAATGAGAGGATCTTTTTTCACTGGGTAAATCGTGTCATCTTTATCACAACCTGCAAGGTCGCAACCTTCACGTATTCCGTTGTGTGGTCCGTATTGCATTGTAAACATTGTACTGGACGAGCTTTGGACGCGATTTCTTACTATAGGAGATCCTCTTCTTCGCTATTCTATGCGGCTAAAGTTGAGGCTCTTCCGTTGTTGGTGTAGGGATCATTATGTTCATATTGTTGATCCCTCCATACTACTCATTGCAACTTTTTGGTATACTTGTTTGACAAGATCTACTGCAGCCTGTTATTATTAAGGTTATAGGTTTATGTTACCTCATACCTATGCACTCTAGGATAGTTTACAATTGAGTCTTATGTCTCTTTATCTAAGTCAGTTAGTAACTTTTTGATAAATAGACCTATATGGAATTTAACTTCGGTTCTTATTTAGCTAAGTAATCATTTGAGCCTCTGGAAACAGTAGTTTTCAAATTCTGACCTTTTTGACAGTAATTCTGTTGGTTTCTCTTTTACTGAAGAGTCAGTGAGTTTCATGCACTATCGATGGATGATTTTCACTTTCGTAGTTTCGGAATCACTACTTCCTTTACTATTTAGGTTGGATTTTTGCATAAGAGTTAGGCTCCTAATATCCGGAACCTATTGTTATTAAGGTCCTTCCGTCTTCGTACGGGCATAGGCCTTTACTCTCCGGTTAGAGTTTATGTATTTATAAACAGATATCTGTTTATTACTACGGGCGTAAGCTTCTTCTGTCTTTGATGCCTAATAGAAGGACGTTACGCTCCATTCTATTGCTAATGGATTCTATTAACTATCGGTACTGCTTATGGTATATCATTGACTCAGCAGTTGTGCTTAAGATTTCGGCTCATGAAGTAAGGGTTCTTCTACATCTTGGGCTTACATTAATAGTGTCGCTATTATAGATTTTTGAAGGCTGCTCATTGCGCTCAGCCATCCACATTCATGAATTTTTATCTCAGAAATATCGAGTCCATTTCTGGAGGCCTCTATTGTTAGGTCTATTATCTACTGCTCAGAATGTCATTCACTTAACAGTTGCTACTATAGCTAGGTAGGCTGTCTGTTTCGGCAGTGACTCTGTTCTGCTGCCCTCTTCGCTCTGGGCTATTTGACCCAGGGTAAGAAAAAGGGGGGGGGGGGGGGGGAGGGTGTTCCCTTGGGTCACCTGTTTTACTAGGAAAACAAGGGGATACCTCCTCCGGAGTTAGTAATTCTGAGCTGTTATTGGGATGGTTGTTTAGTGAGAAGTTTATGTTTTAAAAATTCATTCAAGTCTTAGTTTTTAAAGTATAGCTTTTGAATATTGCATGTGTCAACGGACATGATTATGCAATCCTCAAACACTTTTAAGGAGTATAAGAGTCTCTATTCTCTAGACTTACTTTATTTATTGGCTTACTTTAAAAATTATTAGTATAAGGATTATATTGGATATTAATAGAGTACATGGATGTATGATGCTCAATTTTGGAAGGTGTTGTATCTTTCTAATTTATCATAAATAAGAAAGATACATGTAAGGCCTATTACTTCTTTTTCCCTAGAGGGGATGACTCTATTTTATATTATTGAGCGTATTCCATCTTGCTTTATGTCCTTGGCCCTCCAGCCTTTTTACTATTCAGCTATGTCTGGGTCATTGGTACAGCATAAAAATGTTAAAAAATTTATAGTAATTTCTATATTTTTTATACTTACCAATGACCCAGACGGGGATGGCCCTTCCAGGAGTTGGGAACTCTTGCCTCCCCGCTGAGTACATAGCGCTTACCAGGCACTGGTTATTAGAATGATTAATGGCACCAATTTCGGAACGTCCTTGACACTGCGCATGCGCAGTAGAGGTGAAGTGTGGAGGGCCATTCAGGACATGTTTTCTTTGGTTTTAGATGCAAATTTTGGGGATTGGGGGGCAAAATTTGTGTTTGGCCCTATATTTTAAGAGTTAGCACCAGCTATGTCTGGGTCATTGGTAAGTATAAAAAATATAGAAATTACTATAAATTTTTTAACATTCAATAATGTCTCATTGTTTACGTTACATCATTGAATTTTTTCCATTTATGTATTTATAGATGCAGATCAGAGTTTTTCAGAAGAGAAGTAACGCTTCTTTTGTCATTATTTTCCAATAGAAGGGACGTTTATGTTCATTCTATTGTTAAATAAGTCAGCTATTCATACTGCTTTGGCTATTTTATCTTCCAATTAGCAGTCAGATCTTAAGGAAGTGCTGGTTCCATCTTGCGCTTATTCTAAATGTATGGCTATTACATGATCTTATGTGGGATCTCTTCAGGATAGTTAAGTTTACGGCGCACAGGAATAATAGTTTCCATTTTTTGTGTTGCTAGTATAAGGCATTTGAGCGCATACATTTAACGCTCAGCCGTTTTCATGTGAATGAATGATAGGATATGTGTATCCTTCAATTCATTCAAACAATTCATTTGTTTCTATTGATTTCATTGAGGTTATGTGGTCTGTTATTGTATATTCGCCAGAAGCTTCCCCATGAGAGGGTTTTCTTCTTTAAGGGAAGTTTTATTCTTCATGTCATTCTCCGCTCTCAGTGGCATTACGGAGTATGTCGGACGTGAAAGAGCTTTGTGGTCACTATATTATTGCTGTCTGCACCAGCAATGATTGAGTAATGTGGGTGAGGCGGTTTCGACATATATTCGAATCCCCCCCCCCCCCTCCCCCCACACACACACACACACTCACACTGTCGCGTGTATATATTTTAATACATGCATACTTTGCGTCTGGGTCGTGTTGGATGGAGCTCTCATAGGCAAATATGCAGTTCTGTTGCATTTGTTTCCGGTATTTATTTTCTGATTTCTAATATACAGACACTTATTTTATCGTCATAATGGCCACTATTTGAGCTCATGGGTTATGGCATAGCCATTTAGTGGTTTTTGGATGATTAATAGGCTGGATTTTTATGCACTCACACAATGTGTGATTACGCTATCTCTTTGGTGGACCTTGAAATTATTATATATTTCGAGGGCAGTCTGTGTTGAAGCCAGTTAATCATACCTACCTCCATTTCTAGATCCTGGTCTCTATTTTGTCGGTTCTCAAATCGCACATTCTCACATGTTTATAGTTTTAGATACCAAATAGTACACGTTGGAGAGTGTTTTTACCGGATTTAATATTACAGAGGCCCCCTGTGAATGATCTTGAAGCGTGTTTTCTCTGCAGAGATTGTTCATCTTATCTATATGTTATATTTGATTTCTCACTGATTTCGTCGTACCTGTATACAGTGTCTGCAGTGCATATTTTGTAGTGGATAATGTTATTTACCAAAATCATTGCTATATCCTTGGCTTCTGAAGTGGCGTTAAGCACCATTTATTATTCATGAATTAATTTTTTGGGTGCCTGATTGATATTTATATCATTTCCGGGTTCTGCTTATTGATTCCACAGCTCTCCCCTCTTTCTTTTGAAGTTATGTTCAATAAAAGGGGGGGGGGGGTGTCATTTTGTTCACTTCTCTGCCTTAGGGGGTATGTAACTATTAAGGAAGCTGTCTTGTCCGTATTATGTTCAGCGATCAGCTGCAGTATTATTGTGTGGCATAGGTTTATGGGCAATTTTCTCTCATTCTCAGTATGCCATAATAATTTTTAGGGCCTAGTCCAGACTAGTCTTTAAAATTGTTTATTTGTAACATCCTAATTAACATGATTTTATGCTTAGATTTAGGATTTACATAATTGGGATCCATATTAGGATATGTCTCTTCTATTATGGAATTAAGAGACTTACTAATTTCTTCATCATGGATTGAAGGATTTGATCTATGTTGATTTACTATTTCGGAAGTTCTAGGCCCTCCGCCTTTTTACGATTCAGCTAAGTCAAGGTCATTGGTTACAGTATAAAAATATGAAAAAATTTATAGTAATTTCTATATTTTTTTATGCTTACCAATGACCCAGACGAAAATGGCCCTCCCATGAGTGGGCAGTACTGGGCACTCATACCTCCCCGCTGAATTATTATAATCTTCTTTTTTTTTACAAAGAATGATTTATTGGCGCCAGATTCGGTGACTTCCTTGTGTCTGCGCATGCACGGAGGATAAAATGTATGGAGGGCCAGATAGGACTTCTAATTTTCGGTTTTGCATGCAAATTTTGGGGATTGGGGGGCAAAATTTGTGTTTGGCCCTAGATATTTTTGAGTTAGCACCAGCTAAGTCTGGGTCATTGGTAAATATAAAAAATATATTAATTACTGTAAATTTTTTCATATTTTTGTATTTGGTCTTAAGTGTAGGTAGAATAAAGTGTAATGCCTATCAGACCTGCAGATAAGAAATGTATTTATTGTATGCATTGAACACATTGATGTTAGAAAAACAACATTGAGAAATAATTTTGGAGCATACTCCTACACTTAAGACATTCTAATAAAAATGCATTAATTATCAGTTGTTGCTTGCATTAAAACTGTCTTGTTTTAAAAACAAATGCACTGATTTCTGTAACCACAGGTTCATTACAAAAACCATGAAGTAAAAAAATGATATTCAATAACTTTTTGTTTGATTGTGTACAGAATTGATAAAAAAAATTGTTATAAAATGTCATTATTTGACTTCTCAACTTCTACCAAATGATGAAAACTGCTGGACTGATACCTCATCACCATAGAAGAATGTGTGGGTAATCTTTCCTTAGACACCTCCCATTATGTAATAAATTCACAACAATAACAGACTTATTTTCTGACAGAGTGAAATTGACTGATTTGCTTGGCTAAAAGCTATGATGTCACTAATGCTTTTGCATGCTTTTAAATATTTGCACCTTACTTATGTCCAGTGTAGAAAATTATGCTGATAATACGATTAATTTTTAAAAAAAGTTAATAAAAATAATACATGATTTTGGTTTAGGTAAGAAAATTAACAAGATTATTCTTTGAAAAAAATATCATAAAGATTATTCTTTAGGCCACACAAAAGAAATTAATTGATTCTCTGGAAATTTTTTTTCAAATTATTGAGGGAGGGTTTTATTTTTTATATACTTTTTTTTGGCATATAGTGAGCATGTATTGAAAGGCTTTCTTTTGTCTTTTCACACACAGAATATATAGAAAGTGTGTAATTATACAAATAAACTCATGTAATTTCAGAAATAAAGCTGTTTTGCATATTTAGTTATACTCTTCAGATTTCTGTTATATATATCAGTCAACAAACATAAAAAGTTTCAAGTCTCCTGATTTTATAGTCATATTGGAAGAAACTGCCAGGCAATAAAGATGTCCAGTGATGGGGTTAAATTTCATTGAGGAATTGCATGAGAATCAAAACTTTTTTATCCTTATCAGTAGGGAGTGTGGTGGCTCTGTGGTTATGGCTTTGAACTTCAAACATAGAGGTTCAGGGTTCGATCCCCAACAGGTGTAACTATGTTGTTTTCTTGGGCAAGGCACTTAGTCCTGATTGCCCATGTGAGGGTATGGTGATGTGGTGTACTAAGACGTACTGCATGTCGATGGTGCATCTGTCTTCAACCAGTGTTAACACTGCTTGTGGGGTGTTAGTGTGTTGAGGAGTCTGACAGTTGCTCGCTGTTAATCGGTGGTTCTCTTTGGGTACTCCAGCTTTCTCTGCCCATAAAACTGTCCAACACAAAGTGACCCTGGCTGATGAAAGTGTTGTTAAACTCAATAAATAAATAAATAAAATATCTTTATCAGTCATTTTCTTACCTTAAAATATGATATGGAGACCATTTGTTGGCTTTTTTCTGTTGCTGTTATCACAATTTAATTAAACTGAGCATCTATTTAAACCGCCTTCCGATCGTTAGTATAAGCCCTTTATTGATTATTCCAAGGTTTCTGTTAATAAATGATTTGTTTATCTTTGATACATCTCACCATGAAAGTAGTTATGAATGTATCCTGTTATACAGTGGAATCCACTTAATTGTTAAGTTTTCAATTGAATAACCCTGTTAATTGTATAGAACTCACAAACATCAAACCATTTACCATACCTTCAGTACAAATTTGACCTGTTAATTGCATGTAGGTTCCTGTGGAAACTCCAAAAGTGGAGCAGTGCTTGTTTACTGCAGTAAACAAGTTCTGCTTTACTGGTAAAATAGGACCTGGAACCAACGCATGGCATGGAATTCTTTTAAAGTGTGCAGCAAAGGTATAGATGATTGACTTCACACCTATGTTGCAGTTATGATATAGTTAGAGATGCTGAAAGTGACCTTAAACATCAATAAATAAATAAATTATTTAGGTTATAGAGTAAACTGTTAATCAAATAAAATCTTTTTATCTGTCAAAGAATTATTCCAACAGCTGAATTCCCGACATTTATATACATATGTGGCCTCAGTGCATCCAATATAGGCAATCAAGCTAGTGTATCTTGTTTAACCTCTTTCAAACAAGATGTAATAGGGTAAATTCCCAGTTTATATCTAGAAGATAAGAAAATGATCCACTTCCTGTTAATTGTATTCTTTTGTCAATTGAATTTTTTTTTTCTGGCAAAGTAGCTATTCAGTTGACAGAGTTCCACTGTATTTTCTTTGACATAGCGCAAAAAGGTCTGTCAAATAAAACATGGTAGGTTAAGTTCCTATTCCACTGAACTGAAATTTGTGTATACTATTCCAAGGTGCATGAAATCACATGTACCCTTTGGCTGCTCCTCAATCTATGTAATGTAATAATAATGCCATAGAGTTTGGTTTGATTCCTGACTTTGATTAAATCTCGTGGATATTAACTTACTTTGTAGATAGTACTGAGTATGTTCCAGAGTGAAATAGAATTGGCAGTTGTCTTTTTGTACCAGATTCTTTTTTGACTGATTCTTATGCTGCAGTAGTTCTTGATTTTGCCCCTGACCTCAGAAGGAAGATTCAGGGGTATCTAGTGAAACCCTTTGGCTGTCCGCCCATCCTTTCCACCTGTCCATCCATCTGTCTGTCTGTCCATCTGTCCATAAAAATGTTTTGCATTGTAATTTCAAAGCCATCAGTCAGATTTGTATCTCCTATGGTATGCTGATAAACCCTCATGGGGAACGGATATGCACGAGGAATGGATTCAGTCCAATAATTTTTCCCAGAGTTATGGCACTTTTTCATCTTTCGACTTAGAAAATTATTTTGTCTTGATGAATTTGTCATTCAGTAATTAATTAGAGATTCCCTGTAGAGGCACTCCTCCATAAATTGTAACAAGGCAAAGATATGTGAACAAATTTTAATGAGCTAAAATAACTTAGAACTCACCCAGTTTATATGTCTTGTGTATTTTTCATTGATAAAAAATGAAAACTGAATGTTCATTAATAATTATATTTCAGGTGTATAAAGAATGTGTGATATATCTGTTACAACTTCCCACCATTAACAATCCAAATGAAGTAAGTTAATTTAATAACTTTTGTGTTGGTCATATTGTTGCGATCCAAGCTATTGGGGTTAGTTCAGTATCATAATGTTATTAATATATTCATCAGCCCCACCAATTATTTTTTATACGCCCGTTTTGAAAAAACGGTCGTATTATGGTATACCGCTGTCCGTCCATCTGTCCATCCATCTGTCCACACGTCGTACAATAACTCAGAAACGCTTCGTGCAATTTTTGTGATTTTTTGGTGGAAAGTATATGTTGATGGAAGGAAGCTCCCCTTCGATTTGTGTCGCTGTCCGGTTTGTCATTCCAGAGTTATGGGACATTATTCGTCAAAATTTTGGTAATTTTCCACATGTCGGACAATAACTTGAAAATGCTTTGAGCAATTTTCATGATTTTTTGGTGACAAGTATATGTTGATGAAAGGAATCTCCATGTTTATTTGTGTTGCCGTCTGTTATGTCATTCCAGAGTTATGGGACTTTATTCATCAAAATATAAGCAATTTTCCACAAGTCGAACAATAACTTGAAAATGTTTAGAGCAATTTTCATGATTATTTGGTTGCAAGTATATGTTGTTAGAAGGAATCTTCCTTTCAATTTGTGTCGCTGTCCAATTTGTCCTTCCAGAGTTATGGGACTTTATTTGTCAAAATAGAGGCAATTTTCCACATGTCTGACTTTGAGCAATTTTCATGATTTTTTGGTGGCAAGTATATTTTGATGGAAGGACTCTCCCTTTCTATTTGTGTCGCTGTCCGATATGTCATTCCAGAGTTATGGGACTTCATTCGTCAGTAAGTTGATTATTGTACAAGAATATAAAAAAAACTGACAAGTATACATGTACATTCATATTGTGTGCTTCCCTCTTGTAATTAATAACAGGCGTATCATGCGCTCATGGTGCAGCTGTTTATTACAAACTGTTAGTGTTAATCAAACTTTGGTAGGTTGTCCTGATCTTGGTCAATTTATGGCTTTGGTTACTTTATGCTAAATAAAGTCAGTGTGGCAAAACACTTCCGTACATTTAGAGCCATCAATTGAATTGATACTCTCCTTGAGTTGGCATTTCAGATTCTAACCTTTATTGGGTAAGAGGACCAGTTTTTTTATCCTTTTTTTTCTAACCAAGGAAAATTCTTGATGGCTGGTTAATTTTTAGCTTGGCCTGACAAAATGTCGGCAGATCTTTTCTGATGCTAAGTTGTCTGCCTGTCCGCACCAACAAAAATCAGGTGTATGTGCCTAGTTATTTGTTATGTGTCTAGTCTGATTTATGTGACTAGACACATAAAATTAAATAAAATAAAAATGGTTTATGTGGCTACTATATGACAAAAAGTAGGTATCATATTTTCAGGAATTTTATGTTAGGGTTAGGGTAATGGCTAGGGTGTCCTTCCATCCATCCATCTGTCTGTCTATCTGTCTTCCCATCCAGGCTTAGCAGAGGTACATTGTGGGGTTCACAATTTAGGGTCAGTGGTAGTTGTGGGGTTGGGTTAGTACAGTGGCCACTCGTGGAGTTATTTTTTGCACTGTGGGGTTAATTTTTTGACCTTGTGGGGTTAGGGTTTAAAATGGGAAAAAAATCCACAAGTGAGAACGTGTAAGAATGTTCATCCGCCTGTCCATCAACATTTTATTTGTCCGGCCATAATTTCTTAACCACTGAATATTTTTTAACAAAAAATTGTAACCATATGTATTGTCACTAGACAATGTATCATCAGTCATAATGAGATCTGTACCCTCAAGGTGAAGGACACAGGCTCCATAGATCAAGTACCAGTAAAGAAAACTTGGCTATTTAACTATCATTTTTGTCTGGTCCAAATAACTTGCTCACACTTGGTTTTCTTATTGCTCATGACTCAAAGGTGTGCCATGACTTTGATCCAAGGTCATAGCATCAAGGTCAAGGTCCCAGACACCAAAATATTGATATTGTTATACAGCCCTTTTCTGGTCCATATAACTGGATATGATTGACAGATCTTATTCATACTTGGTAAAATTATTGCTCATGACTCAAAGGTGTGTCATGACATTGATCTAAGGTCATATCATCAAGATCATGGTCGCAATCAGCAAAACTTTTATACTATACAGCTCTTGTCTGGTCTGTATAATCAAATCTATGTGACAGATGCTGTTCATACTTCCCTCAATTGTTAACCATAACCTAATGTTGTGGTATGACCTTGACCCATTGTATCATGAAGGTTAAGGTCACAAGCACTAACAATTGGATTCTTGTCTTGTATTTAGTTTCCCCTAAAAGCAGTTGCCCTAGGTGAAACTGTCTAGGCAGAGAGGCCTCTTGTTTCATTGTACGAATGAGGTTATGTTTTGAATCTTGCTTTCAGTATGGGTCATGGAAGTTTATGTGTGAAGGTTATGGCATTTGTGAAACAGTGTTTTGACCGATTTTGTAGCCACAGCTGGATTATTGTAACTCTCATATTAAACCTGATTGTGATTATATAACTTATTTTTTGTCGTTTCCCAACTTGTTCACATCGTCTTGAATGTGCATAGCTGGTACTATTCTACTCAAAGTTTGCTAAGAACCAAATATTTGACACATCATTGTGAAATTTACTTGGCACATATTTGCCGATTTTTTTGGTGGATATGATTGAGGGATGTATTGAGATGGTCCCCAGTGTTTACATTAGCTCTCTTGATAGGCACACTTTTCGTGACAGTCATGGAAAGCATGTACCCCTTGATATTTTTATACTGTACCAATGACCCAGACTTAGCTGGTGCTAACTCTAACAAAACCAGGGCCAAACACAAATTTTGCCCCCCAATCCCCAAAATTTGCATCCAAAACCAAAAGAAATCATGTCCTATAGGACCTCCATACTTCGCCCCTACTGCGCATGCGTTGTGTCAAGGACGTTCCGAAATTGGCGCCATTTATCATTCTCTGTTTGGCCCTTCATCAGTCAACATCTCACTGATCTTTGTGCTTGTAAATCTCAGTTTAAAGGATGCCAGACACGTAATTATTGGAGAAATGGTGATTCTAAGGAGGATATAGAAGGAAGAGAGGAAAAAGGAGTGACAAAAAATAATCAGGGCTGTACTTAAAATTTTTTATGAAATTATGTTAAGTTGCCTATTTTCGAGGCATGGGCCTCTTGTTGTCATTCTTGCTAAAAAGTTGCACTGCTTATTCAGTGTTTCCTCTCCCCTGGCCTTCTAAGTCCCCCCTTGCAATTCTCCCATGCTTTTGGCATATTTTTGAGAAAGTTCATTTCTAAAATTCTCTTGGGAGAGTTGCTTGGTTACAGAATGTTTTCTGTTATTTTCCCCATAGTTACGTTTTCACCCATGGGTGTATAAACGTTGTGTTCTGCATCTTCCATCTGATGTTCTGCAGATTCTCCCCTGGGAGTCTCTGTCTTGCATCAGATAGAGTGTAATTTTGATGACTGATTTCGGGCCAGTTTTTTCAGTGCCTGGAGTCATGTTTTCTGGTGTTTTACACTGTTTGTTTACATTGGCAACAGTCTCTTTTGAGGGGGGCTGTTTGCCTTTGGTGTAGTTTATCTCACTATAAGATACATTTTTATTATCTGTAAGTGTTGCATTAATTATTTAATATAAATTTAAAATTTTTGACCACACTTAGCCATCGGATCCATCGGGGCTCAACGTTACTTTTCAGAAACTTGGGCTTCGCTGAAAAAATATTTTTCCAAAATTTTTTTTTTTTGATTTGCAATTGTTTTTTCATTATTAATGGATCATGTTATTATGTATCTTTGTGTTAGGGGTTTGTGCGAGTAACTAGGACTTGTTGTTGACTTTTCACAATGAAAGGATATTGTTCAAATTGTAATGGGAAGAAATCTTCCTCTGACTTTCATGATCATTGTATTAATTGTAGTCAGTGTTCTCGCACTAATCCCTGTTCTATATGTCAATATTGGGATGACAAACATTGGAAACGTGTGTCACGGTATGTTGTTACTGGAGAAAGGGCTATGCCGGCTCTTTCTCCGCAAGGTCACTCTACTCTCTCAGTTTCT
Organism: Pictodentalium vernedei; assembly: GCA_031216915.1. Taxonomy (NCBI): domain Eukaryota; kingdom Metazoa; phylum Mollusca; class Scaphopoda; order Dentaliida; family Dentaliidae; genus Pictodentalium; species Pictodentalium vernedei. The sequence goes on from CM062297.1 coordinate 748,953,314, forward strand.
ATTTCAGAGGAACAAGAACAGGGTGATGTTTCCATGTTATCTTCCGCAAGTGTGCTTCCGTCATCACAAATGAATACAGAGTTAGCGGCAAAAGTGCTCATGGAGATTAAACAAATGTCGTCCGCTAGCTCGCCCGGTGTAGCGTCCATTCACCGAATGGTTCGGCAGCCGGGTTCATCCGATGCGGTCCAGGAGGAAATGTTGGGTGATGCGAGCACTATAAACATTCAACGTGCACACCCAGTGACGGCGGATAGTAGGCGAGATCGGAGGAAGCCTTTCAGTCCGGTTCCTAGCTCGTCCAGGTCCAGCCGGGCCGCGAGCAAGAGAGGCCCCTCTCTCGTACAACAACATCTGGGACCAGATGTTGTGGTACAAAATGTGTAGCAAGCGGAGCATACGTCCGTCGCTCGGGATGCTCCGTTGTATAGGCAGTCCGCGGAGACTGCCCAGGCTTCTTCTTCTCGTCAGTGCACACGACCGCACCTTGGCTGCGTGACCGCCGATATCTTACCAGCTTCGCCGATCAGGGATTCTTCAGCGACCAGGTCACACCATCCGGCAGCCAGGGACACGAGGCCGATGGACTCCGGACGTTCGCATAGAAAAAGTATGCGGGAGCCATCAGATGCGGAGCTGTCCTCGGCGAAGCAGCGAAAGACGGTGCCTCCGCAGGTCTCAATGCCGGACATACTTGTGCAGATAGCACAACTTATCGCAGCATCCCAGCAGCCGACAGAAATGGTGTCGGATCGGGAATTATCCGACGGCGCTGGGTCGGTACGCTCCGCCGAAGCATCGGGGGCGGACGACCGGGAGCATCATGAGGTCCGACCGGATGGTGAAAGGGATACGGATGACTTGGAGCTATCCCTTTCGGAACAACATAAAGCTGCCGTGGACTTCATCCGGCACTTTCTCCCTCAAGTTGTTCCATCGGGCCAGACTGCTGCGGTTCCGGACAAGAGGATTATAGCATCATTGGACTGAATTTTTTGAGCGGTTCAGGGACATTGCTCCCGAGTTTCCGTCGCAGTCCAATAATGTTGCAAGAACATTTGAATTATTGAACGACGCTATATTTAAACTTCCTTCCAAGACGGGGAAAGCAGGTTTCTTGTCCGCCAATACTCTCAACCTGCCTTTCATTAATGCAAGGAATAAATTTGACATGGCAGGACAGGGTATTCCGAGAGTTCCTCTGCGTATAGAAGACGAGGCGGAAGACTTAGAGCTATCATTACCGTCGTCGGCTTCTATTCCAACCGTGGTGTTGGAAACAGCTATTTCGTCTAACAGAGCCAATTTAGATGCCTTATCTTACGCAGATCACCTTACTAAGGCGTTATCACTGCGCCTTCAAGGGAAAGAATTTCAGGATATACAATCCTCTTTAAGACTTCTTTCAAGGGCAGTAGCTTATTCCACGTGTAACTCCGCCCTTTCAGTGGCAAACCTGGAGTTGGTTAGACGTGACGCAGCCCTAGCTACATCCACACTCGTGGATACTAAGGTGAAGAACTCTCTCAGAGTCGCTTCGGTCTCCGGAGAACTTCTCTTTGACGGCAAGCTTTCTGCTATTTATGAAAAAATTACAAAGAAAGCTTCGGATTCTCTGTTGTTCAAATCTGCTTCTAAGAAGTCGGATACGACAGACAAGAATAAGACAGGCACTTCTGGGTCTAATGCGCCCAAGAGAGGTTCCTATAGAGGTTCCGGTGCGTCCTCTTGGTCTTATTCGAGAGACCGTCAAGGTAGCGACTCACGTTCGGGACGTCCTTCGGGCCGGGACAACCGGTCAGACGCCCCGAGGTTGACGGGACGAGGTGCGGGTCGTGGAGGACGTGGTTTCTCCTACCGCAGGCCTCGCAGGTCCAGGAGGTGATGGCTTAAACCTCTATCGCGTACCGGTTGGCGGAAGGTTGTCGAGCTTTTCACAAGAATGGGCGTCGATTACGGACGACTCTTGGGTGAGAGGAGTGACTTCGGAAGGTCTAAAGATATCCTTCAAACGAAAGCCTCCATTAACTCGAAGTCCAAAGTGGACTCAACTTCCGTCAAATCCACAAAAAAAAGACGCTCTGTTATCAGAGGTGCAGTCTCTTTTAATGAAGAACGCGGTAGAGGTCGTAGAAAACCAGGAGACTCCGGGATTCTACAGCCATCAGTTTCTGGTTCCAAAACCAGACGGCTCTTTCCGTCCAGTCATAGATTTGAACTGGATAAACAAGCTGATCGTCGCTCCGAAGTTTTATATGGAGACGATTCGATCGGTCAGAGCGAGTATTCGGGTGAACGATTATGCTACAAGCATAGATCTCAAAGATGCGTACTTTCACGTCATGGTACATCCGACATTCAGAAAGTATCTACGCTTCGCAGTCCTAGGAGTGGTGTATCAATTCCGGGCGATGTGCTTCGGATTGAATCTAGCACCCTGGGCTTTCACTCGGGTAATGAACTCGGTAATGATCTATTTCCGAGCTCATTCGTCTGCGGTAACGTCGGCCTACCTGGACGACATTCTTCAGAGGTACGGCAACGAGTTAACGCTTCAGAACGATGTTCAGAATCTACTTCTATTGCTCCGACGTCTCAGTTTTATAGTAAACAAGGAGAAGTTGGATCTGGTGCCATCCAAGTCATTCACACATCTGGGAATGAGCTTCGAGACACACAACAATCTCGTTCGTCTGCCATTAACCAGAGCAAAATTAGTCAGTTGTTACGCTCGCTATTGTCTGCACGCAGACAAAGTCACAGCGAGAGAATTTATGAGACTGATAGGTCTGTGCGGAGCCGCTGCGGATCTCATTCCGATGGGGCGGTTACGCACGCGTCCTCTCCAAATTTTCTTGACTCAGAATTGGAGTGTGAAAATTCATTCGCTCGACATAGACGTTCTCTTGTCAGATCAAGTGAAACAAGAGATTCAGACTTGGGCAAACATTCAGTGGTTAACTCAGGGAGTTCCGCTGCAGTTGCCGGATCCGAGTTTTACCATTATGACGGATGCCAGTCAAACAGGTTGGGGTGCATCATTGATCCCAACGGATTCGTGATGCCAGGGTCTTTGGGATCCGCAATTCCTTGGCAAGCACATAAACATCAAGGAAATGATGTCAATTTGGCTTGCGTTACGTCATTGGATGGACATTATTCACAATGCTCATGTCCAAATCCTATCCGACAATACGACGGTAGTGGCGTATATACGGAATCAAGGAGGCACTCATTCAGTTCCGTTGTTCAATCTAACGGAAAGAATCCTTCTGTTTGCGCTAGAACATCAGGTTCTTCTTTCGGTCCGTCACATACCGGGTCGTCTGAATGTGCTAGCAGACTCCCTTTCACGAAAGGGTCGCTTGTTGCCGTCGGAGTGGACTCTCAGCAAACAAGTATTCAATCAGATTTGCTACCAATGGGAACGGCCAATGATAGACTTATTTGTGACACATCTCAACAATCAGTTGCAGACGTATGTGTCTCCGTGTCCGGATCCAAGAGCATTTGCAGTAGACGCTCTGTCGATCCCTTGGGACGGAATGATAGGATATGCGTATCCTCCAGCGCCGTTAATTCAGCAAGTATTGCTAAAGATAAAACAATCTCAATGCAAGATTCTGTTGGTAGCATCTCTGTCTCCACAGAGACCGTGGATAAATCTACTCAGGTGTCTGTTGTGGGACCTACCGCGAAAGCTTCCCCCACGGGAGGATCTTGTTTCGCAGGGGAAATCGCGTCAACTCCATCACAACCCGCAAGGTCTCAACCTTCACGTTTTTCCGTTGTGCGGTCCTTCTTGCATGGCAAGCACTTTACAGGACGAGCAGTGGACGCGATTTCTAACTGTAGGAGGACCTCCTCTTCGCTAAATTATGCGGCTAAGTGGAAGGTTTTTCGTCGTTGGTGTAGGGATCATTCTGTAGATATTTTCGATCCCTCTATACCAGACATTGCAAACTTTCTAGTATTCTTGTTTGACGAAATCAAACTGCAGCCTGTTACTATTAAGGGTTATAGGTCTATGTTATCTGATACCTATGCACATCATGATAGTTTACAAATTGGATTTAATTTCTCTTTATCTAAGTTGGTTAGAAACTTCTCGATAAATCGACCCAGAACTCTTAGGTTAATTCCTAAATGGAATTTAGCTTGGGTTCTTCTTAAATTGAAGGAAAAGCCATTTGAACCTCTTGGGACAGTAGATTTCAAATTCTTATCTTATAAGACAGCTTTTCTCTTAGCTTTCTCTTCTGCTAGAAGAGTCAGCGAGCTTCATGCATTGTCGGTGGATGATTCTCACTATCGTAGTGTCGGGAACACTATCACCTTCAGTACTAATGTGGGTTTTTTAGCTAAGAATCAGGCTCCTAATAAATATCCGGAACCTATTGTTATTAAGGCTCTTCCGTCTTCAGACGGGCGTAGGCCTTTACTCTGTCCTGTTAGAGCGTTACGTATCTATAAACAGAGATCTCAGTTTATCAGAAAGGGACGGAAACGTTTCTTTCTGTCTTTGATGCCTAATAGAAGGGACATTTCGGTCCATTCTATTGCTAGATGGATTCAATTAACTATCCGTACTGCTTATGAGAGTTTATCTTCTTCTCAGCAGTCTGTGCTTAAGATTTCCGCTCATGAAGTAAGAGCTCTTGCTACTTCTTGGGCTTATGCTAATAGTATTGCTATTACAGATTTAATGAAGGCTGCTTATTGGTCTCAGCCATCCACATTCACAAATTTTTATCTCAGAAATATTGAGTCCATTTCTGGAGACCTGCATTGTTTAGGTCCGTTATCTGTTGCTCACATTGTCGTCCACTAAACAGTTGCAACTATAGTTATGCAGGCTTTCTGTTCCGGCAGTGACTCCGTCCGGCTGCCCTCTTCGCTCTGGGCTATTTGACCCAGGGCAAGGGGAAAGGGGGGGGGGGGGGGGGGAGGGTGTTCCCTTAGGTCACCTGCTTTATAGTGAAAAGCAAGGGAATGCCTCCTCCATAGTCAGTATTTCTGAGTCGCTTCCGGGATGGTTTTAAGGTGTAATATTAATGTTAAAATTCATTCATGTCATATTTTTAAAGTGTAGCTCGGTGTGAAGCATCTGTATATGTCAAGTGTCAAACGGGCTTTAATATACAATACTCGGACACTTTTAAAAGATTATAAAGAGTCTCAATTCTCTGGACTAACTTTATTTATTGGCTTACTTTAAAAATAATTAGTATAAGGGTTATACTGGATGTTAATAGAGAACATGAATGTTATTGTGCTCAATTATAAAGGGTATTGTATCTTTCTAATTTAATATTAAATAAGAAAGATACATGTAAAGCCTAATACTCCTTTTCTCCTTAAGGGGTTACCTCTTTACTATATAGTTGAGCTTATTGGATTTTCCTCTATGTCCTAGGCCCTCCAGCCTGTTTACTATTCAGCTAAGTCTGGGTCATTGGTACAGTATAAAAATGTTAAAAAATTTATAGTAATTTATATATTTTTTATACTTACCAATGACCCAGATGGGGATGGCCCTCCCAGGAGTTGGGAACTCTTGCCTCCCCGCTGAGTACATAGCGCTGACCAGGCACTGCCAGTAAGAATGATAATTGGCGCCAATTTCGGAACGTCCTTGACACTGCGCATGCGCAGTAGGGGCGAAGTATGGAGGTCCTATAGGACATGATTTCTTTTGGTTTTGGATGCAAATTTTGGGGATTGGGGGGCAAAATTTGTGTTTGGCCCTGGTTTTGTTAGAGTTAGCACCAGCTAAGTCTGGGTCATTGGTAAGTATAAAAAATATATAAATTACTATAAATTTTTTAACTTTCATGATGTTTTCGTGTACTGTCTACATGTACATGACATGCGTAGGGTATTCAAACTTCATTTCAACACAAACCCCTGTGATTTAATGATTGAATATGGCAAATGTAAGAAGACATTAGTCTGAAGCAGAAATGTGGCAGGCTGTAGGGATGGTGGAGCATGCGGCTACCCATCGTTAGGTCGGTGAAGCCCTTGGTGTGCACCATATGGTGATCACCAGAGCCTGGGCAAGATTTCAGCAGTATGGCACACCAATAAGACGGCATAGTGGTGGCAGAGAGAGGGCAACATCTGCAGCTGAAGTCCGGTTTTTGATCATTCAGGCCAGTAGGAACCGCTTTTGCCACAGCAACCCAGCTTCGCAGTGACCTTCAGAATGCATCCGGGGTAAATGTTTCGATGCAGACTATCCGGGCAAGATCGCACGAAGGTGGTCTCCGATTGAGAAGACCATGTATTTGCATTCTGCTGTCCCAGAACCACCATATAATGTTTAGATGAAAACGTCCCCTTTTGGACACGATTGGGCAACTGTGATGGCTACAGGGGCCTAAAGCCCGAAAACTTTTAGCACAGTCTACAGGTCATATTTATGAAGGGATTTCATTGTAGCTTGGTAGGATGACTCCAAATAATGTCTAGATGAGAACGTCCCCTTTTGGTCGCGATCATTCAGCCTTGATGGCTGCCCGTGGCCAAAAACCTTTAGCATAGTCTGTTGGTCGTATTTATGGAAAAATTTCATTGTAACTTGTTAGGTTGACTCCATATAATGCCCAGATGATGACATCCCCATTTGGTTGTGACTGGTCAACTGTGACGGCTACAGGGGCCCAAAGCGCAAAAACCTTGAGCACAGTCTTCAGGTCATATTTATGAAGGGATTTCATTGTAACTTCGTAGGATCACTCCAGATGATGCACAGATGAGAATGTCCCCTTTTGGTTGCGATCATTCAACCATGATGGCTGCCCGAGGCGGAAAAAGCCCAAAAACCTTGAGCACAGTCTACAGGTCATATTTATGATGGATTTCATTGTAACCTGGGAGGTTGACTTCATATAATGACTAGATGAGAACGTCCCCTTTTGGACGTGATTGGGCAACTGTGATGGCTACAGGGGCCCGAAGCCCGAAAACCTTTAGCACAGTCTACAGGTCATATTTATGAAGGGATTTCATCGTACCTTGGTAGGATGACTCCAAATAATGTCTAGATGAGAACATCCCCTTTTGATCGCGATCATTCAGCCTTGATGGCTGCCCAAGCCCCAAAACCTTTAGCATAGTCTATAGGTCGTATTTATGAAAGGATTTCATTGTAACTTGTTAAGTTAACTCTACATAATGCCTAGATGATGACATCCCCTTTTGGTCGTGATTGGTCAACTTTGACAGCTACAGGGGCTCGAAGCCCGAAAACCATAAGCACAGTCTACAGGTCATATTTATGAAGGGATTTCATTTTAACTTCGTAGGAACACTCGATATGATGCCTAGATGAGAATGTCCCCTTTTAGTTGTGATCATTCAACCATGATGGCTGCCCGATCCCAAAGCCAAAAATCCTTTAGCACAGTTTACAGGTCATATTTATGAAGGGATTTCATTGTAACTTGGTAGGTTGACTTCATATAATATCTAGATGAGAATGTCCCCTTTTGGATGCAATTGGGCAAATGTGACAGGTACAGGGGCCCGAAGCCCAAAAACATTTAGCATGGTCTACAGGTCATATTTATGAAGGGATTTCATTGTAACTTGGTAGGATGACTCCAAATAATGTCTAGATGAGAACGTCCCCTTTTGGTCGTGATCATTCAGCCTTGATGGCTGCCCATGCCCAAATCCCCCCAAACCTTTAGCATAATCTATAGGTCGTATTTATGGAAGGATTTCATTGTAACTTGTCAGGCTGCCTCCATATAATGCCTAGATGATGTCATCCTCTTTTGGTCGTGATTGGTCAACTGTGACGGCTTCAGGGGCTCGAAGGCCGAAAACCTTAAGCACAGTCTACAGGTCATATATATGAATGGATTTCATTGTAACTTCGTAGGATCACTCCAGATTATGCCCAGATGACAGTGCCCCCTTTTGGTTGCGATCATTCAACCATGATGGCTTCCCGAGCCCAAAACCCGAAAAACTTTAGCACAGACTACAGGTCGTATTTGTGAAGGAATTTCATTGTAACTTAGTAGAATGACTCAGTATAATGTCGAGATGAGGATGTCCCCTTTTAGTTGCAATTGGTGTACCGTCATGGCTAAACAGGCCTGAAGCCTGAAACCTTTAGCACAGTCTACACGCCATATTTATGAAGGGATTTCAATGTAACCTGAAAGGATGACTCGTTTTGGAATAATTTCACTGTAACTTGGTAACTTTCGTTGATATACGTTAACTGTGAGGGCCACATACATTAATGTAAGGTCATATTAACCAACCCCTCAGCTCTTTAGTACAGTGTACGCCTCATATTATTTTTATTAAAAACATAGCATACAGGGAACAGAAATTAACATATTCCCAATTATCACAATTCTTGTCTTATTTCATAATCCTTTCATAAACATTGAACATTAACCTTTTCATTAAGATTTAATGTTGTTTACAAACAGTATAGAAAGGAATTGGTTAGAGAAGAATAGGCACAGAACTACTTGAATAACTTTTTAGTTATCAGTTATATTTTTTGTTGCATTTTATTTCCCCCAAAGCACACTTGTATGGGAATCCATGTGCAACCTGGCAGAGGTTAGGGTGATTTGTGGACTGCCACAATATGCATCACACATTTGAATGTGACATTTTAAGATGAGCCACCATTTAAGGTATAGATACTTTCTAAGTGCTCCAATGAGAAAACCCATGTATACAGTTTCACCGTGTATTTTGAATAAATGTGAAGTGTGTCAAAATAACTTTTTTTTTACCAATTTTGTATCCCATATTTTATTTGTGTAGGATTAATTTTTAGTCGAGTTGTGACGAAGTCGAACTCGAATTATAGTTTGTTTAAAGGCGGGCAATTGGGCTGGCAGGCATACACAATCGATTTCCAGCCGATAACTTGATAATGGTTCGACCCGGTTCATGAACCTTCATAGGTAGGTTGGCATCGGTGAGGGGTAGAACCCTATTTATTTTGGTCACAGTGACCTTGAATATGGTAAATTGTAAACAATTGGTTTCCGGATGATAACTTGACTGTGCTTCAACTCACATTTATGAAACTTCATATGTTGGTTGGCCTTCATGAGAGGAAGAATCCTATTTATTTTGCACTCACTAGGTCAAAGGTCAAAGTCACAGTGTCTCTGAACATAGTAAATCAAAACAATTGGTTTCCAGATGATAACTTGATAACGTTTTGACCCACATTCATGAAACTTCATAGGTAGGTTGGCATCAGTGAGAGGAAGAACCCAATTTATTTTGGACGCGCTAGGTGGAAGGTCAAGGTCACAGTGACCTGAACATAGTAAATCAAAAACAATTGGTTTCTGGATGATAACTTGATAATGGTTTGACCCATGTTCATGAAACTTCATAGGTAGGTTGGCATTGGTGAGAGGAAGAAGCCTATTTATTCTGGACTCGCCAGATGAAAGGTCAAGATCACTGTGACCTTGAGCATAGTAAATTGTAAACAATTGGTTTCCAGATGATAACTTGATTATGGTTCTATGCACATTCATGAAACTTCATCTGTTGGTTGGCCTTTCATGAGAGGAAGAACCCTATTTATTTTGGACTCACTAGGTCAAAGTCTCGGTGACCTTGAACATAATAAATTGTAAACAATTGGTTTCCAGATGATAATTTGACAATGGTTCCACCCACGTTCATGAAACTTCGTAGAATGGTTGGCATTAGTGCCAGGAAAAGCCCTATTTATTTTGGAATCACTAGGTCAAAGGTCAAGGTCACAGTGACCCTTCACATAGTAAATTTTAAACAATTGGTTTCCGGATGATAAGTTGATAATGATTAAACCCACTTTTGTGCTGTCACAACTCGACATTGGATCGGTGATCCTATCGGCATTTTTTAATCCTATTTCAGACTCTTACAACCTCAGACAGGTGCCCTTAACATGCCACCATGAGAAGGTCCTGCTGACAATAGACAAATTGCCCAGACTTGGTTTCTAGTCAAGTGTTGGCTTCCTTAACAGGCAGCCAAGACTTGACTAGAAATTACTGCTAAATCATTGGATGTTTAAAGGCTTCTGACAGGTGTTAGTTCAGGAAAATTGTCCAGGCTATTAAGGGTTAACATGAATGCTTTGGTGAGTGGGTAAAATAACTCCTCCAACTCGTGTGATAAAACATTTATTTTGACACATTATATAGATGTTCTTTTTATCCATAAATTTTTATCTCACCTGACTGAATGTCAGGGGGAGCTTAAGTGATCGCTTTTTGTCTGTCATCCCTCCGTTGTCTACCTGTCCGGTGTGAATTTACATTATCGACTTCTCATCATAAACCACTGGGCCAAATTGACCCATATTTGATGCGCATGTTCCTTATGATATGTCAATTCAAGTTTGTTCAAATAAAGTTGCCACGCCCACTGGGGGCACCACAAGGGGCATTACTCTGAAAGATAGCACCTTAAATTGTTTTCCAAAATTCAAAAAAATCTTCTTCTCCAGAAGAATCTTTTGACATTTGCTGTGTAACATTTCTAGGGGGGGGTCAAATTCAAGTTAGTTCAAATCGACGCCCTGGGTTAATAATTAGGCTCTCTGTAGGAGCCCAAATTTTAGCTTAGTGCAATATGAGGACATTTCTTTAAAAATTTTCTATTTCAGATCCACCAGTCAGAATGCTTTCATATTTAGTATACAATATCTTTAGGGGGTCAGTTTCAAGTTTGTTCAAATTGGGTCCCAGGGTTAGTATTTGGGCTCTCTATTGGAGCCCTAAGTTGAACTTAGTGCAATAAGAGTAAATTTCTTCAAAAATCATCTTGAGATCCACCAGTTAGAATCCTTTCATATTTGGTTATGGTAGTCAGATTAAAGTTTGTTCGAATCGGGTCCCTAGGTTCATATTTGGGCTCCCTATAGCAGCCCTAATTTTAACCCATTGCAATATGAGGGAATCTCTTTAAAAATCTTCTTCAGATTCACCATTTGGTCTCCTTTAATATTTGGTAAAGAACATGTCTAGGAGGGCCAGATTCAAGTTCAAATTGAGTCCCTGGGTTAATATTTAGGCTCTCTATTGCAGCCCAAATTTTAATTTAGTGCAGTATGAGGCAATTTCTTTAAAAATTTTCTTCTACAGACTCTTCTATTAGAATCTTTTGATATTTGATTTGGTATACATCATCTCTGGGGGGAGGGGGGAGGGTAGATTAAAGTTTGTTCATATTGGGTCCCTGGGTTGATATTTGGGCTTTCTATTGGGGGGGCAGGGGGGGGGGGGGAGGGTTGTGGTGAATGAAGTGACATAACAACCTTAGGAAGTTTGGCAATGCCTGTCTGCAGCTAATAGAATTGGAAGCAGGTCAAGAAGACCTGTGATGACGTCATTCCTCTGTAGTGTTAATGAACTATGACTTACTGAATTTGACCTAGAATACTTCTTTCAACCACTTTGTCAGGTGAGTGTTTAAGGCTCTTTAGGGTCTCTTGTCTCAGTATCGAAGCAAGGAACATTTACAATACAAAAGTGAAAAATTTTCTTTTTCCACTAAAATGGATGCTTTGTGTCAAAATCTCTTTTTGGGAATGTGAGGACATTGGTCATATCCTAGCCACTGTAGGTATGATGTTTTCTGTCTTAAACGTATAGATAAACTTTAAAAGTAAGTTTTTTGTGTCCTTATTTTTTTATTTTTAGATTGACAGGAGAAAAAGAAAGATGTGGATTTCAATGGAAATGTTGAAAAAGTTAAATGATGTAAGTACTGTTGTTCTGCCCAAAAGCAGTCTAAGTCCCTACATATAAACATGTTTTCAGAAACAAAGAGTATATTTCTGAAAAGAGCTAAGTTCATTGACAAGATGTTTTAATCTAGTTCTACCAAAATTAAGCTCAAGATAGTGGCACTGTCATAGCCACAGCTATTCTTTAGAGTTTGAATTCCCTGCGGGAACCGCGGGAAGTGAAGTAGTGCTTGTTCACTGCAGTAAACAGGCTCTGTTTTACTGGTAAAATAGGACCCAGTCACCAATGCTTGGGAGGTGCAAACCCTCTCTAAAATAGGCAACATGGCTTATTAACACTCACCCCTGGTCTTGAGTTGATACTCATGTTGTGGTCATGATTAGCCATTGTGCAGAAATATGTGACTTTAAACACCAATAAATAAATAAATTAGAGTTTTGAATTTTCTTTTTCTTTTCTTAATGGTTCAGATTTTTTCAAGTTTAACGCTATGAGTAAGCCGTTGCTATTCACCAGACAGGACTGCTGGGTCAACTTGAGATGTTGGCATGTCAAGTCGGTATAAATTTGTGGCACAGTGGATTCATTTTCCTATAGTTTACCTCAAAAAAGAAAAAGGATGGTCGATGACTTGTTTTCCTCCATTACTTGACCTTTTACAATTGCCAAGAATGTTCTCCCAGACTTCCCTTTGTATTTGTTAACTCTTACGGAACTAAGATTTTCTTTATAATAATGACCAAACCTAGTGTTCTTTGACTCCAGTGATGAATTACTGATATAATACACTGTTTGAAAGATCTATCGAAGCACTTTCTAACAGTGTATTTCATAACAAAAGGAGAGTGCGGTGACTCAGTCGTTTGGTCTGTGAACTTTAAACTAAAAGTTCCATGTTTTGATCCTGACCAGCAGTAACTTCATTGTGTCCTTGAGCAAGATATGTAATCCTGATTGTTAGGGCTCATTGGCCCCCATGTACTAAGGTGTACTGCATGTCGATGGTGCTTTTGCCTTCAACCACTGCTAACCCAATGCTTATGCAGAGTTAGTACATTGGGGCATCTAACAGTCGCTCGGTGGTCCTCTCTGGGTACTTCCGCTTCCTCCACCCATTAAACTGTCAGACCCTGGGTAACCCTGGTGATTGAAAGTGTCATTAAACCTCAATAAATGAATAAATTACATAGCAGCATATCAAAACCTGAGGGCTTGACCAGAAAGTGCTTGCTCCCAATTAAAGGTGCCATAGTCCACACATTTGCTTCAGTTTCAGACTGTTTTGTTCATAGGGATTTGTTTTGTTACAACTTATTGGAGAGTGCCTATAGGCACTCTCCAGTAAGTTGTAACAAAACATAGGCATGTGGGCAACAGACATTTTAAGTTGATGAATTGTAAACTAGTGAGATTTCTGAGCAAAAATAGTGAGATTTCAATTTTTATATGGCTCAGAGGAAAATTTATCAACTTTAAAGTGAGATTCCATTAAAAATCCCAATTTCAGTCTCGTTTTAACAAAAATATGTTATTGAAATAGTGAGTCTCTCTCTAAAATAATGAGACTTAACATGTCTGGTGTAAAAATTATGGATACTAAAATTAATCTTCATCTCTGCAAGTTAATTAATAAAAAATAATGAAATATTCTTCAGATTTTCTCTTGCTTGAAAAAATCAGAGAATAGTTACTGGAAAAAGGGTCGCCTAAAATGGTTAAAGTAACTTGTTTTCAGGCTGCCACAACTTCAGATGTGTGCAGCCAAGTTAAGGTAATCTTTTTCAGGTTGCCATAATTTCAGTTTTGCTCTGGTCTGGGTCTCATTTAACAATATATGGTTGACAAAAATTGTGTTCTTTTGTTTAAAGAGGGTTTATTGTGGTCTTTGAAAATCCAGGAATTGAAAAATGGGTATTTTTATTCTAGATCCAATGGCCCAGACTTATCTGGTGCAAACTCAATAACATCAAGGGCCAAACACAATTTTGAACCCCCAATCAAAATTTGCATACAATACCAAAATTTGAAAGTCGTATCTGGCCCTCCATACTATTAGGAAGAGACTGGAATTGGTGCAAAGCATCATTCTTTTGTTTGGCCCAAGTCAGTCAACATTGAACTGACATCTGTGCAATAAATTCTCATTTTTGAAGATGCCAGACACAAATCAGTGATGGTTTTCATGGATTCAACAGTGTAGCAGGATGTTGGAAGTGAATAACTGTGGTTTTGGATGTTCAGGCTGTAACTATATAATTTTTAGCTTAACTTGACATAGTCAAGATAAGCTATTGCCATCACGCGTGCGGAAGTCTGTGAGTCTGTTCACATTTTCCTTTAGCCCGGCTACACCCTGCAGTTCTTGTCTGATTGTCACGAAATTTCATATGCAGGTTTGGGGTCATGTCTAGATGAGAACGTCCCCTTTTGGTTGCGATCGGTCAACAGGGAAGGGCTGCCGGAGCCCAAAACCAAAAAACCATTATCACAGTCTACAGGTCGTATTTATGAAGGGATTTCATTGTAACTTGGTAGGATGCCTCTGTATTATGCCTAGATGAGAACTTCCCCTTTTAGGCATGATCTGTCAACCGTGATGGCTGCCCAAGCCCGAAACCCAAAAACTTTTAGCACAATCTGCAGATCATGTTTAATACGGAGGGCTTTCATTGTAACTTGGTAGGATGACTCTTTATGATGTCTAGATGAAAATTTCCCCATTTGGGCGTGATCTGCCAACCGTGATGACTGCCCGAGCCCAAGACCCGAAAACCTTTTGCATAGTCTACATGTCATATGTATTGAGGAATTTCATTGTAACTTGGTGGGTTGACTTCATATAATGTCTGGATGAGAAAGGCCCCTTTTGGTCCTGATTGGGCAACTGTGACGGCTACAGGGGCCCGAAGCCTGAAAATCTTTAGCACAGTCTACAGGTCATATTTATGAAGGGATTTCATTGTAACTTGGTAGGATGACTCCAAATAATGTCTAGATGAGAATGTCCCATTTTGATCGCAATCATTCAGCCTTGATGGGTGCCCGAGCCCAAAAACCTTTAGCATAGGCAAAAGGTCATATTTATGGAAGGATTTCATTGTAACCTGTTAGGTTGACTCCATATAATGCCTAGATGATGACATCCCCTTTTGGTCGTGATTGGTCAACTGTTATGGCTACAGGTGCCTGAAGCCCGAAAACCTTGAGCACAGTCTACAGGTCATATTTATAAAGGGATTTCAGTGTAACTTCGTAGGATCACTCCAGATGATGCCCAGATGAGATTGTCCCCTTTGGTTGTGATCATTCAACCATGATGGCTGCTCGATGCCGAAGCCCAAAAACCTTTTTTAGCACAGTCTACAGGTCATATTTATGAAGGGATTTCATTGTAACTTGGTAGGTTGACTTCATATAATGTCTAGATGAGAACGTCCCCTTTTGGACACGATTGGGCCATGATGGCTGCCCGAGCCCAAAGCCCGAAAACCTTTATCAGTCTTCAGTTCATATTTATGAAGGACTTTCATTGTAACTTGGTAGGTTGACTTCATATAATGTCTAGATGAGAACGTCCCCTTTGGATGCAATTGGGAAACTGACGGCTACAGGGGCCCAAAGCTTGAAATCCTTTAGCACAGTCTACAAGCCATATTTATGAAGGGATTTCAATGTAACTTGAATTGATGACTCGTTTTTTAATAATTTCACTGTAACTTGGTAATTTTCGTTGATATACATTAACTGTGAGGGCCACATACATTAACTGTGAGATCATATTAACCCACCCCTCAGCTCTTCAGTACAGTGTACACCTCATATTATTTTTATCAAAAACATAGTATGCAGGGAACAGAAATGAACATATTCCCAATTATCACAATTCTTGTCTTATTTCATAATCCTTTCATAAACATTGAACATTATCCTTTTAATCAAACACAACACGCAAGTTAAGCTACAGTGTCATTGACACTTTCATTATGTAAAATTATTCATAGTTCCCATTTTCGGGATATGCTTCTGAACGTCATCATTATAATATGACTCCACTGTTGTTTTATTAATGTTACTTCCCTTCCCTCTCCTGAACCCTCCTGTTATACTCCCAAGCTCTTTCGGCTTTTTTATTGAGAATTTTTTATTAAAATTCTTGGGAGTTTAATAACTTGTTTTACAGAATAGGTATTCCGTTTATCCCCTGTGTTTACGTCCTGTTCGTTTACTGTTCAGGACATTTTGTATTCTTGCATCTTCTACCAGATGCATTTTTTTTTCTTCCTATGAAGGTCTAGCTTTGCATCAGGTGGTTGTTGATTGGTTACTGACTGCTGGCCTCGGTTGTGCCTGTTGTTGGTTAGTTTCTGGTTTTTCCTCTAGACATTGTTAGTCTGATCAATAACATTTTGGATATGTTAAAAAGAGTTATTCTTTTTATGTGTACCCATACTATGTATGGTACACATAATGCTGGCATCCGGGGTGGCCATCCGTCGTTCGTCCATCCGACTGTCCGTCCAGCGTCCGTATCCATTTGTTTGGCATTCGATAACTTGAAAAATATTGCTTGGATTGTCAAGTTACTTTATATTTGTGTTCAGGTTACTGATGTGCCGAGCTGTATAGTTTTTGGTGTAAATCTGATAATTTGATCCTGAGATATTAACTCTTTATCCTTCAGTACGTACGTCCACAATTTCCTTTGGCACACCTCACAGGTCGCATTTATGATCAGATTACTTTGAAAATTGGTATGCTTGTTTGGGGTGACCTCTAGATGGGAGCTATCGATTTTCTTCATTTTCCGTCAAAAAATGTTGCCGCGGCCAACGTTCTTAGAACTTAGTTTTGTCAAACCACAATATTTCCCTTTGGCACACCCTACAGGGCACATTTATGATTTGATTGCTTTGAAACCTGGTATGCTTATTTAAGGTGACCTCTAGATGGGAGCTATCGATTTTCTTCAATTTCCGGCAAAAAATGTTGCCACGGCCAACGTTCAAAGAACTAAGTTTAGTCAGACCTCCATATTTCCCTTTGGCACACCCTACAAGGCACATTTATGATCAGATTGCTTTGAAACCTGGTATGCTTGTTTGGGGAGACCTCTAGATGGGAGCTATCAATTTTCTTCAATTTCTGTCAAAAAATGTTGCCGCAGCCAACGTTCTTAGAACTTAGTTTAGTCAGAAGACTCAATATTTCCCTTTGACACACCCTACAGGGTACATTTATGATCGGATTGCTTTGAAACCTGGCATGCTTGTTTGGGGTGACCTCTAGATGGGAGCTATCGATTTTCTTCAATTTCCGTCAAAAAATGTTGCCACGGCCAACGTTCTTAGAACTCAGTTTAGTCAAACCACAATATTTCCCTTTGGCACATCCTACAGGGCACATTTATGATTTGATTGCTTTGAAACCTGGTATGCTTATTTAGGGTGACCTCTAGATGGGAGCTATCGATTTTCTTCAATTTCCGGCAAAAAATGTTGCCACGGCCAATGTTCGTAGAACTTAGTTTAGTCAGACCTCAATATTTCCCTTTGGCACACCCTACAGGGTACATTTATGATCGGATTGCTTTGAAACCTGGCATGCTTGTTTGGGGTGACCTCTAGATGGGAGCTATCGATTTTCTTCAATTTCCATCAAAAAATGTTGCCGCAGCCAACATTCTTAGAACTTAGTTTAGTCAGACCACAATATTTTCCTTTGGCTCACCCTACAGGGCACATTTATGATTAGATTGCTTTGAAACCTGGTATGCTTATTTACGGTGACCTCTAGATGGGAGCTATCGTTTTTCTTCCATTTCCGTCAAAAAATATTGCCACGGCCAACGTTCTTAGAATTTAGTCTAGTCAGACCACAATATTTCCCTTTTGTACACCCTACAGGGCACATTTATGATCAGATTGCTTTGAAACCTGGCATGCTTGTTTGGGGAGGCCTCTAGATGGGAGCTATCAATTTTCTTCGGTTTCTGTCAAAAAATGTTGTCACTGGCAAAAAAAATGACATTGGTACCAATGATCTTCAATTTTGCCATTTCATTTATAACTTACCAAGTTCAAGTTGAGCTACAGTGTCATTGACACTTTCATTTCTATCATTAGCGGCTAGCATTGTAAGTCACCTTGAGTGAGCTTCTGGGGCCGCAGTTTACAGCCATATAATTGTCGTCACGAATAGGAAGATCTTTAGCTGCATCTGCTGGGCTGAGACCACTGTCCTCTCGGACAAGGTACCGTTATAAGGAAAGAGCTTGTTCTCTCCTTAACGGTATCGTTTTATGTTAGTTGTCTGAGGCTTTTAGCCCTAATGATGATCCCATATTAACCAAATGAGAAATAATGAGCATTCTTTCAGATGCCTGTAGTTGGTTCCTTTTTCAGGAATATATTTCCTGCAATAATCGGAACGAGGCGCAAGGAGTTAATCTAGGTTTTTATGATCGGATGCTGGAACTTAGTTTTTCGTCGCCCAATTTATTTTAAATCCAATCTTTTGTTGTGGATTATATTTCCACTTGGAGGATTATGGATAATATGTCTATATGGTGTATTTTTTAGGGACATGGCATACTGTCTTGATTTCAAGGGATATGTTGACGCTATATCAGCGGGTGTATTCCTTGCAATAGTGCCATGTTCATCATGTCCATCTCCGTCCTTAGTGGCATTATGGAGTTGGTCAGACGTGATGGAGCCCTACGGTTTTATACTATTCTAGATGACTAACACTAAAGCGTTACGAGTCGTCCCGGGTCAAAAAACTGGTCATGCTTGGTTTTTGACTAATGATAAGCTTCTATTCACTGTTATTACTCTTTTATTGAGAATAGCAGCAGCAGCAGCAGCATAGCTTTGGGAATGTAGCATGAGGTTTCCTTTTCCTACAGGGAAAAAGGAATTTGTCACAGTTACGAGCTTTAGTATTACTGCACTGGCCTTACTTGTCTAGCGATTCAAGTAAATCAGGTGAGGGGCGGGGGGGGGGGGGGGAGGGGGTGGATTCGATATTGAATTACGTTTGCTTCCTGCGGTTGTTCATTCATAGTTCGTATACAAGCATATGATTCCTGAACAGTTACTGTTTTTGGATTCCGATTTCTTTCATTAATACATTCGGTTGATATTGCTAGCCTTTCTGTACCTGTGTGGTAGGCATGCCGGTTATCTGGGAAACATTCTCCAAATATGGCAATAAGTCCACACTGAGGAGTTTCGTTCAGAGTTGTCTGCTTTTGTTACGATATATGAGTCTATTCCTCATGTTATAAATCTCATTAACGTCATTTTATTCCTTCAGTTTCCTGGTTATATTTTGTATCGCTCAGTTACGCCGATGATACAGACTGTATTCAGGTGAAGGTACATGCGGGATTCTGTTGGCTGCATGCATAATATGTATTAATTATTAGGCAGACGTATTTCTTGAATAAATTCTCTTAAAATCTTGCTCATTGTCAGTATACAGTTAAAACTAGAAGTCCTGTCCCGAACTGTGCGCTTATCTAGGCTTAATTGCACTTAGGAATTGCACGCCATTGCCATATCGAATGGCATCCAAAGCATGGCAGGTTCTCCTGGTTACTCATAGCAAACATAGGCAATGTTTCTACCAATGGACCTCCGGGTTATTGGCTGAAACATTGCTTGTGCACAGGTCATATGTACAGAATTTGATAGCCCTACTATGGTCATAACGCGTAGATTAATGTGCAAATCGATGTGCTGTTTGTGCTCATTTCATGACAGGACTAGTTTTAACCGTAAGAGCTTATGAGAATAGTAATGGATTTTCCTACAGGCCATCTATGCGTACATTCTCTATTTTTGTCTTCATTATTTGGAGTAGGATATTCATTCTCTGAACAGTCATTGGTTTTAACAGACCTAGGGAACAATGATTTATTTGGGGACGGTCCTTGACAGGTTTTTATTCATATTCCATTCCAGGTTCTGAATCCAGTCTTCAACCGGAAGCAGTACACAAAGGGGAATCCTACTCTCTCATTCTTGTAGATTGAACGGTTACAATTTGGAAGTTCATTATTGGAATTTACTTGTACATCTGAACATGGTCGCCTGTTGGTTGACTCAGAAGCGTATAAGTTCTATCAGATAACTTTCCATTGGGATTCAATTGGACAAGTTTAAGGTTGAACATATTAGTATCACCGGTTATCGACCTATCTCTATTCCGGATGCGTCATACATTTAGAAGCTTTCAATTTTAGTAACCGGGAACCTTTTAGGCGACTATATATTATTCAGTACCGCTTTATCACTGATTCCAGGCTGCTTTCCTCTTGATTTTGAAGGTTCATTCCTTAAAAAAAAAAAGAGGGGGGGGGGGGGGGGTGATTTCTCTTTACCTCTTCTGGCCTTATAGTAAGTGTGTAAATAAGTGGGAAGCTGTTATTGTTGTTATACTGATCTTATGTACAACTCGTTGCATTGGGGGTTAATCTCCAATTCTCGAACACGCTTTTCCTAATTTTAAGCGTCTTATTCCGGACTAGCCTTAAAATTGGGGTTTTGTTACACCCAATTAGCATAATCATTTATGCTAAGTAATAAGGAATCACTTGGATATTGCTCCTTATTTCGGTGGTATATCCTCTATTCTTGGATATATGTAATTCCTCAAATTTTAATCTGCTATTCACCTTGCGAATCCTACTGCAGGCTAAGGAGCTGAATTTTAGTCTGCTATTCCTTAAGTCCTAAGCCCCCCAGCCTTTTTACTATTCAGCTAAGTCTGTGCCATTGGTTCTAGTATAAAAATATAAATTTAAAATAATTTGTATATTTTTTATACTTACCAATGGCCCAGACGAGGATGACCCTCCCATGAGTGTGCACTCATACCTCCCTTCTGAGTTATAACATTAGTAGGCACAACTAGGAAGAATGATGCTTGGCGCCAATTCTGATCTCTTCCTGGGTACTGCGCGTGTGCAGTACTAAAAGTAAGGAGGGCCAGATAGGACTTTCAAATTTCGGTATTGTATGCAAATTTTGGGGATTTGTGTTTGGCCCTTGATATTATTGAGTTTGCACCAGCTAAGTCTGGGCCATTGGTAAGTACAAAAAATATACAAATTACTTTAAATTTATCATTTTTAAGGCCTTGGAAGTCCATAATTTTCAAATGTAATGCTTCAACATTTTAATTTCTGTTGCACACCATTTAGTGGTGTGGAAAAGAATTAACATTTTTAAGCATTCTTTAAAATTAAGGCCCTTATCAACTAAAATCTCCTTTGACAGTCTATCAGATATTTTGCATAATTGGTAGATATGTCTCTCTTTTAGCTCACCAGACTGAAAGTCCGGGAGAGCTTTATTGATCACTTTTTGTCTGTCGTCCATTGTCCGTCTGGCATGACTCGCCTGTGGGCTGTCGACGTCCTTCGTAAAGGTAGTGTTTGCGACTTCTCAAAACCACTGGACTGATTTCATTTAAATTTGAGGTGATTGTTTGTTCTGACATCGCATTTTGATTTTGTTGAAATCAGCCTGCCCCTCTCCTTAGGGTGGGGGTGGGAGAAAATGCTCCCAATTTTTTTTTTAAATCTTCATCTCATGAACCAGAGGGTATAGTGACTTGATGTTTGGTAATGAGATTCCTTTTGAGGTGTAGAATCAGATTTGCCTATCTAATGGGAGGGGCAAAGTTTTTGGCCCGGCCCAAAATTTCTATTTTCTGAATTGATGAGCCAAATTCAGCCAAATTTAGTATTCTTGAGTCATAAGTACTTGAATCCTGCAAACAAATCCCAAGTTTAGCATCCTATGGGAACCTCAGGAGCTAAAAATATAAATATTTTCAAACCCTCTTATTTCCCAAACCACACAGAATAGAGAACTGTTATTTGGTGTGAAGCATCCTTAGGACCAGTGGAATGGAATGGTAAAAAAGAATGCCATCAGTTGTGTCTGAGTGTTCTGTAGGGAGTGGGGGGCATCAAAAAAATTCTCTTGAGTCGGCGTATTTGTGAAAATTTAAAAAAAATTTCTTCTCCAGTACCACTGATCAGAATCTTTTGACATTTGGTATTCAGTATCAATAGAGGGTCAGATACTAGCTCTTTTAAATTAAGTTCCTAGGTTCATATTTGAGCTCAATACAGGAGCCCAAATTTTAACTTAGGGCAATATGGGGAATAATCTTTAAAAAATCTTCTTTTTCAGAACCACCTATCAGAATCTTTTAATATTTGATACACATCATTGTTGGAAGGGTCAGATCCAAGTTTGTTCAAATCAAGTCCCTCAGTTATCATTGAGGCTTCCTTTAGGGACCCGAATTTTAACTTAATGTAGTATGGGGAATAATCTTTAAAAATCTTTTTCAGATCCACCAGTCCGAATCTTTTGATATTTGGTGTACAGAATCTTTAGGGAGGTTAGATCTAAATTGGTTCAAACTATGGCCCGGAGTTAATATTTGGGCTCCTTATTGGAGCCTGAATTTTAACTTAGTCCAATATGAGGAATAATCTTTAAAACGCTTCTTCTCAGGAATCACTAGTCAGAATTTTTTGATGTATGGTAAACAGAAACCTTACAAGGGGTCAGATTCAAGTATCTTCAAATCAAGTCCATCGGTTAATAATTGGGCTCTCTATGGGAGCCCAAATTTTAACATAGTGCAATATGGGGAATAATCTTTAAAAATCTTCTTCTTTACATGCACCATTTTTTTTTCAAATGAAGTCCCCATGTCATATTTGGGCTCCCATTTCCAAATTTTAACTCCAGGCAAAAGATGAATATTCTTTGAAATCTTCTTGAAATCTTCTTGAGGGGGCATGGTGGCTCAGTTGGTAGAGGTGCAGGCTGCAAGCTGAGAGGTCCTCGGTTCGAATCCCACCTGCGGCAACCGCGTTGTGTCCTTGGGCAAGACACTTCACCCCCATTGCCCACGTGGGGGCACAGTGACGTTGTGTACTAAGGCGTACTGCACGTTGATGGTGCACCTGTCAGTCTTCAACCAATGCTAACCCTGCTTGTGTGGAGTTAGTATGTTGGGGAGCTGACAGTTGCTCGACGTTGCTCGGTGGGTCTTTCCGGGTACTCCGGCTTCCTCCACCCATAAAACTGTCATGGTCATGATTAGCCATTGTGCAGAAATATGTGACCTTAAACGCCAATAAATAAATAATAAATAAATAAATCTTCTCGAGAACCATCATTCAGAATGCTTTAATACTTGGTATACAACACCCTAGCAAGGCTCAGATTAAAGATTGTTGTAAAATTATGGATTCATATTTGGGCTTCCTAAGTGGACCCAAATTTTAACTTAATGTAATATGACAATTAATCTTTAAAAAATCTTCTTATTTAGTGCCACTGTTCAGAATCTATTGATATTTGGTATACAATATTTTGGGGTTGGATGGGGATGGGTCAGATTCAAGTACACTAGGTTGATATTTTTACACTGTAAACCAATGGCCCAGACTAGCTGGTGCTTAACTCAAAGTTATCAAGGGCCAAACACAAATTTTGAACCCCCCAATCCCCAAAATTTGCTTGCAAAACCAAAAATTAAAAGTTCTATCTGGCCCTCCATACATTTACTGTCCGCGCATGCACAGATGTCAGGAAGTGACCGGAATTGGCGCCAACTTCATTCTTTGTTTGGCCCTAAAAGTCATCAACAATGAAATGATATCTGTGCTTTAAAATCTCCTTTTTTGAGGATGCCAGACACAAATCAATGCAAGAATTGGTGGATACAAGGCTGTTATTGGATGAAGGAAGTGTTCAATGGTGGTTTTGGACGTTCAGGGCTGTTACTTTATATTTATAAAATTATTTTATGTTTCCCAATTTCGAGACATATGCTTGACATCATCATTTTTAAAGATGATTATTCCACTGTGTGTTAAGTATTCCTTCCCTATTCTTCCATGAACCCTTCCTGTTAAACTCTTAAGCTTTTTGGCTGTTTTTTTATTGAAATTTTTTATTAAATTTCTTGGGAATATAACATTTATTACAGAATATTATTCTGTTTCTTCCCCAGGGTAACGTCCTCACCCTAGCAGTGTGAGGCCGTTTAGTCTTGCATCTTCTATCCAATGTATCGTTTTTTCTTCGTATGAAGATCTAGCTTTGCATTTGATAGATTTCAATTGGTTCTGAATTTGGGCCTTTTTGTGTGCCTGATGTTTTGTTTACATTCGACGTTGTTTACATTTTCAACATTCTCATATTTAGGTAGTTTCTTATATTCTATTACTGTAATATACTGTAGAATACATGGATTATTATTCCGGTAGTGTAGCTCATACAATTTTGGATTTTGTCCACACTTAGGCTCTATTGGGATGCCCTTGGGCTCTTCATGTTCCCTTTGGGAACCTGGGCGTTTTTTACAAAAAATTTTTGTTTACAAAAAATATTTTGAATTTAATTATAATTGTTATTATTCATGTATCTCAGTTATATATATATATTGTTGTGGAGTTTGGAGACCGATATCGACTTCAGTTGATGCACTCCGGCAGACACTTGTCATTCTTGTGTAGCACTGGGATGGCTGATGTTGGAGTTGGGTGTCGCGGTACGTTGTTGGCGGTGAGGTTCTGTGGATCAGAGCCTCTTACCGCATTTTAATTCATTCTGTCAGTTTCTGTTTCAGAGGAACATGAACATGGTGATGATATTCTGACACCCATCCAAATGTGCTACCGTCGCTGCGCTCCGTGGAGCATATAGAACTAGCTGCAGTGCTCATTATTGCAAGAGTTCGGGCCTTTGGGTAAAGGTGTTAATCTCTTGCAAACAGCTAGCTCTACTAGTGAAGCGGTACTCCGTCCGTGGGTGTCGTGACGCCGGGTAAGTCTGTTGCAGTCCAAGAAGTAGATTGGGTAGAGTGAGCACTATAATATAAATGCTCAATCAGCAACGATGGAAATAGGGAGAAATAGGGAGAAAGTCTGCAAGTTCTGGTACTTAGCGAGGTCTGATAGACCACGAGCGAGAGAGGCCCTCCTCTCTAATATAGCAACATCTAGGGTCAGATGTTGTTTTGAGAAACTTGCACAAGCCAGAGCATATGTCTGCCCTCCACTCGGGATGCTCTGTTTAGTCTGCAGCCGGGGTTGGCTTTCGTCAAGGCTTCCTCCGCTTTGTTTCACAAGGCCGAAATGAAGTTTTCTGGATGAAAACTTGCACCTGCCACTCGGGATGCTCCGCCTAGTCTGCAGCCGGGGTCGGCTTCAGTCACGGCTTCCTCCGCTATGTTATTTAAGCATACACGACCGCATCCTAGCTACCCGACTTCGGATATCCAGCGTGCTGCACGAAGAAGGAACCACTCTTCGCCCGTAAAGTTGAACCATCCGGTAGCTAGGGAGACGAGGCCTTGATGATCGGGGCACTTGGAGAAAGGATTCATTTCCGACACATTGTCCCAGGAGCAACATAGTAAGGAATGGAAATCTGCTGCTCCTCAGGCCTCGATGCCGGACTTGTTGTTGCAGATTGCGCAGCTAATCACAGCATCCCAGCAAGTGCAGGTGCAGCCTCCCTCAGACTCAGAATCTGAGCTGTTGGACTGTGCTCGGTCGGTCCAGCCGTCTGTTCATGCAGATGCAATGGACCGAGAATCGCAACTGATTCTCTCGGATGGTAAAAGGGATAAGGAAGAGGATTACCCTTCACTTTCGGAACAGTACATGGTTGCGATGGCTTTCATCCATCAATACTACCCTGCTTTTGTTCCACCGAAGTAGAATGCTGCGACAACAAGAGAGAAACCGCTGGCGTCGTTAGGCGCAGACTTTATCCGGACAAAGGAGGAAGTCCTTTTCTTTTCCAGTTCAGTTTATGCAGGTGTCGCAGGCCTTCGGCTGTATAGACAATGCTGTATTTATACTCTTGAGTGCGAGGAAGAAGGAAGTTTCTTATCTTCATCTTCCGTACACATACCGTTTTTTGGACCACGTTCAGTTAAAAATGGTCGGGAAAGATGTTCAGAGAATTCTTCTGAGTTTGGATGAGCAGGCCGGGGATCTAGAGGAATCCTTACCTGAATCATTCACTATTCGCTCAGACACAATTGAGACGGCAATTTCTTCAAATAGAGCGAATTTGGACGTTATGTCTTAGGCAGATCACCTTACAAAAGCTATGATGCAATGTGTCAAGGGAAAGGAATTTGAGGATGTTCGTACCTCTCTCAGAGTTCTTTTCAGAGCAATTATGTATACCACGTATAACTCCTCCCTAACAGTGGCTAATCTGGAGTTAGTCAGACTTGATGCTGCCCTTGCATCGTCATCACTGATAAGATGACAAGATGAAAAGCTCTCTCCGAGTCGCTCCGGTTTCTGGACATTTTATTTTCGACCACTAGTTTCCTTTAGTATATGAACAGGCTACTAAGATAGTGTCTAGTGCTCTGCTTTTGAAGTCGGCGTATCAACGTTCAGCTTCAGCAGACAAGAGTAAAGGAGGGCGTTCCAGACAAAAATTTTCAAATGGAAACTCCTCACGAGGGTACAAGAAACCCTCTTGTAATTACTCTGGAGGTCGTCAGTATAGCGACTCGGGAAAGGGGCATAGGTCTGATCGGGACTACAGGTCAGACGCCCCTAGGCCGACGAGACAAGTTTTTTCGCGGGGAGGACGTGGTTTCTCCTCCCGTAAGCCTTGCAGGTCATACAGGTGATGGTTTAGACCTCTATTGCTGGCGAGTTGGCGGAAGGTTATCAAGCTCTGCAGAAAACTGGATAACTATCACAGAAGATCAGTGGGTGAGAAGTGTAGTCTCGGACGGCTTAAGGCTATCATTCCGAGTTAAAAACCCACTAACAAGTTGTCCGCGTTGGACAAATCTTCCATCAAATTCTTGCATAAGAGAGTTTCTCCTACCAGTGGAATAAGCTCTCTTATCAAAGGAAGCAACACAGGTCATCCAGAATCAGGATTCTCAAAATTTTTAAAGTCACCTGTTCCTCGTACCAAAGGCAGATGGCTTGTTCCAACCAGTAATAGACTTGAGCTGGATAACAAGTTTATCATGGCTCTAAAAGTTTATTTATGGAAATCATTCAGTCGGTTAATGCGGGCGTTCGAGTGATCGACTATGTGGCAAGCATAGATCTGAGGATCCGTACATTTTTATACTGTACCAATGACCCAGACTTAGCTGTGCTAACTCCTTAAATTATAGGGCCAAACACAAATTTTGCCTCCCAATCCCCAAAATTTGCATCAGAAACCGAAATTCAATGTCCTATATGGTCCTCCATAATTTCTATCCACTGCGCATGCGCAGTGTCAACGAGCTCTCGAAATTGGTGCAAATGTCATTCTTTGTTTGGCCCTAAAATCAGTAACATGTCACTGATATTTGTGCTTGTAAATCTCAGTTTAAATGATGCCAGACACATAATTATGAAAGAAATGGTGGATCTAAGGATGAAATAAAGGATGAGAGGAAGAAACAGTGGCAGAATGTGTTCAGGGCTGTAACCTATAATTTTTACGAAATTATTTCATGTTCCCTAATTTCTGGGCATGAGCCTTATGTTGTCATTCTGGCTATGAACTTACCATTGTTTGTTCAGTGTTTCCTCTCTCCCTTTCCTTAATACCCCCCTTGCTATTCTCCCATGCTTTTGGCATAATTTGGGAATTTTTTTTACTAAAATTTCTTGGGAGTTTTGGCTTGGTAACAGAATGATTATTCTGTTTTTTTCCCATGTTTACGTCCTCACCCTTGGGTGATTAGGCGTTGTTATCTTGTCTTCTATTAGTTCTGCTCATAGCCAGATACATTAATATTGTCCGGAAGTGTTGCATTAATTTTTATATGCCCGTTTTGAAAAAATGGGTCGTATTATGATATACTGCTGTCCGTCTGTCCGTCCGTCCATCTGTCCATCCGGTCACACATCGTACGATAACCCAAGAACGCTTTGAGAGATTTTCATGATTTTTGGGTAGGTGGTGTATATCGATGGAGGGAAGCTCCCTTTCGTTTAGTGTCGCCGTTCAATTAGTCATTCCAGAGTTATGGGACTTTATTACTTAGAAAATTGTTGATTTTTTACACGTCGTACGATAACTTGAGAACGCTTTGAGAGATTTTCACGATTTTTTGGTAGGTGGTTTATGATGATGGAAGGAAGCTCCCTTTCTGTTGGTGTCGCCGTTCGATTAGTCATTCCAGAGTTATGGGACTTTATTATGTAAATCTGATAATTTGATCCGGAGATATTAACCCTTTATCCATCAAATTAGACACTCCGCCAATCCATTTCTATATGTACCTATACCATGTGTGGTGTACATAATGTCGGCATTCGTGGTGGCCCTCCGTCATACAGCTTTCTACTAGTTGTGCATATGGGTACACATCTGACGATTTCATTGGCCTATTTTTTTTTAGTACGTGTTTATTTGTGCCATTGGGTACGTGTATTAATTTGTGCTTCCGAGTATATGTTTGTAAGTGCCTCCAGGTACGTGACTACTATACTAAATTGTGCCTTTAGGTACGAGTTAAATACTGCTTATAAATTTGTACGACCGCGTACGTGAATCTTGCTAAAAGCTGTGGGCGGCAAGTAATTTGTACACATTTAGTACGTGCAATGTGTGTCACCGGAAAAGTACATGGTATTGAGCGCATATGTGTGGATACCAGCATTCTAGTTTACTGTGTGTTATTACATAAAGGGAAGTAACTCGCATTTCTGTACATAAGCAAAATAAATTAAGTAATTTGTTGTGGATGGTCATGGTAGTAAATAAGGTGGTTTGTATTCAGGTTCTTGTACTCCTGTATAGTGGAAATGGTGTGACAGATGGTATGGCATGTCATGGATAGTGGGAGAAGTAAACCCGTGGTTTTATCTGTGATAATTAAGTTGTGGCAGTGATTTTGAAAGTATCCATGTGTTGCATTAGTACCTGAAGAAACTGTTGTTTTACCCACCACTAATTGTAATGTATTGTACAGATTATAATTAAGACACTGTTTCCAATTAATGCATTGTAATTACACATGTTTGGCGATGGTTACCGATAACAGCAGTTGAATGGTTTGGCTCAGTAGAACGACTTGTGCTACTTATATCAATTGACAATATAAGAGTGGGATTGTGAAGTTTTACTTTTCGGTTTGACAACATACAACAATATTACTTTGTGGATGTTAGAGCATCAGTATTGACAAACTTAATGCTGTCCATGTGATGTCCCATTTAATACTTTCGTAAGGCGTCAGAGTAGTGGTGATATCCTGTGTTTATATACATTACCGTAACCAGCTTCCATGTGATAGTTGAAGGGTGTTTTAGGGGCATAGTATTTAACTTTTAATTCATTTTTAGCTCACCTACTTCTATTAGAAGTGGTGAGCTATTGTCATGACCTCGGGCGTCAGCGTCGGCGTCTGGCGTGTCCAATATTGTAAGATTTAATGTTAAGGTTAATTTCTCAAAGATCAGTGGGCTCAGGCCTTTGATATTGCATATGTAAGTTGTAGGGGACTATCAGAACAGTATTTAACCCTGATACTACGGCTTTTTTCCAAATTTCACCTAAAATTTTCTGCCAAATCTTGTAAGAATTTGCGTTTAGGTGTTGTAAGAATTTGCGTTAAAGTCAGCTTTTGTGCAGATTGTACTGCTTTAACTTCTCATTACTGTTGATTTTCATATTTCAATAACAACTGTAGGTATTAACCCTACTGTATGCAGAAATTTAATGGAAATTTTCTTTTTTTTCAGTCAAAATTTTCATGTTTTTCTCGGACTTTTTTTCGGTAAATTTTAAGTTGTAAAACTTAGTAAACTTTGTGTTTAGGTGAGTTGTGTTTCTATGTGTCTTTCCAGGTGATTAATATTCTACACTTTGGTTACTGAACTCCATTACAGTAATATTTAACCCTCATTACATGCATATTTGAGGAATTTGAGGCTGATTTTCTGTCAAAACTTGTAAGAATTAGCGTTTAGGTGTTGTAAGAATTTGCGTTAAAGTCAGCTTTTGTGCAGATTGTGGTGCCTTCACCTCTCATTACTGTTTATTTTCTCATTTCAATAACTACTTTAGGTATTAACCCTACTGTATGCAGAAATTTAACTGATTTCTTTTCTTTTTTTCAGTCACAATGTTCACGTTTTTCTCTGACTTACTCAATTTTAAGTTCTACAAGTTTGTGTTAAGGTGAGTTCTGTTTCTATGTGTCTTTCCAGGCAATTGATATTGTACACATGGGTTACTGAACTACATTGCGGTAACGTTGCACCTTCATTACATGCATATTTGAGGAATTTGAGGGGGATTTTTGGGACTTATATTCACTTTCTTTAAAAAAAATTTTTTTAACTTTTTTTTTTATTTAATACTTTCTCATAGTTGTTACTAGTATCATTAAGGCTTATTTTAGTTGTTGATGTGATGTATTTTTGTTAGGACTTATAGTCATTTTCTTGAACGAATGTTTTTCCGCAACTCCTCTTTAACCAATGAATGTACTTCAATTACAATTTCAGTGATTCTTCATTACATAATGCCATTTTGCACCTCCTATTTTATTTTTTGATCTGATGTATTTTTATTAGCTCACCTACTTCTATTACAAGTGGTGAGCTTATATGATGACCTCGGGCGTCAGCGTTGGCGTCCGGCGTGTCCAATATTGTAAGATTTAATGTTAATGTTATTTTTTCAAAGATCACTGGCCTCAGGCATTTCATATTGCATATGTACGTTGTAGGCGACTATCAGCACATTATTTAACCCTGATACTATGACTTTCTTTCAAATTTCACCTACAATTTTCAACCAAAACTTGTAAGAATTTGCATTTAGGTGTTGTAAGAATTTGCGTTAAAGTCAGCTTTTGTGCAGATTGTGCTGCTTTAACTTCTCATTACTGTTGATTTTCATATTTTTATACTGTACCAATGACCCAGACTTAGCTGGTGCTAACTCTAACAAAACCAGGGCCAAACACAAATTTTGCCCCCCAATCCCCAAAATTTGCATCCAAAACAAAAAGAAATCATGTCCTAAAGGACCTCCATACTACGCCTCTACTGCGCATGCGCAGTGACGCAGACGTCCCGAAATTGGCGTCAATTATCATTCTCTGTTTGGCTCTTCATCAGTCAACATCTCACTGATCTTTGTGCTTGTAAATCTCAGTTTAAAGGATGCCAGACATGTAATTTTTGGAGAAAATGTGATTCTAAGGAGGATAGAAGGAGGAGAGGAAAAAGAAGTGACAAAAAATAATCAGGGCTGTACTTAAAATTTTTTGATGAAATTATGTTAAGTTGCCTATTTTCGAGGCATGGGCCTCTTGTTGTCATTCTTGCTAATTGTTGGACTGCTTATTCAGTGTTTCCTCTCCCCTAGCCTTCTAAAGTCCCCCCTTGCAATTCTCCCATGCTTTTGGCATATTTTTGAGATATTTCATTTCTAAAATTTCCTGGGAGAGTTGCTTGGTTACAGAATGTTTTCTGTTATTTTCCCCATAGTTACGTTTTCACCCATGGGTGTATAACGTTTGTGTTCTGCATCTTCCATCTGATGTTCTACAGATTCTCCCCTGGGAGTCTCTGTTTTGCATCAGATAGAGTGTAATTGATGACTGATTCCGGGCCAGTTTTTTCAGTGCCTGGAGTCATGTTTTCTGGTGTTTTTACACTGTTTGTTTTCATTGGCAACAGCCTTTTATGAGGGGGGCTGTTTGCCTTTGCTGTAGTTTATCTCACTATAAGATACATTTATATTATCCGAAAGTGTCTCATTAATTATTTAATATAAATTTAAAATTTTTGACCACACTTTGCCATCGGATCCATCGGGGCTCAACATTACTTTTCAGCAACTTGGGCTTCGCTGAAAAAATATTTTTTCAAAATTATTTTGTTTTGCAATTGTTTTTTCATTTATTAATGGATCATGTTATTATGTATCTTTGTGTCAGGGGTTTTTGCGAGTAACTAGGACTTATTGTTGTTCTTTCACAATGAAGGGACATTGTTCAAATTGTAATAGGAAGAAATCTTCCTCTGACTTTCATGATCTTTGTATTAATTGTAGTCAGTGTTCTCGCATTAATCCCTGTCCTATATGTGAACATTGGGATGAGAAACATTGGAAACGTGTGTCACGATATGTTGTTTCTGGAGAAAGAGCGATTCCGGCTCTTTCTCCGCAAGGTCACTCTACTCTCTCAGTTTCTATTTCAGAGGAACCAGAACAGGGTGATGTTTCCATGTTATCTTCTTCAAGTGTGTGTCCGTCGTCACAAATGAATTCAGAGCTAGCGGCAAAAGTGCTCATGGAGATTAGACAAATGTCGTCCGCTAGCTCGCCCGGTGTAGCGTCCATTCACCGAATGGTTCGGCAGCCGGGTTCGTCCGATGCGGTCCAAGAGGAAATTTTGGGTGATGCGAGCACTATAAACATAATAGATGCACACCCAGTGACGACGGATAGTAAGCGAGAACGGAGGAAGCCTTTGAGTCCGGTTCCTAGCTCGTCCAGGTCCAGCCGGGCCGCGAGCGAGAGAGGCCCCTCTCTCGTACAACAACATCTGGGACCAGATGTTGTGGTACAAAATGTGTCTTTAGCGGAGCATACGTCCGTCGCTCGGGACGCTCCGTTGTATAAGCAGTCCGCAGAGACTGTTAAGGCTTCCTCTTCTCGTCAGCGCACACGACCGCACCTTGGCTGCGTGACCGCCGATATATTACCAGCTTCGCCGATGAAGGATTCTTCGGCGACCAGGTCACACCATCCGGCAGCCAGGGATTCGAGACCGATGGACACTGGACGTTCGCATAGGAAAAGTATGCGGGAGCCATCTGATGCGGAGCTGCCCTCGGCGAAGCAGCGAAAGACTGCGCCTCCGCAGGTCTCGACGCCGGACATTCTTGTGCAGATAGCACAGCTTATCGCAGCATCCCAGCAGCCGACAGAAACGGTGTCGGATCGAGAATTATCCGACGGTGCCGAAGCATCGGGGGCGGATGACCGGGAACATCATGAGGTCCGACCGGATAGTGAAAGGGATACGGATGACTTGGAGCTATCCCTTTCGGAACAACATGAAGCTGCCGTGGACTTCATCCGGCACTTTCTCCCTCAAGTTGTTCCGTCGGGCCAGACTGCTGCGCTTCCAGACAAGAGAATTATAGCGTCATTGGACTCTGAATTTTTTGAGCGGTTCAGGGACATCGCTCCCGAGTTTCCATCGCAGTCCAATAATGTTGCAAGAACATTTGAATTATTGAACGACGCTATATTTAAACTTGCTTCCAGGACGGGGAAAGCAGGTTTCTTGTCCGCTAATACTCTCAACCTGCCTTTCATTAATGCAAGGAATAAATTCGATACGGCAGGACAGGGTATACCGAGAGTTCCTCTGCGTATGGACGACGAGGCGGAAGACTTAGAGCTATCATTACCGTCGTCAGCTTCTATTCCAACCGCGGTGTTGGAAACAGCTATTGCGTCTAACAGAGCCAATTTAGATGCCTTATCTTACGCAGATCATCTTACTAAGGCGTTATCACTGCGCCTTCAGGGGAAAGAGTTTCAGGATATACAATCCTCTTTAAGACTTCTTTCAAGGGCAGTAGCTTATTCCACGTGTAACTCCGCCCTTTCAGTGGCAAATCTGGAGTTGGTTAGACGTGACGCAGCCCTAGCTACATCCACACTAGTGGATTCTAAGGTGAAGAACTCTCTTAGAGTCGCTTCGGTCTCAGGAGAACTTCTCTTTGACAGCAAGCTTTCCGCTATTTATGATAAAATTAAAAAGAAAGCTAATGATTCTCTGTTGTTCAGGTCTGCTCCTAAGAAGTTGGATACAGCAGACACGAATAAGACAGGCACTTCTGGGTCTAATGCGCCCAAGAGAGGTTCCTATAGAGGTTCCGGTGCGTCCTCTTGGTCTTATTCGAGAGACCGTCAGGATAGCGACTCTCGTTCGGGACGTCCTTCAGGCCGGGACAATCGGTCGGACGCCCCGAGGTCGACGAGGCGAGGTGCGGGTCGTGGAAGACGTGGTTTCTCCTACCGCAGGCCTCGCAGGTCCAGGAGGTGATGGCTTAAACCTCTATCGCGTTCCGGTTGGCGGAAGGTTGTCGAGCTTTTCACAAGAGTGGGCGTCGATTACGGACGACCCTTGGGTGAGAGGAGTGACTTCGGAAGGTCTAAAGATATCCTTCAATCCTTCAAACGAAAGCCTCCATTAACTCGAAGTCCAAAGTGGACTCATCTTCCGTCAAATCCACAGAAAAGAGACGCTCTGTTATCAGAGGTGCAGTCTCTTTTAAAGAAGAACGCGGTAGAGGTCGTAGAAAACCAGGAATCTCCGGGATTCTACAGCCATCCGTTTCTGGTTCCGAAGCCAGACGGCTCGTTCCGTCCAGTCATAGATTTGAGCTGGATAAACAAGCTGATCGTCGCTCCGAAGTTTTATATGGAGACGATTCGATCGGTCAGAGCGAGTATTCGGGTGAACGATTATGCAACGAGCATAGATCTCAAAGATGCGTACTTTCACGTCATGGTACATCCGACATTCCGAAAGTATCTACGCTTCGCAGTCCTAGGAGTGGTGTATCAATTCCGGGCAATGTGCTTCGGATTGAATCTAGCACCCTGGGCTTTCACTCGGGTAATGAACTCGGTAATGATCTACTTCCGAGCTCATTCGTCTGCGGTAACGTCGGCCTACCTGGACGACATTCTTCAGAGGTACGGCAACGAGTTAACGCTTCAGAACGATGTTCAGAATCTTTTTCTATTGCTCCGACGTCTCGGTTTTATAGTAAACGAGGAGAAGTCGGATCTGGTGCCGTCCAAGTCATTCACTCATCTGGGAATGAGCTTCGAGACGCACAACAATCTCGTTCGTCTGCCGTTAACCAGAGCGAAATTAGTCAGTTGTTACGCTCGCTATTGTCTGCACGCAGACAAAGTCACGGCGAGAGAATTTATGAGATTGATAGGTCTGTGCGGAGCCGCCGCGGATCTCATTCCGATGGGGCGGTTACGCACACGTCCTCTTCAAATTTTCCTGACTCAGAATTGGAGTGTGAAAATTCATTCGCTCGATGTAGACGTTCTCTTGTCAGATCAAGTGAAACAAGAGATTCAGACTTGGGCAAACATTCAGTGGTTAACTCAAGGAGTTCCGCTGCAGTTGCCGGATCCGAGTTTTACCGTTATGACGGATGCCAGTCAAACAGGTTGGGGTGCATCATTAATCCCAACGGATTCGAGATGCCAGGGTCTTTGGGATCCGCAATTCCTGTGCAAGCACATAAACATCAAGGAAATGATGTCAATTTGGCTTGCGTTACGTCACTGGATGGACATTATTCACGATGCTCATGTCCAAATCCTATCCGACAATACGACAGTAGTGGCGTATATACGGAATCAGGGAGGCACTCATTCAGTTCCGTTGTTCAATCTAACGGAAAGAATCCTTCTGTTTGCGTTAGAACATCACGTTCTTCTTTCGGTCCGTCACAAACCGGGTCGTCTGAATGTGCTAGCAGACTCCCTTTCACGAAAGGGTCGCTTGTTGCCGTCGGAGTGGACTCTCAACAAACAAGTATTCAATCAGATTTGCTACCAATGGGAACGGCCAATGATAGACTTATTTGCGACACATCTCAACAATCAGTTGCAGACGTATGTGTCTCCGTGTCCGGATCCAAGAGCTTTTGCAGTAGACGCTCTGTCGATCCCTTGGGACGGAATGATAGGATATGCGTATCCTCCAGCGCCGTTAATTCAACAAGTATTGCTAAAGATAAAACAATCTCAATGCAAGATTCTGTTGGTAGCATCTCTGTCGCCACAGAGACCGTGGATAAATCTACTCAGGTGTCTGTTGTGGGACCTACCGCGGAAGCTTCCTCCACGGGAGGATCTTCTTTCACAGGGGAAATCGCGCCAACTCCATCACAACCCGCAAAGTCTCAACCTTCACGTTTTTCCGTTGTGCGGTCATTCTTGCCTGGCAAGCACTTTACAGGACGAGCAGTGGACGCGATTTCTAATTGTAGGAGGACCTCCTCTTCGCTAAACTATGCGGCTAAGTGGAAGGTTTTTCGTCGTTGGTGTAGGGATCATTCTGTAGATATATTCGATCCCTCTATACCAGACATTGCAAACTTTCTAGTATACTTGTTTGACGAAATCAAACTGCAGCCTGTTACTATAAAGGGTTATAGATCTATGTTATCTGATACCTATGCACATCATGATAGTTTACAAATTGGATCTAATGTCTCTTTATCGAAGTTTGTTAGAAACTTTTCGATAAATAGACCCAGAACTCTTAGATTAATTCCTAAGTGGAATTTAGCTTGGGTTCTCCTTAAATTGAAGGAAAAGCCATTTGAACCTCTTGGGACAGTAGATTTCAAATTCTTATCTTATAAGACAGCTTTTCTCTTAGCTTTCTCTTCTGCCAGAAGAGTCAGTGAGCTTCATGCACTATCGGTGGATGATTCTCATTATCGTAGTGTTGGGGAACACTATCACCTTCACTACTAATGTGGGTTTTTTAGCTAAGAATCAGGCTCCTAATAAATATCCGGAACCTATTGTTATTAAGGCTCTTCCGTCTTCAGACGGGCGTAGGCCTTTACTCTGTCCTGTTAGAGCACTACGTATCTATAAACAGAGATCTCAGTTTATCAGAAAGGGACGGAAACGTTTCTTTCTGTCTTTGATGCCTAATAGAAAGGACATTTCAGTCCATTCTATTGCTAGATGGATTCAGTTAACTATCCGTACTGCTTATGAAGATTTATCTTCTTCTCAGCAGTCTGTGCTTAAGATTTCTGCTCATGAAGTAAGAGCTCTTTCTACTTCCTGGGCTTATGCTAATAGTGTTGCTATTACAGATTTAATGAAGGCTGCTTATTGGTCTCAGCCA
Source organism: Pictodentalium vernedei (assembly GCA_031216915.1). Lineage (NCBI taxonomy): Eukaryota > Metazoa > Mollusca > Scaphopoda > Dentaliida > Dentaliidae > Pictodentalium > Pictodentalium vernedei. Next base: position 748,990,021 of record CM062297.1, read on the forward strand.
TCCACATTTACAAATTTTTATCTCAGAAATATTGAGTCCATTTCTGGAGACCTGCATTGTTTAGGTCCGTTATCTGTTGCTCAGAATGTCGTCCACTAAACAGTTGCAACTATAGTTATGCAGGCTTTCTGTTCCGGCAGTGACTCCGTCCGGCTGCCCTCTTCGCTCTGGGCTATTTGACCCAGGGCAAGGGGAAGGGGGGGGGGGGGGGCGGGTGTTCCCTTAGGTCACCTGCTTTATAGTGAAAAGCAAGGGAATGCCTCCTCCAAGTCAGTATTTCTGAGTCGCTTCTGGGATGGTTTTAAAGTGTAATATTAATGTTTAAATTCATTCATGTCTTATTTTTAAAGTGTAGCTCGGTGTGAAGCATTTGTATATGTCAAGTGTCAAACGGGCTTTAATATACAATACTCGGACACTTTTAAATGACTATAAAGAGTCTCAATTCTCTGGACTACTTTATTTATTGGCTTGCTTTAAAAATAATTAGTATAAGGGTTATACTGGATGTTAATAGAGAACATGAATGTTATTGTGCTCAATTATTAAGGGTAGTGTATCTTTCTAATTTAATATTAAATAAGAAAGATACATGTAAAGCCTAATACTCCTTTTCTCCTTAAGGGGTTACCTCTTTACTATATAGTTGAGCTTATTGGATTTTCCTCTATGTCCTAGGCCCTCCAGCCTGTTTACTATTCAGCTAAGTCTGGGTCATTGGTACAGTATAAAAATGTTAAAAAATTTATAGTAATTTATATATTTTTTATACTTACCAATGACCCAGACGGGGATGGCCCTCCCTGGAGTTGGGAACTCTTGCCTCCCCACTGAGTACATAGCGCCGACCAGGCACTGCCAGTAAGAATGATAATTGGCGCCAATTTCGGGACGTCTGCGTCACTGCGCAGTAGAGGCGTAGTATGGAGGTCCTTTAGGACATGATTTCTTTTTGTTTTGGATGCAAATTTTGGGGATTGGGGGGCAAAATTTGTGTTTGGCCCTGGTTTTGTTAGAGTTAGCACCAGCTAAGTCTGGGTCATTGGTAAGTATAAAAAATATATAAATTACTATAAATTTTTTAACATTTCAATAACAACTGTACGTATTAACCCCGACTGTATTCAGACATTTAACTGCAATTTCTTCTTTCAGTAAAAATTTCCATGCTTTTCTTGAACTTAGTCAATTTTAAGTTCTTAAAGTTTCTGTTTGGATGGCTTGTGTTTCTATGTGTCTTTCCAGCCGATTGATATTCTACACTTGGGTTACTGAACTCCATTGCAGTAATATTTAACCCTCGTTACATGAACATTTGAGGAATTTGAGCCTGATTTTCTGCCAAAACTTGTAAGAATTTGTGTTTAGGTTTAAGATTTTGTGTTAAAGTCATCTTTTGTGCACATTGTGGTGCCTTCACTTATCATTACTCTTTATTTTTGTCTTTTCAAAAACTACTTTAGGTATTAACCCTACTGTAAGCAGAAATATAACTGATTTTTTTTCATTTTATATCCAATGATTTCATGTTGAATTGATATATAATAAATGCAGAAATATAGTCTTTCCAAAGCCATCACATAAACCACATTAATCATTTGATGCCTAGTTAATGATTTATATTAACTAAATATTAGGCATGTTACATTGGAACGACATTATCAAGCGCGAATGTAGGTGAGCGTTGGGATGTAACATCCCTCTTGTTGCATCATGTTTTCACATCATGCATCTCATTTTGTTACCATGTTGTGGTTGTGAAGAGTCTGCATCCTTACGTAAACATTGTTATACTTGTATACCGTGTTACATAATTTCATAATATAGGTTTATTTTACAAAGAGTTTTTTTTATTTATATTCCTCCGTCCCGATGATTAGGAGTGAGTCACTCTTGTTTGTGAGAGTGACCTTAAACACCAATAAATAAATAAATAAATAAATAAATAATTGAGTTCTTAATATGGGAGTCCAACAGGTGAACACTCTGGGTAAATAGGGAAAACACTTTACATTAAATAAGTGTTAATAACCACTAGGCAGAATCCCTTGATATTGAAGTGATATGGATATGTCAGTCTCAGGTGAGCAGCTTCAGGGTCTGTTGTTCAAGTCCTGATCCACCTCATTCAAGCTTACTCAAGCAAAAAATCTGTTCGATAATACACGTATATTGCAAGTGCAAGGTTGTGCCATCCCTAATCACATTTATCTCACACTTTCATACCATTACTTTCGCCAGATACCTTATTAGCTACCTGACTGAAAGCCAGGGTGAGCTATTCTCATCACTTTTTGTTCCGTCCATCTATCCATCCACACATGGTACAATAACTCAAAAATGCTGTGAACAATTTTTGTGGTTTTTTGGTGGAAAGTATTTGTTGATGGAAGGAAGCTCCCTTTCGATTTGTGTTGCTGTTTGTGATTCCACAGTTATGGGACAATTTTCCACATGTTGAACAATAACATGAAAATGCTATGAGCAATTTTCAAGATTTTTTGATTGCAAGTATATGTTGATAGAAGGAATCACCCTTTCGATTTGTGTCACTGTCCGATTTGTCATTCCAGAGTTATGGGACTTTATTCGTCAAAATATAGGCAATTTTCCACAGGTTGGACTTCAAGCAATTTTCATGATTTTTTAGTGGCAAGTATATGTAACCTGACAAGCACACATGTATACTCATATTGTGTGCTTCCCTCTTGTAATTAATAACGGGCGTATCATGCGCTCATTGCGCAGCTGTTTATTAAAAATGTTTTAAAATATTTTGTCCACACTTAGGCTTTTTGGGGATCCATTTGGGCTCATTGTTCCCATTGGGAACTTAGGCTCTTCTGAGAATTTTTCAAAAATTTTTTTTTTTTAATTATTTTTTCGAAATGTTATAATGGATTATATTATATTATGTATCTTTGTTTCATGGGTTAGTGCGAGTACTATGACTGTTTATATTTTTTCATGATGAAAAAATATTGTTCAAATTGTAATGCGAGGAAATCTTCCTCTGATTCTCATGTTCATTGTGTTTCTTGTAGTCAATGTACTCGCACTAATTCTTGCTCAGTGTGTGCTAATGGAATGACAACGTTGGAGACGTGTGTCACGGTATATTGTTAGCAGTGATGGGTCCATGCCAGTCCTCTCTCCACAAGGTCACTCAAGTTTATCAGTCTCATTTCAGAAGAACAAGAACAGGGTGATGTTTCTGTGATGTCTTCAACAAGTGTGTCTCCGTCGTTACAGTACATTAGGGCTAGCGGCTAAGTGCTCATGGAAATACAACAATTGCCTAAGAGGTCCCTAGTAGGATCGACGATGTTGATCGTCTGCTAGCTCGCCCGGTGTAGCGACTATTCATCGAATGGCTCGGCAGCCAGGTTCGTCCGTTGCAGTCCAGGGAAGCAGTTTGGGTGATGCGAGCACGATAAACATGGAACGTGCACACCCAGCGACGATGGATCCGAGGTTAGTACGGAGGAAGCCTGTCAGCCCAGTAGCTAGCTCATCCAGGTCTATCTGGACCACGAGCGAGAGAGGCCCCTCTCTCTTACAGCAATGTCTGGGCTGCGATGTTATTGTATGTTCGTTCGTTAGTTGGAGCATACGTCCACTCCTCCTGCTCGGGACGCTCCATCACATAGACAGTCCGACGCGGCTGTCCTATTGGCTTCCTCATCCTCACGTCAGCACACACGACCGCACCTTGGCTATGTGACCACAGATTTCCAGGGGACGTTCGCATATTATATAAATGCAGGAATGAACGTCCCTGGAGCTCTTACTTCGCCGACCAGGGAATCCACGTTGACCAGGTCACGCCATCCGCTAGCCGAGGACACGAGGCCTTTCCAGTTGGGACGTTCACATATTATATAAATGCAGGAATGAACGTCCCTGGAGCTTCCAGCGCCAAATTACGTAAGACCGCGGCTCCACAGACCTCCGTGACGGACTAGCTATCGCAGATAGCTCAATTCATCACAGCAGCTATCAGAAACTTTTTCAATAAAGAACTATCTGAGCAAGCTGGGTCGGTTCGCTCCCCTGCAGAGTCAGTAGGGACGACCGAGATTATTATGTGGACAGGCAGATGGTAAAAGGGAATCAGCACGGCTGAAATTTTCCCTTTCCGAACAACTTAAGGTGCCGTAGATTTCATCCGGCATCACCTTTAGAAGTTGTTTCTCTGGACAAAAATGCTGTGTTACCTGATAAGAAACTGTAAGCGTCATTGGACACAGACTTTTTCATCCGGATTAGGGACACCGTCCCTGAGTTTCCGACCCAGTCCAGAAATGTCATCGACATTAGAACTTTTGAATGATGCTATATTCAAGCTAGCCTCTAAGACTGGCAAATCCGGTTTCTTATCGCCTATGCACTATACAGCTGCCTTTCATCAATGCTAGACATAACTTTGAAATGGCAGGACAAGGCGCACCGAGAGTTCCTCTGCGTTTGGATGACTAGGCTGAAGACCTGGAATGGTCATTGCCGGCGTCCATGTCTATTTACTCCAGTATACTGGAGAACACAATTTAGACGCATTTTCTCACGCAGATCACCTTACCAGAGTGTTATCACTACGTCTCGAAGTGAAAGAATTCCAGGATCTTCAATCTTCCTCAAGAGTTCTTTTGAGGGCTATAGCATATTCTACGTATAACTCCGCCCTTTCAGTGGCAATATGGAGTTAGTCAGACGTGATGCTGCCCTGGCTGCATCCACAAGAGTGGATAGTAAGGTGAAAAAACTCTCTTCCACTCGCTCCAGTCTCAGGAGAGCTTCTTTTCATCGTTAAGCTATCTTCAATCTATATTAGATTTCTAAGAAAGCTCCGGATTCTCTGCATTATTCTGCTTTGAAAAAGTTGAACTCAGCAGGGAGGAGTAAGGCAGGTTCTTCGGGGTGCGAATATGTCCAAAGGAAGTTCCTATAGAGGATCAAAGCCTCTACATCTTACTCCGGAGACCGTCAGAGTAGCAACTCACATAGGGGTCGTAAGAGTGGCCTGATATGTCTGGTCAGATGCCCCTAGGTCGACTGGGCAAGGTGCAGATCATGGAGGATGTGTTTTCTCCTTCCGCAATCCTCGCAGGATCAGGAGGTGATTCCACGTCGACCAGGTCACGCCATCTGCTAGCCAAGGACACAAGGCCTTTCCAGTTGGGACGTTCGCATATTATATAAATGCAGGAATTAACGTCCCTGGAGCTTCCAGCGGATAATTACATAAGACCGCGGCTCCATAGGCCTCCGTGACGGAGTTGCTATTGCAGATAGCTCAATTCATCGCAGCATCCCAGCAGCTATCAGAAACTTTTTCAGTAAAGATCTATCTGAGCAAGCTCGTTCCCCTGCATAGTCAGTAAGGGACGACCGAAATTATTATGTGATCCAAGCGGATGGTAAAAAGGAATCAGCACAGCTCAAATTTTCCCTTTCCGAACAACTTAAGGTGGCCGTAGATTTCATCCGGCATCACCTTTTAGAAGTTGTTTCTCTGGACAAAAATGCTGCGTTACCTTATAAGAAACTGAGAGCGTCACTGGACACAGACTTTTTTGGCCGGTTTAGGGCACCGTCCCTCAGTTTCCGACCCAGTCGAGAAATGTCATGGACATTTGAACTTTTGAATGACGCTATATTCAAGCTAGCCTCAAAGACTGGCAATTAGGTTTCTTATCGCCTAGCGCTATTCAGCGGCCTTTGATCAATGCAAGACATATATGGACGACTAGGCTGAAGACCTGGAATTGTCATTGCCGGCGTCCATGTCTATTACTCCAGTATACTGGAGACGACAATATTGTCTAATAGAATTTAGACGCATTATCTCACGCAGATCACCTTACCAAGAAGAACTTGGACGGCATTCTTCAGGGTTACGGCAGCAAGTTAACGCTTCAGAACGATGTTCAGAGTCTGCTTCAATTGCTCCTACATCTTGGTTTCTTAGTAAACGAAAAGAAGTCGGATCTAGTGCCGTCCTATTTATTCACCCACGTGGGAATGAGCTTAGAGATGCACAACAATCTCATTCATTTGCCGTTAACCAGAGCGATATTAGTCAGTTGTTACGCTCGCTTTTGCCTTCACTCAGATGTAGTAACAGCGAGAGAATTCATCAGACTGACAGGTTTGTGCATACCCGCTGCGAATATTATTCCGATAAAGCGGATACACACTCGTCCACTCCACAGATATTTTATCTCAGAATTGGAGTGTGAAGACTCATTCGCTCGAATCAAACATTGTCTTGTCGAATCAAGTGAACAAGGGTTTCAGACTTGGGTAGATTTTCAGTGGTTAACTCAAGGGGTACCACTGCTACTGCCGGATCCGAGTTTAACGATAATGACAGATGCGAGTCAAACAGGTTGCGGCACAACTCTGAGCCCAACAGATTCAGGGTGCCAGGGTCTTTAGGATCCGCAGTTCCTAACAAGTACATAAACATCAAGAAATGATGTCAATATGGCTTGCGCTACGTCAATGAATGAACATTCTTCAGAATTCGCATGTTCAAATTCTGTCCGACAATTCGACAGTAGTAGCATATATTCGGAACCTGGGAGGCACTCATTCCATTCCGTTATTCAATTTAGTGGAAAGGATCCTTCTGTTTGTCCTAGAGCATCAAGTTCTTCTATCGGTCCGTCATATTCCGGGTCGTCTGAACGTTCTAGCAGACTCCCTTTCTCGGAAAGGTTGTATGTTGCCGTCAGAATGGACTCTCAACAACGATTTTTCAATCAGATTTGCTACAAATGGGATCGTCCAAGGGTAGACTTTTTTGCGACGCATCTCAACTATCAGTTGTAGACGTATGTGTCGCCGTGTCCAGATCCTCGAGCGTTTGCAGTAGACGCTCTCTCGACCTCTTGGGATGGAAAGATAGGATACGCGTATCCTCCAGCACCATTGATTCTGCAGATATTTCTCAAGATAAAGCAGTCTCACTGCAAATTCTGTTGGTAGCATCTCTGTCACCCCGGAGACCATGGATAAATCTTTTCAGGTGTCTGCTGTGGGACATGCCGTGGAAGCTTCCTCCACGAGAGGATCTTCTTTCGCAGGGAAGTCGCGCACACTGCATCACAACCCGCAAGGTCTCAACTTTCACATATTTTCATTGTGCGGTTCTTCTTGCACGGCAAGCAATTTACAGGACGAGCAGTGGACACAATTTCTAACTGTAGGAGGACCTCCTGTTCGCTAAATTATGCTGCTAAGTGGAAGGTTTTTTCATGGTGAGGTAGGGATCATTCTGTTGATACCTATGCACATCATGATACTTCACAGATTGGATCTAATGTCTCTTTATCTAAGTTACGGAAAACTTTTGGATAAATAGACTTAGAACCCTTAGATTAATTCCTAAGTGGAATTTAGCTTGGGTTCTTCCTTAGCTTAAGGAAGCGCCATTTGAGCCTCTTGATACAATGGACTTCAAATTCTTATGTTATAAGACAGCTTTCTCTTAGCCTTCTCTTCGGCTAGAAGAATTAGTGAGCTTCAGGCAATATCTGTTGAGGATTCTCACTTTCGTAGTGTAGGTAATACTATTACCTTGACTACTAAGGTTGGATTTTTGACTAGAATCAGGCTCCTATAAGTATCCAGAACCTATTATTATTAAGGCTCTTCCGTCTTTAGACGGGCATAGGCTTTTAATCTGTCCTGTTAGAGCTATACATTTTTTACAAACGTAGATCTGAGTTTATCAGAAAGGGACGTAAACATCTCTTTCTGTCTCTGCTGCCTAATAGGGACATTACGGTCCATTCTATTCCAAGGTGGATTCAATTAACTATCCGTACTGCTTATGAAAAATTATCTTCAACTCAGCAGTCTGTGTTTAAGATTTCGGCGCATGAAGTATCTGTTCCGGCAGCATATCTGACTGCTGCCCTCTTCCCTCTGGGATATTTGACCCAGGGCTAGGTAAAGGGGGGGGGGGGGGGGGGATGGTGTTCCCTTATATCACCTGCTTCATAGTGAAAAGCAAGGGAATACCTCCTCTGGAGTCAGTAATTCCAAGTCGGTGCAGGGATGGTTTTAAAGTGTAAAGCTAATTCATATAATATTTTTAAAAGTGTAGCTCGGTGTGAAACATTTGTATATGTCACGGATCATATGAGTGTTAATATACAATATAAAGAGTCTCATTATCTGGACTATCTTTAATTATTGGCTTTCCTTTAATAAGATTAGTATAAGGGATTATACTGGATGTTAATAGAGATCATTGATGATTATTGTGCTCAATTACGGAATGGTATTGTGTCTTTCTTTTTTGATACAAACAAGAAAAATACATGTAAAACCTGTGTTCCTCTTCTCCTTGAGGGGATAATTCTGTTTTCATGTAATTGAGTCTATTGGATTTTCTTTTATGTCCTAGGCCCTCCAGCCTTTTTTCTATTCAGCTAAGTCTGGGTCATTGGTACAGTGGATAGAAAGTATGGAGGACCATATAGAACATTGAATTTCGGTTTTTGATGCAAATTTTGGGGATTGGGGGGCAAAATTTGTGTTTGGCCCGATAATTTAAGGAGTTAGCACCAGCTAAGTCTGGGTCATTGGTAAGTATAAAAAATATATAAATTACTATAAATTTTTTAACTTTCATGTCCTGGTACATACGGCATTCTAAAAGTACCTGTGGTTCGCCTTATAAGGGAAGGTGTATCAGTTCAGAACAATATGCTTTGGTCTGAATCTGGCCCCCTGGGCATTTCATTCGAATAATGAACTCGGTAATGTCTTACTTACAAGCTCATTTGTTTGTGGTAACGTCGGCTTACTTGGAGGACCTTCTACAGGGATACGGCAACAAAATTATTCTTCAGAACGATGTTCAGAGTCTACTTCCATTACTCCGACATCTCGGTTTCATCGTAAATGAGAAAAAATCGGATCTAGCTCCGTATAAGTCGTCTATTCACTTGGGATTGAGCTTTGAGACTCACAACAATCTGGTTCTTCTGCCGTTACCCAGAGCAAAGTTAGTCAGTTGTTATGCTCGCTTTTGTCTACACTCAGATGCATTAATAGTGAGGGAATTCATGCGGCTGTTGGAGTTGTGCGGAGCGGTTGTGAATCTCATTCCGATGGGCCGTCTGCGCGCACGTCCCCTCCAGATATTCTTTACTCAGAACTGGAGTGTGAAACCAGTATTGTTTTAACGGACCTAGTAAAACATGGGTTCAAATTGGGCAAATATTCAGTGGTTAACTCAGGGAGTTACGCTGCAACTGCCAGATCTGGCTTTCACGATTATGACGGATGTGAGTTGGGCGGGTTGGGGCTCGACCTTAAGTCCTGCAGTCTTGAAGTGTCAGGGTCTTTGGGACCCTCGGTTTCAGGAGAAACACATAAACATCAACGAGATGATGTTAGTTATAGCTAGCGCTACAACATTGGATTCACATAATAACGGACGTCCATGTTCAATTTGGTCGGACAACTCGACAGTAGTAGTGTATATCGGGATCCAAGGTGGCACCCATTCATTTCCGTTATGCCAACTAACGAAGATTTTCCAAATACGTCATAAATCATCATGTTCATCTTTCTATCCGCCATATACCGGGTCGTCTGAACATACTAGCAGACTCGCTCTCTCGGGAAAGTCACCTGTTGCAATTGGAGTGGTCACTCAACAAGCGAGTATTTGGACAGATTTGCTACCAGAGGGATCGCCCCATGATAGATCTGTTTGTGACGCATCAGAACAATCAGTTACCATCGTTCATGTCACCATGCCCAGACCAGCATATGCAGTAGACGCACTCCTGATCTGATGGGGATGGATGATAGGATAAGCGTATCCTCCAATTCATTAGATTTTGTTTATAATAAAACAGTCTTGTTGTGAATCCTACTAGTAGCACCTCTGTCTTCACAGAAACCTTGGATCAGTCTTCTCATGTGTCTGTTATGGGACGTTCCCCGAAAGCTTCCACCACGAGAGGACCTTCTTTATCAGGGGAAGTTTTTGTTCTTCACGTCCTTCTCCACCCACAGTGGCATAATGGAGTCAGTTGGAGGTGAGGGAACCATTGTGGTTTCTATGTTATGTTTAGTCCAACACAAGAATGATTAAGGAATGCGGGTGAGGAGGATTCAATATGACTTCGAATCCATCACCCCCCCCCCCCCCCCTCTCCCACACCGCCAATGTGTTTAGAGGCGATTACCGGGCAAGACGTAGTTTTCTTCCCGCATGCCTCGTATGAGTTTAAATACATACATGCATTTCTTCACTTCTCGATTTGCGCTGGGTCGTGTTCTATGGCAACCTCATGGGCACATCCACTTTTTAGTTGGTTGGTTGGTTTCCTCTGATTGCTCGTCTATATGTCATATACGAGCGCATATTTCATCATAAATATATTTGCTAATCCTCGGAGGCTGCATAACAAGTTAACTGGTATTCAGATGATTCCATGCAGGATTACATGCAGGATTTTAATGCTCATGCGCATAATATTTATTAGGCTGACGCTTATTTTATGTTATGGACCTTAGAAATTATGAATTATTTCGGGGGCGGTCCGTGTCGGAGCTGTTAATCATACCTACTTCCATTTCTAGATCCAGGTTTCTATTAATGCCGGTACTCTAATTGTATATTCATACGTGTATACGGTCATAGATATCGGATAGTACACGCCAGGGAGTGTTGTTACTGGAATTTATTGTACACCTGAATGGGGTCGCCTGTGGGTTACCTTTGAAGTGTTTACTCTCCAGAGATCGTTCATTGTGGTCTGATTGGACATGTGTATGTAATATATTATATCACTGGTTTTCGACCTATCTGCGTATACCGTCTCAAATGTACGTTATATAGCGGGCAATATTAATTACCGGGATCGTCGCTGTAGCCTTAACTTCTGAAGTGGCCTTAAGCACCATTTATTAATAATAATTAATACCTGAGTGCCTGTTCGATGAATATTTATGTTGTTTTTTGGTACCGCTTTTACTGATTCCAGAGCGCTTCCCTCTTTCTTTTTGAAGATTCCTTCAAAAGAAAAGGGGGTGGGGTGTGATTTTTACCTCTCCTCTGGCTTGATAGGTATGTAACTATGAAGGAAGCTGTTTTGTCCGTAATTATATCCTGCATTCAGCTGGAGTTTTATTGTATATGGCTTATGTTTGTGGGGGATATTCTCTCATTCTCAAATATGCCATTCTAATTTTTGGGGCTTAGTCTGGGCTAACCTTAAAAATAGGAACTCGTTACATCCAATTAGCATAGTCTTCACGCTAAGTATACGGAATTACTTGAACTGGGCTCCTTTTGTATGTCTTCTCTATTACTGTATAGAGAGAAGTAAATGTAATTCCTAATAATTTTAATTTCCTTTCACCTTGGATTACAGGATTGGAACTGTGTTGATCTACTAATTGTGATGTCCCAGAACCTCCACCTTTTTACGATTCAGCTTGTCTGGGCCATTGGTTTACAGTGTAAAAATATTATAAATTCATAGTAATTAGGGCCCCGCCATCAGGCGGATGCCCTATAGTGATCGCTCTGTCAGTGTGTCCGTGCGTGCGTGCGTCCGCCCATCCGGGCTGTAATCTTTCTCTCTTAATATTTGACATGTGGGTATATTATCTCAAGACGATGTGTTGCGTACCAAGGTTGCCATGCTTTGACCTTGAACTTTGACCTCAAGGTCAAATTATTCCGAATTCGGGGTTCTTTTCTGAAAAGTTCGAGTCCGGGCAGTAACTTTTTTCCCTTAATAGATAGGGTTTTGATATTTGGTATGTGGATAGATTATCTCAAGACGACGTGTCCCGTACCAAGGTTGCCATGCTTTGACCTTGAACTTTGACCTCAAGGTCAAATTATTCCGAATTCGGAGTTCTTTTCTGACAAGTTCGTGTCTGGGCTGTAACTTTTTTCCCTTAATAGATAGGGTTTTGATATTTGGTATGTGGGTAGATTATCTCAAGACGACGTGTCGCATACCATGGTTGCCATGCTTTGACCTTGAACTTTGACCTCAAGGTCAAATTATTCCGAATTCGGGGTTCTGTTCTGACAAGTTTGTGTCTGGGCTGTAACTTTTTTCCCTTAATAGATAGGATTTTGATATATGGTATGTGGGTAGATTATCTCAAGACGACGTGTCGCGTACCAAGGTTGCCATGCTTTGACCTTGAAGTTTGACCTCAAGGTCAAATTATTCAGAATTTTTTTTTTTTTCTGACAAGTTCGTGACCGGGAAGGGATTTTAATCAGATTTCACCTATTGCTTGAAATATTTTAGTATTACGGTTCACATCAGTTTATACCTAACATCGGTTAGTTGCTGCGGGGCCCGCAGAGATGGATTCCATCTCCGTGATATCTAGTTTGTATATTTTTTATACTTACCAATGGCCCAGACAGAGATGGCCCTCCCATGAGTGGGCACTCATACCTCCCCGCCAAATTTTTATGTAGTACTCTCTTCTACAAAGAATGATGTTGGCACCAATTCCGGTCACTTCCTGACGTCTGCGCATGCGCGGAGAGTAAATGTATGGAGGGCCAGATAGGACTTTTAATTTTCGGTTTTGCAAGCAAATTTTGGGGATGGGGGTGTGGGGGCAAAATTTGTGTTTGGCCCTTGATAACTTTGAGTTCAGCACCAGCTAGTCTGGGCCATTGGTAGGTATAAAAAATATACAAATTACTATAAATTTATAATATTTGGTCTCCCTAGTTTTGTATTACTGGAAATCTGGGAATTATTTCTGTGGTAGCATCCTGATACTAGAAAAAAATCTAATGGCGTGGACAATAGAGTTGTAAATAATAAAATAACTTCATTCCTCTGTAGTGAGCCATAGATGCTAATTAAATCCTTTCTGTAAACAGCTTTGGTCAGGTGAGCATCTCAGGCCCTATGGGGCCTCTTGTTTCATTAATGATTGAAAACATTTGTTTTTCATCTAATATCTGTATATCTTAATCATAAGTTTACTCGAAGCTACATAAAAATCACTTGGAATAGTCTCAAAAATTGTCTGAAAGTTTCTTGAAAATGGGTTTAGAATGTTTTTACAAGTCCTTGAATTAACTTGATCCATCTTGGGGACAAAGAGCTCTGTTAACCCTTTACCCAATGCGAACAATATAAAAATTGATTATTAGGCTTTCCCAAACCCAGTTTGGGAAAGACTCTTGTTATTCTTTTTTTTTAAAAATTTTTCTTCTCTATTTCTTTTTTGTTTTTTGTTTTTTTTTAATTTTTTTTTTTTTTTTTTCCTCCCTGAATTTTGTCTGTTGAACTGCTCAAAAACAAGCTGTACGATTTTGACCAAAGTTGGCATACTTGTGTAATGTCATAAAATCTAGTGAAATGCAGTATCGTCATATCTGTGAAAACGCGTATTTTCAAAATATTCTGCCAAAACCTTCAAAATTTCACCATTTTTTGAATGTCTCAAAATCGTTTACTGTTATTTAGCTCACATTTTCCACACGTTTAGAGCATAATACGATACACCACAATCACCACTCAAATCTTTCAACATTAACCCCCACTGGCCAAAAATGACATGAATATAGATTTTTTTTACAAAATTGACCAACTTCAAGGGCAATTTTCTCTAATTACAAGGTTGTTGTAACAATTATTTTGGTATGGATAGATGCAACAATGATTGCGGAAGAAAGTTACTGTTTACTTTTTAATCTCAGATTTAACCCTCAAGCACAATGAGGGCGAGAATAAGAGTACCGTTTGAAAATTTCAAAATTAGCCATCTTTGGTTGCTTTTTCTATTATTTTGGAAAGGGTAAATTTCAAAAACTTTTCATGTGCGTATTCACAATTGACTACCGAGCATATTTGCTGTTGTAAGTTTGGTTGTAAAGTTTAACCCTATCCCATTCTGGTTGCATAAAAGTAGGTACCGTCCGAAAAAACTCCCAATATTTTTATACTGTACCAATGACCCAGACATAGCTGGTGCTAATTCTCAAAAATCTAGGGCCAAACACAAATTTTGCCCCCCCAATCCCCAAAATTTGCATCTAAAACCGAAAAAATCATGTCCTAAATGGTCCTCCATACTTTTCCTCCACTGCGCTTGCGCAGTGTCAAGGAGGTCTCGAAATTGGTGCCAATTATCATTCTTTGTTTGGCCCTTCATCAGTTCACATCTGACTGATATTTGTGCTTGTAAATCTCAGTTTAAATGATGCCAGACACATAAATATTAGAGAAATGGTGGATCTAAAGAGGAAATAGAAGGAGGAGAGGAAAAATGAGTAGCAGGAAATAATCAGGCTGTAACTTAAAATTTTTTTACGAAATTATGTTATGTTGCCCAATTTCGAGGCATGGGCCTGTTGTCATTCTTGCTATAAAGTTACACTGCTTGTTCAGTGTTTCCTCTCTCCCTTTCCTTTAAGTGCCCCCTTGCTATTCTCCCATGCGAAGCCAAATTTGAGCTTTTGTCATGGCCCGTTGTCCATCTGTCCGTCTGTCAACAATTGGATACGGCTTGGGCTAGAGGCCATATTTATGAACCGATCTTTACGAAACTTCTTGGGTACCTTTGTTATGACCGTGGGACGAGAACGAGTGTTTTTGGGTGCGGTCCAAAATTCAAGATGGCTGCCAGCCGCCATTTTGTACCGATGATGCAGAAATCTGTTTTTTGTACAGAACTTCCATATGAAAGCTCTGATTTGAATAATTTTTTGTATGAATGCTTAGTACCATGGGATACATCACATATAATACGGGTTTTTTTCTCGTGCGTAAATTGTGCAAATTAGACTAATTTTGATGTTTTTTGGGGTTACTTTCAGCACTGTAAGTGCAAATGCCAATTACGGCTCGGGCTAGAGGCCGTATTTATGAACCGATCTTTACGAAACTTCTTGGGTACCTTTGGTATCACCGTGGGACGAGAACGAGTGTTTTGGGGTCTGGTCCGAAATTCAAGATGGCCGATGGCAGCCATTTTGTACAAAATTAGGTGCAATCAGATTTTTGCACAGAACTTCCATATGAAAGCGCTGATTTGAATAATTTTTTGTGTGAATGTTTAGTACCATGGGATACATCACATATAATACGGGTTTTTTTCTCGTGCAGAAATTATGCAAATTAGATGAACTTTGATTTTTTCAGTGCGACTTACACACAGTAAGTACACATGTCAATACGGCTCAGACTAGAGTCTGTATTTATGAACTGATCTTCACGAAATGTCTTGGGTACCTTTGTTATCACCTTGGGACGAGAACGAGTGTTTCTGGGTGCGGTCCAAAATTCAAGATGGCTGCCAGTGGCCATTTTGTACCGAAATTAGGTCTAATCAGTTTTTTGTACACAACTTCTATACAGCTCAAACTAGAGGCCATATTTATGAACCAATCTTTACGAAACTTCTTGGGTACCTTTGTTATCACCGTGGGATGAGAGCGAGTGTTTTTGGGTGTGGTCCAAAATTCAAGATGGCCACCAGCAGCCGTTTTGTACCAAAATTAGTGCAATCAGTCTTTTGTACAGAACTTCTGTATGAAAGTTTTGATTTGAATAAATTTTTGTATGAATGTTTAGTAACATGGAATACATCACATATTCTAAGGGGTTTTTTTTCGTGCAGAAATTATGCAAATTAGATGAACTTTGATTTATTCAGTGCTACTTACACAATGTAAGCACTCATGTCAATACGGCTCAGGGTAGAGGCTGTATTTATGAACCGATCTTCACAAAACTTCTTGGGTACCTTTGTTATCACCTTGGGATGAGAATGAGTGTTTCTGGGTACGGTCCAAAATTCAAGATGGCTGCCAGTGCCAAATTTTGTACCGAAATTAGGTCCAATCAGTTTTTTGTCACAAGTTCTATACAGCTCGTATTTATGAACTGATCTTCACAAAACTTCTTGGGTACTTTTGTCTTCACCTTGGGACAGGAACGAGTGTGTTTTGGGGTGCCTTTGTTATCACTGTGCTATGAGAACAAATATTTTGGGGTTCAGTCAGACCTACTCTGGGACTCAAAGATTTTTTTCTAGTTTAGCATCTGACTGTCACCCACCTTTACAATACTTTACCTATACATTTGTTACAGGCAACGGTCAGTATTTATGTACAGACCGTTACAATACTTTATATGTACCTTTGTTATCAGGCCATTACATTACCTAGATGTTTGTCATTGCTGTGTCACATACTATACATGTACATGTCTTTGTCTTGACAAGTTGAGCTACAGTGTCATTGACACTTTCATTTGTAATATTATTACTAAAATTTCTTGGGAGTTTTAGCTGGGTAACAGAATGAATTCTGTTCTTTTCCCCATGTTTACGTCCTCACCCATGGGTGTTTTGGCATAGTGTTCTGCATCTACCATCCGATGTTCTGCAGTTTCTTCCCTGGAAGTCTCTGTATTGCATCAGATAGTGTGTTATTGGTAACTGATTTCGGGCCATGTTTATCAGTGCCTGGAGTCATGTTTCTGGTGTTTATACACTTCTTGTTTACATTGACAACGGTTTCTGTTGAGAGGGATTTTCTTGTCTTTGTATTAGCTTAATCATAACAAGATACATTATTATTATACGTAAGTGTTGCATTAATTTTTTTGTAATATTTTAAAAAATTTTGTCCACACTTAGGCTTTTTGGTATCCATTGGGGCTCAACGTTACTTTCAGAAACTTGGGCTTTTCTGAAAAAATATTTTTTCAAAAAAATTTTTTGATTTCAATTATTTTTTCTATGTTAATGGATCATGTTATTATGTATCTTTGTTTTCAGGGGTTGGTGCGAGTACTAAGACTTTTTGTGTTCTTTTCACAATGAAAGGATATTGTTCAAATTGTAATAAGAGGAAATCTTCCTCTGACTTTCATAATCATTGTATTAATTGTAGTCAGCGTACTCGCACTAACTCCTGTTCAGTATGTGTCAATTGGGATGACAAACATAGGAAACGTGTGTCACGGTATGTTGTTAGTGGGGAAAAGGCCATGCCAGTCCTTTCTCCGCAGGGTCACTCTAGTTTATCAATCTCTATTTCAGAGGAACAAGAACAGGGTGATGTTTCCGTAATGTCTTCCAAAAGTGTGCCTCCGTCGTCACAGTTAAATGAAGAGCTAGCGGCAAAAGTGCTCATGGAAATATGTCAATTGCCTAAGAGGTCCCTAGTAGGATCGACGGCATTGGCGTCCGCTAGCTCGCCCGGTGTAGCGACCATTCATCGAATGGCTCGGCAGCCGGGTTCGTCCGTTGCGGTCCAGGAAGGAGATTTGGGTGATGCGAGCACTATAATAAGACAAAGTGCACACCCAGTGACGACAGATCAAAGGAGAGAATGGAGGAAGCCTATTAGTCCGGTTCCTAGCTCGTCCAGGTCCATCCGGGCTGCGAGCGAGAGAGGTCCCTCTCTCGTACAACAACATCTGGGACCAGATGTTGTGGTACAAAACGTTTCGCATTCGGAGCATACGTCCGCCGCTCGGGACGCTCCGTTATATAGACAGTCCGGAGAGACTGTCGATAAGGCTTCCTCATCCTCACGGCAGCGCACACGACCGCACCTTGGCTACGTGACCACGGATATCCAGCCAGCTTCGCCGATCAGGGATTCCACGGCGACCAGGTCACGCCATCCGGTAGCCAGGGACACGAAGGCCTGTAGACTCCAGACGTTCACATAAAAGAAGTATGCAGGAGTCAACGTACACGGAGCTTCCAGCGGCAAAGCAACGTAAGACCGCTACTCCACAGGCCTCATTGACGGACGTGCTATTCCAAATAGCACAACTTATCGCAGCATCCCAGCAAACGACAAAATCTCTGTCGGATCAGGAATTATCCGACGACGCTGGGTCGGTACACTCCGCCGAAGCATCGGGTACGAACGACCGAGAACTTCATAGGGTCCGACAGGATGGCGAAAGGGATTCGGAGGATTTGGAGCTTTCCCTTTCGGAACAACATAAAGCTGCCGTAGATTTTATCTGGCATTATCTTCCAGAGGTTGTTCCGTCGGACCAGAATGCTGCGATGCCAGTTAAGAGACTGATAGCGTCATTGGACACAGAATTTTTTGATCGGTTCAGGGATATCGTCCCTGAGTTTCCGACACAGTCCAATAAGGTCACAAGAACATTTGAATTATTGAACAACGCTATTTATAAGCTTGCTACCAAAACGGGCAAGTCTGGTTTCTTATCCGCAAATGCCCTAAATCTGCCTTTCATCAATTCAAGGAATAAATTCGAAACGGCAGGACAGGGCATACCGAGAATTCCTCTGCGTCTAGACGACGAGGCTGAAGACTTGGAATTGTCTATACCGTCGTCTATGTCATTTCCAACCACGACGTTGGAAACGACAATAATGTCTAACAGAGTTAACTAAGATGCTTTATCATACGCAGATCACCTTACTAAGGCGTTATCATTATGTCTTCAAGGGAAAGAATTCCAGGATATACAATCCTCATTAAGACTTCTTTCAAGGGCAGTAGCTTATTCCACGTATAACTCCACCCTTTCAGTGGCTAACCTGGAGTTGGTTAGACGTGACGCAGCCCTAGCTACATCCACGCGCGTGGATGGTAAGGTGAAGAACTCTCTCAGAGTCGCTTCAGTCTCCGGAGAGCTTCTCTTCGACGGCAAGCTTTCAGCAATCTATGATAAGATAACTAAGAAAGCTTCGGATTCTCTGCTTTTCAAATCCACTTCCAAAAAGCCGGATACAGCAGAAAACAGTAAGACAGGCACTTCTGGGACAAGTACGCCCAAGAGAAGTTCCTATAGAGGTTCCTATGCGTCCTCTAGGTCTTATTCTAGAGACCGTCAAGGCAGCGACTCTCGTGGGGGACGTTCTTTTGGCCGAGATTACCGGTCAGACGTCCCTAGGTCGACGGGGTGAGGTGCGGGTCGTGGAGGACATAGTTTCTCCTTCCGCAAGCCTCGCAGGTCCAGGAGGTGATGGTTTGAACCTCTATCGTGTTCCGGTAGGCGGAAGATTATCGAGTTTTACAAACGATTGGGTGTCAATTACGGACGACCCCTTGGTTCGAGGGGTAATTTCGGAAGGACTAAGAGTATCCTTCAAACGAAAGCCTCCATTAACTCGAAGTCCAAAATGGACTCAGCTTCCGTCAAATCTGCAGAAAAGAGACGCTCTTTTATCAGAAGTACAGTCTCTTCTGAAGAAGAACGTGGTAGAGGTCGTAGAAGACCAGGAATCACTGGGTTTCTACAGCCATCTGTTTCTGGTTCCGAAACCAGATGGCTCGTTCCGTCCAGTCATAGATCTGAGCTGGATAAACAAGCTGATCGTCTCTCCGAAGTTCTATATGGAGACAATTCGATCAGTCAGAGCGAGTATTCGGGTGAACGACTATGCTACAAGCATAGATCTCAAGGATGCGTACTTTCACGTCATAGTTCATCCGACATTCAGAAAGTATCTACGCTTTGCTGTCCTAGGAGTTGTATATCAGTTACGAGCTATGTGCTTCGATTTGAACCTAGCGCCCTGGGCTTTCACTCGAATAATGAACTCGGTAATGATATATTTCCGAGCTCATTCGTCTGCGGTAATGTCGGCCTACCTGGACGACATTCTTCAGAGGTACGGCAACGAGTTAACGCTCCTGAACGATGTGCAGAATCTGCTTCTATTACTCCGACGTCTCGGTTTTTTAATAAACGAGGAGAAGTTGGATCTGGTGCCATCCAAGTCATTCACTCATCTGGGACTGAGTTTCGAGACGCACAACAATCTCGTTCGTCTGCCGTTAACCAGAGTGAAATTAATCAGTTGTTACGCTCGCTATTGTCTTCACTCAGACAAAGTCACAGCGAGAGAGTTCATGAGACTGATAGGTCTGTGCGGAGCCGCTGCAGATCTCATTCCGATGGGGCGGTTACGCACTCGTCCTCTCCAAATTTTCTTGACTCAGAATTGGAGTGTAAAGATTCATTTGCTCGATATAGACGTTCTCTTGTCAAATCAAGTGAAACAAGAGATTCAGACTTGGGCAAACATTCAGTGGTTGACTCAGGGAGTCCCACTGCAGTTGCCGGATCCGAGTTTTACGATTATGACGGATGTCAGTCAAACAGGTTGGGGTGCAACATTGATCCCAACAGATTCGAAGTGCCAGGGTCTTTGGGATCCACAGTTTCTAGACAAGCACATAAACATCAAGGAAATGATGTCAATTTGGCTTGCACTACGTCATTGGATGAACATTATTCAGAAAGCACATGTCCAAATCCTGTCCGACAATACGACAGTAGTAGCGTATATTCGGAACCAGGGAGGCACTCATTCCGTTCCGTTATTCAATTTAACGGAAAGAATCCTTCTGTTTGTTCTAGAACACCAAGTTTTACTTTCGGTCCGTCATATTCCGGGTCGTCTGAATGTATTAGCAGACTCCCTTTCACGGAAGGGTCGTTTGTTGCCGTCAGAATGGACTCTCAACAAACAGGTATTCAATCAGATTTGCTACCAATGGGAGCAGCCAATGATAGACTTATTTGCGACACAACTCAACAATCAGTTGCAGACGTATGTGTCTCTATGTCCGGATCCCCAAGCATATGCAGTAGACGCTCTATCGATCTCGTGGGACGGAATGATAGGATATGCGTATCCTCCAGCACCATTGATTCAGCAGATATTGCTAAAGATAAAACAATCTCAATGCAAAATTCTGTTGGTAGCATCTCTGTCTCCACAGAGACCGTGGATAAATCTACTCAGGTGTCTGCTGTGGGACTTACCACGAAAACTTCCTCCACGAGAGGATCTTCTTTCGCAGGGGAAATTGCGTCAACTACATCACAACCCGCAAGGTCTCAACCTTCACGTATTTCCGTTATGCGGTCCTTCTTGCACGGCAAGCATTTTACAGGACGAGCAGTGGATGCAATTTCTAACTGTAGGAGGACCTCCACTTCGCTAAACTATGCGACTAAGTGGAAGGTCTTTTGTCGTTGGTGTAGGGATCATTCTGTTGATATTTTTGATACCTCCATTCCAGACATTGCAAACTTTCTAGTATACTTGTTTGACGAGATCAAACTGCAGCCTGTTACTATTAAAGGTTATAGGTCTATGTTATCTGATACCTATGCACACCATGATAGTTTACAAATTGGATCTAATGTCTCTTTATCTAAATTAGTTAGAAACTTCTTGATAAATAGACCTAGAACCCTTAGATTAATTCCTAAATGGAATTTAGCTTGGGTTCTTCTTAAACTAAAAGAAAAGCCATTTGAGACAGTAGATTTCAAATTCTTGTCTTATAAGACAGCATTTCTCTTAGCTTTCTCTTCTGCTAGAAGAGTCAGTGAGCTTCATGCACTATCTGTGGACGATTCTCACTATCGTAGTGTCGGGAACACTATTACCTTTACTACTAATGTTGGATTTTTGGCTAAGAATCAGGCTCCTAATAAATATCCGGAACCTATTGTTATTAAGGCCCTTCCGTCTTCAGACGGGCATAGGCCTTTACTCTGTCCGGTTAGAGCTTTACATATTTATAAACGAAGATCTCAGTTTATCAGAAAGGGACGAAAACGCTTCTTTCTGTCTCTGATGCCTAATAGAAAGGACATTACGGTCCATTCTATTGCTATATGGATTCAATTAACTATCCATTCTGCTTATGATAATCTATCTTCAACTCAGCAGTCTGTGCTTAAGATTTCGGCTCATGAAGTAAGAGCTCTTTCTACATCTTGGGCTTACGCAAGTAGTGCTGCTATTACAGATTTAATGAAGGCTGCATATTGGTCTCAGCCATCCACATTCATGAATTTTTATCTCAGAAATATTGAGTCCATTTCTGGAGACCTGCATTGTTTAGGTCCGTTATCTGTTGCTCAGAATGTCGTCCACTAAACAGTTGCAACTATAGTTATGCAGGCTTTCTGTTCCAGCAGTGACTCTGTCCTGCTGCCCTCTTCGCTCTGGGTTATTTGACCCAGGGCAAGGGGAAGGGGGGCGGAGGGTGTTCCCTAAGGTCACCTGCTTTATAGTGAAAAGCAAGGGGATACCTCCTCCGGAGTCAGTAATTCTGAGTCGTTACTGGGATGGTTTTAAAGTGTAAAGTTAATGTTTAAAATTCATTCATGTCATATTTTTAAAGTGTAGCTCGGTGTGAAGCATTTGTATATGTCACGTGTCAAACGGGCGTTAATATACAATCCTCGGACACTTTTAACGAGTATAAAGAGCCTCAATTCTCTGGACTGACTTTATTTATTGGCTTACTTTAAAAATAATTAGTATAAAGGGTTATACTGAATGTTAATAGAGGACATGAATGTTATTATGCTCAGTTATGGAGAGTGTTGTGTCTTTCTAATTTATCATAAATAAGAAAGATACATGTAAAGCCTAATACTCCTTTTCTCCTCGAGGGGATGACTCTATTATATATAATTGAGCTTATTGGATTTTCCTCTATGTCCTAGGCCCTCCAGCCTTTTTACTATTCAGCTATGTCTGGGTCATTGGTACAGTATAAAAATGTTAAAAAATTTATAGTAATTTATATATTTTTTATACTTACCAATGACCCAGACGGGGATGGCCCTCCCAGGAGTTGGGAACTCTTGCCTCCCCGCTGAGTACATAGCACTGACCAGGCACTGCTTGTAAGAATGATAATTGGCGCCAATTTCGAGACCTCCTTGACACCAGCTATGTCTGGGTCATTGGTAAGTATAAAAAATATATAAATTACTATAAATTTTTTAACTTTTAAGAATTTTGTAAGTTTAGGTGGCGTTTTAGTCCATTTTTAATTCCCTGAGGTCTGAATGTTTTCTATAGCTGCTTTCAGCAGTCAAAGTATGACAAATTTTGTTCTATAAGTTATTATTAAAAGTTTAACCCTTTGCAGATTTGAGACTTCCCATGAGGGTACTGTCAGAATAATTGTTATTTTCGCCAACTTCAAGGGCAAATTTCTCTAATTACTAGGTAGTTGTAACAATTATTTTGGTATGGCTAGATGCAACAATGATTGTGGAAGAAAGTTACTGTTTACTTCTTAATCTCAGATTTAACCCCAAGCACAATGAGGGCGAGAATAAGAGTACCGTTTGAAAATGCCAAAATTAGCCATCCTTGGTTGCTTTTTCTATCATTTTGGAAAGGGTTAATTTCAAACACTTTTCATGCACGTATTCACAATTGACTACTCAGAATATTTGCTGTTGTAAGTTTCGTTGTAAAGTTTAACCCTATCCCATTCTGGTTGCATAAAAGTAGGTACCGTCCAAAAAAAGTCCCAATTTTTCAGAATTTGGTAAGTTTAGGTGGCGATTTACTCCATTTTCAATTGCTTGAGCTCAGAATGTTTTCTATAGCTGCTTGCAGCAGTCAAAATATGACAAATTTTTTTCTATATGTTATTATTAAAAGTTTAACCCTTGGCAGATTTGAGACTTCCCATAAGGGTACTGTCGGAATAATTGTTATTTTCGCCAATGTTTAAATGCACTTTCTGAGCACTGGAGCCATATTGTCTCAAAACCTTTTCCATGAGAGGATTGGACCTTCATTCAAGAACAATTTTGCTGTTATATATTTTATTCAAAGTTTTAACCTTACCCAGTTTTCGAGCCTTGTATTCATAAAATTGGCTAATTTGGAGCTCACTTTTCTTCCATTTTCGAAAGGAATATCGAAAAATGATTTACATGTTCGTATTTACAATTGCCTACCGAGCATATTTGCTGTTGTTTGTTTGGTTGTAAAGTTTAACCCTATGCTTGTTCTGTTTTCATAAAGATAGGTGCAGTCCATAAAAACTCTCGTTTTTCAGAATTTGTTAAGTTTAAGTGACGATTTACTCTATTCCTAATTGATTGAGTGCTGAACACTTTCTATGGCTGTATGCAGCAGTCATAGTATGACAACTTTTGTTTTATATGTCATTATTAAAAGTTTAACCGTTGGTAGATTCGAGACTGCCCATATGGGTACGGTCGGAATAATTGATATTTTCATAAAATCTCTTAATATTGATAGGCGTACAATGGTAGTTTGGAATAGAATATCCGAAAATGCTTTCGCAATTTGGATTCATAGTTCAATTCCAAGAATATTTTCTGTTATAAGGTTGTTGTAAAGTTTAATGCAATCCCTGTCTCAATTGCATAAAGATAGATGCCGTCGAAAAAAACTCATTTTTTCAGAATTTCGTAGGTTTAAGTAACAATTTACTCCATTCCTAATTCATTGAGCACTGAATGTTTTCTATGTCTGCATGCAGCAAGCATAGCATGACAACTTCTGTTTTATATTTTATTATCAAAAGTTTAACCCTTGGCATATTTAGGAGTTCCCATGTGGGTATTTTCGGAATAATTGTTTTTTTCGTAAAATCAATCCCTGAATATATTGGTAACTGTGCAGTGGCCTTTCGGTGGTGCTACATGAAGCCGCAAATAGTTAAGGTTGAAAAGTTCATCAAATAGACAGATATAATGCCTAACTCAGCCAGTGACAGGTAAATAATGAATGGAAAAGTTGTTGAATTGAGAGTAAAGTAGGTACAAATCATGCCCTCGGTTTCCACCTGATCCACGGTATTTCTATGCGGTCTTGGCACTTGACAAAGATACTAAACTGTCGGGCAGGGACAGTAGAAAACATTCTGAGAATTTCAAGTTGCTGCCTTGCATGGTCGGTATATAATTGGCATTGTATCTGTTCAATTTGAATGTCAAATTAGCCAGATGACGGCTTTTTCGCCACCGGGTCGAGTTGTCAGTTTCTGCCGGGATGGTCTATAATAAGCAGTTTTAACTCCAAACTTTCTGTCCCATATGAATGTGCGAATATTTAAAGCTGAACAGTTCATCAAATAGACAGAAATAATGCCAAACTTGACCAGTAATAGATAAATAGTGAATGGAAACGGCATTGCATTGGGAATAGAGTAGGGACGAACCGTCTCCGCGGTTTCCACGAGGTCACGCCACTCGACAAAGATACTGTCCTGTCGAGCAGGGATAGTAGAACAACTTCTAAAGATTTTGTGTATCTGCCTTCACTGGTCTGGATGCAGTGGGCGTATGAGCTGCTCTGCTGTCAGTTAAATTTTAATGTCAAAGTAGCCAAATTACTGCCTTGTCGCCATTAACCCATGCACGATTTCTGTCCACTTTTCATTTTTGGCAATTATCTAACTGTTATCCAAGAACAATTCTGCTGTTATATGTTTTATTCCAAATTTTAACCCTCACCCAGTTGTCAGGCCTTGAATTGGAGTTATCTCAACTTGAACATGTTCATTCAAATACCAAGATTCAAGATTAGTTCATGTCTTTTTTCAGACGCTCAGTCTGTGATTGATGTTCACACATTAAGAGCATAATATGATACACTAAAATCACCACACAAATATTTCAAAATTAACCCCTGTTGGCCACAAATGATATGAATATATCATTTTATCTTCAAGATTTACTAACTTCAAGGGCAAATTTCTCATAATTGCGAGGTTGTTGTAACAATTATTTTTGTATGCATAGATGCAACAATGCTTGCAGAAGAATGTTACTGTTTAGTTTTTAATCTCATCTTTAATCCTCAAGCAAATGAGGGTAAGAGTACCATCCAAAAATGCCAAAATTAGCTAACTGTGGTTGCATCTTCCTGTCTTTTTGGAAAGGGTTAATTCTAAACACTTTGTTTTGCTATAGGTAGAGATGCGTAATGAACAAATCCCCTGCTGTAAGTCATGCTCTGGGGCTTAACACAACATAAGCTTTGGCCATGTAAAGAATAGTACTGTCAGAAAACAAATTGATTTTCACTGAATTTTGTAAACATCTGTACTCATTTCCTCTAATTGCAAGGTTGTTGTAGCAATTATTTTGGCATGGATAGATGCAACAATGATTGTAGAAGAAAGTTACTGTTTACTTTTTAATCTCAAGATTTAAACCCAAGCAAAATGAGGGCGTGAATAAGAGAACCGTGAGAGAATGCCAAAATTAGCCAACTTGTATGCTTTTTGTCTATCATTTTGGAAATGGTTAATTTCAAACACTTTGCTTTGCTATATGTAGTCTGCATTCACATTGGAAAGTTGGGAAAGCCCGTAATTTGTCCAACAAATTACAATTCTCTAGTTTTTTGTTTTGTTTTTTTTTCCTTCTTGAATTTTGTCTGTTGAACTGTTCAAAAACAAGTTGTATGATTTAAACCAAATTTGGCATACTTATGTAATGTCATAAAATCTAGTGAAATGCGGTATCGTCATGTCTGTGAAAACGCGTATTTTCAAAATATTCTGCCAAAACCTTTAAAATTTCACC
The DNA here is from genome assembly GCA_031216915.1 of Pictodentalium vernedei. NCBI lineage: Eukaryota > Metazoa > Mollusca > Scaphopoda > Dentaliida > Dentaliidae > Pictodentalium > Pictodentalium vernedei. The sequence continues at coordinate 749,016,387 of CM062297.1, forward strand.
ATTTTTCAAAAATCTCAAAATTGTTTACAGTCATTTCGCTCAAATTTTCCACACATTTAGAGCATGATACGATACACCACAATTACCACTCAAATCTTTAAATATTAACCCCCATTGGCTAAAAATTACATTAATATAGCTTTTTTCTTCAAAATGAAGCAACTTCAAGGGCAAATTTTTCTAATTGTAAGGTTGTTGTAACAATTATTTTGTTATGGATCGATGCAACAATGACTGTGGAAGAAAGTTACTGTTCACTTTTCAATCTCAGATTTAACCCGTCGACTAGTCGACACCCAAAAATTGGGTCGACTAATCGGCAACCCAGACTAACTTCGGAATTCACACATGTAACCGGGCAACAACACCTCATTACACGAGAAAAAGACTCTTTTTTTTAGTTCCCAACAGGCTACCCCCTGCTTCGTTAAAAGGACGAACCATGAGCTATGCGTCGTGGTAAAACAAACGTGTCAAACACATAAACCTCCCTATTTTAGTGTAGAACTGTTCGGTCCACATAAAAAGTAGTCGATACCGTAGTCGTTCTCTGAATTAAAGTTTTGACTACCGGTGCCGGTCATCACGAAAATGTCCCGAAAATTTCAATTGTTCAATCAAAATAAAATTATGAGAAAGTGTTTTGGAGTTGTTTTTTTTCCTCAATTTAATCTTTTCACATTTTCAGCTAAAAAAATAAAATTCCCAAACTACATGGTTTTGTGTTATTTATTACTGTCAGCCCTCATGTTTATCAACTTTATGTTGAAGATGAATGGGAAATTCCCAGTTCAATATTAATGACAGCATGTTCAGTGACCCAAATTGTTCCTTTTCATTACTTTAGAAAATGAGTTGAGAAATTACCTGATGTGATTCCTGCAAAAATAGCTGCTCAAAAATAAATATGAATTCATTCCCCCAAGTTGTACTATCCATTTTGATCCATGCTACATGAAAGTCTGTTTTGAAAACAAAACAAGGGAAAGCCATATTGTTTACAACAATGGGGACACATTATGTGCACCAGGGCGGTCCATTTAAAAATAGTTTGTTTATTTATGAAACATGCCCACATGTTTTTATCAAATGCATTGTATTCCAAATCTATTCTCATACTGTCGCAGTTATGTGAAATCAAAATTATATAAACTCGAAATATAAACAGACGTCCCCTGTTCATCTTGCTCTTGGAGAAAGTGAATGCCACAGGTTGGGGAGGGGCTCATACGTCCCCTGTTCATCTTGCACTTGGAGAAAGTGAATGCCACAGGATGGGGGGGGGAGGAGGGCTCAAGACATCCCCTGTTCATCTTGCTCTTGCAGAACGTGAATACCACAGGTTGGGGGGGGGGGGGGGGGCTTTGATCTGACGTCCCCTGTTCATCCTGCTCTAGGTGCAGTTATCCTACAACTTATTACCAATGAATTAAGTTGTGTGGTGACCGCAAGAAAAATTCTCATTTTTTTTTCTTCTCTGGCCGTAAAAGCCAGGTTCAGTGTTGATACGTCAATAACTGGGAAGTGGATAGTGCAGATAGTTATCCGGTGCCAACAATGTTGGCTGCGAACTGCTCCCTGTTCATCTTGCTCTTGGAGAAAGTGAATGCAACATAATTTATTGTTTGTTTTTTATGTGTACCCATACTATGTATGGTACACATAATGCCGGCATCCGGGGTGACCATCCGTCGTTCGTCCATCCTTTGTCCATCCGTCTGTCCATCCATCTGTCCATCCATCCGTCTGTCTGTCCATCCATCCGTCTGTCTGTCCGGCATCTGTATCCATTTCTTTGGCATTCGATAACTTGAAAAATATTGCTTGGATTGTCAAGTTACTTTATATTTGTGTTCAGGTTACTGATGTGCCGAGCTGTATAGTTTTTGGTGTAAATGGGATAATTTGATCCTGAGATATTAACCCTTTATCCTTCAAATTGAAAATTCCTCCAATCCCTTTGGCATTCGATAACTTGAAAAATATTGCTTGGATTGTCTAGTTACTTTATATTTGTGTTCAGGTTACTGATGTACTGAGCTGTATAGTTTTTGGTGTAAATCTGTTATTTTGATCCTGAGATATTACCCTTTATCCTTCAAATTGAAAATTTCTCCAATCCCTTTGGCATTCGATAACTTGAAAAATATTGCTTGGATTGTCAAGTTACTTTATATTTGTGTTCAGGTTACTGATGTGCCGAGCTGTATAGTTTTTGGTGTAAATCTGATAATTTAATCCTGAGATATTAACCCTTTATCCTTCAAATTGAAAATTCCACCAATCCCTTTGGCATTCGATAACTTGAAAAATATTGCTTGGATTGTCGAGTTACTTTATATTTGTGTTCAGGTTACTGATGTGCCGAGCTGTATAGTTTTGGTGTAAATCGGATAATTTGGTCCTGAGATATTAACCCTTTATCCTTCAAATTGAAAATTCCTCCAATCCCTTTGGCATTCGATAACTTGAAAAATACTGCTTGGATTGTTAAGTTACTTTATAATTGTGTTCAGGATACTGATGTGCTGAGCTGTATAGTTTTTGGTGTTAATCTGATAATTTGATCCGGAGATATTAATCCTTTATCCTTCAAATTGAAAATTCCTCCAATCCCTTTGGCATGAGATAACTCAAAAAAGATCAATCCGATTGTCATGTTTCTTTACATATTTATTCAGGTTACTGATGTGCTGTGCTGTATAGTTTTTATGAAAATCTGATAATTTGATCCGGAGATATTAACCCTTTATTCATCAAATTAGACACTCCTCCAATCCATTTCTATATGTACCCATACCTTGTATGGTGTACATAATGTCAGCATCCGTGGTGGCCCTACGTCATATAGCTTTCTACTAGTTGCACGTATGGGTACACATCTGACGATTTCATCGGCCTATTTTTTCACAATGGGAGTTACCGTATATGTCCGTGTATAAGTCGCCCCGGTGTATAAGTCGCACCCCCAACTCACACTTGGAATTCCTCCCTTCTGCCTAAAGCCTGTGTATAAGTCTCACCCCCATTTTCAAATATATGCAGTCAATAAGAATTAGTTGCAAGTTACTTTTTACCAATTTGGGGCAGTTTGGGATGCAACGGAAATAGGTAAGTTTTCACGAGTTACCATGTGGTGAATAAGATAAAAGAATAAAGGAAAATTATTATTAAAGATTTAAAAAATACTCGCATTTGTTTTTCGTTGTTTGTTTATCACCCCAATGTCTTCATCCCTGTCAAGAAAATCCAACACTCGTTTGTGACTGAAACTTCATAGTTTCAGAATCAGAGCACCATTTGCACCGTAACCTGTGCAGTTGTTGTGCTTAGGTTAGTTTTTCCGGAACATAAGAACGTTCCGGAAAAACCAATATAAATACAACAAATGAGCAGGTTACAGCGCAAATTGTTTTCAAATTGTTGTCCTACATAAGCATTGTTGGTGCTATTGAAACTAACTTTACCTTGTGCACGTGTGTGTAATTTATAACCGGACATTCACATCAGTGAATTGGAGTTCATGGAATAAATAAATACTTCTCTCTAGGTATTGTTGGCATACATTTAATGTGTTATTATTTATTTTTTCATTGTTATTTTGATGATTTTGTATTTTTTATACTTTCATTCATATTGGCCCCACAAACCTGTTGATTTCCAGTACACACACTGATGTAAACTCATGGACCGATTGAACAATAACGACTAAATAGAATACTTATTATTTATGGATAAAAGTAACAGAAAACACACATAATATTTTATTGACAATTTATTTTCTGAAGAATTTAAACAGAAATAAAATGAAAAGAAAATAATTTTGGTGAATCTGCACTCGGTCAAAACCACACGATTGTACTGTCTGTTATACAATTGACAAACGGTAGGAACAACATTTGTCCGAAGAAGTCAGTGCCCTGAAAATTCTCTGAAACAAGTCGTACCCATGTATAAGATGCACCCCCAATTTTGACATAACTTTTCAGGTAAAAAAGTGCGACTAATACACAGACATATATGGTATGAGTACTAAGGGCACCTTTTTTAACGTGAGTAATACAAAACACAGTTCACATATTTTTTTTAATAAACACAATTCAAATGGAAAATGTAACAACTGAACAAACATGTTTCCAGGTGAAAACAAATTGACCACATGCGTTTTTGACCTCATTTGTTATCATTGACATTTTGTTGATATTTCGTGCTGATTTTGTTAATTTTTTTTATTGAAATGTATTTTTAAATGATTGATGATTCTGATGGAAAAAAACGAATAAAACAAACACATAAAAGTTTATGTACATTATTAATTTATTTAATATCAATGGGAACACAACATACACTGACAGGATCAACTGTTCTGTACACAGATCATTCCTGGCTGGTCAACTTTTCATTTACATTCGGCCTCATTCATGGATAAGCCCACCCCCATTTTTTTTACGTGCCCCCTGGGCTTACTGACGGGTTGATACGGTACTCAGCGCTGTCAGAGTACAGAAAATGGAACCAAGTAATTTTGGAAAAGACCGAAAATGTTGGTTGGGTACATCCGGGTTACCAAACAAAAGAGGGAAAAAATGAACATCGAGGGCCAGTTGTATTACGAGAAACATTCAACGATTTATATTTTGATGTTGGCGCATCAGCACTGGAAGAGTCAAACCAAGACAATGAGATACTGCATGGGAGTCAGGGAGTGTGACACAACACATGCTGCGGACAAACTGTCTATAAAGTTCTTTGAAGTTTATCGAGTTTCCGGGCAGTTGTTACATTGTCACAGCCACTATCTGAAGCCAGCGATCGGCAGCACGTTTTTTTCCAAGCATTTTGTAACCCTATTTCCCCGGAGATGTGAATTCATTGATCTTTCTAATGAGATTTTGTTGGCTTGCAAGTCCTCCTACTGTGTTTCGACTAGTCGACAACAAAAACCAGAGTCGACTATAGACAAAAAAAACGTCGACGTCGACTAATCGTTTGAGCAATACAATGAGGGCGAGAATAAGAGTACCATTTGAAAATGCCAAAATTGGCCAACATTGGTTGCATTTTCTATCATTTTGGAAAGGGTTAATTTCAAACACTTTTCATGTACGTTTTCACAATTGACTACCGAGGATATGTGCTGTTGTAAATTTGGTTGTAAAGTTTAACCCTATCCCATTCTGGTTGCATAAAAGTATGTACCGTCCAAAAAACTCAGAATTTTGTAAGTTTAGGTGACGATTTACTCCATTTTTAATTGATTGAGCTCTGAATGTTTTCTATAGCTGCTTGCAGCAGTCAAAGTATGACAAATGTTCTATATGTTATTATTAAAAGTATAACCCTTGGCAGATTTGAGACTTCCCATAAGGGTACTGTCGGAATAATGGTTATTTTCGCCAACTTTTACATGCACTTTCTCAGCACTGGAGCCATATTGTCTCAAAACCTTTTCCATGAGAAGATAGAGCATTCATCCAAGAACAATTTTGCTGTTATATGTTTTATTCCAAGTTTTAACCCTCACCCATTTGTCAGGCCTTGAATTGTAGTACCCTCAATTTGTACATGTTCATTCAAATACCAAGATTCAAGATTAGTCCATGTCTCTTTTCAGACACTCAGAGTGTGATTGATTTTCACACATTAAGAGCATAATATGATACTCTAAAATCACCACACAAATATTTCAAAATTAACCCCTATTGACCACTAATGATATGAATATATCATTTTATCTTCAAGATTTACTAACTTCAAGGGCAAATTTCTCATAATTGCGAGGTTGTTGTAACAATTATTTTTGTATGCATAGGTGCAACAATGCTTTCAGAAAAAGGTTACTGTTTAGTTTTTAATCTTGTCTTTAATCCTCAAGCACATGAGGGTAAGAGTACCATCCGAAAATGCCAAAATTAGCTAACTGTGGTTGCATCTTCCTGTCATTTTGGAAAGGGTTAATTCTAAACACTTTGTTTTGCTATAGGTAGAGATGCCTAATGAAGAAATCCTCTGCTGTAAGTTAAGCTTTGGGACTTAACACGATATAAGCTTTGACCATGTAAAGAATAGTACTGTCAGAAAAAAAATTGATTTTCAGTGAATTTTGCAAACATCTGTTCTCATTTCCTCTAATTGCAAGGTTGTTGTAGCAATTATTTTGGAATGGATAGATGCAAGAATGATTGTAGAAGAAAGTTACTGTTTAGTTTTTAATCTCAAGATTTAACCCCCAAGCAAAATGAGGGCATGAATAAGAGAACCATGACAGAATGCCAAAATTAGCCAACTTTGGATGCTTTTTGTCTATCAATTTGGAAATGGTTATTTTCAAACACTTTGCTCTGCTATATGTAGTCTGCATTTTCACATTGGAAAGTTGGGGAAGCACGTAATTTGTCCAACAAATTACAATTCTCTAGTTTTAAATATTATTTTTTCAAATTTTCCAAAAATTTCAACAAAACCATATCATGGGACCCCTCATTTGAATGTGCTCAATGAGCATATGCTTCTGATTTGTTGAGTAAAGTGTTAACATGCCTAATGTTTCCATTTTTGTACAGACCACCTGCAACGTGTGGCTGAAAGGAGAGACAGGTTTTTTGTTCTTGCTAAAAAAGAGGTTCTGTTCAAAATTTGAATTTCATATGATTTTTTCGATATATGATTTTATTGTTTGCAACATTAAATGGTATAGTCGGAGAAGTTCATTGCAACAAGTTGCTCTACAGTAAGACAAGGATATTGGTTAGTGAGGCTTGGGTGGAGATTCTATACATGCAGGCCATCAACCTTGTTCTAAATTTTAGCTTTGAGGTAAGTATTCAATGTTTGTCTTGTCGCCTCCATACAACTGTAAGTTCTAGCTTCCATACAACTGTAAGAACAGGTTGTTTTACCCTGGTTTTCATTTTAATTTGTTCTTTGATGGATGTATGTGTCTTTTTTTCCTAGGTGAATGAGCGTGATATTCCCATCATTCCTTACAACCACTTCTACATCACAGGTTTAGCAGACAAAGTTGATCTTAGACAAGATTACATCAACTGGATCATTCCTGCAGAGCGAAGAGCCAAATCATCAGTATGTATGTTTGTGTATGCCTATATAATTACAGCAGAGGAAATAAACAGAATGACACACGCATATCACTGGGTTAATCGATATGGCTTGAGTACCAGAGCGGAAGGATAAAACGAGAATCCGCAGGCCTCAAGTTTTATCTTTCCGCAGTGGCACAAGTGCCATATTGATTAACCCATTCACATGCATGTGTCGCTCAGTGTTTATTACATGCCTTCCCATCTATAAAAAACAATTATTAGAAGGACACTCCACAATTCATTTGACAACTGTCAACAAAAAAAACACATTTTATTGCCAACCAAATTTGCAAGGGGAACCCGTTACTATTTCGGCCCCTGAGTTCCAATGTGTTCTGTGTGCCAGTAGGCATATAGAACACATTGGAACTCAGGGGATGATTTTTAACTATCGCTTGTGATTCAAATCCTAATTGTGGTGCATGATTTGTAGAAAATTCCGATGAAATTTTGCTTCCATTTAAAAATAGTCTGTCAACAATTTCCGTTCCACACATGATGTAGGCCCTCTTCAATAAATTATAAAGGAAGCTTTTATAATAAAATATTATTGGCTTGTAGTATGCAGCACATGCCAGCAGGACTTAGTACTATGAAGGAATCTTTGATAATATACTATCATCGGCTTGTAGCATGCATCACATGCTAGCAGGACTGGGGGAATTCTAATGATCTGTGATCAGGTGCAGTTTTTAAGATCATCATGTGTAATATGTAATCATATTTTCATTGCTAGTGAACAAATATAATCAGTTAATTTATAAATGGACAGTATTGTTGATTACTTTTTGATTACATTTCAAAAAATGTTTTTTACTTATTTGCAAAACATTTGTCAAGTGCAAGTCTACTGACCATTAATGTGCTATGTTTTGTTTTCTAAGGAATGATTTATATTCATTTTTCATTTATTTTTTCATTTTATTTTTTTTTTTAGATGTTTTACATATAACAAATCAAATATAAAAGATGAACTGCTCAGTACACATTTTGAATTTGAATTTTATATACAGTTGGTGTGTAACAGTTTGCCCCATCACCCACACGTGGACTTTCTACCAAAGTAGTAACTTATATTCTGTGAAAAAGAATTAGAAAGACAATGTTTTAATCAATGAGACATCGAGGTCATTTGCTGAAGCTTTACTTTTGAATCTTATACTTTTTCGGATGATTTCAGGTGATTGTATAAGTGGACACTGTATGATGAGTGTTTTAGTGGTACCTGTCCATGTTCAGTAGATAAAATTTAAAAAAAAATGTATTGTAATATTATCATTTGTCTAAATTTCATTTTATGTAGATAAAAGTTACATGTTGTTGGCCATGGCCATAGTAGGCGATCACTGAGAAGTTGCCATTATTCAGCAGTTTATGGCAATGGCTGATATTTTTAGCTCAATTGAGTGAAGCTCAAGGGGAGCTTTACTGATCACTTTCCACCCGTCGTCCATCCGGCATTAACTTTACATTATCAACTTCTTCTCACAAACTTCTCAACCAAATTGAACCAAATTTGGTGTGCATGTTCCCTATCACATGTCAATCAAATTTGTTCAAATCAAGTTGACCCGCCCCTTGGTAGGGCCATGCCCCAAAAGTGAGCCTAAATCTTAAAAAATCTTCTCATGAACCAGCAGTAGCAGAGATTTGATATAAGGTGTGTAGCTTCCTTTAGAGGTGTACACACAGATTTGTTCAAGAGAAGTTCTAGGGTCTATATCTGACATCGTTATGGGAGGGGCAAGAATTTTTACCCCGCCCAAAATTTCTATATTTTTATACTGTACCAATGACCCAGACTTAGCTGGTGCTAACTCTAACAAAACCAGGGCCAAACACAAATTTTGCCCCCCAATCCCCAAAATTTGCATCCAAAACAAAAAGAAATCATGTCCTAAAGGACCTCCATACTACGCCTCTACTGCGCATGCGCAGTGACGCAGACGTCCCGAAATTGGCGCCAATTATCATTCTCTGTTTGGCCCTTCATCAGTCAACATCTCACTGATCTTTGTGCTTGTAAATCTCAGTTTAAAGGATGCCAGACACGTAATTTTTGGAGAAAATGTGATTCTAAGGAGGATAGAAGGAGGAGAGGAAAAAGAAGTGACAAAAAATAATCAGGGCTGTACTTAAAATTTTTTGATGAAATTATGTTAAGTTGCCTATTTTCGAGGCATGGGCCTCTTGTTGTCATTCTTGCTAATTGTTGCACTGCTTATTCAGTGTTTCCTCTCCCCTAGCCTTCTAAAGTCCCCCCTTGCAATTCTCCCATGCTTTTGGCATATTTTTGAGAAATTTCATTTCTAAAATTTCCTGGGAGAGTTGCTTGGTTACAGAATGTTTTCTGTTATTTTCCCCATAGTTACGTTTTCACCCATGGGTGTATAACGTTTGTGTTCTGCATCTTCCATCTGATGTTCTACAGATTCTCCCCTGGGAGTCTCTGTTTTGCATCAGATAGAGTGTAATTGATGACTGATTCCGGGCCAGTTTTTTTCAGTGCCTGGAGTCATGTTTTCTGGTGTTTTTACACTGTTTGTTTTCATTGGCAACAGCCTTTTTTGAGGGGGGCTGTTTGCCTTTGCTGTAGTTTATCTCACTATAAGATACATTTATATTATCCGAAAGTGTCTCATTAATTATTTAATATAAATTTAAAATTTTTGACCACACTTTGCCATCGGATCCATCGGGGCTCAACGTTACTTTTCAGCAACTTGGGCTTCGCTGAAAAAATATTCTTTCAAAATTATTTTGTTTTGCAATTGTTTTTTCATTTATTAATGGATCATGTTATTATGTATCTTTGTGTCAGGGGTTTTTGCGAGTAACTAGGACTTATTGTTGTTCTTTCACAATGAAGGGACATTGTTCAAATTGTAATAGGAAGAAATCTTCCTCTGACTTTCATGATCATTGTATTAATTGTAGTCAGTGTTCTCGCATTAATCCCTGTCCTATATGTGAACATTGGGATGAGAAACATTGGAAACGTGTGTCACGATATGTTGTTTCTGGAGAAAGAGCGATTCCGGCTCTTTCTCCGCAAGGTCACTCTACTCTCTCAGTCTCTATTTCAGAGGAACCAGAACAGGGTGATGTTTCCATGTTATCTTCTTCAAGTGTGCGTCCGTCGTCACAAATGAATTCAGAGCTAGCGGCAAAAGTGCTCATGGAGATTAGACAAATGTCGTCCGCTAGCTCGCCTGGTGTAGCGTCCATTCACCGAATGGTTTGGCAGCCGGGTTTGTCCGATGCGGTCCAAGAGGAAATTTTGGGTGATGCGAGCACTATAAACATAATAGATGCACACCTAGTGACGGCGGATAGTAAGCGAGAACGGAGGAAGCCTTGGAGTCCGGTTCCTAGCTCGTCCAGGTCCTGCCGGGCCGCGAGCGAGAGAAGCCCCTCTCTCGTACAACAACATCTGGGACCAGATGTTGTGGTACAAAATGTGTCTTTAGCGGAGCATACGTCCGTCGCTCGGGACGCTCCGTTGTATAAGCAGTCCACAGAGACTGTTAAGGCTTCCTCTTCTCGTCAGCGCACACGACCGCACCTTGGCTGCGTGACCGCCGATATATTACCAGCTTCGCCGATGAAGGATTCTTCGGCGACCAGGTCACACCATCCGGCAGCCAGGGATTCGAGACCGATGGACTCTGGACGTTCGCATAGGAAAAGTATGCGGGAGCCATCTGATGCGGACCTGCCCTCGGCGAAGCAGCGAAAGACTGCGCCTCCGCAGGTCTCGACGCCGGACATTCTTGTGCAGATAGCACAGCTTATCGCAGCATCCCAGCAGCCGACAAAAACGGTGTCGGATCGAGAATTATCCGACGGCGCTGGGTCGGTACGCTCCGCCGAAGCATCGGGGGCGGACGACCGGGAACATCATGAGGTCCGACCGGATGGTGAAAGGGATACGGATGACTTGGAGCTATCCCTTTCGGAACAACATAAAGCTGCCGTGGACTTCATCCGGCACTTTCTCCCTCAAGTTGTTCCGTCGGGCCAGACTGCTGCGCTTCCGGACAAGAGAATTATAGCGTCATTGGACTCTGAATTTTTTGAGCAGTTCAGGGACATCGCTCCCGAGTTTCCGTCGCAGTCCAATAATGTTGCAAGAACATTTGAATTATTGAACGACGCTATATTTAAACTTGCTTCCAGGACGGGGAAAGCAGGTTTCTTGTCCGCTAATACTCTCAACCTGCCTTTCATTAATGCAAGGAATAAATTCGATACGGCAGGACAGGGTATACCGAGAGTTCCTCTGCGTATGGACGACGAGGCGGAAGACTTAGAGCTGTCATTACCGTCTTTAGCTTCTATTCCAACCGCGGTGTTGGAAACAGCTATTGCGTCTAACAGAGCCAATTTAGATGCCTTATCTTACGCAGATCACCTTACTAAGGCATTATCACTGCGCCTTCAGGGGAAAGACTTTCAGGATATACAATCCTCTTTAAGACTTCTTTCAAGGGCAGTAGCTTATTCCACGTGTAACTCCGCCCTTTCAGTGGCAAATCTGGAGTTGGTTAGACGTGACGCAGCCCTAGCTACATCCACACTAGTGGATTCTAAGGTGAAGAACTCTCTTAGAGTCGCTTCGGTCTCAGGAGAACTTCTCTTTGACGGCAAGCTTTCCGCTATTTATGATAAAATTAAAAAGAAAGCTAATGATTCTCTGTTGTTCAGATCTGCTCCTAAGAAGTCGGATACAGCAGACACGAATAAGACAGGCACTTCTGGGTCTAATGCGCCCAAGAGAGGTTCCTATAGAGGTTCCGGTGCGTCCTCTTGGTCTTATTCGAGAGACCGTCAGGATAGCGACTCTCGTTCGGGACGTCCTTCAGGCCGGGACAATCGGTCGGACGCCCCGAGGTCGACGAGGCGAGGTGCGGGTCATGGAAGACGTGGTTTCTCCTACCGCAGGCCTCGCAGGTCCAGGAGGAGATGGCTTAAACCTCTATCGCGTTCCGGTTGGCGGAAGGTTGTCGAGCTTTTCACAAGAGTGGGCGTCGATTACGGACGACCCTTGGGTGAGAGGAGTGACTTCGGAAGGTCTAAAGATATCCTTCAAACGAAAGCCTCCATTAACTCGAAGTCCAAAGTGGACTCATCTTCCGTCAAATCCACAGAAAAGAGACGCTCTGTTATCAGAGGTGCAGTCTCTTTTAATGAAGAACGCGGTAAAGGTCGTAGAAAACCAGGAATCTCCGGGATTCTACAGCCATCTGTTTCTGGTTCCGAAACCAGACGGCTCGTTCCGTCCAGTCATAGATTTGAGCTGGATAAACAAGCTGATCGTCGCTCCGAAGTTTTATATGGAGACGATTCGATCGGTCAGAGCGAGTATTCGGGTGAACGATTATGCAACGAGCATAGATCTCAAAGATGCGTACTTTCACGTCATGGTACATCCGACATTCCGAAAGTATCTACGCTTCGCAGTCCTAGGAGTGGTGTATCAATTCCGGGCGATGTGCTTCGGATTGAATCTAGCACCCTGGGCTTTCACTCGGGGAATGAACTCGGTAATGATCTACTTCCGAGCTCATTCGTCTGCGGTAACGTCGGCCTACCTGGACGACATTCTTCAGAGGTACGGCAACGAGTTAACGCTTCAGAACGATGTTCAGAATCTTCTTCTATTGCTCCGTCGTCTCGGTTTTATAGTAAACGAGGAGAAGTCGGATCTGGTGCCGTCCAAGTCATTCACTCATCTGGGAATGAGCTTCGAGACGCACAACAATCTCGTTCGTCTGCCGTTAACCAGAGCGAAATTAGTCAGTTGTTACGCTCGCTATTGTCTGCACGCAGACAAAGTCACGGCGAGAGAATTTATGAGACTGATAGGTCTGTGCGGAGCCGCCGCGGATCTCATTCCGATGGGGCGGTTACGCACACGTCCTCTTCAAATTTTCCTGACTCAGAATTGGAGTGTGAAAATTCATTCGCTCGATGTAGACGTTCTCTTGTCAGATCAAGTGAAACAAGAGATTCAGACTTGGGCAAACATTCAGTGGTTAACTCCAGGAGTTCCGCTGCAGTTGCCGGATCCGAGTTTTACCGTTATGACGGATGCCAGTCAAACAGGTTGGGGTGCATCATTAATCCCAACGGATTCGAGATGCCAGGGTCTTTGGGATCCGCAATTCCTGTGCAAGCACATAAACATCAAGGAAATGATGTCAATTTGGCTTGCGTTACGTCACTGGATGGACATTATTCACGATGCTCATGTCCAAATCCTATCCGACAATACGACAGTAGTGGCATATATACGGAATCAGGGAGGCACTCATTCAGTTCCGTTGTTCAATCTAACGGAAAGAATCCTTCTGTTTGCGTTAGAACATCACGTTCTTCTTTCGGTCCGTCACATACCGGGTCGTCTGAATGTGCTAGCAGACTCCCTTTCACGAAAGGGTCGCTTGTTGCCGTCGGAGTGGACTCTCAACAAACAAGTATTCAATCAGATTTGCTACCAATGGGAACGGCCAATGATAGACTTATTTGCGACACGTCTCAACAATCAGTTACAGACGTATGTGTCTCCGTGTCCGGATCCAAGAGCTTTTGCAGTAGACGCTCTGTCGATCCCTTGGGACGGAATGATAGGATATGCGTATCCTCCAGCGCCGTTAATTCAACAAGTATTGCTAAAGATAAAACAATCTCAATGCAAGATTCTGTTGGTAGCATCTCTGTCGCCACAGAGACCGTGGATAAATCTACTCAGGTGTCTGTTGTGGGACCTACCGCGGAAGCTTCCTCCACGGGAGGATCTTCTTTTGCAGGGGAAATCGCGCCAACTCCATCACAACCCGCAAGGTCTCAACCTTCACGTTTCTCCGTTGTGCGGTCCTTCTTGCATGGCAAGCACTTTACAGGACGAGCAGTGGACGCGATTTCTAACTGTAGGAGGACCTCCTCTTCGCTAAACTATGCGGGTAAGTGGAAGGTTTTTCGTCGTTGGTGTAGGGATCATTCCGTAGATATATTCGATCCCTCTATACCAGACATTGCAAACTTTCTAGTATACTTGTTTGACGAAATCAAACTGCAGCCTGTTACTATAAAGGGTTATAGATCTATGTTATCTGATACCTATGCACATCATGATAGTTTACAAATTGGATCTAATGTCTCTTTATCGAAGTTGGTTAGAAACTTTTCGATAAATAGACCCAGAACTCTTAGATTAATTCCTAAGTGGAATTTAGCTTGGGTTCTCCTTAAATTGAAGGAAAAGCCATTTGAACCTCTTGGGACAGTAGATTTCAAATTCTTATCTTATAAGACAGCTTTTCTCTTAGCTTTCTCTTCTGCCAGAAGAGTCAGTGAGCTTCATGCACTATCGGTGGATGATTCTCATTATCGTAGTGTTGGGAACACTATCACCTTCACTACTAATGTGGGTTTTTTAGCTAAGAATCAGGCTCCTAATAAATATCCGGAACCTATTGTTATTAAGGCTCTTCCGTCTTTAGACGGGCGTAGACCTTTACTCTGTCCTGTTAGAGCACTACGTATCTATAAACAGAGATCTCAGTTTATCAGAAAGGGACGGAAACGTTTCTTTCTGTCTTTGATGCCTAATAGAAAGGACATTTCAGTCCATTCTATTGCTAGATGGATTCAGTTAACTATCCGTACTGCTTATGAAGATTTATCTTCTTCTCAGCAGTCTGTGCTTAAGATTTCTGCTCATGAAGTAAGAGCTCTTTCTACTTCCTGGGCTTATGCTAATAGTGTTGCTATTACAGATTTAATGAAGGCTGCTTATTGGTCTCAGCCATCCACATTTACGAATTTTTATCTCAGAAATATTGAGTCCATTTCTGGAGACCTGCATTGTTTAGGTCCGTTATCTGTTGCTCAGAATGTCGTCCACTAAACAGTTGCAACTATAGTTATGCAGGCTTTCTGTTTCGGCAGTGACTCCGTCCGGCTGCCCTCTTCGCTCTGGGCTATTTGACCCAGGGCAAGGGGAAGGGGGGGGGGGGGGGGGGTGTTTCCTTAGGTCACCTGCTTTATAGTGAAAAGCAAGGGAATGCCTCCTCCAAGTCAGTATTTCTGAGTCGCTTCCAGGATGGTTTTAAAGTGTAATATTAATGTTTAAATTCATTCATGTCTTATTTTTAAAGTGTAGCTCGGTGTGAAGCATTTGTATATGTCAAGTGTCAAACGGGCTTTAATATACAATACTTGGACACTTTTAAATGACTATAAAGAGTCTCAATTCTCTGGACTACTTTATTTATTGGCTTGCTTTAAAAATAATTAGTATAAGGGTTATACTGGATGTTAATGGAGAACATGAATGTTATTGTGCTCAATTATTAAGGGTAGTGTATCTTTCTAATTTAATATTAAATAAGAAAGATACATGTAAAGCCTAATACTCCTTTTCTCCTTAAGGGGTTACCTCTTTACTATATAGTTGAGCTTATTGGATTTTCCTCTATGTCCTAGGCCCTCCAGCCTGTTTACTATTCAGCTAAGTCTGGGTCATTGGTACAGTATAAAAATGTTGAAAAATTTATAGTAATTTATATATTTTTTATACTTACCAATGACCCAGATGGGGATGGCCCTCCCTGGAGTTGGGAACTCTTGCCTCCCCACTGAGTACATAGCGCTGACCAGGCACTGCCAGTAAGAATGATAATTGGCGCCAATTTCGGGACGTCTGCGTCACTGCGCATGCGCAGTAGAGGCGTAGTATGGAGGTCCTTTAGGACATGATTTCTTTTTGTTTTGGATGCAAATTTTGGGGATTGGGGGGCAAAATTTGTGTTTGGCCCTGGTTTTGTTAGAGTTAGCACCAGCTAAGTCTGGGTCATTGGTAAGTATAAAAAATATATAAATTACTATAAATTTTTTAACTTTCCAAACCGAGAGTCTGATTTGAACCAAATTTGATATGAGGTTTTATTGGGACATAAGTAGTTAATTTATGTCCAAAAAAAATTCCCGGTGCCACATGGGAACCGCAGGAACTAAAAATAGAAACTATTTAAAACGCTCATATCTCCAAAACTGCACAGCACTGAGAATTTTTATTCGGTGTGAAGCTTCCTTAGGACCAACAGAATGGAATGGTAAAAAAAAAATTGCTATCGGTTTTATCATAGGGTACTTTTTCGGGACTTTGAAAAAGTGCTGAGTCAGCATTTTTTTAATACTGTGGGTAATGGGGAAAACATTGAAGAATCTTCTTCTCCCAAACCACTGGTCCAAAGGCTTTCATATTTCATATATAACATCATTGGAAGATTGATTAACATATTTGTTGAAATCAATTCCCTGGGTCCATATTTGGGCTCTCTATGGGAGCCCAAATGTTCAAATTAGTGCAATATGAGGAATATTCTTTTAAAATTTTCTTCTTCAGATCCACCAATCATTATCTTTTGATATTTCGTATGCAGCATCCTTAGGGGGGGGGGGAGGGGGGGGGGGGGGAGATTCAAGTTTGTTCAAGCCAAGTTCCTGGGTTCATATTTGGGATCACTGTGGGAGCCCAAATTATAACTTAGTTCAATATGAGGAATATTTTTATACTGTACCAATGACCCAGACATAGCTGGTGCTAACTCTTAAAAATATAGGGCCAAACACAAATTTTGCCCCCCAATCCCCAAAATTTGCATCTAAAACCAAAGAAAACATGTCCTGAATGGCCCTCCATACTTCACCTCTACTGCGCATGCGCAGTGTCAAGGACGTCCCGAAATTGGCGCCATTAATCATTCTTTGTTTGGCCCTTCATCAGTTAACATCTGACTGATCTTTGTGCTTGTAAATCTTAGTTTAAATGATGCCAGACACATAAATATTAGTGAAATGGTGATTCTAAGGAGGATATAGAAGGAGGAGAGGAAAAATGAGTGACAGAAAATAATCAGGGCTGTAACTTAAAATTTTTTAATGAAATTATGTTAAGTTACCTATTTTCGAGGCAACAGCCTGTTGTGGTCATTCTTGTTATCAAGTTACACTGCTTGTTCAGTTTTTTCCTCTCTCCCTTTCCTTTAAGTCCCCTCTTGCTATTCTCCCATGCTTTTGGCATATTTTCTGTAATATTATTACTAAAATTTCTTGGGAGTTTTAGCTGGATAACAGAATGAATTCTGTTCTTTTCCCCATGTTTACGTCTTCACCTATGGGTGGTTAGGCGTAGTGTTCTGCATCTACCATCTGATGTTCTGCAGTTTCTTCCCTGGAAGTCTCTGTTTTGCATCAGATAGTGTATTATTGGTAACTGATTTCGGGCCAGGGTGCCTGGAGTCTTGATCTGGTGTTTTTACACTTATTGTTTACATTTCCAACAGCCCTCTGTGTGAGGGGGGATTTCTTGAAAATAATATTTTGATGTTATTTTAATCATAACTAGATACATTATTATTGTTTGTAAGTGTTGCATAAATTGTTTAAAATATTTTTAGAATTTTTGTCCACACTTAGGCTTGGGATCCATTGGGGCTCAACGTTACTTTTCAGAAACTTGGGCTGTTCTGAAAAAATATTTTTTCAAAATTTTTTGATTTCAATTATTTTTTCTATGTTAATGGATCATGTTATTATGTATTCTGATTGTCAGGGGTTGGTGCGAGTACTAGGACTTTGTTTTCTTTTCACAATGAAAAGATATTGTTCAATTGTAATAAGAGGAAATCTTCCTCTGACTTTCATAATCATTGTATAATGTAGTCAGTGTACTCGCACTAACTCCTGTTCTGTATGTGTTAATTTCGATGACAACATGGGAAGTGTGTGTCACGGTATGTTAGTGGGGAATTGGCCATTCCGGTCCTTTCCCCACAGGGTCACTCTATTTTATCAATCTCTATTTCAGACGATCATGATCAGGGTGATGTATCCGTGATGTCTTCCAAAAGTGTGCCTCTGTCGTCACAATCAATGAAGAGCTAGCGGAAAAGTGCTCATGTAAATACGTCAATTGCCTAAGAGGATCCTAGTAGGTTCGACGGCCTTTGACGTCCGCTAGCTCGCCCAGTGTAGCGTCCATTCATCGAATGGTTCGGCAGCCGGGTTCGTCCGTTGCGGTCTAGAAAGGAGTTTTGGGTGATGCGAGCACTATAAAACAACCAAGTGTACACCCAGTGACGGCGGATTAGAGGGGAGAATGGAGGAAGCCTTTTAGTCCGGTTCATAGCTCGTCCAGGCCTATCCGGGCTGCGAGCGAGAGAGGCCCCTCTCTTGTACATCAACATCTGGCCCCAGATGTTGTGGTACAAAATGTTTCGCATTCGGAGCATACGTCCGCCGCTCGGGACGCTCCGTTATATAGATAGTCCGGAGAGACTGTCAATAAGGCTTCCTCATTCTCATGGCAGCGCACACGACCGCACCTTGGCTACGTGACCTCCGATATCCAGTCAACTTCGCAAATCAGAGAATCCTCGGCGACTAGGTCACGCCAGGGATACGAGGCCTGGAGACTCCGGACGTTCGCATAGAAAGTATGTGGGAGTCAACGTACACGGAGCTTCCAGCGGCAAAGCATCCTAAGTCCGCTTCTGCACAGGCCTCGGTGACGGACGTGCTATCCCAAATAGCACAGCTTATCGCAGCATCCCAGCAACGACAGAATCTCTGTCGCATCATGTAATATCCGACGACGATCTGCGGAAGCATCAGGTGCGGACGTCCGAAAATTTCATACGGTCCGACGGGATGACGAAAGGGATTCGGAGGATTTCCAGCTTTCCCTTTTGGAACAACATAAGCTGCTGTATATGTCATCCGACTTCATCTTCTAGAGGTTCTTCGTCGGACCAGAAGGCTGCGATACCGGATAAGAAACTGATAGCGTCGGTGGACATAGAATTTTTTGTTCGGTTCAGGGACATCGTCCCTCAGTTCCGACACAGTCCAATAATGTCTCAGATACTTTCGATTTATTGAACGACGTTATATATATTTTTTTTTTTATATGCTTGCTATTTACAAGCATGTCTGGTTTCTTGTTCGCAATATTACTGAGATGTCTTTCAAAAGTGTGCCTCTGTCGTCATAGTTAATGAAGAGCTAGCGGCAATTAGTGCTCATGGATTACGTCAATCGCCTAAGAGGTCCCTAGTAGGATCGACGGAGTTGACATTCGCTAGCTCACCCGGTGTAGTGTCCATTCATCGAATGGTTCGGCAGTCGGGTTCGTCCGTTGCAGTCTAGGAAGGAGATTTGGGTGATGCGAGCACTATAATAGACTTTAGTACACACCCAGTGACGACGGATTAGAGGAGAGATCGGAGGAAGCCTGTTAGTCCGGTTCCTAGCTCATCCGGTCCGTCCGGGCGGCGAGCGAGAGAGGTCCCTCTCTCGTGCAACAACATATGGGACCGGATGTTGTGGTACAGACATTTCACATTTGGAGCGTATGTCCACCGCTCGGGACGCTCCGTTATATAGACAGTCCGAGTGACTGTCAATAATGCTTCCTCATCCTCACATCAGCGCACACGACCGCACATTGGCTACCTGACCTCGAGTATCCGGCCAGCTTCATCATTCAGTGATTCCATGGCGAACAGGTCACGCCATCCGGTAGCCAAGGGACACGGGCCTGCACACTCCAGTCGCTCGCATAATAGAAGTATGCACGGGGTAACGAACACGGAGCTTCCAGCGGCAATGCATCGTAAGACCGCTTCTCCACAGGCCTCAGTGACGGACGTGCTATCCAAAATAGCACAGCTTATCGTAGCATCCCAGCAAACGACAGATTCTCGTTCGGATCAGGAATCATCCGACGGCGCTGGGTCGGTGCGCTCCGCTGTTGCATCAGGTACGGACGACCGAACACTTCATAGGGTCCGACAGGATGGCGAAAGGGATTCAGACGATTTCAAGCTTTCCCTTTCGGAACAACAGAAGCTGCCATACATTTCTTCCGGCATTATCTTCCAGAGGTTGTTCCGTCGGACTACATTGCTGCGATGCGGGATAAGAGACTAATAGCATCATTGGACACGGAGTTTTGGATCGGTTCAGGGACATTGTCCCTGAGTTGCCGACACAGTCCAATTATGTTAGAACATTTGAATTATTGAACGACGCTATATATAAGCTTGCTACCAACATGCTAGTCTAGTTTCTTGTCCGCAATGTTCTATTCTGCCTTTCGTGAATTTTAGGAAAATTATTTTCTTATTGGCAGAACTGGGCATACCGAGAGTTCCTTTGTGTCTGAGACGGCGAGGCTGAAGACTGGGAATTATCTTTTTCGCCGTCTATGTCAATTCCAACCACGATGTTGGAAACGACAATGATGTATAATAGACTTAACTTAGACGCTTTATCATACGTACACCACCTTACTGAGGCGTTATCATTACGTCTTCAAGAGAAAGAATTCCAGGGTATGATCCTCAATGAGATTTCTTTCAGGGGCAGTAGTTTTTCCACGTATAACTCCGCCCTTCAGTGGCAACCTGGAGTTGGTTAGACGTGACGCAGCCCTAGCTACATCCACGCGCGTGAATAGTAAGGTGACCAACTCTCTCAGAGTCGCTTCGGTCTCGGAGAAGCTTCTCTTCGACGGCAACCTTTCAGCTATCTTGAATTGCTCGATATATACATTCTCTTGTCAATTTAATGTAACAAGAGATTTAGACGTGGGCAAACATTCGGTGGTTGACTTAGAGAGTTCCACTGTAGTTGCCGGATCCGAGTTTTTTCAATTATGACGGACGCCAGTCAAACAGGTTGGGACACAATTTTGATCCCAACGGATTCGAAGTGCCAGGGTCTTTGGGTTCCGCAGTTTTTAGGCAAGCACTTAACTTCCAAGGAAGAATATTATTTTGGCTTGCACTACGTCATTGGATGAATTTTATTCAGAAACGCATGTTCAAATCCTGTCCGATAATACGACAGTAGTTGCGTATATCCGGAACCAGGGAGGCACTCATTCGGTTCCGTTATAGATTTTAACGGAAAGAATCCTTCTGTTTGTTACAGAACACCAAGTTCTGTTTCGGTTCGTCATATTCTCGGTCGTCGGATCGTATTAGCAGACTCCCTTTCACGTAAGGGTCGTTTGTTGCCGTCGGAATGGACTCTCAACAAACAGGTATTCAATCAGATTTGCTATCAATGGGAGCGCCCAGTGATAATTTATTTGCGACACAACTCTCCAATCAATTGTAGACGTATGTGTCACCGTGTCCGGATCCCCGAGCATATATAGTTAACACTCTATCGATCTAGTAGAACGCGATGTTAGGATATGCGTATCCTCCAGCGCTGTTGATTCAGCAAGTATTGCTAAGATTATTCTTTCACAATACAATTCTGTTGGTAGCATCTCTGTCTCCACAGAGACGGTGAATAAATTTACTTAGATGTCGCCTGTGGGACTTTCCGCGGAAACTTCCTCCATGAGAGGATCTTTTTTCACTGGGGAAATCGTGTCAACTCGATCACAACCCGCAAGGTCTCAACCTTTACGTATTCCATTGTGCGGTCCTTCTTGCATGGCAAGCTTTGTATAGGACAAGCAGTGGACGTGATTCCTAACTGTAGAAGGACCTCCTCTTCGCTATACTATGCGGCTAAAGTGGAGGGTCTTCCGTTGTTGGTGTAGGGATCTTTATGTTGATATTTTTGATCCCTCCATACCAGACATTGCAAACTTTCTAGTATACTTGTTTAACGAGATCATCTGCAACCAGTTACTTTTAAAGGTTATAGGTCTATGTTATCTGATACCTATGCACACCATGATAGTTTACAATTGAGCCTTATGTCTCTTTATCTAAGTTAGTTTGAAACTTTTCGATAAGAGACCTAGAATCGTTAGATTAATTCCTATTCGGAATTCAGCTTGGGTTCTTATTAACTAATGCAATGGTTTGAACCCTTTGAGGCTGTAGTTTCAAATTCTGGCCTTTGAAGACAGCAATTCTCTTAGTCTTCTCTTCTGCTGAAGAGTCAGTGAGCTTCATGCACTATCGGTGGACGATTCTCACTTTCGTAGTATTGGAACTCTTCCCTTTACTACTAATGTTGTATTTTTGATTAAGAATCAGGCTCCTAATAATATCCGGATCCTATTGTTTTTAAGGTCCTTCCGTCTTCGAGCGGGCATAGGCCTTTACTCTGTCCGGATAGACCTTTATCTATTTATTAACAGATCTCAGTTTAGCAGTAGGACTTAAAGCTTCTTCTGGCTCTGATGCTTAATAGAAAGGTCATTACGGCCCATTCTATTACTTAATGCATTCAGTTAACTATCGGTACTGCTTAGGATAACCTATCCTTATCTCAGCAGTCTGTGCTTATGATTTCGGCTCATGAAGTAAGAGCTCTTCTACATCTTGGGCTTACGTAAATAGTATTGCTTTTATAGTTTAAAGTAGGCTGCATATTGGTCTCAGCCATCCACATTCACAAATTTTTATCTCAGAAATATTGAATCCATTTCTGGAGACCTGTATTATTTAGGTCCATTATCAGCTGCTCAGAATGTCGATCACTTAACAATTGCAACTATAGCTATGTAGGCTTTATGTTCCGGCAGTGACTCCGTCCTGCTGCCCTCTTCGCTCTGGGCTATTTGACCCAGGGCAAGAAAAAGGGGGGGGGGGGGGGGGGAGGGTGTTCCCTTGGGTCACTTGTTTTATTATGAAAACAAGGGGATACCTCCTCCGGAGTCAGTAATTCTGAGCTGTTATTGGAATGGTTTCTTAAGTGAAAACTTATGTTTTAAAATTCATTCATGTCATAGTTTTAAAGTATAGCATTTGAATATGTCACGTGTCAAACGGGTGTTATTATACTATCCTCGGACACTTTTAAAAGAGTATAAAGAGTCTCAATTCTCTGGACTAACTTTATTTATTGGCTTACTTTAAAAATAATTGGTATAAGAATTATACTGGATTTTAATAGAGAATACGGATGTTATGATGCTCAATTATAGAAGGTATTGTGTCTTTCTAACTTATCATAAATAAGAAAGATACACGTGAAGCCTATTTCTCCTTTTCTCCTCCAGGAGATGACTCTATTTTATATAGTTGAGCTTATTGGATTTTCCTCTATGTCCTGGGCCCTCCAGTCTTTTTACTATTCAGCTATGTCTGGGTCATTGGTACAGTATAAAAATCTTAAAAAATTTATAGTAATTTATATATTTTTTATACTTACCAATGCCCCAGACGGGGATGGCCCTCCCAGGAGTTGGGAACTCATACCTCCCCGCTGAGGACATAGCACTTACCAGGCACTGTTGGTAAGAATGATTAATGGCGCCAATTTCGGGATGTCCTTGACACTGCGCATGCGCAGTAGAGGTGAAGTATGGAGGGCCATTCAGGACATGTTTTCTTTGGTTTTAGATGCAAATTTTGGGGATTGGGGGGCAAAATTTGTGTTTGGCCCTATATTTTTAAGAGTTAGCACCAGCTATGTCTGGGTCATTGGTAAGTATAAAAAATATATAAATTACTATAAATTTTTTAAGTTTCTTTAAAAATCTTCTTCTTCAGATTCAGCAGTCAGAATTTTTTTTATATTTGGTATGCAGCATCCTTAGGGGGGTGAGATTCAAATTTGTTGAAGCCAAGTCCCTGGGTTCGTATTTGGCCTCCCTGTGGAAGCCTGAATTATAACTTAGTTCAATATGAGGAATTTTTCTTTAAAAATCTTCTTCTTCAGATTCAACAGTCAAAATGTTTTGATATTTGGCATGCAGCATCCTTAGGAGGGTGAGATTCAAGTTTGTTCAAGCCAAGTCCCTGGGTTCATATTTGGGTTCACTGTGGGCACCCGAATGATAACTTAGTTCAATATGAGGAATTTTCTTTAAAAATCTTCTTCTTCAGATCCAGCAATCAGAATGCTTTGATATTTGGTATGAAGCATCCTTAGGGGGGTAAGAGTCAAGTTTGTTTAAGCCAAGTCTCTGGGTTGATATTTGAGTCCGAATTATAACTTAGTTCAGTATGAGAAATATTCTTCAAAAATCTTCTTCACATCCACCAGTCAGAATCTTTTAATATTTGGTATACAGCATCCCACTGGAGGTGAGATTCAAGTTTGTTCAAGCCAAGTCCCTGGGTTCATATTTGGGCTCTCTGTGGGAGCCTGAATTATTACTTAGTTCAATATGAGGAATATTTTTTAAAAATCTTTTTTTTTAGATCCACTGGTCAGAATATTTGGATATTTGGTATAAGTTTTTCTTAGGAGGGGCAGATGCAACTTGTCAGGTGAGTGCCCCCAGGCCCCCTGGGACCTCTTGTTATACTAGAGCCAATGGCCCAAACTTAGCTGGTGCAACAACAATATTATCAAGGGCCAAACACAAATTTTGACCCCCCCCCCCCCCCCATACCCCCCATGCACAGTACCCAGGAAGAGACCGGAATTTGGTGCCAAGCATCATTCTTTTGTTTGGCCCAAGTCAGTAAACATTTGAACTGACATCTGTGCAATAAATTCTCATTTTTGAAGATGCCAGACACAAATCAATAATGGTTTTCATGGAATCAACATTGTAGCAGGATGTTGGAAATGAATAACGGTGATTTTGGATGTTCAGGGCTGTAACTTTATAATATTTTTACACTATAACCCAATGTCCCAGACTAGCTGGTGCTAACTCAAAGTTATCAAGGGCCAAACACAAATTTTGAACCCCCAATCCTCAAAATTTGCTTGAAAAGCCGAAAATTAAAAGTCCTATCTGGCCCTCCATACATTTACCCTCCGCGCATGCGCAGCCGTCAGAAAGTGACTGGATTTGGTGCCAACATTATTCTTTGTTTGGCCCTAAAAGTCATCAACAATGAAATGACATTTGTGCTTTAAAACCTCCTTTTTTGAGGATGCCAGCTACAATTTAATGCAAGAATTGGTGGATACAAGTCTGTTATTGGATGAAGGAAGTGTTCAGTGGTGGTTTTGGACGTTCAGGGCTGTAACTTTATAATATTTATAAAAAAATTTTATGTTTCCCATTTTCGGGACATATGCTTGACATCATCATTTTTAAAAATGATTATTCCACTGTTTGTTAAGTATTCCTTCCCTATCCTTCCATGGACCCTTCCTGTTAAACTCTTAAGCTTTTTGGCTGTTTTTTTATTGAAATTTTTTATTAAATTTCTTGGGAATATAACATTTATTACAGAATATTATTCCATTTCTTCCCCAGGGTTACGTCCTCACTCTAGGGATGTTAGGCCATTTAGTCTTGCATCTTCTATCCGATGTATCATTTTTTCTTCGTAAGAAGATCTAGCTTTGCATCTGATAGCATTTCAGTTGGTTCTGATTTTGGGCCTTTTTGTGTGCCTGATGTCTTTTTTTACATTGACGTTGTTTACATTATCAACGTCCTCTTTTTATGTAGATTTTTGAGCTTTTGCCATGGCCAGTTGTCCGTCTGGCCGTCAACAATACAATAGAGGCCGTATTTATGAACCGATCTTTACAAAACTTCTTGGGTACCTTTGTTATGACCGTGGGACGAGAACGAGTGTTTTGGGGTCCGATCCGAAATTCAAGTTGGCTGCTGGCAGCCATTTTGTACAAAATTAGGAGCAATCAAATTTTTGTATCATATGTGATGTATCCCATGGTGCAAAACATTCATTTTTTGTATGAATGTTTTGTACCATGGGATACATCACATATAATACAGGTTTTTTCTCGAGCGTAAATTATGCAAATTAGACTAACTTTGATGTATTTAGTGTTACTTTCAGGACTGTAAGTGCAAATACGGGCTAGAGGCCGTATTTATGAACCGATCTTTACAAAACGTCCTGGGTACTTTTGGTATCACCGTGGGACGAGAACCAGTGTTTTTGTGTTCGGTCCGAAATTCAAGATGGTCGATGGCAGCCATTTTGTACAAAATTAGGTGCAATCAGTTTTTGGCACCGAACTTCCATATGAAAGCGCTGATTTGAATATTTTTTTTGTGAATGTTTAGTGCCATGGGATACATCACATGTAATACAGGTTTTTTTCTCGTTCAGAAATTATGCAAATTAGACTAACTTTGATGCATTTAGTGTTACTTTCAGGACTGTAAGTGCAAATGCCAATACGGCTCGGGCTAGAGGCCATATTTATGAACTGATCTTTACGAAACTTCTTGGGTACTTTTGGTATCACCGTGGGATGAGAACAAGTGTTTTGGGGTCCGGTCCGAAATTCAAGATGGCCGATGGCAGCCATTTTGTACAAAATTAGGTGCAATCAGTTTTTTGCACAGAATTTCCATATGAAAGCGCTGATTTGAATATTTTTTTGTGTGAATGTTTAGTACGATGAGATACATCACATATAATACTGGTTTTTTTCTCGTGCAGAAATTATGGAAATTAGATGAACTTTGATTTTTTTTTCAGTGCTACTTACACACAGTAAGTACATGTCAATGGGCTAGAGTCTGTATTTATGAACCGATCTTCACAAAACATCTTGGGCACCTTTGTTATCACCTTGGGACGAGAACAAGTGTTTCTGGGTACGGTCCAAAATTCAAGATGGCTGCCAGTGGCCATTTTGTACCGAAATTAGGTCTAATCAGTTTTTTGTACACAACTTCTATACGGCTCAGGCTAGAGGCTGTTTTTATGAACCGATCTTTACAAAAATTCTTGGGTACCTTTGTTATCACTGTGGGATGAGAACAAGTGTTTTTGGGTGTGGTCCAAAATTCAAGATGGCCACCAGCAGCCATTTTGTACCAAAATTAGTGCAATCAGGCTTTTGTACAGAACTTCTGTATGAAAGTTTTGATTTGAATAAATTTTTGTATGAATGTTTAGTAACATGGAATACATCACATATAGTACAGGTTTTTTTCTCATGCAGAAATTATGCAAATTAGATGAACTTTGATTTATTCAGTGCAACTTATACACTGTAAGTGCACATGTCAATACGGTTCAGGCTAGAGGTTGTATTTATCAACCGATCTTCACGAAACTTCTTGGGTACCTTGGGACGAGAACGAGTGTTTCTGAGTGCGGTCCAAAATTCAAGATGGCTGCCAGTGCCAAATTTTGTATCGAAATTAGGTCCAATCAGTTTTTTGTCACAGCTTCTATACAGCTCGTATTGATGAACTGATCTTCACGAAACTTCATGGGTACCTTTGTTTTCACCTTGGAACAGGAACGAGTGTGTTTTGGGGTGCCTTTGTTATCACTGTGCTATGAGAACAAATATTTTGGGGTTCAGTCAGACCCAGTCTGGAACTCAAAGATTTCCTTTCTAGTTTAACATCTGACTGTCACCCACCTTTACAATACTTTACCTATACATTTGTTACAGGCTGCGGTCAGTATTTATGTACAGACCGTTACAGTACTTTATATGTACCTTTGTTATCAGGTCATTACCTAGATGTTTGTCATTGCTGTGTCACATACTATACATGTACATGTCTTTAACAAGTTGAGCTACAGTGTCATTGACACTTTCATTTATATTCTACTGGCGGGTGATACCTGGCTTTGCACGGGGAAGATGGTTGTATCAGCCGTTTTCGAAATAGAAGGTCAAGGTCACCAATTTCAAGGTCAAGGTCACTCGCATGGGCACCCCAATAAAGTCAAAATAATCGATGGGTCAACATACCTGCAGATATGAAATTTTAGCCTGATAAGCACAGCCGTTTTCAAAATAAAAGGTCAAGGTCACCAATTTCAAGGTCAAGGTAACACTGCACAGGCACCCTCAATAAAGTCAAAATGATCGATGGGTCAATATACCCGCACATATGAAATTTTAGCCCGATCGGCCCAGCCGTTTTCGAAATAAAAGGTCAAGGTTACAATTTCAAGGTCACCCCGCACAGGCATCCCGATAAAGTAAAAATAATCGATGGGTCAATATACCCGCACATATGAAATTTTAGCTGATCGGCCCAGCCGTTTTCGAAATAAAAGGTCAAGGTCACAATTTCAAGGTCACCCCACACGTGCACCTCAATAAAGTCAAAATGATCAATGGGTCAACAAACCCGCACATATGAAATTTTAGACCGATCGGCCCAGCCGTTTTCGAAATAAAAGGTCAAAGTCACCAATTTCAAGGTCAAGGTCACCCTGCACAGGCACCCCGATAAAGTCAAAATGATCGATGGGTCAGTATACCCGTACATATGAAATTTGAGCACGATCGGCCCAGCCATTTTCAAATTAAAAGGTTAAGGTCACCAATTTCAAGGTCAAGGTCACCCGATAAAGTCAAAATGATCGATGGGTCAATATACCCGCACATATGAAATTTTAGCCCAATCGGCCCAACCGTTTTCAAAATAAAAGGTCAAAGTCACCAATTTCTAAGTCAAGGTCAAAATGATCGATGGGTCAATATACCCGCACATATGAAATATTAGTCCGATCGGCCCAGCTGTTTTCGAAATAAAAGGTCAAGGTCACCAATTTCAAGGTCAAGGTCACCCCACACGGGCACCCCGATAAAGTCAAAATGATCGATGGGTCAATATACCCGCACATAAGAAATTTTAGCCCGATCGGCCCAGCCGTTTTCGAAATAAAAGGTCAAGGTCATCAATTTCAAGGTCAAGGTCACCCCGCACAGGCACGACACCCATCCCAGGTTACTCGCAGGGACGAATTACCCCTGTGTACACAATTTGAGAACGATCGGTCAAGAAACGGAGGAGTTCACCCGGAACAAAGATAGAGAGAGAGAGAGACATAGAGATATAGATCCAGACATTCGCATTTATATATTAGATTACTGTAATATTCTGTAGGATACATGGATTATTATTCTGGTAGTGTAGCTCAAAAAATTTTGGATTTTGTCTATACTTAGGTTCTATCGGGATGCCCTTACGCTCTTCATGTTCCCTTTGGGAAGTTGGGCTTTTTTTCAAAAAAATTGTTTGTTTACAAAAAATATTTTGAATTTAATTAGGATTGCTATTATTCATGTGTCTCAATTATATATATATATATTGTTGTGGAGTTTGGAGGACTGATATCGACTTTAGTTGATACACTCCTGCAGACTCTTGTGTTGCACTAGGATGACTGATGTTGGAGTCGGGTGTCGCAGTATATTGTTGGCGGTGAGGTTCTGAGGATCAGAGCCTCTTACCGCATTTTAATTCATTCTGTCAGTTTCTATTTCAGAGGAACATGAACATAGTGATGATATTCTGGCACCCATCCAAGTGTGCTACCATCGTTGCGCTCCATGGAGCATATAGAGCTAGCTGCATTGCTCATTATTGCAAGAGTTAGGGCCTTTGGTTAAAGGTTTTAATCTCTTGCAAGCAGCTAGCCCGACCGGTGAAGCGGTACTCCGTCCGTGGGTGCCGGGTAAGTACGTTGCGGTCTAAGAGGTGGATTGCGTAGAGCGAGCACTATAATATAAATACCTCACCCAGCGACGACGGAAATAGAGAGGAAATAGGGAGGAAGTCTGCAAATTCTTGTACTCAGTGAGGTCTGATAGACCACGAGCGGAAGAGGCCACCCTCTGTAATATAGCAATGTCTGGGGTCAGATGTTGTTTTGAGAAACTTGCACAAGCCGGACCATATGTCCACCCTCCACTCGGGACACTCTGTTTAGTCTGCAGCCGGGGTCGGCTTCAGTCGAGGCTTCCGCCGCTACGTTTCACAAGGCCGAAATGAAGTTTTCTGGATGGAAACTTGCACGAGACGGAGCATATGTCTGCCTGCCGCTCTGGACGCTTCATCTAGTCTGTAGCCGGGGTCGGCTTCAGGCACAGCTTCCTCCACTACGTAATTTAAGCACACACAACCGCATCCTAGCTACCCGACTTCGGATATCCAGCCTGCTGCACGAAGAAGGAACTACTCTTCGCCTGTGAAGTCGGACCATCCAGTAGCTAGGGAGACGAGGCCTTGAACATCGGGATGTTCAGAGAAAGGATCCTTTTCCGACACACCATCCCAGGAGCAGCATGCGGCTAAGGCACGGAAATCCGCTGCTCCTCAGGCCTCAATGATGGACTTGCTGTCTCAGATTGCACAGCTAATCGCAGCATCCCAGCAAGTGCAGATACAGCCTCCCTCAGACTCAGAATCTGAGCTGTCAAACGGTGCTGGGTCGGTCCAGTCGTCTGTTCATGCAGATGCAATGGACCGGGATTCACAACTGATTCTCTCGGATGGTGAAAGGGATAAGGAAGAGGATTACCCTTCCCTTTTGGAACAGTACATGGTTGCTATGGTTTTAATCCATCAATACTACCCTGATTTTGTTCCGCCGAATCAGAATGCTGCGACGACCAGAGAGAAACCGCTGACATCCTTAGGCGCAGACTCTATCCGGACAAAAAGGAGGAAGTCCTTTCTTTTCCGGTTGAGTTTATGCAGGTGTCGCAGGTCTTCGGCCATACAGACTACGTTGTATTTATCCTCTTGAGTGCGAGGAAGAAGGCGGTTTCTTATCTTCATCTTCCATATACATACCGTTTTTTGGACCACGTTCATTTAAAAAACGGTCGGGGAAGATGTTCAGAGAGTTCTTCTGCATTTAGATGAGCAGGCCGGGGATCTAGAGGTATCCTTACCTGTATCATTCACTATTCGCTCAGACGCAATTGAGACGGCAATTTCTTCAAATAGAGCGAATTTGGATGATATGTCTTACGCAGATCACCTTACAAGAGCTATGGCGCAACATCTCAAGGGAAAGGAATTTGAGGATGTTCATACCTCTCTTAGAGTTCTTTCCATGGCAATTTTGTATACCACGTATAACTCCGCCCTAACAGTGGCTAATCTGGAGTTAATCAGACGTGATACTGCTCTTGCATCGTCATCACTGATAACATGACAAGGTGAAAAGCTCTCTCTGAGTCGCTCTGGTTTCTGGACATTTCATTTTCGACGACTAGCTTTCATTAGTCTATGAACAGGCTACTAAGAAAGCGTCTAGCGCTCTGCTTTTGAAGTCAGCGTATCAATGACCCACTTCAGCAGACAAGAGTAAAGGAGGGCGTTTCAGACAAAAATCGTCAAAAGGAAACTCCTCATGAGGGTACAAAATACCCTCTTATAATTACTCTGGAGGTCGTCAGTATAGCGACTCGGTGAAGGGGCGTAGGTCTGATCGGGACTATAGGTCAGACGCCCCTAGGCCGACGAGACGAGGTTTTTCGCGGGGAGGAAGTGGTTCCTCCTCCCGTAAGCCTCGCAGGTCATACAGGTGATGGTTTAGACCTCTATTGCTGGCCAGTTGGCAGAAGGTTATCAAGCTCTGCAAAAAACTGGATAACAATCACGGAAGATTAGTAATAGACTTGAGCTAGATAACAAGTTTATCATGGCTCTAAAAGTTTATTTATGGAAATCATTCAGTCGGTAAAAGCAAGCGTTCGAGTGATCGACTATGCGGCAAGCATAGATCTAAGGATCTATACTTTCATGTCCTGGTACATCCGGCATTCTAAAAGTACCTGCGGTCCGCCGTACAAGGGAAGGTGTATCAGTTCAGAACAATATGCTTTGGCCTGAATCTGGCCCCTGGGCATTTCACTCGAATAATGAACTCGGTAATGTCTTACTTACGAGCTCATTTGTCTGCGGTAACGTCGGCTTACTTGGACGACCTACAGGGATATGGCAACAGAATTTTTCTTCAGAATGATGTTCAGAATCTGCTTCAATAACTCTGACGTCTCGGTTTCATTGTAAATGAGAAAAAGTCGGATCTAGCTCCATACAAGTCGTCTATTCACTTGGGATTGAGCTTTCAGACTCACAATAATCTGGTTCGTCTGCCGTTACCCAGAGCAAAATTAGTCAGTTGTTATGCTCGCTTTAATAGTGAGGGAATTCATGTTGGAGCTGTGGATCTCATTCTGATGGACCACCTGCGCGCACGTCCTCTCCTGATATTCTTTACTCAGAAATGGAGTGTGAAGACACTTTTGCTTCAACCAGTATTGTTTTAGCAGACCTAGTAACAAGGGTTCAAATTTGGGCAGATATTCAGTGGTTAACTCAGGGAGTTATGCTGCAACTGCCGGATCCGGCTTTCACAATTATGACGGATGTGAGTCAGACAGGTTGGGGCGTGACCCTAAGTCCCGCAGTCTTGAGGTGTCGGGGTCTTTGGGACCCTCAGTTTCAGGAGAAACACATAAACATCAACAAGATGATGTCAATTATAGCTTGTGCTACAACATTGGATTCTCTTAATAACGGACGTCCATGTTCAATTTGGTCGGACAACTCGACAGTAGTAGCGTACATCGAGAACCAGGGTGGCACCCATTCATTTCCATTGTGCCAACTAAAGGAAAAGATTTTCCTAATATGTCCTGAATCATCATGTTCATCTTTCTATCCGTCATATACCGTGTCGTCTGAACGTACCAGCAGACTCATTCTCTCAGAAAGGTTGCCTGTTGCAATTAGAGTGGACGCTCAACAAGCGAGTATTTGGACAGATTTGCTACCAGAGGGATCGCCCCATGATAGATCCATATCAGCTACCATCGTTTGCGTCACCATGCCCAGACCATTGAGTGTATGCAGGAGATGCTCTGCCGATCTCTTGGGGATGGATGATAGGATACGCTTATCCTCCAATTTGTTTAATTCAGTAGATTATGTTTTAGATCAAACAGTCTCGTAGTGAATCCTACTAGTAGCACCTCTTTTGTCACAGAAACCTTGGATCAGTCTTCTTAAGTGTCTGTTATGGGACGTTCCCCGGAAGCTTCCTACATGAGAGGACCTTCTTTATCAGGGGAAGTTTTTGTTCTTCACGTCCTTTTCCACCCATAGTGGCATAATGGAGTCAATTAGACGTGAGGGAACCATTGCGGTTCCTTGTTTATTTTATGACTAACACAAGAGCGATTAAGTAATGCGAGTGAGGAGGGTTCGATATGACTTCGAATTCCCCCCTCCTCCCCCCCCCCCCCCCCCCCCCACCACAATCTGTATTTTTATACTATAAACTAATGGCCCAGACTAGCTGGTGCAAACTAACTTGTCTTAAGGCCCAAACACAAATTTTTAACCCCCCAATCCCCAAAATTTGCTTGCAATACCCAAAATTAAAGTCCTATCTGGTCCTCCATACTTTTAAACTCCGCGCATGCGCAGGCTTCAGGAAGTGAACGAAACTGGCGCACTCATCATTCTTTGTTTGGCCCTTCAGTCAATAACAATGTTTTGACATCTGTGCTTTGAAAATCTACTTTTTGAGGATGCCAGACACAAATCAATGCAAGAATTGGTGGATCCAAGGCTGTTATTGGATGATGGAAGTGAACAACGATGGTTTCATACATTCAGGGCTGTAACTTTATAATAATTATAAATTATTTCATGTTTCGGGACATTTGCCTGACGTCATCATTTTTACAAACGATTTATCCACTGTTTGTTGAGTATTCCTTCCCTATCCTTCCATGAACCCTTCCTGTTAAACTCCTTTTTGGCTTATTTTTATTGAAATTTTTTATTAGCTTAACTTGACAAAGTCAAGATAAGCTATTGCCATCATGCGTGGGGAAGTCTGTGAGTCTGTTCACATTTTCCTTTAGCGTGTGCTATACCCTGCAGTTCTTGTCTGATCGTCACGTTTAGATGAGAACGCCCCCTTTTGGTCGCAATCGGTCAACCGATATGGTTGCCCGAGCCCAAAACCCGAAAACCATTAGCAAAGTCTACAGGTCGTATGTATGAAGGGATTTCATTGTAACTTTGTAGGATGCCTCTGTATAATGCCAAGATGAGTCCTTTTTGGGCATGATCTGCCAACCTTGATGGTCACCCAATCCCAAAACCCAAAAACTTTTAGCACAGTCTGCAGGTCATGTTTAATATGGAGGGATTTCATTGTAACTTAATAGGATGACTCCTTATGATGTCTAGATGAGAATTTCCCCATTTGGGCATGATCTACCAACCGTGACGACTGCCCGAGCCCAAAACCCGAAAACAGTTTACAGGTCATATTTATTGAGGAATTTCATTGTAACTTGGTGAGTTGACTTCATATAATGTCTAGATGAGAAAGACCCCTTTTGGACTTGATTGGGCAACAGTGACGGCTACAGAGGCCCGAAGCCCGAAAACATTTAGCACAGTCTACAGGTCATATTTATGAAGGGATTTCATTGTAACTTGGTAGGATGACTCCAAATAATGTCTAGATGAGAACATCCTATTTTGATCGCGATTATTCAGCCTTGATGGGTGCCCGAACCCAAAAACCTTTAGCATAGGCAAAAGGTCATATTATGGAAGGATTTCATTGTAACCTGTTAGGTTGACTCCGTATAATGCCTAGATGATGACATCCCTTTTTGGTCCTGATTGGTCAATTGTGATGGCTACAGGTGCCCGTCGCCCTAAAACCTTGAGCACAATCTACAGGTCATATTTATGAAGGGATTTCATTGTAACTTCGTAGGATCACTCCAGATGATGCCCAGATGAGATTGTCCCCTTTGGTTGCAATTATTCAACCATGATGGCTGTGAGAGCCCATAGCCCGAAAACCTTTAGCACAGTCTACAAGCAGTGGCGTAGATAGCTTTTCGCTGGCGGAGGGGCAAGCCCAAAATTTTCCGACAGACCGAAAATTTTCCGACAGTGTAACAACAACAAAAACCCAAACAAACAGAAAGAATCTGTTGTTTACTGCAAGTGTACTGAAAATTGGTCTTTTTTGGCTCACCAACGTTAGTTGTGTGAGCCTATGGCATAGCCCTCATGTCGGCGTCGACTTCCGCTCTCAAATATTTTGAACTTTTGTGTACAGGTTTTGATTTTTTGGCTTTTAAAATTTTTTTTTAGTTTCTGCATATTGCTATGGTGGTTCACTATAACATTTAACTCTTTTCCAGGGTATTTTGTCTTAATTTTAACCCTTTGAATCAAATTTTAGACTTATTTTGATGTTTGCGTGCAGGTTTTGATGGGGCTTTTTTCCTTTCTTCCAAGTGGAGATTTACCTTGCAGCATATGTCCATGCTTTCTATTGTATGTATACATGCATCTTAGGGCTATGTTTGTATTATTTAACCCTTTTCCTGCTGAATTACTTCAATTTTGGACTTTTATGTACAGCTTTTGGACTTAGGCTTACAGCTTCTTACTTTTATGTACAGGTTGTGATAAAAAAAACAATTTCAAGTGAGGTTGACCTCACTTCATATTGCAGTGGTGGTTATTATAACATTGATATCTTTCCAGTCCATTTTTAAAAATTTTTTGAACCCTTTGAATAGATTTTTAGACTTATTTTGACGTTTGCGTGCAGGTTTTCATGGTTTTTTTTTTCCTTTCTTCCAAGTGTAGATTTACCTTGTAGCATATGTCCATGCTTTCTATTGTATGTAAACATGCATCTTAGGGCTACGTTGTATTCTTTAACACTTTTCCTGCTTAATTACTTCAATTTTGGACTTCTTATGTTTACAGGTTTGGATTTTTGTGCTTTTAAAAAAATTGTTTTCTTCTTTGCATATTGCTGTGGGGGTTCACGATAACATTTAACTCTTTTCCAGGGTATTTCGTCTTAATTTTAACCCTTTGAATCAAATTTTGGACTTATTTTGACGTTTGTGTGCAGGTTTTGATGTTTTTTTACTTTTATGTGCAGGTTTTGAGGTTTGTCTTTCTTCTCTTCCAAGTGGCGACTTACCTTCTAGCATATTGTCATGGTTCCTATTTTATATTAGGATGCTTCTTGGGTCTATTATTATATTATTTAACCCTTTAGCTGCTTATTTACTTTAATTTTGGACTTTTGTGTGCAGGTTTTGTTATTTTTTTTTAAGTGGAGTTTTACCTCACTGACATATTGCCATGGTGGTTTCTGTAACATTTTCAGGGTATTTTTCTAAATTTTAACCCTTTGAAACAAATGTGATACTTTTATGTGCAGGTTTTGAGGTTTGTCTTTCTTTTCTTCCAAGTGGATATTTTTCAAGTAGACTTTCACCTTACTGGCATATTGCCATTGTGGTTACTGTGACAGGGTATTTTTCTCAATTTTAACCCCTTGAAACAAATGTGATACTTTTTTTTACTTTTATGTGCAGGTTTTGAGGTTTGTCTTTGTTTTCTTCCAAGTGGTGACTTACCTTGTAGCATATTGCCATGGCTCCTATTTTATGTTAGGATGCTTCTTGGGGCTATTTTTATATTATTTAACCCTTTAGCTACTTATTTACTTTAATTTTGGACTTTTGTGTGCAGGTTTTGTACTTTTGTGTGCAGGTTTTGATATTTTTTTAAGTGGAGTTTTATCTCACTGGCATATTGCCACGCTGGTTATTGTAATATTTTCAGTGTATTTTTCTAAATTTTAACCCTTTGAAACAAATGTGATACTTTTTTTACCTTTATGTGCAGGTTTTGAGGTTTGTCTTTCTTTTTTTCAAAGTGGAGACTTGCCTTGTAGCATATTGCCATGGTTCCTATTTTATGTTAGCATGCTTCTTAGGGGTTATTATATTATTTAACCCTTTAGCTGCTTATTTTCTTTAATTTTGGACTTTTGTGTGCAAGTTTTGAACTTTTTTTTTTTTACTCCAGCCACCCCTTTACATTGGCCACCTGTTGGTGAGCCATGGTGTACTGATACCCTCTCTAGTTTACCCAAAATTTACCCAAAATGGCATGTTTTTATCCCCAAAGCCAGCATTTTAATGTTATTAGGCATAAATTCGCCTAAAAATGGTCCCAAAAAATTTCCGACAAAACTTCTGGTGGGGGGGCTTCTGCCACCCCCCCTCCCCATGCCCCCCACCCCGGCCACCCCTTTATCTACGCCACTGTCTACAAGTCATATTTATGAAGGGATTTCATTGCAACTTGGTAGGTTGACTTCATAAAGTGTCCAGATGAGAACGTCCTCTTTTGGATACAATTGGGCAAATGTGATGGCTACAGGGGCCCAAAGCCCGAAAACCTTTAGAACAGTCTACAGGTCATAATTGTCCCCCGACCCTTCGGGGGACTATTGTTGTAATCAGCAGTGTCTGTCCGTCCGTCCATCTGTCCGTCCGTCCATCCGTGCATCCGTCCATCCATCCATCACACCCTTGTCCGGATGATAACTTTAGTTTGGATGATTTTACTGAAACTAAATTTGATATGTGTCTTACTTGGGTGGAAATGCAGGTCAAGTTCGAAAATGGGCACGCTCCACTGATTTCTACTGGATTTATTCCCCTTTTTCGACTTAAAAAATACAGTTTTTGTGTTGTCTGGATGATAACTTTAGTTAGGATCATTTGATTGAAACGAAATTTAGTATGCCGCTTATTTGGGTGGAAATGCAGGTCAAGTTCGAAAATGGGCACACTCCACTGATTTTTACTGGATTTATTCCCCTTTTTCGACTTAGAAAATACGGTTTTTGTGTTGTCCGGATGATAACTTTACTTTGGATCATTTGATTGAAACGAAACTAAGTATGTGGTTTAATTGGTTGGAAATACAGGTCAAGTTAAAAAATGGCCATGCTCTGTCTATTTTTACAGGAGTTATTCCCCTTTTTCGACTTATAAAATACACTTTTTGTGTTGTCCGGATGATAACTTTACTTTTGATCATTTGATTGAAAGGAAATTAAGTATGCAGCTTATTCGGGTGGAAATACAGATCAGGTTCCAAAATGGGCACGCTCTGTCTATTTTTACTGGAGTTATTCCCCTTTTTCGACTTATAAAATACACTTTTTGTGTTGTCCGGATGATAACTTTACTTTTGATCATTTGATTGAAAGGAAATTAAGTATGCGGCTTAATCAGGTGGAAATACAGGTTAGGTTCGAAAATGGGCACGCTCTGTCTATTTTTACTGGAGTTATTCCCCTTTTTCAACTTTGTAAAAACATTTTTTGTGTTGTCCACACCCTTGTCCAGATGATTGAGACATTTTCAAACCATATCAAATTTCAAAGCTCACTGAAGTGTAGTAACTCTGAGATTAATAAGAATGATACAAATCTGAATCAAACATGTCCTCTTGATACCTTTGAAAATTGTACTCCTAACACCCTTAACCTCTCATAAAGACCATGCTCTTGGAACAAATTGCATCCTAACAGCTCCCTTGAATTTGCCATCTTGGTCGGGGGACCGGGGGCGTTGCCCTTGTTATGAAGGGATTCCATTGTAGCTTGGTAGGATGACTCCAACTAATGTCTAGATGAGAACGTCCCCTTTTGGTCGCGATCATTCAGCCTTGATGGCTGCCCGAGCCCAAAAACCTTTAGCATAGTCTATAGGTCGTATTTATGGAAGGATTTCATTGTAACTTGTTAGATTGACTTTATATAATGCCTAGATGATGACATCCCCTTTTGGTCATGATTGGTCAACTGTGATGGCTACAGGTGCCCGAAGCCTGAAAATCTTGAGCACAGTCTACAGTCTACAGGTGATATTTATGAAGGGATTTCATTGTAACTTCGTAGGATCACCTCAGATGATGCCCAGATGAGAATGTACCCTTTTGGTTGCGATCATTCAACCATGATGGCTGCCCGAGCCCGCAGCCCAAAAACCTTTAGCACAGTCTACAGGTCATATTTATGAAGGGATTTTCCTTTGGATGCAATTGGGAAACTGACGGCGACAGGGGCCCGAAGCCAGAAAACCTTTAGCACAGTCTACAGGCCATATTTATGAAGGGATTTCAATGTAACTTGATAGGATGATGCGTTTTGGAATAATTTCAGTGTAACTTGGTAACTTTCGTTGATATACGTTAACTGTGAGGGCCACATACATTAACTTTGAGGTCATATTAACCTTCCCCTCAGCTCTTTAGTACAGTGTACACCTCATATTATTTTTATCAAAG
This sequence comes from Pictodentalium vernedei, assembly GCA_031216915.1. Taxonomy (NCBI): domain Eukaryota; kingdom Metazoa; phylum Mollusca; class Scaphopoda; order Dentaliida; family Dentaliidae; genus Pictodentalium; species Pictodentalium vernedei. The sequence goes on from CM062297.1 coordinate 749,055,348, forward strand.
ACATAGCATACAGGGAACAGAAATGAACATATTCCCAATTATCACAATTCTTGTCTTATTTCATAATCTTTTCATAAACATTGAACATTATCCTTTTCATCAAACACAACACACAAGTTAAGCTACAGTGTCATTGATACTTTCATTAAATTTCTTGGGAGTTTAACGTGTATTACAAAATATTTATTCTGTTTATCCCCATGGTTACGTCTTCACCCTAGGGGTGGTAGGTCGTTTAGTCTTGCATCTTCTATCCGATGTATCGGGTTTTTTTCTTCATATGAAGATCTAGCTTTGCATCTGGTAGGTTCAAATTGGTTATTGACTTTGGGCCTTGTTGTGTGCCTGATGTCTTGTTTCCGGTTTTTCTTTTGACGTTGTTTACCTTGACAATGTCCTCAATATGTGTAGTATTTCATATTATATTGCTATATAATTGTTGTAGGATTCAATTATTATTATTCCGGTAGTGTAGCTATTGGATTTTGTCCACACTTAGGCTCTATCAGGATGCCCTTGGGCTCGTAGGTAATATTTTTTTTTTTTTTTAATTTATTTTGATTTCTATTATTCATGTATCTATATATATATATATGAGTTGTAGTAGTGCTATCGTCTTTAATCGATGCACTCCTGCAGATTTTTGTCCCACTTGTCGACAGTGGGACTACAATGTTGGAGACTGGTGTCGCAGTAAGTTGTTGGCAGTGAGGTAACTATGTGGGGCCTCTTCCGCAATATAATATTTTTCAGTTTCTTTTTTCAGAGGATCATGAACATGGTGATGATACTGTGACATCCATCCAAGTATGTTACGGTCGTCGCGCTCGGTTGAGCTAAAGAGGAAATAGAGCTAGCTGCAGGGCACTCATATATAAGCAAGGGATACTTGCAAGCAGCTAGCTCGACCGGTGAAGCGGTTACTCCATCCGGGGAGCCGTAACACTGGGTAAGTCCGTTGCAGTCAAGGGAAGTGTGTAGATGTGGGTAGAGTGAGCACCTTAAAATAAAGGCTCACCCAGAGATGACAGGAATAGGGAGGAAGTCGGCAAGTTTCTTTTAGGGAGGCTCGGTGAGATCTAATAAGACTGCGAGCGGGAGAGGCCCCTCTCTAACCCAACAACATTTGGGGCCAAGTGTTTTGAGAAACTTGCACGAGCCGGAGCATACGTTCACCCGTTGCTTGGGACGCTCTGTCTAGTCTGCAGCCGGGGTCGGCTTCAGTTAGGACTTCCTCCACTACGTTACACAAGCTGGAATCAAGTTTTCTTTTCGGGAGGCTTAGCGAGGTCTGATGAGACCGCGAACGGGAGAGGTCCCTCTCTAACCCAACAACATTTGGGGCCAAATGTTGTTTTGAGAAACTTGTATGAACGGAACATACATCCAACCACCGCTCGGGATGCTCCGTCAAGTCTACAGCCAGGGTCGGCTTCAGTCACAGCTTCCTCCACTACGTTATTAAAGCACACACGACCACAGTCTAGCTACTCGACTTCAGATATCCAGCCACTTGTGTGAAGACAGAGCCATTCTTCGCCCGTGAAGTCGGACCATCCAGTAGCTAGCGCTACGAGGCATCGATCAATGGGACATTTGGAGAAGAGATATACCTGCAGATTTTCGTCCCAGGAGGAGCAAGCAGTGCATAAGTCGGAAGACCGCTGTTCCACAAACCTCGGTAACGGACTAGCTGTCACAGATCTTGCAGCATCCCAGCATATGCAAGAGCAGTTTCCCGCAGACTCCGGAGGTGAGCTGTCGGATGGTGCTGAGTCGGTCCAGTCATCTGCAGATGCAGACGCCAGGGACCAGACATCATAGCTGATTCAGTCGGATGATGAAAGGGACTAGGAAGAGGATTACCCTTCCCTTTCGGAATAGTTTATGAAGTTATGGACTTCATTCATCAGTAATGTCTTGAATCTGTTCAAACTGATCAGCATGCTGCAACAAAATTTTTTATTTTTTTTACACTGAAAATTTGGGGTCCGGGTGGGACTTCTAAAATTTTGGACCAAAATCCGGAAAATTAGTTTTTGTTTTTTTATGTGTTTTGGTCAATTTTAAGACCTAATTTTTTTTTCTTTTTCACTGAAAATTTGGGGGCCGGGTGGGACTTAGAAATCTTGGACCAAAATCCTGAAATTAGTTATTTTGTTTTTATGCATTTTGGTCAATTTTAAGACAAAAAAAAAATTTTTTACACTGAAAATTTTGGGTTCGGGTGGGACTTAGAAAATTTTGGATCAAAATCCGGAAATTAGTTTTTTGGTTTTTTATGCGTTTTGATCAATTTTAAGAAGAAGAAAAATTTTAGGCTGAAAATATTTTGTTTTGGACTTCGAAAATTTCCCAACAAAAATAAAAAAAAATCTGTTTTTTATGCGTTTATCTCAATTTTGGGACGTAAAAGTGCAGGAACTGAAAATAGAAGGAAAATCCTGTGTATTGTGTGGGCACAATCGCTTCATCTAGTTGGGAGGGGCATAAGCAGCTAATTCAAGTCAAGTCCCTGATTTGATATTTAGACTACCATGCCAGGTGAGGGCCCTCAGGCCCCCTGGGGCCTCTTGTTTTTTCTTCCTATGAAGATCTGGCTTTGCATCAGGTGGTTGTTGATAGGTTACTGACTTTGGGCCTCTTTTGTGCCTGTTGTTGGTTAGTTTCTGTTTTTTTCTCTTGACGTTGTTATTGGTTCAATAATGTTTTGGATACGTATTAATTCAGTGTTTTGTCAAAAACAATTATTGTTTTTTTCTCTTTGGATATATATTATATCTTATTCCGGTAGTTTAGCTTTAATTAAGTAGTGCTTGTCCACAATTAGGCTCTATCGGGATGCCCTTGGGCTCATGAGGTTCCCTTGGGGTACTTTGGCTTCATTCAAAATTTTTCGAAAATTTTTGTTTTATTTCGAAAATTTTTGTGATTGTATATGTTATGTATCCTTGCGATGTTTATTCTGTATTATTATTGGAAGTGCAGCGGACTTATGATCTTGGCTTCATTATTATTGTATCTATTATAATAATTGGTACATAGTGTAAGTCCAGGAAGCCTCAGATTTAAATGCTTGTTGTTTGCACTCCTTCAATACTTGTACTATGGAATGCAAACGGGTGTCAGCCTGTGTGGTGGGCAGTGAAGTTCCGACGTAGGAGCTTTCACCGCAGGCTAATCTAGTCTTTCAGTCTCTTTTTCAGAGGAACAAGAAGATGGTACTTTGACACCTGTCCATTACGTGCTGCCCATGTTGCACTCTGATGAGTAAACAGAGCTACCTGCCAGGGTGCTCATGAATTTTAGCAGGTGATTGAGGTCTCTAGTTAGTTCGCTTAATCCTCTGCATGCAGCTAGCTCGACTGGTGAAGCAGTCATCCCTATATGGGAACTGGAATGCCAGATAGGTTTGTTGCGGTCGAGTAGTATAAACGTGGGTAGAGCGAGCACCTCAAACTAAAGCTCACCCAGCGATGATGGCAAAAGGAGAAGAAGCCTGAAAGTTTCTCTATGGGACACTCTTCGAGATCTGGGGGTCAGATCGCGAGTTGGAGATCCCTCTCCATCGCGTTAGCAGTCGGGGTCGACTGTGTCCGTTATGAGAAACTATAATGAGTCGGAGCACCCGTCCGAAATGTGCAAGTCGGGATGTTCCTTCCATACTGCAGCCAAGTTCGGCTGCGGTTATGGCTTCTTCTTCTTACATGGAAGTGTACGCAAAGGGGATTAGCCTACAAGTTTCTCAACGGGATACTCAGCGAGATCTGGGGTCAAATCGTGAGTTGGAGAACATTCTCCATCCCGTCAGCAGTCGGGATCGACTATTTTCTGTCGTGAGAAACTTCAATGAGTCGGCGCACCCGTACGAAATGTGCGAGTCGGTACGTTCCTTCCACACTTCAGCTGGGGTCAGTTGTTGTTACGGCTTCCTCTTTTTCAATGGAAACGCACACTAAGGGTAGAGGCCTACAAGTTTCTAAACGGAATGCTTGGCGAGGTCTGGAGTCAGATCGCGAGCTGGAGAACCCTCTCCGTTCCATCATCATGGCCGACTGTTTCCGTTTCGAGAAACTTTAGTGAGTTGGGATGTCCGTTCACGCTTGCGGTCCGGGATGCTCCTTCCACACTTCAGCCGGTGCCAGTTGCAGCTATGACTTCTTCCTCTGCTTTATTGATGAGGCATGTTAGACTGCAGACTAGCTGTCCGACTTCACATGTTCATGCTGTTCCACAGAAGTGTTTCCAGTCTTCACCACCGAAGTCAGATTAACCTGCAACTTGTGGTTTGAGGCATATTTATACAGGACATGCATCAAAAGATCTGGGGTCAGATCTCCATCCCATGAGCTGCATATGGTGAAGAAGTGGATAATTGCTGCTCCGCAAGCCTCGTTCACAGACCTGCTGCCACAGATTGCACAGCTTATAGCAGCATCCCAGTAGGCACAGGTTCTCCGGTAGAGAGCTGTCAGACAGTGCTGGGCTGGTCCAGCCATCTGTACATTCAGATGGTGTTGACCATGTTTTTCAGATGGAACATTCAGATAGTGAGAGGGCTTCGGAGGTTAATTCTCCATGCTTCCCAGAACAGCACATTAAGAGACTATGAATTTTATTCATAAGTTCTTTCGAATCTTGTTCCATCTGAACAAAAGTCTGAAACAGCTGTCTTGTTTGGAATAGAGCCGTTAGAATGAATAAGTAAGTCTTTTCCTTCTCGGTGTTGTATTCGTAGGCGTCAGAGGCATTTAGTTTTATTTTTGATGCCATAGTAGCCTTATGTTACTGTTAGAGCGGTATTTTCTTATACATTAGCGGTTGACATCGTAAGTCTCCATTTAGTGAGCTGTCTAAGGCCGCAGGGTAACACACAGATATCTGTTTCACCGATTTGTGACTTTTAGGCTGTGTTAGTTTGGCTGAGACTGATATCTTTTTGGAATAAGGCTGTCAGAAGGAAAGATTACGTTCTTTCCTTCTCAGTGTGATATTCCTAGGCATCACAGGCATTTAATCCTATTGTTGTCGCCTTAGTATGTCTTATGTGAATTAAGAGTGGTCTGTTTATATAACATTAGCGGCTAACGTCATAGTGGCCTTATATATTTTACACCAGTATTTTATTATACATTGTGGCTAACATCGTAAGTCTCCGTTTAGTGAGCTTTCAAAGGCAGCAGGTGACACTGATATCTGTCTTCACAGAGATGAAGACTAATAAGCTGTGTTAGCTAAGCTGAGACTATTATCTCTTTGGAATTACGGCTGTTAGAAGTGCGGACCTTTATTCCTTACCTTGAGCAACTAACGTCGTAAATCTCCGTTTAGTGAGCTTTTAAGGTCGCAAGTTACACTGAGATATCTGTCTCCATAGAAATGAAGACTTCTTAGTTATGCTTGCTAATCTGAGATGGCTGTCTCTTTGGAATTAACTTGAGCGACTAATGTTGTAAGTCTCCGTTTAGTGAGCTTTCTAAAGTCAAAAAATTACATTGAGATATCTGTCTTCATGGAAATGAAGAATTCTAGCTACGTTAGCTAGTTGAGACCGCTGTCTTTTGGGAATAGAACCACTAAAAGGAAGGAGTACATTTTCCCTTCTCGGTGTTGTTTTCTTAAGTGTCACAGATTTTAGTCTTATTGTTGACACTATAGTAGCCTTGCTAGAATTATGAGCGGTGTTCTTTCCCTGCCATTAGCGGCTAGCATTGTAAGTCTCCTTTAGTGAGCTTCTTGGGCCACAGTTAACAGCCATATATTTGTCTTCACGAATAGAAAAACTTTTAGCTGCTTCAGCTAGGCTGAGACCACTGTCCTATCGGACAAGGTTCTATTACAAGAGAAGAGGTTGTTCTCTCCTTAACGGTATTGTTTTTGTGTTAATTGTCTGAGGCTTTTAGCCCTACTGATGACGCCATATTAACCTAGTGAGACTAATGAGTGTTCTTTCGAATGTCTGTTGTTAACTCCCTTTTCAGGAATATATTTCCTGCTATAATTGGAACAAGGTGCAAGGAGTTTATCTAGGTTTTTATGATCGGGTGCCGGAACTTAGTTTTTCGTCGCCTGCTTCATTTTTAGCTTAACTTGACAAAGTCAAGATAAGCTATTGCCATCACGCATGCGGAAGTCTGATAGTCTGTTCACATTTTCCTTTAGCACAGGCTACACCCCGCAGTTCTTGTCTGATCGTCACAAAATTTCACATGCAGGTTTGGGGTCATGTCTAGATGAGAACTCCCCTTTTGGTTGCGATCGGTCAACCAGTATGCCTGCCCGAGCCGAAAACCATTAGCACAGTCTACAGGTCGTATTTATGAAGGGATTTCATTGTAACTTTGTAGGATGCCTCTGTATAATGCCTAGATGAGAATGTCCCCTTTTGGGCATGATCTGTCAACCGTGATGGCTGCCCAAACCCGAAACCCAAAAACTTTTAGCACAGTCTGCAGGTCATGTTTAATATGGAGGGATTTCATTGTAACTTGGTAGGATGACTCCTTAAGATGTTTAGATAAGAATTTCCCCATTTGGGCGTGATCTGCCAACCATGACGACTGCCCGAGCCCAAAACCCAAAAACTTTTAGCACAGTCTACAGGTCATATTTATAGAGGAATTTCATTGTAACTTGGTGGGTTGACTTCAAATAATGTCTAGATGAGAACGTCCCATTTTGATCGCGATCATTCAGCCTTAATGGGTGCCCGAGCCCAAAAACCTTTAGCATAGGCAAAAGGTCATATTTATGGAAGGATTTCATTGTAACCTGTTAAGTTGACTCCATATAATGCCTAGATGATGACATCCCCTTTTGGTCGTGATTGGTCAACTGTGATGGCTACAGGTGCCCGAAGCCCAGAAACCTTGAGCACAGTCTACAGGTCATATTTATGAAGGGATTTCATTGTAACTTTGTAGGATCACTCCAGATGATGCCCAGATGAGATTGTCCCCTTTGGATGCGATCATTCAACCATGATGGCTTCCCGAGCCCGAAGTCCGAAAACCTTTAGCACAGTCCACAGGTCATATTTATGAAGGGATTTCATTGTAACTTGGTTGGTTGACTTCATATAATGTCCAGATGAGAACGTCCCCTTTTGGACACGATTGGGCAACTGTGATGGCTACAGGGGCCTGAAGCCTGAAAACTTTTAGAACAGTCTACAGGTCATAATTATGAAGGGATTTAATTGTAGCTTGGTAGGATGACTCCAAATAATGTCTAGATGAGAACATCCCCTTTCGGTCGCGATCATTCAGCCTTTATGGCTGCCCGAGCCCAAAGACCTTTAGCACAGTCTATAGGCCGTATTTATGGAAGGATTTCATTGTAACTTGTTAGGTTGACTCCATATAATGCCTAGATGATGACATCCCCTTTTGGTCGTGATTGGTCAACTGTGATGGCTACAGGTGCCTGAAGCCCGAAAATCTTGAGCACAGTCTACAGGTCATATATATGAAGGGATTTCATTGTAACTTCGTAGGATTACTCCAGATGATGCCCAGATGAGAATGTCCCCTTTCGGTTGCGATCATTCAACCATTATGGCTGCCCGAAGCCCGAATACCTTTAGCACAGTCTACAGATCATATTTATGAAGGGATTTCATTGCAACTTGGAAGGTTTGACTTCAAATAATGTCTATATGAGAACGTCCCCTTTTGGACACGATTGGGCAACTGTGACAGCTACAGGGGCCCGAAGCCCGAAAACCTTCAGAACAGTCTACAGGTCATAATTATGAAGGGATTTCATTGTAGCTTGGTAGGCTGACTCCAAATAATGTCTAGATGAGAACGTCCCCTTTTGGTTGCGATCATTCAGCCTTGATGGCTGCCCAAGCCCAAAAACCTTTAGCATAGTCAAAAGGTCGTATTTATTGAAGGATTTCGTTGTAACTTGTTAGGTTGACTCCATATAATACCTAGATGATTACATCCCCTTTTGGTCGTGATTGGTCAACTGTGACGGCTACAGGGGCCTAAAGCCTGAAAACCTTTAGCACAGTCTGCAGGTGATATTTATGAAGGAATTTCATTGTACCTTGGTAGGATGACTCCAAATAATGTCTAGATGAGAACGTCCCCTTTTGGTCGTGATCATTCAGCCTTGATGGCTGCCCGAGCCCAAAACCTTTAGCATAGTCTATAGGTCATATTTATGGAAGGATTTCATTATAACCTGTTAGTTTGACTCCATATAATGCCTAGATGATGACATCCTCTTTTGGTCGTGATTGGTCATCTGTGATGGCTTCAGGGCCGCAAAGCCTGAAAACCTTGAGCACAGTCTACAGGTCATATTTATAAAGGGATTTCATTGTAACTTCGTAGGATCACTCCAGATGATGCCCAGATGAGAATGTCCCCTTTTGGTTGCGATCATTCAACCATGATGGCTGCCTGAGTCCAAAGCCCAAAAACCTTTAGCACAGTCTACAGATCATATTTATGAAGGGATTTCATTGTAACTTGGTAGGTTGACTTCATATAGGATGACTGGTTTGGGAATAATTTCACTGTAAACTTGGTAACTTTCGTTGATATACGTTAATTGTGAGGGCCACATACATTAACTGTGAGGTCATATTAACCCACCCCTCGGCTTTTTAGTACAGTGTACACCTCATATTATTTTTATCAAAAACATAGCATACAGGGAACAGAAATGAACATATTCCCAATTATCACAATTCTTGTCTTATTTCATAATCCTTTCATAAACATTGAACATTATCCTTTTCATCAAACACAACACACAAGTTAAGCTACAGTGTCATTGACACTTCCATTAATCCAATCTATTTTTGTGGATTATATTTCCACTCAGAGGATTGGATATTATGTCTATATGGAGTATTGTTTGGCACTATAGCGTACTGTCTTGTTCTCAGGGGATATGTCAACGATATATCAGCGGGTATATTCCTTGCAATAGTGCCATGTTTATCACATACCTCTCCGTCTTTAGTGGCATTATGGAGTTGGTCAGGCGTGAGGGAGCCCTATGGTTTTATACTATTCTAGATAACTAACACTAAAGCATTACGAGCCGTGCCAGTTTAAATTGGTCATGCTTGTTTGGACTAACTATAAGCTTTTTAGCTGTATTACTCTTATTGAGAATAGCTGCAGCAGTATAGCTTTGGGAACGTACCATGAGGTTTCCTTTTCCTATAGTGAAAAAGGAATTTGTCATAGTTCCAAGCAATAGTATTACTGCTCAAGTAATGTGGGTGGGGTGGGTGGGGGGTGGGGGATGGGTCGATATGATTTATTCGTTGAACCCCCCCCCCCCCCCCCCTCTGCCTACAATATTTTATGAGGCGATTACAGGGCAGGACGTAGTTCTCTTCCCATAAGCTATGTATGCATTCAATTACATGCATGTCTTTCAGTGCTCTTCGATTGGCAGGTGGGTTGTGGTCTAACGTCGACTTCAGGGGCGCATCCACTCTTTAGTTAGATTGCTTCCTGTGGTTGTTCATTCATAAATTGTATACAAGCATATGATTCCTGAACAGTAACTGTTTTTGGATTCCGAATTCTTTCATGAATACATTCGGTTGATATTGCTATCCTTCGTGTACCTGTGTGGCAGGCATGTCGGTTATCTGGACTACATTCTCCGAATATGGCAATTAGTCCACTCTAAGAAGCTTCGCTCAGAGTTGTCTGCTTTTGTTACAACGTATGAGTCTATTGCTCAGGTTAAATCGCATTAATTTTGTTTTATTCCTTCAGTTTCCTGGTTATATTTTATATCGCTCAGTCACGCCATCGATACAGGCTGTACTCGGACTCGCTTTTCCTAATTTTAAGTGTCTTAGTCCGGACTAGCCTTAAAATTGGGGGCTTGTTACACCCAATTAGCGCAGTCATATATGCTAAGTAATTGGGAATTACTTGGATATTACTCCTTATTTCGGTGGTATGTCCTTCTCTTTTGTTGTATAGAGAGCTTTTTACGAATCAGCCAAGTCTGGGACATTGGTTCTAGTATAAAAATATGATAAATGTTAAGTAATTTGTATATTTTTTTTACTTACCAAGAGTCCAGACGGGGATGGCCTTCCCATGAGTGGGCACTCACCTCCCTGCTGAGTTATAACATTAATAGGCACAACTAGGAAGAATGATGCTTGGCGCCAATTCCGGTCTCTTCCTGGGTACTGCGCATGCACAAGTACTAAAAGTATGGAGGGCCAGATAGGACTTTTGAATTTTGGTATTGTATGCAAATTTTGGGGATTGGGTGGTTCAAAATTTCTGTTTGGCCCTTGATAATATTGAGGTTGCACCAGCTAAGTCTGGGTCATTGGTAAGTATAAAAAATATACAAATTACTTAAAATTTATCATTTTCTTGTATGTGTAACTGACAGTTATAATGTATCCGTCAATACAAGAGAAATCATGTAATTACCAGTGTTTCCTTGCTGTTTTGTACAACAGGCAGCATGAGTGTATCACCTAATTAACTAAGACTATTGTGTTGGCGATTGTTGAAGTTGAATTACCAGTGGAAATAAACTGCTGGATAGCTGCTGGGAAAGTGTTTAACAGACTTAAAAAGCTCTGCATCAAGCATATTCTAAGGGAGCCATATTGTCCACTGTTTACATCTCACGCTTAAACTAACCAGAGTTCAAAACTCTGAGATTTTTTGTTTCTCTACAAAAATAAATTTTGCTCATGAATAATTATTTTGTTAGCAGAAGGCATGTGCCTGATGTCATTTTCCAATAAATTATAACAAAACAGTTTTATGTCAACATTTTTTTTTACTCCTGAGAAAACAATAATATAATGGATATAGTGTAAAATGACTTCCAGCACTTTTCAATAGAGCCATGATAGTTGTTTCCTGCTCTCAACCACTGATCTCTATACAACTGGATGGTTGGAATGTTGGTGGGAAAACATTTCCACTCAAACTGTGCCCCCCCCCCCCCCCCCCTCATAGAATGAGATCAAATCAATGCTGTAACGCCTTGCAATCAATGAGGTTTGTTGATGTGAAAGCTGTTCAGCTATAGTATAACAGCTTTCACTTATTCCACCACGGTGTTTACCTAGCACGAATACTATTAATACTGTATCAACCATCCAATCCCAGAATTTGTATTTTGTCAATAATAAAAAATATCTTGTGAATATTTAATTTGCATTGCTACGAAAAATGTGCATATCATCAACATATTCTGTTTTGAAAAAATGGTCATATTATGTGATTGGTTTGTCCATCTGTTCATCTGTCCATCTGTAAACTTTTCCGTTTCCAGATGATAACTTGAGTTTGGATTTATAGATCAGCACCAAACTTGGTTTGTGCTTCAGTTATATCAAAGTGAAGGTTAAGTTTGAATTGGGCCTGGTCTGATGATTTTTGCAAGCATTATGGGCCATTTCAACTTAGAAATTGCACATTTCCATGATCATTTTGGTTTCAGGATGATAACTTGTGTTTGGATTTATAGATCAGGACCAAACTTGGTTTCTGCCTAATTCATACCAAAATGATGGTTAAGTTCGAATTGGGGCTTGGTCTGATGATATTTGCAAGAGTTATGGGCCTTTTTGACTTAGAAATTGCACATTTCCATCAACATTTTAGTTTCCAGATAAAAACTTGAGTTTGAATTTATAGATCAGGACCAAACTTGGTTTGTGCCTCAGTTATATAAAAATAAAGGTTGTGTTCGAATTGGGGAATGGTCTGATGATTTTTACAAAACTTATGGACATATTTTACTTAGAAATTACACATTTCCATCAACATTTTGGTTTCTGGATGATAACTTTATTTCTGCTTACTTAATCTCGACCAAATTTGGCATGTGACTCAATTATACCAAACAATAGGTCACATTTGAATTGGGGTTTAGAACAAATTCTGCATGAGGTATGGACCTTTTCCAAATTAAAGCTTTCTCAACATTTTTGGGGCATTTCTCGAGTAAAACAATGTCTTTTCATCCATCTGTCCATTTGTCTGTAAATGTTTTTTGGTTTCCGGATTATAACATTGTTTTTGGCTGTGGAAAAAAGTGGGGAACTGCACATCAAAATTGATGACGTGATGGCTCTGCACATCGAAGTTGATAAATGGTCAGTATATCCAAGATAAAATTGTAGAAACTTACTGGGCATATTATACAACACCAGGCGTAGCTCTTGTTCTCAAAAATCAAACGTATACTCTTTAAAAAGCGATCAGAGATTTGAAGTGTCGGGGAAAGTGAAAACCTTTGAAAATTTCTTTTTGTCGAGCATTGTTTATTTGTAGCAAAATCTAACACCCACTCCCCAAGGTATATTCTTTCAAAATCGATCAGAGATTGTGAGGCATTAGAGAAACTGAAGAAAACCTTTAAGAATTTGTTTTGTTGAGCACTTTGGCGGCATTGGAGACACTTTTCTATAAGTGATCTATGAGAGTTAAAGCCATCCAGTTGTGTATTGATCAGTGCAGCCAAAAGTATTATATTTTTAACAATTTTAGCTAACAATAATGTATGGGATATGTCTGCTTTTAGTATTTAAGATTTAGTGTGTTTGTCCATTTGGTGTTGGTCCAGTTGAAATGAAAACTTATAATTGCAATTTCTTCTTTTGGTTATTGGGTTGGGTGGGGGAATCCACAGAACAGTTTGTCACTTGAATTTTCACTTACATCTCACACTCTCTATAGAATAGAAATACCCACTATAGCACAAGCAGTTGGATATGCATCAGAGAGGCTGAGATATGAAAACCCTCAGAAAGATGCTAGAACCCAATCAGGCATGATCAGAGATGCTGAAACATATCTCAGTCTACTACCAAGACAACAAACATTACATGATGAACTTCTGCATTTATAGGGATAGATCAACTTGTTGCACTAAGGTCCATTTCTGAACCCTGCCTATAATGTACAGACAACAGCACCCATTAATGTTCATTTTGGAGGAGGACACTTGATTTTAGGGAATACATGCTAGGTAATAGAAAATATGAAGTAAAGTAACACTAATTTTTTATACCTTCTACAACGAGTTTTGGGGGGTATACTAGAATCACCTCGTCCGTCCATCCATCCATCTGTCTGTCCATCCCATCATCTGTCCATCTATCTGTCCATCCGTAGACATAATTTTGTCCAGAGATTTTCTCAGTCGTTTATGTGCAATCTGCCCGTAACTTGGTATGAATGTTCACCACCATGGGAACCTGTGCACCTGCAATTATAGTTCTGGTGGGATTATTTTTGCGAGAATTATACTCCTTTTTCGGCTTGAAAAGGCAGGCTTAGAATTTTGTCCGGAGATTTTCTCAGATGTTTATGGGTCAATTCCTTTGAAACCTGGTATGGTTGTTTACTACCATGGGAACCTGTGCACCTGCGATTATAGTTTTGATCGGAATTTTTTTTGCCAGAGTTATGCCCCTTTTTGTCTTAGAATGTCTGATTTTTGTCCGGAGATTTTCTCAGATGTTTGTGGGTCGATTCTTTTGAAACTTAGTATGGATGTTTACTACCATGGGAGCCTGTGCCCATGTGATTATAGTTTTGATCGGACTTTTTTTGTCAGAGTTATGCCCCTTTTCTTCTTAGAATGCATGAATTGCCTTGAATTTTGGCTGAAGCTTTTCTCAGATGATTACAGGTCGATTTCATTGAAACTTGGTAAGGTTGTTCACTATCATGGGAACCTGTGCACCTGCGATTATAGTTTTGATCAGACTTTTTTCTCAGAGTTATGCCCCTTTTCATCTTAGAATGCCTGAATTTTGTTCGGAGATTTTCTCAAATGTTTATGGGTCGATTTTATTGAAACTTGGTTTGGATGTTCACTACCATGGGAACCTGTGCACCTGCAGTTATAGTTTTGATTAGACTTTTCTTCCCAGAGTTATGCCCCTTTTCATCTTATAGTGTCTGAATTTTGTCCGGAGATTTTCTCCGATGTTCATAGGTCGATTCCTTTGAAACTTGGTAAGGATTTTTAACTACCATGGGAACCTGTGCACATGCAATTATAGTTTTGATCAGACTCTTTTTACCAGAGTTGTGCAACTTTTTGTCTTAAAATAATCATGGTTGGGGGGGGGGGGGGGGGTGGGCATGGACACCCCCATCTGGGATAGTCACACCTCTAGCTTTTTAGCTTAACTTGACAAAGTCAAGATAAGCTATTGCCATCATGTGTTCGAAAGTCTGTGAGTCTGTTAGTCTGTTCACATTTTCTTTATCACAAGCTACACCCCGTTGTTTTGTCCGATCATCACAAACTTTCATATGCAGGGTCATGTCGAGATGAGAATGTCTCCTTTTGGTCATGATCGGTCAGCCATGACAGCTGTGCGGGCCCAAAACCCGAAAACCTTTAGCACAGTCTACAGGTCATATTTCTGAAGGGATTTCACTGTAACATGGTAGGATGACTCAGTATAATATCTAGATGAGAACGTTGTATTTTGGTCGGGTTCAGTGAATTGTGATGGCCACAGAAGCATGTTACCTAGATTCCTTTAGCACAATCTGCAGGTTGCATTTATGCAGGGATTTCATTGTACATTGGTAGGATGACTCGGTATAATGTCTAGATGAGAACATCCTATTTTGGTCATGGGTTGCATTTATGCAGGGATTTCATTGTACATTGGTAGGATGACACCGTATAATGTATAGATGAGAATGTCCTATTTTGGTCATGATAGGTCAACCATGATGGGCGCACAGGTATGTGATCTAGATTTGTTTAACACAGTCTACAGTTCATATTTATGAAGTGATTTCATTGTAACTTGGTTGGATAACTCGGTATGATATCCAGATGAGACTGTCCTATTTTGGTCATGATCGGTCAACAATGACTATGCAGACCGGCACATGACCTAGATTCCTTTAACAAGTCTACAAGTCATATTTATGAAGAGATTTCATTGTAACTTGGTAGGATGACTACGTATAATGTCTAGATGAGAACATGGTATTTTGGTTGGGGTTGGTCAACCGAGATTACTGCAGGAGCACATGACCTAGATTCCTTTAGCACTTATGAAGGGATTTCATTGTAAATTGGCAGGAAAACTTGGTGTAATGTCTAGATGAGAACATCCTATTTTGGTTGTGATTGGTCAACCATGGCGGCCACATGGGCACATGACCTAGATTTGTTTAGCAGTCTACAGTTCATATTTATGAAGCGATTTCATTGTAACTTGGAAGGATAACTCGGAATGATGTCTAGATGAGACTGTCTTATTTTGGTCACAATCAGTCAGCCATTACCGCTGCTTGGGCATTTGACCTGAATTCCTTTAGCACTGTTTACAGTATGTATTTATGAAAGGATTTAATTGTAACTTGGTAGGATGAGAGTTATTCCCAGGCCTCAGTTCTTTAGTACAGTCTACACCTCAAATTATTCTTGTTGAAAACATAGCTTGTGGGGAACAGAAATTAACATATTCTCAATTATCACCATTCTTGTCTTATTTCATAATCCTTTCATAAAAAATGAACATTATCCTTTTCATCAAACACTACACACTGTTAAGTTAAGCTACAGTGTAATTGACACTTTCATTAAAAAATAATTTTCTGGTGAAATCTTTACATTCACATCAAAAATTGTCCAGATGCTAGTAATCAATTGTGACAATTTTATGGCTTTTATGTTTCTTTTTTTTCTTTTCTTGCAGGACTTCATGTTTTGTAATTATCCATTTGTGTTTGATGCTGCAGCAAAAAGTATTTTACTTCAGACTGATGATGTTTTACAAATGCAGGTACCTATTAAAATTCTTTTGAACATATTTTCTCAACCATTATCATCCAACATCTTTGTTTTCAAGGTGAAATACTTCTGTGAATATATTTCTGGTGGTGGAGCTGTACTTATTTATTCAAATTACTGATGAATAGTGTTCATGCTGTCCGGTGCCAATTTAGCCAATTGTGTGACAGATCAAGAAACTAATTCTTTAACTCAAACACATAGATCAAAGATAACCTAACAAATAAACAGGTTATGATTTTTTGGTGAACACTTGTAGAATCTTGCAGAACTAGGTGAATGAATGATGAATGAATATTTGATGTGCACTAGTGAACCATGCCTTTGTACACCCACACACTAATTTCTTATCAACCTACCTACAATTGTTTACTACAGGCTTGGACTACAGTGGAAGTCCCAAACTCAGAAAATATACTCTCTATTTTGATCTTTCCCAAGCAATTTGGGTAAGAAAAGTGGTGCAAAAGCACCAAGAAAAAATAAGCCAAAACTGGGCCGAGTGCTACTGGCGCAGACCCAGTAGGGGACAACTCTACGACTTCTGTTGGGAGTGCGCATATTTGTCGCTAATGACTAATTCTTTTTTTCGTCCGCCATGTTGACGAGACGTTCTTCTCAGCACTAGTATCAGTGATCATCCTACTCATTGATTGTGTGTTTCCTGAATCAAGTTGGATCAAAGTATCCTTTTCTTATCAGGAACTGTTTTTCATTATATTCTCTATGTAAATTATTATCCATAATGTATTATATTTTCTTTTCCGAGTTGCGCGCGATTTGCGTGGTCCATGCGGTTTCGGACTATAAAATTTCACAATTACATTTATGTTAAAAGTTTTTCATTTTGTTAATTGTGTTAGCGTTAGGTGTCAGTGGGGTACCTTTAATACAGATTTTCTACTCTCCTTTGAGAGTGGTCCTTCTGTTGTTTGGTTCCCGGTCGACCGTCTGGGGTCTGTTTTTCTGTCACCTTTCTCTCTTCTTTGGGAGTGTTCTTCTGTCTTCTGCTGAATTCACCTTCTCTCACTTCTGTCATGTCCAGGACTATTCCTTGTGGGCAATGTCTGCTTCCTAAGCATGTGGACAATTCGCATGCTTCATGCTCCTCTTGCAATGGGTGTTTGGCCGATCGACTCTGTGGTCTTTGTGGATTGTAGTCATCCACTTTCTGGGCATCTGTGAACTGTGTTGTGCGTTCTCGTGGCTGTGCCTCCCGCTCCCACGAGAAAGGGGAACGCGGTCGTTCGGGGCCTCCCGAAACGACCACGTCTGATGAGAGTTATTCCTCCTCCCTGGGGGATGTGCAGTCTATTCCTGTAGTGGATGCTGCAGGAGCCGTTGAGTTGTCTGGTGAAGAGGTGCCTGGTTCCGGGACTGCAGTCCCTCTCCAGTCGACATCTGAGGCTGTCACTAGGGTTGTGACTCCTCCTTTGGAGCCGAGCAGGGGTGCTCTCTCCACTATTCCACCAACGTCAACGACTCCCGACGTATCTGCTATTACTGCTGTTCTGTCTGCTACATCATCGCTTTTCGTTTCAGCCGGCCTCGGCTTATCCCTGCAGGGGTCTGCAGGGATGTCTGGCAGTGTGGACTTGGGATATCGGCCTCAGCCTTCCCTGACTTCAACTTGGCGAAGTTGGAAGGGGCTGCCAGCCAAACCCGCTACTGTGGTCTCTCCTCCGTCGAGCACCACAGTTTTGTCATTGGTTTTGGATGTTCATGGTGGGGCCACCTTGAACTCCGCGTCGTTTCCATCTACGCATTCTGGTCACACGGCCAGTTTTGCGGGACCAACACCTTTTGTGCAGCCTGGACCTTCTGTCCCGCAGAGGTCCTCGGCAACTCTCCTGAGTTCCCGCTATGTTGATCCTCGGGGTGTGTCATACCCCTATACACGTCTGCCCTCAGATGTTTTGGCTACCGCCTGTCGCCCAGCTTCGGGTGTATTTGAAGATCGTGACCCTTCGCTGGTTAAGAGGGTCAGGTGTGAAGCCACTTTGCCGGTTTGTCCGCATGTCAAACCGGCTGACACGGGCAGTGAGCTTAGGGAGGCCCTCTCCTTGCTCACTCAGGTTCTGTCCAAGAGCCTTCCCGTTGCTTCCAACGAATCAGCGAGTGGTTTCCAGGCACCCCCTATGGCGCCGCCTCCCGGGATTGGAAGCAGACCGCTTCAGATCCCCCTGGTGTGCTTACACCATGGGAGGCATCGGCTGGTTTGCCCACGATGGGCTATGTATCTTCCAACTCAGGGGAGGAGTCAGACATACCTGATGTTGAGAGCCAACAGTCTTCTGACTTGGGGGCAGCTCTTGACTTTGTGTTTAGGTTCCTTCCGAATCTCAAACCATCAAACCAGCCGACAGTGTCAGCCAGGCCGCGATCATCGGTCGCGCGCCTACAGCCTGTAGAGCAACCTGTTTCTGGGCATCTTCGACCGTGCCAGTTAGTACAGGTGGTTGAAGCATTTTCAGCTTTGGACTCTACACTGAGTTCCAAGGCTATGAAGGCTTCATGCTTCACCAGGGTTGACACCTTTTTGCCTCCGGCACATTATCATTCCTATGATTCCGCCAATCCGACAGTCTGCCAGACTTTCACGGTCTTGGATCAGGACTCCAACTCCCTTGGGCTTTCCAAGCCCAAGTCTGCCATCATTCCTATGGCGACTCTGGAGTCCGTGTTGGGCTTATCGAGAGAAATGCTGGGCATGCTTTCTCTCTCAGATCACGTCGTTTCTGCCTTAGCTGCTTATCTGCCCCCAGATAAGTTTGACGATGTAGAGGCTCCTTTGCGTGTGCTGTCCAAGGCGCTCATGCATCTTACTCACACGCATGCCTGTAACACGGCTAATTTGGAACTAGTTCAAAGGGACTCTGTGCTGGACACAGGCCGTTCCCTTCCTGAGGGGCAGCGCGCTGCTCTTTGATCTGCTACTTTGGCAGGTCCGCAACTGTTCCATGGTTCCGTGTCGACGGTCTGCGATGACGTCCTATGTCATTCCAAAGATCAGCTGCTGCTTCGTCAGCTTGATCAGCCTTCTGTGGGAGGCAGGGGCCATTCAAAGCCTAACAAGTACCCTTCTGCTGCGAAGCAAAAGGCTAATCCTTCTGCCACCGCTTCTACTTCTTACTCACTGGGTAAGGGTAAGCATCGGCAGACTAGAGGGAAGTCTCAGGATTCTTCATATAGCAGAGGAGGTGGTTTCTCCTCTCGCGAGCCTCGTCGGGGCTCGAAATGAAGGTCCTCACCTCGATTCGTCCCAGGTTGGAGGAAGGATAGCAGAGTTCGCAGACCATTGGGCCACCATCACATCCGATCCTTGGGTGTTAGATGTTGTTCAGTCCGGGCTGCAAATATCCTTCCGGAGGCACCCCACTCTATCCAGAGTGCCTCTTCCAACTACAATTCCTTCAGACGTTTTACGTCGGGAGCTTTTGTCCACGGAGATAGACAATCTCCTGGCAAAGTGGGCGATCGAGGTCATCAAGAACATTCAGTCAGTGGGGTTTTATTCCCGCCTGTTCTTGGTGCCGAAGAAGGATGGCCGACTCCGACCGGTTATCGATCTGAGTATCCTGAACCAGTTTATCATTGCTCCCAAGTTCAGCATGGAGACTTTCAGGTCGGTTCGCCGTTCCATTCACCAGGGAGATTTCGCTTCCAGCATTTACCTGCGAGACGCTTACTTTCACGTTCCGATTCATCGGACGTCGCGGAAGAATCTCAGGTTCGTGTTTCTGGGGCGAGTTTACCAGTTCAAGGCCATGCCTTTCGGTCTCAACCTGGCTCCTTGGGCCTTCACCCGACTGATGTCGCATGTGATAGCCTTCCATCGCAGACAGTCCAGGGTGACTATTTCGGCATATCTAGACGATATCCTCCAGAGGCATTCCAATGCTGCCTTACTGGAGTCGGATGTCGACACTGTTGAGCCTGCTCATGTCGCTAGGATTCAGAGTCAACGAGGAGAAGTCGGATCTGGTCCCTTCTCAGTCGTTTTGTCATCTATGGCCTTCCATGCTCAGTTCAATACGGTGGCAGTTCCCCAGGCCAGGGCTGTGATTCTCTCAGCTTTTGCTCTGACTCTGTCCCAGTCCACGTCCGTGATTGCACGGAGTATTCTCTGGCTGCTCGGTCTCTGTGGTTTGGTGACAGATCTCATTCCTCTAGGTCGACTGCATGTCAGACCTCTCCAACACTTTCTGCTTAGTCGTTGAAGGCCGAATGTCGATCCTCTGGATCTGGTGCTTCAGTTACCAGACTCTCTCCATCCTCACCTTCTGCCCTGGACGGATGTTCAGTGGATTACGCAGGGTGTCCTGTTGGACTTACCCACGTCCGATCGTGTTCTGACGGCAGATGCCAGCGATCTCGGATGGGGTGCGAAGTTGGATCCTCTAGGTCTTTCCCTTTCACGGGGTGTGGGACCTGGATCAGGCAGCTCTACACATCAACCAGAAGGAGCTTCTTGCTCTTCTTCTGAGCTTCAGGCAGTGGATCCCTCACCTGTCGAATCGCCAGGTCCTTCTGTTGTCCGACAATTCGACACTGGTTGCTTACATTAGGAATGAGGGCGGCACGCACTCAGTTCCAATGTACGAATCGGCTCGGGATTTTCTACTGCTCGCTCAGGATGTCAGCGCCGGGGTGGTGGTTCGTCACATTCCCGGTCATCTGAACGTCCTAGCTGACTCCCTGTCCCGATGAGGCAGGGTCATCTCCACCAAGTGGATGCTCCACAGGGCAGTGTTCCAGTCTCTTTGCGAACCTTTATCCTAGGTGGATATGCGTTTTCTCACATATAAGACAGCTTTTCTGATGGCTTTTGCTTCTGCCAGACGGGTTAGTGAGCTTCACGCCCTCTCAGTTGACCCGGCCTTTTTCAGGAGCTCTCCCAACAGTGTTACTTTTACCACTGATTGCTCCTTTCTGGCCAAAAATCAGATACCAGAAACTACTCCACCTCTTATCTGTGTCAGGGCTATTCCATCTGTTGAGGGTAATCGCCCTTTGCTCTGTCCGGTTTGTGCTATTCGCATTTATCTCAATCGGACACAATTCATACGGAAAGGCAGGAAACGGTTTTTCTGTCTCTTATTCTTGGTCGACAGAAGATCTCTCCTCAGTCCATTTCTCGGTGTATTTGTCTTGCTATTCACGTGGCTTACGCTCGTCTAGCAAAAGGCGATTGTATTACCAATCGTATTTCTGCCCACGAGGTGCGTGCACTGTCTACCTCTTGGGCTTATTCTAACTCTGTCAAGTTGTCAGATGTTATGCAGGCAGCCTACTGGAGAAATGCCGCTACTTTCTCCACCTTCTATCTGCGTCAGTTGCAGGAGCAGTCGGAGGACCTTTTTGCATTTGGCCCTTTTTTCTTCTGCTCAAGCTGTTGTCTACCCTAGCCATTAGGCTTCTTGAAGGTCAGTTCCAGCTCTGTGCTGTTACTGCCCTTTTCTATCTGTGCATCACACAGACCCATAAGCCTCATCTCTCATTGTCTTTTACTAATGATTGTGATGCTATGGTTTGATAGGCCTCAGGACCTCTTCCTCTGTCCACGGTTCCAGTGCAATTGGGTTATGTGTGGGTTGGTTATGCGATTCCCTCCAGCCTATTGTCTGTTCAGCCTGTAGTAAACAATTCTAGGTAGGTTGATAAGAAATTTAAATTTTATAGTAAATTTCCTTTCTTATTATACCTACCACAATTGTTTACATGGAGGCCCTCCCGTCTTCTTATACGGGTAAGAATCCTTCCTCCCCGCTGATCACATAACTCCTATGTTGGCGGATTAAAAAAAATGAGTCATTAGCGACGTATATGCACACTGGCAACGGAAGTCGTGGAGTTGTACTTGGAGGAGAGTGTCCCCTACTGGGCCTGCGCTGGTAGCACTCGACCCAGTTTTGGCTTATTTTTTCTTGGTGCTTTTGCACCACTTTTCTTTCCCAAATTGCTTGGGAAAGATCAAAATAGAGAGTATATTTTCTGAGTTAGGGACTTCCACTGTAATACAAGCCTGTAGTAAACAATTGTGGTAGTTATAATTAGAAAGGAAATTTACTATAAAATTTAAATTTTTGGACGAAGAACAAATTTGGATCTGCCCCACCCGAAATGTCTGAATTGATACTAAATCTGATTTTTCCCCCACTTAAAATTTGCCTTTCAGCATACTTAGATCTTGGCTATAACAAAAACACTTTTGCTAGACAGACATAGAAAATGGCTATAATAAAACTGAGCTGGAAGCTTTGGAACCTGTAATTTAGTTGTGACTGTGAAGAGAACAGCCTAGCAAACCTTTTAGAAAAATGACTGTTTCATTTTCTAAGTGAAAATGAAAATCTAGAATTGAGTGAGTCAGCCAAATTTATAAGAAGGTTCACAGATAAATGCTTATGGTAACTGAAAGAAATAATAAAAAAGTTATTATAAGCAGTGTTTTGTTTTCCTTCCTATTATGTTACAACCCCATTGTATCCAGCATCTGCATTCACAGTTAGAACAAAGTGATTTATTGGATTAATCAGTTTGCAGTGAAATATTTTATTCTCAAATTAATGGAAAATTCAAGACATTATTTGCATTACATAAGCTGTGAGAGAGTGAGGGGGAATCTTCTGCTTTAGTGACCTATTTGCTTGCACATGCAGTTATCTTGAATGGCATCGAATAAAGGTTCACCATAACCATTTAAATTTAAATTGCCTTGAACACATGTAATACACTGGGCCTTTCTCCGACATGAGTAATAACAAACATTATTATGTGACAGAAAACATCTGGTAATGTAATTGGCTAAAAGGGGGCTCAGTAGGTAGAGGTGCAGGCTGCAAGCCCAGAGGTCCTCGATTCGAATCCCACCTGCGGCAACCGCGTTGTGTCCTTGGGCAAGACACTTCACATCCATTGTCCACGTGGGGGCACAGTGGTGCTGTGTGCCTAAGGTGTACTGCACATCGATGGTGCACCTGTTTTCAACCAACCAATGCTAACCCTGCTTGTGTGGAGTTGGTATGTTGGAGAGCTGACAGATGCTCGCTGTTGTGCGGTGATTCTCTCCGGGTACTCCGGCTTCCTCTACCCATAAAACTGTCATGGTCATCATTAACCATTGTGCATAAATATGTGTCCTTAAACACCAATAAATAAATAAATAATTGGCTAAAACACTCATCAGAAGTGTTGATGTACTTCAGTATTGCTGATCTATTTATTCTTATCAAAATGTAGTTGATATTTCACAGTTTTGTCATTGTTGTCTGTAAAGAATGCAGGTAGATTGACATAATGATTCCAAATACCTGTTCGCGATAAACATAGAAAGTATTTCCAACTTGCTCCTTCCTTTCCTTTCCGTGTTCCAATATTTAGGAACTATTCAAATATAACTACTATAACAAGAACAAATAAGTTAATGCCCATTGCTTCTTATATATATATATGTTGAAATTAAATTTATTTTATTGCATATGTATATGCTGTTTTTCTTTGTAGAATAATTTATAAAGCAAGGAATTTGCATACAATTTTTTCTGTCATAATAAAACAATAATTGACTTTCCTTGATGTTGATACAAGAAATTATTAACCCTTGAAAAGTAATATTTTTATACTGTTCCAATGACCCAGACTTAGCTGGTGCTAACTCTTAAATATTTAGGGTCAAACACAAATTTTACCCCCCAATCCCCCAAATTTGCATCAAAAACCGAAAATTACATGTCCTATATGGTCCTCCATACTTTCACTCCACTGCGTATGCGCAGTGTCAAGGAGGTCTCGAAATTGGCGCAATTATCATTCTTTGTTTGGCCCTCACATCAGATACATCTCACTGATATTTGTGCTTGTAAATCTCAGTTTAAATGATACCAGACACATAATTTATAAGAGAAATGGTGGATCTAAGGAGGAAATAGAAGGATGAGAGGAAGAAACAGTGACAGGAAATGTTCAGGGCTGTAACTTATATAATTTTTTTACGAAATTATTTCATGTTGTCTATTTTCGAGGCATGGCCCTTATGTTGTCATTCTTGCTATGAATGTACCATTGTTGTTCAGTGTTTCCTCTCTCCCTTTCCTTTATTTCCCCCTAGCTATTCTCCCATGCTTTTGGCATATTTTTTTGTAATGTTGATTACTAAAATTTCTTGGGAGTTTTGGCTTGGTAACAGAATAATATTCTGTTTTTTCCCCATGTTTACGTCCTCACCCTTGGGTGTTTAGGCATTTTGGTCTGCATCTTCCATCTGATGTTCTGCAGTTTCTTCTCTGGAAGTCTCTGTTTTGCATCAGAATTTTTCTAAATTGGTAACTGATTTCGGGCCATGTTTATCAGTGCCTGGAGTCATGTTTCCGGTTTTTGTACACTTTTTATACGCCCGTTTAAAAAACGGTTGTATTATGTTATCAGTCTGTCCATCTGTCCATCTGTCTGTCCGTCTGTCTGTCTGTCTGTCCGTAAACAATTTGGTTTCCGTTCATTTAAAGTCGAACGCCTTGACGGATCGACTTCAAACTTTCAGAAGTTGTTTTTAGCATTAAAATACAGGTCAAGTTCGATATTGGTGTTTCTCAGTCCATCTGCTGCAGAGATATGTCCCTTTGAAAACACAATTTTTAGCTTAACTTGACATAGTCAAGATAAGCTATTGCCATCACGCGTGCGGAAGTCTGTTAGTCTGTGAGTCTGTGAGTGAGTCTGTGAGTCTGTTCACATTTTCCTTTAGCATGGGCTACACCTCGCAGTTCTTGTCTGATCGTCACGAAATTTCATATGCAGGTTTGGGGTCATGTCTAGATGAGAACGTCCCCTTTTGGTCGCGATCGGGCAACCGGTATGGCTGCCCAAGCCCAAAACCCAAAAACCATTAGCACAGTCTACAGGTCGCATTTATGAAGGGATTTCATTGTAACTTGGTAGGATGCCTCTGTATAATGCCTAGATGAGAACATCCCCTTTTGGGCATGATCTATCAACCGTGATGGCTGCCCAAGCCCGAAACCCAAAATCTTTTAGCACAGTCTGCAGGTCATGTTTAATGTGGAGGGATTTCATTGTAACTTGGTAGGATGACTCCTTATGATGTCTAGATGAGAATTTCCCCATTTGGGCATGATCTGCCAACCATGACGACTGCCCGAGCTCAAAACCCGAAAACCTTTACCACAGTCTACAGGTCATATTTATTGAGGAATTTCATTGTAACTTGGTGGGTTGACTTCATACATTGATCATACTAGATGAGAAAGTCACCTTTTGGGCATGATTGGGCAACTGTGAGGGCTACAGGGGCCCAAAGCCCAAAAACCTTTAGCACAGTCTAGAGGTCATATTTATGAAGGGATTTCATTGTAACTTGGTAGGATGACTCCAAATAATGTCTAGATGAGAACGTCCCATTTTGATCGCGATCATGCAGACTTGATGGGTGCCCGAGCCCAAAAACCTTTAGCATAGGCAAAAGGTCATATTTATGGAAGGATTTCATTGTAACCTGTTAGGTTGACTCCATGTAATGCCTAGATGATGACATCCCCTTTTGTTCATGATTGGTCAGTTGTAATGGCTGCTAGTGCCCGAAGCCCGAAAACCTTGAGCACAATCTACAGGTCATATTTATGAAGGGATTTCATTGTAAATTTTAGGATCACTCCAGATGATGCCCAGATGAGATTGTCCCCTATGGTTGCGATCATTCAGCCATGATGGCTTCCCGAGCCCGAAGCCCGAAAACCTTTAGCACAGTCTACAGGTCATATTTATGAAGGGATTTCATTGTAACTTGGTAGGTTAACTTCATATAATGTCTAGATGAGAACGGCCCATTTTGGACATGATTGGGCTACTGTGACGGCTAAAGGTGCCCGAAGCCCAAAAACCTTGAGCACAGTCTACAGGTCATATTTATGAGGGGATTTCATTGTAACTTGGTAGGATGACTCCAAATAATGTCTAGATGGTTATATTTATAGAAGGATTTCATTGTAACCTGTAAGGTTGACTCCACATAATGCCTAGATGATGACATCCCCTTTTGGTCGTGATTGGTCAACTGTGATGGCTACAGGTGCCCGTAGCCCGAAAACCTTGAGCACAGTCTACAGGTCATATTTATGAAGGGATTTCATTGTAACTTTGCAGGATCACTCCAGATGATGCCCAGATGAGATTGTCCCCTTTGGTTGCGATCATTCAACCATGATGGCTGCCCGAGCCCGAAGCCCAAAAACCTTAAGCACAGTCTACAGGTCATATTTATGAAGGGATTTCATTGTAACTTGGTAGGTTAACTTCATATAATGTCTAGATGAGAACGGCCCATTTTGGACATGATTGGGCTACTGTGACGGCTAAAGGTGCCCGAAGCCCAAAAACCTTTAGCACAGTCTACAGGTCATATTTATGAGGGGATTTCATTGTAACTTGGTAGGATGACTCCAAATAATGTCTAGATGAGAACGTCCCATTTTGGCCATGATCATTCAGCCTTGATGGGTGCCCGAGCCCAAAAACCTTTAGCATAGGCAAAAGGTTATATTTATAGAAGGATTTCATTGTAACCTGTAAGGTTGACTCCATATAATGCCTAGATGATGAAATCCCCTTTTGGTCGTGATTGGTCAACTGTGATGGCTACAGGTGCCCGAAGCCCGAAAACCTTGAGCACAGTCTACAGGTCATATTTATGAAGGGATTTCATTGTAACTTCGCAGGATCACTCCAGATGATGCCCAGATGAGATTGTCCCCTTTGGTTGCGATCATTCAACCATGATGGCTTCCCGAGCCCGAAAACCTTAAGCACAGTCTACAGGTCATATTTATGAAGGGATTTCATTGTAACTTGGTAGGTTGACTTCATGTAATGTCTAGATGAGAACGCCCCCTTTTGGACATGATTGGGCAACTTTTGACGGCTAAAGGTGCCCGAAGCCCGAAAACCTATTGCACTGTCTACAGGTCATATTTATGAAGGGATTTCATTGTAACTTGGTAGGATGACTCCAAATAATGTCTAGATGAGACCATCCCATTTTGGCAGTGATCATTCAGCCTTGATGGGTGCCCGAGCCCAAAAACCTTTAGCATAGGCAAAAGGTTATATTTATAGAAGGATTTCATTGTAACCTGTTAGGTTGACTCCATATAATGCCTAGATGATGACATCCCCTTTTGGTCATGATTGGTCAACTGTGATGGCTACAGGTGCCCGAAGCCCAAAAACCTTGAGCACAGTCTGCAGGTCATATTTATGAAGGGATTTCATTGTAACTTCGCAGGATCACTGCACATAATGCCCAGATGAGATTGTCCCCTTTGGTTGCGATCATTCAACCATGATGGCTGCCCGAGCCCGAAGCCCGAAAACCTTTAGCACAGTCTACAGGTCATATTTATGAAGGGATTTCATTGTAACTTGGTAGGTTGACTTCATATAATGTCTAGATGAGAATGTCCCCTTTTGGACATGATTGGGCTACTGTGACGGCTAAAGGTGCCCGAAGCCCGAAAACCTTTAGCACAGTCTTCAGGTCATATTTATGAGGGAATTTCATTGTAACTTGGTAGGATGACTCCAAATAATGTCTAGACGAGGACGTCCCATTTTGGCCATGATCATTCAGCCTTGATGGGTGCCCGAGCCCAAAAACCTTTAGCATAGGCAAAAGGTTATATTTATAGAAGGATTTCATTGTAACCTGTAAGGTTGACTCCATATAATGCCTAGATGATGACATCTCCTTTTGGTCGTGATTGGTCAGCTGTGATGGCTACAAGTGCCCGAAGCCCAAAAACCTTGAGTACAGTCTACAGGTCATATTTATCAGGGGATTTCATTGTAACTTCGTAGGATCACTCCAGATGATGCCCAGATGAGATTGTCCCCTTTGGTTGCGCTCATTCAACCATGATGGCTGCCCGAGCCCGAAGCCCGAAAACTTTAAGCACAGTCTACAGGTCATATTTATGAAGGAATTTCATTGTAACTTGGTAGGTTAACTTCATATCATGTCTAGATGAGAACGTCCCCTTTTGGACATGATTGGGCAACTTTGACGGCTAAAGGTGCCCGAAGCCCGAAAACCTTTTGCACTGTCTACAGGTCATATTTATGAAGGGATTTCATTGTAACTTGGTAGGATGACTCCAAATAATGTCTAGATGAGAACGTCCCGTTTTGGCCATGATCATTCAGCCTTGATGGGTGCCCAAGCCCAAAAACCTTTAGCATAGGCAAAAGGTTATATTTATAGAAGGATTTCATTGTAACCTGTTAGGTTGACTCCATATAATGCCTAGATGATGACATCCCCTTTTGGTCGTGATTGGTCACTGTGATGGCTACAGGTGCCCGAAGCCCGAAAACCTTGAGTACAGTCTACAGGTCATATTTATGAAGGGATTTCATTGTAACTTCTTAGGATCACTCCAGATGATGCCCAGATGAGATTGTCCCCTTTGGTTGCGATCATTCAACAATGATGGCTGCCCGAGCCCGAAGCCCGAAAAACTTGAGCACAGTCTACAGGTCATATTATGAAGGGATTTCATTGTAACTTGGTAGGTTGACTTCATATAATGTCTAGATGAGAACGTCCCCTTTTGGACACGATTGGGCAACTGTGACGGCTTCAGGGGCCCAAAGCCCGAAAACATTTAGAACAGTCTGCAGGTCATAATTATGAAGGGATTTCATTGTAACTTGGTAGGATGACTCCAAATAGTGTCCAGATGAGAATGTCCCCTTTTGGTTGCGATCATTCAACCATGATGGCTGCCAGAGCCCAAAGCCCAAAAACCTTTAGCACAGTCTACAGGTCATATTTATTAAGGGATTTCATTGTAACTTGGTAGATTGACTTCATATAATGTCTAGATGAGAACGTCCCCTTTGGACGCAATTGGGAAACTGACGGCTACAGGGGCCCGAAGCCTGAAAACCTTTAGCACAGTCTACAGGCCATATTTATGAGGGGATTTTAATGTAACTTGATAGGATGACTCGTTTTGGAATAATTTCACTGTAACTTGGTAACTTTTGTTGATATACGTTAACTGTGGGGGCCACATACATTAACTGTGAGGTCATATTAACCCACCCCTCAGCTCTTTAGTACAGTGTACACCTCATATTATTTTTATCATAAACATAGCACACAGGGAACAGAAATGAACATATTCCCAATTATCACAATTCTTGTCTTATTTCATAATCGTTTCATAAACATTGAACATTATCCTTTTCATCAAACACAACACACAAGTTAAGCTACAGTGTCATTGACACTTTCATTCTAAAAAAATTGGTTTCCATTCATTTAAAGTCGAACCCCTTGACGGATCGACATCAAACTTTCAGAAGTTGTTTTTAGCAATAAAATACAGGTCAAGTTCGATATTGGTGTTTCTCAGTCCATCCGCTGCAGAGTTATGGCCCTTTGAAAACACAATTTTTCTAAAAAAATTGGTTTCCGTTCATTTAAAGTCGAACGCCTTGACAGATTGACACCAAATTTTTCAGATGTTGTTTTTATATATAATGTGAATGGTCTCTCCACCCGTCTGTCTGTCTGTCCGTCAATGGACACATTTCGTTTTCCGGACGATAACTTTAGTTGTAATGGATTGAGCTGAGTTAAATTTGGCATGTGGATTTAGTATGACAAAATACAGGATGGGTTCGATTTCCGTTTCTAGCGGCCCATTTGCAGTAGAGTTATGGCCCTTTATTTATGGGAATTTAGCCCAACTTTTCGTTTCCGGACGATAACTTTAGTTTGCCTTGGCCGATTTATTTCAAATTTTCAGTTTTTTGTTTTTGACCACAAAATACAGCTCAAGTTCACTTTTGACCACAATCGCATATACCTTTCCACAGTTATTCCCCTTGAATGATTGCAAATTTGTGGATTTTGTGGTTTCCGGATGATAACTTTAGTTTGCCTTGACCGATGTTTTTCAAATTCTCAGATTTTGTTTTTGACCACAAAGCACAGCTCAAGTTCACCTTTGGCCATAATCGCATGTACCGTTCCATAGTTATTCCCCTTGAATGATTGCAAATTTGTGAATTATGTGGTTTCCAGATGATAACTTTAGTTTGCCTTGACTAATTTGTTTCAAATTCTCAGATTTTGTTTATGACCACAAAGCACAGCTCAGGTTCACTTTTGGCCAAAAACGCATGTACCTTTCCAGAGTTATTCCTCTTGAATTTGGGCATTTTGTGTTTTCCGAATTATAACTTTAGTATGGCCTAACTGTTGGACATAGAATGCATCAAATATTTGGTTTCCGGATGATAACTTTTATTATTTGTTTTCCGATTGGTTCCAAACTTGGTATGTTGTTTAATCACAACAAAATACAGGTCAAGTTTGAATATGGGGTTGGTCCAAACAATTTTCACCCTCACCCCCCCATCCTTACCCCAACCCTTCAAAAATACAAAACGGACGTATATTGTCCCACTACGCGGTTGTTGTTTATGTTGACAACGGTTACTTCTGATAGTGATTACTTGTCTTCTGCTTAGTTCAGTTCATAGCAAGATACATATATTGTCCGTAAGTGTTACATTAATTTTTTGAAATGGTTTTAAAATTTTTGTCCACACTTAGGCTTTTTTGGGATCCATTTGGGCTCATTGTTCCCATAGGGAACTTGGGCTCTTCTGAAAATTTTTTCAAAGTTTTTTTTTTTTAAATTATTTTCTTTCGAAATGTTATAATGGATTATATTATATTATGTATCTTTGTTTCAAGGGTTAGTGCGAGTACTATGACTGTGTATATTTTTTCTTGATGAAAAAATATTGTTCAAATTGTAATGCGAGGAAATCTTCCTCTAATTCTCAAGTTCATTGTGTTTCTTGTAGTCAATGTATTCGCACTAATTCTTGCTCAGTGTGTGTTGATTGGAATTGCAACGTTGGAGACGTGTGTCACAGTATTTTGTTAGCGGTGAGGGGTCCATTCCGGTCCTCTCTCCGCAGGGTCACTCTACTTTATCAGTCTCTTTTTCAGAAGAACAAGAACAGGGTGATGTTTCCGTGATGTTTTCAACAAGTGTGTCTCCGTCATTGCAATATTAGGGCTAGCGGCTAAGTGCTCATGGAAATACAATTGCCGAAGAGTTTCCTAGTAGGATCGAAGGCATTGATCGTACGCTAGTCCGCCCGGTGTAGCGACCATTCAACGAATGGCTTGGCAGCCGGGTTCGTCCATTGCGGTCCAGGGAAGCAGTTTGGGTGATGCGAGAACTATAAACATCGAATGTGCACACCCAGCAACGACGGATCCGAGGATAGTATGGAGGAAGCCTGTCAGAAAGGTAGCTAGCTCGTCCAGGTCTATCCGGACCGCGAGCGAGAGAGGCCCCCTCTCTCTTACATCAACATCTGTGCCACAATGTTGTTGTATGTTCGTTCGTTAGTCGGAGCTTATGACCACTCCTCCTGCTCGGGACGCTCCATCGCATAGACAGTCCGACGTGGCTGTTATATTGGCTTCCTCATCCTCACGTCAGCACACACGACCGCACCTTGGCTATGTGACCACAGATTTCCAGGGGACGTTCGCATATAAATGCAGGAATGAACGTCCCTGGTGCTCCTGCTTCGCCGACCAGGGAATATACATCGATCAGGTCACTCCATCCGCTAGCCAAGGACACGAGGCCTTTCCAGTTGGGACGTTCGCATATTATATAAATGCAGGAATGAACGTCCCTGGAGCTTCCAGCAGCTAATTACGTAGGACCGCGGCTCCACAGGCCTCATTGAGGAACATGAACAGGGTGATGTTACCGTGATGTCTTCGAAAAGTGTGCTTCCGCCGTCACAGTCAAATGAAGAGTTAGCGGTAAAAGTGCTCATGCAGATACGTCAATTGCCTAAGAGGTCCCAAGTAAGATCGATGGCTTTGGCGTCTGCTAGCTCGCCCTGTGTAGTGACCATTCATCGAATGGCTCAGCAACCGGGTTCGTCTGTTGCGGTCCGGGAAGGAGATTTGGGTGATGCGAGCACTATAAAAATACAATGTGCACACCCAGTGACGATGGATACGAGGATGAGGATGGTATGGAAGAAGCCTTTTAGTCTGGTTCCTAGCTCGTCCAGGTCCATCCGGGCTGCGAACGAGAGAGGTCCCTCTCTCGTACAACAACATCTGGGCCCAGATGTTGTGGTACAAAATGTTCCTCGCTCGGGACGCTCCGTTATATAGACAGTCCAGAGAGACTGCTCTTTGGGCTTCCTCATCCTCACGGCAGCACACACGACCGCCCCTTGGCCACGTGACCAGTGATATCCAGCCAAGCTCGCCGACCAGGGATTCCACGGCAACCAGGTCACGCCATCCGGTAGCCAAGGATACGAGGCCTTCATACTCCGGACGTTCGCATATAAGAAGTATGCAGGAGTCAACATCCAAGGAGCTTCCAGCGGCTAAATTCTGTAAGACCGCAGCTCCACAGGCCTCCGTTACGGACGTGCTATCACAGATAGCACAAATTATCGCAGCATCCGACTGAAACTCTGTCGGATCAGGAATTATCCGAGGAAGCTGGGTCGGTACGTTCCGCTGCAGGTTCAGGCACGGACGACCAAGAATTAGTGGTCTGACAGGATGGCAAAAGGGATATGGAGGAGTTGTAATTTTCCCTTTCGGAACAACATAAATTGCCATAGAGTGCATCCGGCATTATCATCTGACGTTGTTCCACCGGACCAAAATGCTGTGTTGCCGGATAAGAGACTGATAGCGCCACTGGACACAGAATTCTTTAATTGGTTTAGGGACATCGTCCCTGAGTTTCCGACACAGTCCAGAAATGTCTCACGGACATTTGAACTATTGAATGACACTATATATAACTTGCTACCAAAACGGGCAGGTCCGGTTTCTTATCGGCAAATGCTCTACATCTGCCTTTCATCAATTCAAAGAATAATTCGAAACGGCAGGACAGAGCATTCCGAGAGTTCCTCTGCGTCTAGACGACCAGGCCGAAGACCTAGTATTGTCTATACCGTCGTCTATGTCAATTCCAACCACGACGTTGGAAACGACAATCTCGTCTAACAGGGCTAGCTTAGATGCATTATCGTATGCAGATCACCTTACCAGAGCATTATCATTACGTCTCGAAGGAAAAGAATTCCAGGATGTACAACCTCCTTAAGAGTTCTTTCAAGGGCCTTAGCATTCTCCACGTATAACTCCGCCCTTTTAGTGGCAATATGGAGTTGGTAAGACATGACGCGGCCCTGGCTACATCCACACGTGTGGATAGTAAGGTGAAAAACTCAGAGTCGCTCCGGTCTCTGGAGAGCTTCTCTTCGACAGCAAGCTTTCCGAAATCTATGATCAGATAACTAAGACCCTCTGCTATTCAAATCCGCTTCCAAAAAGTCGGATTCCGCGGAGATGAGTAGGACAGGCAATTCTGGGGTGAATACGTCCAAGGGAAGTTCCTATAGAGGTTCCTATGCGTTCTCTAGGTCTTACTCTAGAGACTGTCAGGGTAGCGACTCAGGTAGGGGCCATAATACTGGCCGAGACATTCAGTCAGACGCCCCTAGGTCGACGGGGTGAGGTGCGGGCCGTGGAGGACATGGTTTCTCCTTCCGCATGCCTCGCAGGACCAAGAAGTAATGGTATTAACCTCTATCGTGTTCCAGTGGGCGGAAGACTGTCGAGTTTCTCAACCAATTGGGAGTAGATTACGGACGTCCCTTGGGTTCGAGGGGTGATTTCGGAAGGACTAAATTGTCCTTCGAAGGAAAACCTCCGTTAACTCGAAGTCCAAGATGGACTCACCTTCCGTCAAGTCCACAGGAAAGAGGCTCACTTCCATCAGAAGTCCAGTCTCTTCTGGAGAAGATCGCGATAGAGATCGTAGAAATCCAGGAATTTCCAGGTTTCTACAACCATTCTTTTCTGGTTCCGAAACCAGACGGCTCGTTCCGTCCACTCATAAATCTGAGCTGGATAAACAAGCTGATCGTGGCTCCAAGATTCTATATGGAGACCATCCGATCGGTCAGAACAAGTATTCGGGTCAACGACTATGCTACATGCATAGATCTCAAAGATGCGTACTTTCACGTCATGGTACATCAGGCGTTCAGAAAGTATCTTCGCTTCGCCATCATAGGAGTCGTGTATCAGCTCCGAGCAATGTGCTCCGGTCTGAATCTAGCGCCCTGGGCTTTCACTCGAATAATGAACTCGGTAATGACTCATTTCTGAGCTCATTCGTCTGCGGTAACGTTGGCCTAGCTGGTCGACATTCTTCAGAGGTACGGCAATGAGTTAACGCTTCTGAACGATGTGCAGAATCTGCTTCTATTGCTCAGACGTCTCGGTTTCATAAGTAAACGAGGAGAAGTCGGATCTGGTGTCGTCCAAGTCATTCACCCACCGGGGGATGAGCTTCGAGACGCACAACAATCTCGTTCGTCTGCCGTTAACCAGAGCGAAATTAATCAGTTGTTACGCTAGCTATTGTCTTCACTCAGACAAAGTTACAGCGAGAGATTTCATGAGACTGATAGGTTTGTGCGGAGCTGCCGTGGATTTTATTCCGATGGGGCGGGTACGCACTTGTCCTCTCCAAATTTTTCTGACCCAGAATTGGAGGGTGAAGATTCATTCGCTCGATACGGACATCCTCTTGTCAAATCAAGTGAACAAGAGATTCAGACTTGGGCAGATATTCAGTGGTTAACTCAGGGAGTTCCACTGCAATTGCCGGATCCGAGTTTTACAGTTTTGACGGATGCCAGTCAAACAGGTTGGGACGCAACATTGAGCCCAATGGATTTGAAGTGCCAGGATCTTTGGGATCCGCAGTTCCTAAGCAAGCACATAAACATCAAAGAAATGATGTCAATGTGGCTTGCTACGTCATTGGATGAACGTTATTCAGAATGCTCACATGCAAATTCTGTCCGACAATTCGACGGTATTAATGTATATTCGGAACCAGGAAGGCACTCATTCCCTTCTGTTATTCAAATTAACGGAATGAATCCTGTTTGTACTAGAACATCAAGTTCTCCTATCGGTCCGTCATATTCCGGGTCGTCTGAACGTACTAGCGGACTCCCTTTCATGGAGGGGCAGCTTGTTGCCGTCAGAATGGACTTTCAACAAATGAGTATTCAATCAGATTTGCTACCAATGAGAGTGGCCAATGATGGACTTTTTTGCGACGCATCTCAACAATCAGTTGCAGACACATGTGTCACCATGTTCGGATCCTCGAGCATTTGCAATAGACGCTCTATCGATCTCGTGAGATGGAATGATAGGATATGCGTATCCTCCAGCGCCGTTGATTCAGCAGATATTGCTCAAGTTAAACAATTTCAGTGCAAAATTCTGTTGGTAGCATCTCTATCTCCACAGAGACCGTGGATTAATCTACTCAGGTGTCTGTTGTGGGACATGCCGTGGAAGCTTCCTCCACATTTCGGTCCATTCTATTGCTAGATGGATTCAATTAACTATCCGTACTGCTTATGATAAATATCTTCAACTCAGCAGTCTGTGCTTAAGATTTCAGCTCATGAAGTAAGAGTTCTTTCTACATCTTGGGCTTACACTAATAGTGTTGCTATTACAAATCTAATGAGGGTTGCATATTCTTCTCAGCCTTCCACTTTCACGAATTTGTATCTTAGAAATATTGAGTCCGTTTCTAGAGATCTGCATTGTTTAGGTCCGTTATCTGTTGCTCAGAATGTCGTCCACTGAACAGTTGCAACTATAGTTATGCAGGCTTTCTGTTCCGGCAGTGACTCTGTTCTGCTGTCCTCTTCGCTCTGGAGTATTTGATTTGATCCAGGGCAAGGGGAAGGAGGGGGGGGGGGGGGGGGGGAGGGTGCTCCCTTAGGTCACCTGCTTTATAGTGAAAAGCAAGGGAATACCTCTCCTGGAGTCAGTAATTCCGAGTCGGTACCGGGATGATTTTAAAGTGTAAAGCTAATGTTTACTCATCCATGTAAAATTTTTAAAGTGTAGCTCGGTGTGAAGCATTTGTATACGTCACGTGTCATACGGGCGTTAATATACAATCCTCGGACACTTTTAATGAGTATAAAGAGTCTCATTTCTCTGCACTTCCTTTATTTATTGGCTTTCCTTTAAAAATAATTAGCATAATGGGTTATACTGGAGGTTAATAGAGATCATTGATGTTATTGTGCTCAATTACAGAATGGTGTTGTATCTTTCTCGTTTTGATGCAAATAAGAAAGATACATGTAAAGCTTTCTCCTTTCTCCTCGAGGGGATAATTCTGTTATATGTAGTTGAGCCTATTGGATTTTCCTTATGTCCTAGGCCCTCCAACCTTTTTACTATTCAGCTAAGTCTGGGTCATTGGTACAGTATAAAAATGTTAAAAAATTTATAGTAATTTATATATTTTTTTTACTTACCAATGACCCAGACAGGGATGTCCCTCCCATGAGTTGGGAACTCATACCTCCCCGCTGAGTACATAACGCTTACCAGGCACTGGTTGTAAGAATGATAATTGCGCCATTTTCGAGACCACCTTGACACTGCGCATGCGCAGTGGAGTAAAAGTATGGAGAACCATATAGGACAGGAAATTTTTGGTTTTTGATGCAACTTTTTGAGATTGGGGGGTAAAATTTGTGTTTGGCCCTAACTATTTAAGAGTTAGCACCAGCTAAGTCTGGGTCATTGGTAAGTATAAAAAATATATAAATTACTATAAATTTTTTAACATTCACTTACGGCATCGGTGAATGTTACTTTTCTTGAGTTGATTATTCCTTCTAGCAACCTGAAAGTAGGGCCCTGAGATTACTCGAATTTCGAGTCGAATCTCGAGTCGGAACGCAAAATCGACTCAGTCTCCAATTCGCAAATGTCACTTTTTCTTGAGTCGATTCAGTTCTGATAAATGACAGAGTTTTCATTGTGAGTTCTTTCTTTAAACGATGCAGTAATCTAGTTTGGCCACAAAAGAAATAGGAAAATATGTTACAAAATCCTATTCGTATCACTGTTAAATGATACCAACACGATTTACTGATGCCTCATCCCGGCCTTAGTAAAGTCGGCATTATACATAAGTCATAATGGGATTCATCACCTGAATATAAGGCTTTGCTCTCAAGGTGAAACAACCAATGGATGGTAGATAACTCTATTTGTGTAGAATGAAGTGCACTCCGAGCACTCAACATTACGTGTACACTCCATATAAAACCGCACTTCGCGTACCCCACTTTTTGTGTAGAAAAGTGGGGTACCCAAGTGCGGTTAGGAGAGAAGCATTACATAATCAATTAGTGCTCCACGAGAAATTTCTTCCAGAGTCTGAACCTGATTAGCAATATTAGTCTTCATTCAGTGAATTTCTAAAACCTGCATTTCATAAAATAATGACATAAAAATATTATATCTGTCTTTTCCAGATCATTGTACCCCGGAATAATGTCCGCTTTTAAACAATTCGCCCAATATTTTTCGAGATATTTAACTTGTTTCCGTATTAAAATAAAATGTTTTGCCGATATGTCATTTGGATTCCCCCCTGTATAATTAAAGGTAAGTTTATCGCCATCGAACATGATCTTGTCCACCTTCATTCTCGAAACATTTCATCGAGACATTTTTAAATAAAATTACCGAATAGAGGAAGTATTTTAAAATAAAACAAATTCTGTGCGTTGCTATGTTTTTTTAGAACAATAATGTGATAGTCTCGGCGATACATCCTGTCTTTACGAAGTGCGGCCCCTATTTTTCAGACTCGGAATCATTACGAACTCGGCATATGATTTAATATCATTGCAGATAAGCTGCTTCACGTTTACCTCAGTAATTATTTTTGACGAACTAAATTGAGAATGAAACAGAATTAATAAATAAATCCATCTGCTCCTTCCGGTCATTTTCGTAACAACTCGGGTGGATTTTTTCAAATTACGTTCAGTCTTCGGAATCATGAAATTTTAGAAGAAGAGACATACGAATCATGGCCTACGGTAAACAAATTTATAGTGTAGTTTAGGAAGTGGAAGGCACCCACAATGGGATTTTCTTGTCAACTTCCAATATCTGAAAAAGGCATGAAAAATTGGTGGCGTCACTGGGGGCCAGGGG
Organism: Pictodentalium vernedei; assembly: GCA_031216915.1. Classification (NCBI taxonomy): domain Eukaryota; kingdom Metazoa; phylum Mollusca; class Scaphopoda; order Dentaliida; family Dentaliidae; genus Pictodentalium; species Pictodentalium vernedei. The sequence goes on from CM062297.1 coordinate 749,093,314, forward strand.
AGGGGTAGGTATTTGCCCCTTAAACACAGATTTTGCCCACATTTGCTTCCCACGTCCATAACACACACACACAAACTCTCTCTCTCTCTCTGTCTCTATCCCCCCCACCCCACCCCACCCCCGTAACCATGGCGTATTCACGCCTCCCGTGAGTCAACGATCGACAGTATAATCTCTCCACTTTTAAATCTGATCCGCCGCGCCTGGAAAAATTCTCCCTTAAAATTTTATATATTTTCCTTTTTTTACAGCTTGTGGCCCTCATTAACGGGGGAGGGGAGCATTCCAATGAGGGGCCATAAACTATGTGACTGAAACAAAATATGGAAATTCACTAAATTCACAACGCCAATGGCCGAATTTGGCGAGCACTCAGGCTATACAAAAATCTGCATTCAAATTTTATTATGTTTAAGTTTTTGTTTCAAAAACATAGCTTATGACCCTTCATTGGAACGAGCTAGTGGATTTTGAGTCTTTCCATTGAGGGGTCCCAAGCTCTGTTTTGAGACAAAAAAATTCAAATTTTTAGTTGTTATTAAAGAATTTATCTTGCAAGTGCCACCTGGTCCTGTAGGCGGGTGGAGACTATTGGATCACCGGATTTATCTTCCTAGCATTTGGTACGTTTTTTCTTGGAAATAGTATGTTTATTTTCGTGGCTGGAAACTGGGTAGACTGATAACATTTTGGCCAGACGCTGTCGTCTGTATGTTGGTGTTTTGGTAATAATAATTCTCCCCAGCTAGCATGGGTTTCTTTTCAATAGATGCTTCAAATGCTTCGGCCCTTTGACAGATTAATAAGTAAATTAGCCTTAGAAAAGGTGTTGAACATATGACATACCAGTATACAATTATGCTCAATTAGTTACTTCTGTTCAGTGGCGTGTTAAATTAAATCCTTTGTTTGTTGTTAATCCCCAAGAAAATGTTAAAAGAAACGAAACACTTGCTATGTTTCATCATATCACATCCCCCAAATATAAAAATATTCACAGGAAACATTTTTAAAATCTCCTGAAAGTTAGTGCTTGCGCGGTCTCGAGTCCAATGATATTAGCTACAAATAAGAGACTTCATTAGTTGAAACTTTGTATATTTAGTGCTTAACACGATGTCTTGATCAAGTAGTCCAATAATATTAGCTATGAACACGCGTCTCATCAAGCTTTATTTATTTTTTATTATTTGTTGCTAATATTATTGGTGGACTGTTTCATTATCCACATCATAGTATGATGCCGCAACACTACCACCGAGTTAGGGTGAGAACGGTTTGAGTTTCGCCGAATTGAATAGAGCATGCGTTTTGGCCCTAATCTTTTCAAAATCAGCCCCCCTCCCCCTCCAAAAAAAAAGAATGGGAGCCAAAACTCGTTTTATCACCAATATCAGTCACCGCTGATATGACCGATTCCCCGGGTTGAATAAGATGTCACAACGTTGTTCTCATGACCATAAACTCAAGTAATGTATTCCTGGGTGGCGTCATTTCGTTCCCGTGGGGACACACTTCATCGATCGGAATGGTCCCGAGTTGAATTATGATACCGTGTTTTGAAGTAGCTCCAGGAAAAAGATGAGAGAAGCATGGATCGGGTTTACCCAAATTGGATCTGATCCGTGTTTTGAAGATAATCTCCCCCCGGGTTTGGGGTTCCATAGCGGCTGTCAGATAGAATAAAAAATGGGTTTTAATTTTTACATTTGGGGGGATTATCATGTTATATCCCGGGCGAAAAGCAGATAAATTGCCAGTATGTTCAAAAAGAAAAATGTGTAGTTATCTGTACCCGTCCATTTCGGTTGAGAATCAGAATGTATTTTTCAACAACAATGACCTCGATTAAGCGAGTTCAGACTATTTTATATCATGTAAATCCAATAGATGGAAGAGCCACATTGCTTCACGGGATCGTCAAAATTCACATTTTTTTAAAAGATTTATTAGAACACAAAACGTGAATTATTGGACCGATTTTCACATTTAAAGGATTCTTTTGATCCAGAAAATTCTCTCCAAAAATATTTCAGGCACAGAAAAAGGATTTAGTGAAGAAAACTTATTATGTAAATTGCGAGGTGTTTTCCCAGTCAACACTGATTAATGAGTAAATAACTGCTGTTATATAATCATACATAACGCACTCAGTCGACATTGGAATAATTTTTTTATATGGAGTGTACACGTAATGAATTCCATATACTTCCATTTAACAGAAGTATACGGACTCAAGTGCTCGGAGTGCTCTTAATCTGTTATTGGTGTTTTGACTGCATGAACAACCCAATATGCCATGCCTAGTTTGGAAAACGTGTTAAAACTTTTCAAAATTGTTATTTGGAGGTTCTAACAGGCAAGAAGAAAGGTTGGTAGCTTGTACCAAAATATGTATACATGGAATAGTTAGCCGATTGAAAGTCACATTTACGCGATGAAAGAATGTTAAATCCCTCTCTGTTGAGAAGAAATCGGGCTGTCGGTTTCATAAGAATCGACTCGAAAAATGACTCGACTCACGAGTTTTAAACTAGAATCGAATCTAGAATTGACTCGAACTAAAATATCCGACTCGCAGGTCCCTACCTCAAAGAAAGTCAACAGTTGTATGCAGTTGATATATATATTTCAATAAGCACATTGAAAGTATCAACAAAGTACAGTTTTGCTCAGAATCAAGTTTCATTAAAATGTTCATGCAAATATAATTAGAATGGTTTGGGAAATTATTTTAATGCAAAATACAGGTGGATCAGTCCAAAGAATATTAGGATTTCCCCTGTACAGTAGTTGAGATCTCAATTAAAACACACATCAAATTAAATGGTGGGTATGATTGAAAAATAAATGTTTTTTTAGGAAAAATATTTATATCTACGATGTATTGTAAAACTTTACCTCTTGATTGCAATGCATCAAGAATTCATTTTTGCTTGTCAACTATTTTGGTCTTCATATTTCATTTTGAGAATTTACTCTTTGAGCGCTATGAATGTGAAGCAAGATTTGGCTTAAGTGTACAGTGTTACTGAAATTCTGCTTAACTGGTAGAGCGCTAAATTATTTTTGGCCATCAAAATTTCTTAACATGTCTTTGCCTTGTTACAATTTATAGGAGAGTGCCTGTGGACACTCACCCATAAATTGTAATAAGGCAAATCCTAAGAGACTAAATAATATCACTTCATAGATAATATGAAGCACAGCCACTGAATTTGAAGCCTTTGGGTAGAGGTATTTGCACTTCAGAATAAAGCCCAAATATGGCCTTTCAGCACTCTACCAGTTAAATTAATATTTAGGTGAATTATGTGATTTTTCCATAAAGTTGCTTCAGTTAACCCTCAAGGCCTATTTCTAACTTTGATCACTTCTTACTTAACAGAACAAGCACCCCAGCATGCAATCTCTGGCTACACTTACAATTTACATTCAAAGTGTCTTGGTAGTTGGTTCTAGACATGTCTTGGCTGCCTATATAGGCAATCATGACTTGCCTGGAAACAACAGCACAGCTCTGGGATGCAGACTGTCAAGGTGGAGCAAAAATGTAAAAAAAAAAATGTCCAGGCCATTAAGGGTTAACTGGGTTGCATTGTACTTAAAGCTGTACTTCCATAATACATTACAGATAGCAATGAGAATTCCAGTTCATGTTCCCACTATATTTCCAATTGATATTATCCAACCCTGCTTGATAATACATGTAAGCAGAGAGAACTTGGTTAGAGATACCATGCAACAACTGTCAAAATATGGGCCTGCTGAGTTGAAGAAACCACTTAAGGTGAATCTGCATTACATCAAATGTTTTGCTTATCATTTTTATAAATATTGTTGTACTGGAGGTCCTCCTGAAATATGTATAAAGGCATCTGTTGGGTTAATGCATAGTTGTAACATATTATATCCCTTGGTGGGCTCACTGGCAGGCAATTTCACTTTGTAGTTATATAGGAATGAAGCTTGACAAGATGTCCAAATAGTTAATATCTTTTTGGAATGTAGTGTCAGTGCTATTATTGAATCCGTGGTTCATATGGTTTTACCCAATTTTTACCATAACGGTGATGAGGATGTAAAATGATTGCAAGGATATTTTTTTTGAATATTTTGATTTTATTCTTGCATTTCATTGTATCCGTGAGCATTGAGTTTGGTCATTTTCCAATAAAACAGTGGGTTTTTTTCAATGTTCTGTTCAATTGAGGTTGTTGATAGGTATAGACTGTACACTATAGAGTATGCTTATATTACTGATTGTCAAAATCTATTGAACAGAAATAGTGGTTACCAATGAGAAACTCCAAATAGATAAGTTGCACCGGTCTTTCAGGCCAGTAGTCCAATCAAACACTATCTGACAGCATCAATTGTCGGATAATTTTGGGTATCTGCAGGGGCCGTTTATGGGACCCTTTCCCAATGATATTTGGGCATGATTTTTCCCAATTCTTAACTCTGAATTTCCCAATATCACCCAAACATTTAATGCACAACTGGTGCCCTGAACTGGGTAGTCATAAGACCTCAGAAAACCATTGGTTTTCTGAGGCCTTATGACCACCACATTCAGGAGAACAAATTATACATTAAATTTTAGTTGCTTGCCTAACAAAGTCCCTAAGTTCAAAGGCAGATGGCAAGATCTTTAGAAGTATGAAAATAATAGAGACTACAGAGACTGTGTGAATATGATTGCATGTGACTGTTTGTTACAAAACTTACTTGTAGTATTCATGCAGTTGCTCAGGTATTGGTCTTATTATTCTCTGTTCAATTTGATTGTAAAATTTCTTAGTCTTTGTAGTTTTTTCACCTTCAAAACAAATTCCAAATTGGAATCCCCATGACGGAAATTTTCCCAATGGCATGGGACCAGGACCCTTTTCTAAAGAGGGCAGAATCAACCCTGATTGTGGAGTTGGTGCTGTCTCACCTTGCTGTCCTATCAAGGGGGCGATGTAAAATGGCTGTCTCCTGTGTGGAGAAAGACACACTTCAGACAGGCTTTTCATAGTATTTGTGAAGAGTGAGGCCACAAAGTTGCCACTGCAGAGGTCACACCACAAACTCTTGCCATTGGCCCAAGGAGAGTCATTAATATAAGTTGTAGAACTTGCACACCAATCAAGCCTTGTAAAATTCCTGGCAATCTGCTGAGGCTTTCACCATGGAATTGCCAATTGTCGTGGCTGATTTGGGTGATTGAATTATCCAATGTTAATACATACATGTTATGTTCTAGGATGTTAATTGGTTATAGGGAAATGTTTTATTTAATATAATATCACTCGGACCCTGGCTGCAGGAATACTTGATTAGCTCATCTGACTGAAAGTCAGGGTGAGCTATTCTGATCACTTTTTGTTCGCCGTCTGTCATCCGTCTTCCGACGTGAAGGTGGTGTTTGGGTCTTTTTCTCCCAAACCACCACTGGTCACATTTTAATGAAATTTCACATGAGTAGTGGTTATATAGGGGCATTTGGGTTTTTCTTCTAATTGGGTTTCTGCTCATATTGAGGAGAAGGTGGGGCCAAAATGCCTCAATTTTTTTTTAAATCTTCTTAAGAACCAGTTGTAGCAGAGACTTGATATTTGGTATACAGTTTCCTTTTGGGGTGTAGACTCAAGTTTGTTCAAGAGAAGTTTGAGGGGCAATATTTGTCGTCGTTACGGGAGGGACAAGAATTTTTGCCCTGCCCAAAATTTCTATTTTCCAAACCAAGAGGCTGATTTCAACCAAATTTGATATGAAGTGTTAATGGGTCAAAAGTACTTGATTTTTGCCAAAATGTTTTTCGAAATGCCTGAGGGAACCACGGGAGCTTAAAATAGAAAAAAATTCAAACGCCCATATCTCCAAAACTACATGGCTTTGAGAATTCTTATTTGGTGTGAAACTTCCTCTGGACCAACAGAATGGAATGGGCTAAAAAAATTGCTATCGGTTTTATCATAGGGTACTTTTTCAGGACTTTTGAAAAAATGCTGAGTCAGCATTTTTTAACACTGTGGGTAATGGGGAAAACATTTAAGACTCTTCTTCTCCCAAACCACTGCTCCAAAAGCTTTCAAATTTCACATATAACATCTTTGGAAGATTGTTTCACATGTTTGTTGAAATCAAATGCCTGGGTCCATATTTTGGCTCTCTATGGGAGCCCAAATGTTTAAATTAGTGCAGTATAAGGAATATTCTTTAAAAATCTTCTTCAGATCCACCAATCAGAATCTTTTGATATTTGGTATGCAGTATCCTTGGGGGTGAGATTCACGCTTGTTCAAGCCAAGTCTCTGGGTTCGTATTTGGGTCCCTGTGGGAGCCCGAATTATAACTTAGTTCAATATGAGGAATTTTCTTTAAAAATCTTCTTGCTCAGATCCAGCAGTCGAAATGTTTCGATATTTGGTATACAGCATCCTTAGAGAGGTGTGATTCATGTTTGTTCAAGCCAAGTCTCTGTGGGAGCCCAAATTATAACTTAGTTCAATATGAGGAACATTTTTTAAACATCTTCTTCACATCCACTGTTAAGAATCTTTTGATATTTGGTATGCAGCATCCTTAGGGGGGTGAGATTCAACTTTGTTCAAGCCAAGTCTCTGGGTTCATATTTGGGCTCACTGGGGGAGCCCGAATTATAACTTAGTTCAATATGAGGAATTTTCTTTAAAAATCTTCTTGTTCAGATCCAGCAGTTGGAATGTTTTGATATTTGGTATACAGCATCCTTAGGGAGGTGTGATTCAAGTCTGATCAAGCCAAGTCTCTTGAGTCCATATTTGGGCTCCCTAACTTAGTTCAATGTGAGGAACATTCTTTAAAAATCTTCTTCTTCACATCCACCAGTAAGAATCTTTTGATATTTGTTATACTGTATCATTAGGGATGTGAGATTCAAATTTGTTAAAGCCAAGTCCCTGGGTTCATATTTGGGCTGCCTATGGGCAAGCCTGGATATAATTTTTTGGTGGGTGCTGGACAAAATGACAGGTACAAACTGACTCCTGTCACACAGTTAGAGTCCCTGCCAGACATTTTTTTAGCATCAGTTGCAAACAGTCATATCTTTATACTGTACCAATGACCCAGACTTAGCTGGTGCTAACTCTAACAAAACCAGGGCCAAACACAAATTTTGCCCCCCAATCCCCAAAATTTGCATCCAAAACCAAAAGAAATCATGTCCTATAGGACCTCCATACTTCGCCCCTACTGCGCATGCGCAGTGTCAAGGACGTTCCGAAATTGGCGCCAATTATCATTCTCTGTTTGGCCCTTCATCAGTCAACATCTCACTGATCTTTGTGCTTGTAAATCTCAGTTTAAAGGATGCCAGACACGTAATAATTGGAGAAATGGTGATTCTAAGGAGGATATAGAAGGAGGAGAGGAAAAAGGAGTGACTAAAAATAATCAGGGCTGTACTTAAAATTTTTTATGAAATTATGTTAAGTTGCCTATTTTCGAGGCATGGGCCTCTTGTTGTCATTCTTGCTAAAATGTTGCACTGCTTATTCAGTGTTTCCTCTCCCCTAGCCTTCTAAGTCCCCCCTTGTAATTCTCCCATGCTTTTGGCATATTTTTGAGAAAGTTCATTTCTAAAATTTTCTTGGGAGAGTTGCTTGGTTACAGAATGTTTTCTGTTATTTTCCCCATAGTTACGTTTTCACCCATGGGTGTATAAACGTTGTGTTCTGCATCTTCCATCTGATGTTCTGCAGATTCTCCCCTGGGAGTCTCTGTCTTGCATCAGATAGAGTGTAATTTTGATGACTGATTTCGGGCCAGTTTTTTCAGTGCCTGGAGTCATGTTTTCTGGTGTTTTACACTGTTTCTTTACATTGGCAACAGCCTTTTTTGAGGGGGGCTGTTTGCCTTTGGTGTAGTTTATCTCACTATAAGATACATTTCTATTATCCGTAAGTGTCTCATTAATTATTTAATATAAATTTAAAATTTTTGACCACACTTGGCCATCTGATCCATCGGGGCTCAACGTTACCTTTCAGAAACTTGGGCTTCGCTGAAAAAATATTTTTCAAAAATTATTTTGATTTGCAATTGTTTTTTCATTATTAATGGATCATGTTATTATGTATCTTTGTGTCGGGTTTGTGCGAGTAACTAGGACTTGTTGACTTTTCACAATGAAAGGATATTGTTCAAATTGTAATGGGAAGAAATCTTCCTCTGACTTTCATGATCATTGTATTAATTGTAGTCAGTGTTCTCGCACTAATCCCTGTGCTATATGTCAATATTGGGATGACAAACATTGGAAACGTGTGTCACGGTATCTTGTTACTGGAGAAAGGGCGATGCCGGCTCTTTCTCCGCAAGGTCACTCTATTCTGTCAGTTTCTATTTCAGAGGAACAAGAACAGGGTGATGTTTCCATGTTATCTTCCGCAAGTGCGCTTCCGTCATCACAAATGAATACAGAGCTAGCGGCAAAAGTGCTCATGGAGATTAAACAAATGTCGTCCGCTAGCTCGCCTGGTGTAGCGTCCATTCACCGAATGGTTCGGCAGCCGGGTTCGTCCGATGTGGTCCAGGAGGAAATGTTGGGTGATGCGAGCACTATAAACATTCAACGTGCACACCCAGTGACGGCAGATAGTAGGCGAGATCGGAGGAAGCCTTTGAGTCCGGTTCCTAGCTCGTCCAGGTCCAGCCGGGCCGCGAGCGAGAGAGGCCCCTCTCTCGTACACCAACATCTGGGACCAGATGTTGTGGTACAAAATGTGTCGCAAGCGGAGCATACGTCCGTCGCTCGGGACGCTCCGTTGTATAGGCAGTCCGCGGAGACTGCTCAGGCTTCTTCTTCTCGTCGGCGAACACGACCGCACCTTGGCTGCGTGACCACCGATATCTTACCAGCTTCGCCGATCAAGGATTCTTCGGCGACCAGGTCACACCATCCGGCAGCCAGGGACACGAGGCCGATGGACTCCGGACGTTCGCATAGAAAAAGTATGCGGGAGCCATCAGATGCGGAGCTGCCCTCGGCGAAGCAGCGAAAGACTGCGCCTTTGCAGGTCTCGATGCCGGACGTACTTGTGCAGATAGCACAACTTATCGCAGCATCCCAGCAGCCGACAGAAACGGTGTCGGATCGGGAATTATCCGACGGCGCTGGGTCGGTACGCTCCGCCGAAGTATCGGGGGCGGACGACCGGGAGCATCATGAGGTCCGACCGGATGGTGAAAGGGATACGGATGATTTGGAGCTATCCCTTTCGGAACAACATAAAGCTGCCGTGGACTTCATCCGGCACTTTCTCCCTCAAGTTGTTCCGTCGGGCCAGACTGCTGCGGTTCCGGACAAGAGGATTATAGCGTCATTGGACTCTGAATTTTTCGAGCGGTTCAGGGACATCGCTCCCGAGTTTCCGTCGCAGTCCAATAATGTTGCAAGAACATTTGAATTATTGAACGACGCTATATTTAAACTTGCTTCCAAAACGGGGAAAGCAGGTTTCTTGTCCGCCAATACTCTCAACCTGCCTTTCATTAATGCAAGGAATAAATTTGACACGGCAGGACAGGGTATTCTGAGAGTTCCTCTGCGTATGGACGTCGAGGCGGAAGACTTAGAGCTATCATTACCGTCGTCGGCTTCTATTCAACCGCCGTGTTGGAAACAGCTATTTCGTCTGACAGAGCCAGTTTAGATGCCTTATCTTACGCAGATCACCTTACTAAGGCGTTATCACTGCGCCTTCAAGGGAAAGAATTTCAGGATATACAATCCTCTTTAAGACTTCTTTCAAGGGCAGTAGCTTATTCCACGTGTAACTCCGCCCTTTCAGTGGCAAACCTGGAGTTGGTTAGACGTGACGCAGCCCTAGCTACATCCACACTCGTGGATACTAAGGTGAAGAACTCTCTCAGAGTCGCTTCGGTCTCCGGAGAACTTCTCTTTGACGGCAAGCTTTCTGCTATTTATGATAAAATTACAAAGAAAGCTTCGGATTCTCTGTTGTTCAAATCTGCTTCTAAGAAGTCGGATACGGCAGACAAGAATAAGACAGGCACTTCTGGGTCTAATGCACCCAAGAGAGGTTCCTATAGAGGTTCCGGTGCGTCCTCTTGGTCTTATTCGAGAGACCGTCAAGGTAGCGACTCACGTTCGGGACGTCCTTCGGGCCGGGACAACCGGTTGGACGCCCCGAGGTCGACGGGACGAGGTGCAGGTCGTGGAGGACGTGGTTTCTCCTACCGCAGGCCTCGCAGGTCCAGGAGGTGATGGCTTAAACCTCTATCGTGTACTGGTTGGATTATAGCGTCATTGGACTCTGAATTTTTCGAGCGGTTCAGGGACATCGCTCCCGAGTTTCCGTCGCAGTCCAATAATGTTGCAAGAACATTTGAATTATTGACTGACGCTATATTTAAACTTGCTTCCAAAACGGGGAAAGCAGGTTTCTTGTCCGCCAATACTCTCAACCTGACTTTCATTAATGCAAGGAATAAATTCGACACGGCAGGACAGGGTATTCCGAGAGTTCCTCTGCGTATGGACGACGAGGCGGAAGACTTAGAGCTATCATTACCGTCGTCGGCTTCTATTCAACCGCCGTATTGGAAACAGCTATTTCGTCTAACAGAGCCAGTTTAGATGCCTTATCTTACGCAGATCACCTTACTAAGGCGTTATCACTGCGCCTTCAAGGGAAAGAATTTCAGGATATACAATCCTCTTTAAGACTTCTTTCAAGGACAGTAGCTTATTCCACGTGTAACTCCGCCCTTTCAGTGGCAAACCTGGAGTTGGTTAGACGTGACGCAGCCCTAGCTACATCCACACTCGTGGATACTAAGGTGAAGAACTCTCTCAGAGTCGCTTCGGTCTCCGGAGAACTTCTCTTTGACGGCAAGCTTTCTGCTATTTATGATAAAATTACAAAGAAAGCTTCGGATTCTCTGTTGTTCAAATCTGCTTCTAAGAAGTCGGATACGGCAGACAAGAATAAGACCGGCACTTCTGGGTCTAATGCGCCCAAGAGAGGTTCCTATAGAGGTTCCGGTGCATCCTCTTGGTCTTATTCGAGAGACCGTCAAGGTAGCGACTCACGTTCGGGACGTCCTTCGGGCCGGGACAACCGGTCGGACGCCCCGAGGTCGACGGGACGAGGTGCGGGTCGTGGAGGACGTGGTTTCTCCTACCGCAGGCCTCGCAGGTCCAGGAGGTGATGGCTTAAACCTCTATCGTGTACCGGTTGACGGAAGGTTGTCGAGCTTTTCACAAGAATGGGCGTCGATTACGGACGACCCTTGGGTGAGAGGAGTGACTTCGGAAGGTCTAAAGATATCCTTCAAACGAAAGCCTCCATTAACTCGAAGTCCAAAGTGGACTCAACTTCCGTCAAATCCGCAGAAAAGAGACGCTCTATTATCAGAGGTACAGTCTCTTTTAATGAAGAACGCGGTAGAGGTCGTAGAAAACCAGGAGACTCCGGGATTCTACAGCCATCTGTTTGTGGTTCCGAAACCAGACGGCTCGTTCCGTCCAGTCATAGATTTGAGCTGGATAAACAAGCTGATCGTTGCTCCGAAGTTTTATATGGAGACGATTCGGTCAGTCAGAGCGAATATTCGGGTGAACGATTATGCAACAAACATAGATCTCAAAGATGCATACTTTCACGTCATGGTACATCCGACATTCAGAAAGTATCTACGCTTCGCAGTCCTAGGAGTGGTGTATCAATTCCGGGCGATGTGCTTCGGATTGAATCTAGCACCCTGGGCTTTCACTCGGGTAATGAACTCGGTAATGATCTATTTCCGAGCTCATTCGTCTGCGGTAACGCCGGCCTACCTGGACGACATTCTTCAGAGGTACGGCAACGAGTTAACGCTTCAGAACGAAGTTCAGAATCTACTTCTATTGCTCCGACGTCTCGGTTTTATAGTAAACGAGGAGAAGTCGGATCTGGTGCCGTCCAAGTCATTCACACATCTGGGAATGAGCTTCGAGACGCACAACAATCTCGTTCGTCTGCCGTTAACCAGAGCGAAATTAGTCAGTTGTTACGCTCGCTATTGTCTGCACGCAGACAAAGTCACAGCGAGAGAATTTATGAGACTGATAGGTCTGTGCGGAGCCGCGGCGGATCTCATTCCGATGGGGCGGTTACGCACGTGTTCTCTCCAAATTTTCTTGACTCAGAATTGGAGTGTGAAAATTCATTCGCTCGACATAGACGTTCTCTTGTCAGATCAAGTGAAACAAGAGATTCAGACTTGGGCAAACATTCAGTGGTTAACTCAGGGAGTTCCGCTGCAGTTGCCGGATCCGAGTTTTACCATTATGACGGATGCCAGTCAAACAGGTTGGGGTGCATCATTGATCCCAATGGATTCGAGATGCCAGGGTCTTTGGGATCCGCAATTCCTGGGCAAGCACATAAACATCAAGGAAATGATGTCAATTTGGCTTGCGTTACGTCATTGGATGGACATTATCCACAATGCACATGTCCAAATCCTGTCCGACAATACAACAGTAGTGGCGTATATACGGAATCAGGGAGGCACTCATTCAGTTCTGTTGTTCAATCTAACGGAAAGAATCCTTCTGTTTGCGCTAGAACATCAGGTTCTTCTTACCGGGTCGTCTGAATGTGCTAGCAGACTCCCTTTCACGAAAGGGTCGCTTGTTGCCGTGGACTCTCAACAAACAAGTATTCAATCAGATTTGCTACCAATGGGAACGGCCAATGATAGACTTATTTGCGACACATCTCAACAATCAGTTGCAGACGTATGTGTCTCCGTGTCCGGATCCAAGAGCATTTGCAGTGGACGCTCTGTCGATCCCTTGGGACGGAATGATAGGATATGCGTATCCTCCAGCGCCGTTAATTCAGCAAGTATTGCTAAAGATAAAACAATCTCAGTGCAAGATTCTGTTGGTAGCATCTCTGTCTCCACAGAGACCGTGGATAAATCTACTCAGGTGTCTGTTGTGGGACCTACCGCGAAAGCTTCCTCCACGGGAGGATCTTCTTTCGCAGGGGAAATCGCGTCAACTCCATCACAACCCGCAAGGTCTCAACCTTCACGTTTTTCCATTGTGTGGTCCTTCTTGCATGGCAAGCACTTTACAGGACGAGCAGTGGACGCGATTTCTAACTGTAGGAGGACCTCCTCTTCGCTAAACTATGCGGCTAAGTGGAAGGTTTTTCGTCGTTGGTGTAGGGATCATTCTGTAGATATTTTCGATCCCTCTATACCAGACATTGCAAACTTTCTAGTATACTTGTTTGACGAAATCAAACTGCAGCCTGTTACTATTAAGGGTTATAGGTCTATGTTATCTGATACCTATGCACATCATGATAGTTTACAAATTGGATCTAATGTCTCGTTATCTAAGTTGGTTAGAAACTTCTCGATAAATAGACCCAGAACTCTTAGGTTAATTCCTAAATGGAATTTAGCTTGGGTTCTTCTTAAATTGAAGGAAAAGCCATTTGAACCTCTTGGGACAGTAGATTTCAAATTCTTATCTTATAAGACAGCTTTTCTCTTAGCTTTCTCTTCTGCTAGAAGAGTCAGTGAGCTTCATGCACTGTCGGTGGATGATTCTCACTATCGTAGTGTCGGGAACACTATCACCTTCACTACTAATGTGGGTTTTTTAGCTAAGAATCAGGCTCCTAATAAATATCCGGAACCTATTGTTATTAAGGCTCTTCTGTCTTCCGACGGGCGTAGGCCTTTACTCTGTCCTGTTAGAGCGTTACGTATCTATAAACAGAGATCTCAGTTTATCAGAAAGGGACGGAAACGTTTCTTTCTGTCTTTGATGCCTAATAGAAGGGACATTTCGGTCCATTCTATTGCTAGATGGATTCAATCAACTATCCGTACTGCTTATGAGAGTTTATCTTCTTCTCAGCAGTCTGTGCTTAAGATTTCCGCTCATGAAGTAAGAGCTCTTGCTACTTCTTGGGCTTATGCTAATAGTATTGCTATTACAGATTTAATGAAGGCTGCTTATTGGTCTCAGCCATCCACATTCACGATTTTTTATCTCAGAAATATTGAGTCCATTTCTGGAGACCTGCATTGTTTAGGTCCATTATATGTTGCTCAGAATGTCGTCCACTAAACAGTTGCAACTATAGTTATGCAGGCTTTCTGTTCCGGCAGTGACTCCGTCCGGCTGCCCTCTTCGCTCTGGGCTATTTGACCCAGGGCAAGGGGAAGGGGGGGGGGGGGCGGGTGTTCCCTTAGGTCACCTGCTTTATAGTGAAAAGCAAGGGAATGCCTCCTCCAAAGTCAGTATTTCTGAGTCGTTTCCGGGATGGTTTTAGAGTGTAATATTAATGTTAAAATTCATTCATGTCATATTTTTGAAGTGTAGCTCGGTGTGAAGCATTTGTATATGTCAAGTGTCAATCGGGCTTTAATATACAATACTCGGACACTTTTAAAAGATTATAAAGAGTCTCAATTCTCTGAACTAACTTTATTTATTGGCTTACTTTAAAAATAATTAGTATAAGGGTTATACTGGATGTTAATAGAGAACATGAATGTTATTGTGCTCAATTATAAAGGGTATTGTATCTTTCTAATTTAATATTAAATAAGAAAGATACATGTAAAGCCTAATACTCCTTTTCTCCTTAAGGGGTTACCTCTTTATTATATAGTTGAGCTTATTGGATTTTCCTCTATGTCCTAGGCCCTCCAGCCTGTTTACTATTCAGCTAAGTCGGGGTCATTGGTACAGTATAAAAATGTTAAAAAATTTATAGTAATTTATATATTTTTTATACTTACCAATGACCCAGACGGGGATGGCCCTCCCAGGAGTTGGGAACTCTTGCCTCCCCGCTGAGTACATAGCGCGGACCAGGCACTGCCAGTAAGAATGATAATTGGCGCCAATTTCGGAACGTCCTTGACACTGCGCATGCGCAGTAGGGGCGAAGTATGGAGGTCCTATAGGACATGATTTCTTTTGGTTTTGGATGCAAATTTTGGGGATTGAGGGGCAAAATTTGTGTTTGGCCCTGGTTTTGTTAGAGTTAGCACCAGCTAAGTCTGGGTCATTGGTAAATAAAAAATATATAAATTACTATAAATTTTTTAACTTTCAGTCTATTCAAAGCAGTTTAATGAGAATTTACACATACCTTGAAGGGTTTATACCATATCATTGATAAGTCAGTGTGACGACAGTACTTCAGTTGAAAACACTGCATTCAGGTTGCTTTTAACAGTTGTGAATACAGAAATTCAAATCAACTGCATGTTCGATACATTGCGGGAGTAATCCCCTGGGAAAGTGTCCATCTACAAAATTCTTGTTTTATGTTTGTTTTGCATTGAATTTTTGTAACGTGGTATACGGAATTCGTAAATTATTGTCGTGTATTATGATGATGGGAAATAAACTGTTATGGATTTGTACTTTCAATTAACAAAAATAGAGGTGAGCGATAATTCACCCGCCATTCCCACACGTCACTGCCCACTTGACTATGAAAATTGGCCTCGGACAGAGTGACGGGTGCAAGCAACTGGCCATCTGACAAACGCATAACTGAGTCAGACTTTGTCCGTGTCGACCTCTTATATCCAGGCTTGCCTATGGGAGCCCGAATTATAACTTAGTTCAATATGAAGAATATTTTTTTAATTTTTTGCTCACCTGGCCTAAAAGGCCATGTGAGCTTTTCACATCACTTTGCGTCTGTCGTGTGACGTTGGTCGCCCGGCATCCGTAAACTTTTCACATTTTCATCTTCTTCTCTGTAACCTCTGAGCTGGTGTGAACCAAACTTGGCAGGGATGAGCTATGGGAGGTCATCTACAAATGATCCTCATTTTGTTCCCTTCGGATGAAAAATATGGCTTCCAGAGGCATTCTTTGATTCTGGTTGGTGGATTTTCAAAAATCTTCTCCTTTGAAACCGCCAGGCCAAATGTTTCGAAACTTCACATAAATGATGGCTGGGACCCTCTCTACCAATGGTCCTCTTTTAATGTGGATCAGGTTACAAACATGGCTGCAATTGCAGCTTACAGTTACCATGGAAACCCTATGGGAAATCACATTTTCATCTTCTTCTCTGGAACTACTGAACCAAACCTGGCAGAGATATTCTATGGCAGGTCCTCTACAGACGATCCTCATTTTGTTCCCATGGGTTTGAAAACATGGCCACCAGAGGCATTCTTTGATCCTGATTGATGGATTTTGAAAAATCTTCTCCTCTGAAACCACAGGGCCAAATGTTTTGAGACTTTGCATGGTTGATGACTGGGACCCCCTCTACCAATGATCCTCATTTAATGTTGATCGGGTTGTAAACATGCCTGCAATTGCGGCTTATAGTTACTATAGAAACCCTATGGGAAATCACATTTTCATCTTCTTCTCTGGAACTATTGAGCTGATGTGAACCAAACTTTGCAGGTATGGTCTAAAGGAGGCCCTCTACAAACGATTCTCTTTTTGTTCCCATTGATTGGAAAATATGGCCACCAGAGACATTCTCTGATTCTGATTGATGGATTTTCAAAAATCTTCCCCTCTGAAACTACAAAGTCAAGTGTTTTGAAACTTCACATGATTGAGGACTGGAACACCTTCTACCAATCAGTGATCCTCATTTAATGTTGATGTAATGTTGCAAACATGGCCACAATTGCAGCTCATAGTTGCCATGGAAAGCCTATGGGAAATCACATTTTTATATGTAGTTCCAGGTGAGCGATTACAGGCTCTTTGGAGCCTCTAGTTTTTTTCAGATCCACCGGTCAGAATGTTTTGATATTTGATATATGGTTTTCTTAATGGGGCAGATGCAAGTTTGTTCAAATCAGGACCCTCGGTTGATAGTTGTCAGTGTCAGATGACAATTGTTTGAAAACAGGACTGCTTTTGCGATCACGGTAGTTTTCTTTTTCAAAGTAAATGAAAGACGAATGAAACAACCATTGGTACATTTTACTCAAGCCTGGGTCAAGTTTGGATCGATTACATTTATGAACTACCAGGGTTATATCATCGCACCTCTGATTTTTCTGTTTGTCAACTGCTGTGGTTGTCGCTTTGGTATTCACAGCAACATTGTTTGAGCACACAGGTTGTTTTTATCGTCAAACACCACCAACGGAAACAAACTGAGATCATGTGCTAGACTGTCTGCAAACCTCTCATCAGCAGTTAATAAGGGATGGATTGTCCTCCATTTGGGGGATTTCATTGGGGATATCATACTTAACCTCATAGTCATGTGACCCAGTAGTGGCATGTTGTTTTGTCATGGTTGGTAGCCCTTGTGAGTGGCCATGTTGTAACATCATCGCCATGGTGGTTTGTGGAGTTAGTGTGCATGCCCAGTGTGTATTGTTGGGGTGACATGTGTTTCTGTCATCTGTTTTGTTTACAGGAGGTCATCATTTTTGTTTTTATGGTGACACATGGTTGTTTTGTAACTGAAAGTCCTCGATTGGGGTGGGGTTTGTACGTGGGTGTGTTCGATACAATGGAAGTGTTTCTGATTACCAGTAGAAAAGACCCAACAATGTCCCAAAAGTACAAAAATTGACTTCATTTAGCTCCAATTCTTCCATAAGTCTGCATATATGAGCAGCAGGTTGTGCAGAAGCGAATTTATTTATTTTTTTTGTGTTTAAGGTCACTTTCAGGATCTAAAAGCTTAATCTTGACCCCCAACATAGGTATGAAGCCAAGTTTAGCATATGTTTATACCCATGCTTTCTGTTTTAGAGGACTTCCACCCCACGTGTTAGTTACCGGGTCCTAAATTACCAGCATAGCATAACTTGTTTACCACAGAGGTTCTCACGGGAGAATAATTACCAAAAACAACCCAACAACTACTGAAAACAACTTACTTTAACCAAAATGGACATTATTTTGCTCAAACTCTTCCAGAATCAAATTGAATTGAATTCCCTGACTTTGCAGGGCCCAGGCTGAACAATTATCAATCTCATTCATTCCTAAATTTACTCCTCATCAGAAACTCTCGAGAAGAATCTCATGGGAAGTAACTTGCCAGTATCATGTGCGTTTACGTAGCACACCTGAGTTATGGATAAAAAGTAAAGTAGTTTCTGTTGTATTTATTTGTATGCTTTTGTGAATGTTTCATGTTTCTTGATCATCTTTGCTCATGCATATGTTGGCTTGAAGTATCAATGGAATATTCTATTTACAACTTCTCAGCAAGCTGTCGGATATTTACCACAGACTAGTGTATACTTTATATGTGTGTGCAGCTGATTTAGAATATAGACAGACCACTCAGACAGGTTGCACATCACATTATCAAACACCACGTTGAGAGTGTTTGAAATTCATAAAATAAAACTTATAATCAAAGTAATGATCCATGGACATAGAAACCAGGGCAGAGGACACGTTTCACCAATTTCAATGCTTCCCAAAGTAGTTGAGAGGGAGGGAGGTCTAGGGAGAATGAAAGAAAGAGAAAGTGAGTGTGAGATTGAGATAGAGAGAGACTCATTACTCTAAAGACATGACCAAAGATTCACTCATATGATTTGTCTGTTCTTTGAACGTGAAGTTGGAGAAAAATAGACATTTTTATACTGTACCAATGACCCAGACTTAGCTGGTGCTAACTCCAACAAAACCAGGGCCAAACACAAATTTTGCCCCCCAATCCCCAAAATTTGCATCCAAAACAAAAAGAAATCATGTCCTAAAGGACCTCCATAGTACGCCTCTACTGCGCATGCGCAGTGACGCAGTCGTCCCGAAATTGGCGCCAATTATCATTCTCTGTTTGGCCCTTCATCAGTCAACATCTCACTGATCTTTGTGCTTGTAAATCTCAGTTTAAAGGATGCCAGACACGTAATTTTTGGAGAAAATGTGATTCTAAGGAGGATAGAAGGAGGAGAGGAAAAAAGAAGTGGCAAAAAATAATCAGGGCTGTACTTAAAATTTTTTGTTGAAATTATGTTAAGTTGCCTATTTTCGAGGCATGGGCCTCTTGTTGTCATTCTTGCTAATTGTTGCACTGCTTATTCAGTGTTTCCTCTCCCCTAGCCTTCTAAAGTCCCCCCTTGCAATTCTCCCATGCTTTTGGCATATTTTTGAGAAGTTTCATTTCTAAAATTTCCTGGGAGAGTTGCTTGGTTACAGAATGTTTTCTGTTATTTTCCCCATAGTTACGTTTTCACCCATGGGTGTATAACGTTTGTGTTCTGCATCTTCCATCTGATGTTCTGCAGATTCTCCCCTGGGAGTCTCTGTTTTGCATCAGATAGAGTGTAATTGATGACTGATTCCGGGCCAGTTTTTTTCAGTGCCTGGAATCATGTTTTCTAGTGTGTTTACACTGTTTGTTTTCATTGGCAACAGCCTTTTTTGAGGGGGGCTGTTTGCCTTTGTAGTAGTTTATCTCATTATAAGATACATTTATATTATCCGAAAGTGTCTCATTAATTATTTTATATAAATTCAAAATTTTTGACCACACTTGGCCATCGGATCCATCGGGGCTCAACGTTACTTTTGAGCAACTTGGGCTTCTCTGAAAAAATATTTTTTCAAAATTATTTTGTTTTGCAATTGTTTTTTCATTTATTAATGGATCATGTTATTATGTATCTTTGTGTCAGGGGTTTTTGCGAGTAACTAGGACTTATTGTTGTTCTTTCACAATGAAGGGACATTGTTCAAATTGTAATAGGAAGAAATCTTCCTCTGACTTTCATGATCATTGTATTAATTGTAGTCAGTGTTCTCGCATTAATCCCTGTCCTATATGTGAACATTGGGATGAGAAACATTGGAAACGTGTGTCATGATATGTTGTTTCTGGAGAAAGAGCGATGCCGGCTCTTTCTCCACAAGGTCACTCTACTCTCTCAGTTTCTATTTCAGAGGAACCAGAACAGGGTGATGTTTCCATGTTATCTTCTTCAAGTGTGCGTCCGTCGTCACAAATAATTCAGAGCTAGCGGCAAAAGTGCTCATGGAGATTAGACAAATGTCGTCCGCTAGCTCGCCCAGTGTAGCGTCCATTCACCGAATGGTTCGGCAGTCGGGTTCGTCCGATGCGGTCCAAGAGGAAATTTTGGGTGATGCGAGCACTATAAACATAATAGATGCACACCCAGTGACGGCGGATAGTAAACGAGAACGGAGGAAGCCTTTTAGTCCGGTTCCTAGCTCGTCCAGGTCCAGCCGGGCCGCGAGCGAGAGAGGCCCCTCTCTCGTACAACAACATCTGGGACCAGATGTTGTGGTACAAAATGTGTCTTTAGCGGAGCATACATCCGTCGCTCGGGACGCTCCGTTGTATAAGCAGTCCGCAGAGACTGTTAAGGCTTCCTCTTCTCGTCGGCGCACACGACCGCACCTTGGCTGCGTGACCTCCGATATTTTGCCAGCTTCGCCGGTGAAGGATTCTTCGGCGACCAGGTCACACCATCCGGCAGCCAGGGATTCGAGACCGATGGACTCCGGACGTTCGCATAGGAAAAGTATGCGGGAGCCATCTGATGCGGAGCTGCCCTCGGCGAAGCAGCGAAAGACCGCGCCTCCGCAGGTCTCGACGTCGGACATTCTAGTGCAGATAGCACAGCTTATCGCAGCATCCCAGCAGCCGACAGAAACGGTGTCGGATCGAGAATTATCCGACGGCGCTGGGTCGGTACGCTCCGCCGAAGCATCGGGGACGGACGACCGGGAACATCGGGAGGTCCGACCGGATGGTGAAAGGGATACGGATGAATTGGAGTTATCCCTTTCGGAACAACATAAAGCTGCCGTGGACTTCATCCGGCACTTTCTCCCTCAAGTTGTTCCGTCGGGCCAGACTGCTGCGCTTCCGGACAAGAGAATTATAGCGTCATTGGACTCTGAATTTTTTGAGCGGTTCAGGGACATCGCTCCCGAGTTTCCGTCGCAGTCCAATAATGTTGCAAGAACATTTGAATTATTGAACGACGCTATATTTAAACTTGCTTCCAGGACGGGGAAAGCAGGTTTCTTGTCCGCAAATACTCTCAACCTGCCTTTCATTAATGCAAGGAATAAATTCGACACGGCAGGACAGGGTATACCGAGAGTTCCTCTGCGTATGGACGACGAGGCGGAAGACTTAGAGCTATCATTACCGTCGTCAGCTTCTATTCCAACCGCGGTGTTGGAAACAGCTATTGCGTCTAACAGAGCCAATTTAGATGCCTTATCTTACGCAGATCACCTTACTAAGGCGTTATCACTGCGCCTTCAAGGGGAAGAGTTTCAGGATATACAATCCTCTTTAAGACTTCTTTCAAGGGCAGTAGCTTATTCCACGTGTAACTCCGCCCTTTCAGTGGCAAATCTGGAGTTGGTTAGACGTGACGCATCCCTGGCTACATCCACACTAGTGGATTCTAAGGTGAAGAACTCTCTTAGAGTCGCTTCGGTCTCAGGAGAACTTCTCTTTGACGGCAAGCTTTCCGCTATTTATGATAATATTAAAAAGAAAGCTAATGATTCTCTGTTGTTCAGATCCGCTCCTAAAAGGTCGGATACAGCAGACACGAATAAGGCGGGCACTTCTGGGTCTAATGCGCCCAAGAGAGGTTCCTATAGAGGTTCCGGTGCGTCCTCTTGGTCTTATTCGAGAGACCGTCAGGATAGCGACTCTCGTTCGGGACGTCCTTCAGGCCGGGACAATCGGTCGGACGCCCCGAGGTCGACGAGGCGAGGTGCGGGTCGTGGAAGACGTGGTTTCTCCTACCGCAGGCCTCGCAGGTCCAGGAGGTGATGGCTTAAACCTCTATCGCGTTCCGGTTGGCGGAAGGTTGTCGAGTTTTTCACAAGAGTGGGCGTCGATTACGGACGACCCGTGGGTGAGAGGAGTGACTTCGGAAGGTCTAAAGATATCCTTCAAACGTAAGCCTCCATTAACTCGAAGTCCAAAGTGGACTCATCTTCCGTCAAATCCACAGAAAAGAGACGCTCTGTTATCAGAGGTGCAGTCTCTTTTAATGAAGAACGCGGTAGAGGTCGTAGAAAACCAGGAATCGCTGGGATTCTACAGCCATCTGTTTCTGGTTCCGAAACCAGACGGCTCGTTCCGTCCAGTCATAGATTTGAGCTGGATAAACAAGCTGATCGTCGCTCCGAAGTTTTATATGGAGACGATTCGATCGGTCAGAGCGAGTATTCGGGTGAACGATTATGCAACGAGCATAGATCTCAAAGATGCGTACTTTCATGTCATGGTACATCCGACATTCCGAAAGTATCTACGCTTCGCAGTCCTAGGAGTGGTGTATCAGTTCCGGGCCATGTGCTTCGGATTGAATCTAGCACCCTGGGCTTTCACTCGGGTAATGAACTCGGTAATGATCTACTTCCGAGCTCATTCGTCTGCGGTAACGTCGGCCTACCTGGACGACATTCTTCAGAGGTACGGCAACGAGTTAACGCTTCAGAACGATGTTCAGAATCTTCTTCTATTGCTCCGACGTCTCGGTTTCATAGTAAACGAGGAGAAGTCGGATCTGGTGCCGTCCAAGTCATTCACTCATCTGGGAATGAGCTTCGAGACGCACAACAATCTCGTTCGTCTGCCGTTAACCAGAGCGAAATTAGTCAGTTGTTACGCTCGCTATTGTCTGCATGCAGACAAAGTCACGGCGAGAGAATTTATGAGACTGATAGGTCTGTGCGGAGCCGCCGCGGATCTCATTCCGATGGGGCGGCTACGCACACGTCCTCTTCAAATTTTCCTGACTCAGAATTGGAGTGTGAAAATTCATTCGCTCGATGTAGACGTTCTCTTGTCAGATCAAGTGAAACAAGAGATTCAGACTTGGGCAAACATTTAGTGGTTAACTCAAGGAGTTCCGCTGCAGTTGCCGGATCCGAGTTTTACCATTATGACGGATGCCAGTCAAACAGGTTGGGGTGCATCATTAATCCCAACGGATTCGAGATGCCAGGGTCTTTGGGATCCGCAATTCCTGTGCAAGCACATAAACATCAAGGAAATGATGTCAATTTGGCTTGCGTTACGTCACTGGATGGACATTATTCACGATGCTCATGTCCAAATCCTATCCGACAATACGACAGTAGTGGCGTATATACGGAATCAGGGAGGCACTCATTCAGTTCCGTTGTTCAATCTAACGGAAAGAATCCTTCTGTTTGCATTGGAACATCACGTTCTTCTTTCGGTCCGTCACATACCGGGTCGTCTGAATGTGCTAGGAGACTCCCTTTCACGAAAGGGTCGCTTGTTGTCGTCGGAGTGGACTCTCAACAAACAAGTATTCAATCAGATTTGCTACCAATGGGAACGGCCAATGATAGACTTATTTGCGACACATCTCAACAGTCAGTTGCAGACGTATGTGTCCCCGTGTCCGGATCCAAGAGCATTTGCAGTAGACGCTCTGTCGATCCCTTGGGACGGAATGATAGGATATGCGTATCCTCCAGCGCCGTTAATTCAACAAGTATTGCTAAAGATAAAACAATCTCAATGCAAGATTCTGTTGGTAGCATCTCTGTCGCCACAGAGACCGTGGATAAATCTACTCAGGTGTCTGTTGTGGGACCTACCGCGGAAGCTTCCTCCACGAGAGGATCTTCTTTCGCAGGGGAAATCGCGCCAACTCCATCACAACCCGCAAGGTCTCAACCTTCACGTTTTTCCGTTGTGCAGTCCTTCTTGCATGGCAAGCACTTTACAGGACGAGCAGTGACGCGATTTCTAACTGTAGGAGGACCTCCTCTTCGCTAAACTATGCGGCTAAGTGGAAGGTTTTCCGTCGTTGGTGTAGGGATCATTCTGTAGATATATTTGATCCCTCTATACCAGACATTGCAAACTTTCTAGTATACTTGTTTGACGAAATCAAACTGCAGCCTGTTACTATAAAGGGTTATAGATCTATGTTATCTGATACCTATGCACATCATGATAGTTTACAAATTGGATCTAATGTCTCTTTATCGAAATTGGTTAGAAACTTTTCGATAAATAGACCCAGAACTCTTAGATTAATTCCTAAGTGGAATTTAGCTTGGGTTCTCCTTAAATTGAAGGAAAAGCCATTTGAACCTCTTGGGACAGTAGATTTCAAATTCTTATCTTATAAGACAGCTTTTCTCTTAGCTTTCTCTTCTGCCAGAAGAGTCAGTGAGCTTCATGCACTATCGGTGGATGATTCTCATTATCGTAGTGTTGGGAACACTATCACCTTCACTACTAATGTGGGTTTTTTAGCTAAGAATCAGGCTCCTAATAAATATCCGGAACCTATTGTTATTAAGGCTCTTCCGTCTTCAGACGTGCGTAGACCTTTACTCTGTCCTGTTAGAGCACTACGTATCTATAAACAGAGATCTCAGTTCATCAGAAAGGGACAGAAACGTTTCTTTTTGTCTTTGATGCCTAATAGAAAGGACATTTCAGTCCATTCTATTGCTAGATGGATTCAGTTAACTATCCGTACTGCTTATGAAGATTTATCTTCTTCTCAGCAGTCTGTGCTTAAGATTTCTGCTCATGAAGTAAGAGCTCTTTCTACTTCCTGGGCTTATGCTAATAGTGTTGCTATTACAGATTTAATGAAGGCTGCTTATTGGTCTCAGCCATCCACATTTACTAATTTTTATCTCAGAAATATCGAGTCCATTTCTGGAGACCTGCATTGATTAGGTCCGTTATCTGTTGCTCAGAATGTCGTCCACTAAACAGTTGCAACTATAGTTATGCAGGCTTTCTGTTCCGGCAGTGACTCCGTCCGGCTGCCCTCTTCGCTCTGGGCTATTTGACCCAGGGCAAGGGGAAGGGGGGGGGCGGGTGTTCCCTTAGGTCACCTGCTTTATAGTGAAAAGCAAGGGAATGCCTCCTCCAAGACAGTATTTCTGAGTCGCTTCTGGGATGGTTTTAAAGTGTAATATTAATGTTTAATTTCATTCATGTCTTATTTTTAAAGTGTAGCTCGGTGTGAAGCATTTGTATATGTCAAGTGTCAAACAGGCTTTAATATACAATACTCGGACACTTTTAAATGATTATAAAGAGTCTCAATTCTCTGGACTACTTTATTTATTGGCTTGCTTTAAAAATAATTAGTATAAGGGTTATACTGGATGTTAATAGAGAACATGAATGTTATTGTGCTCAATTATTAAGGGTACTGTATCTTTCTAATTTAATATTAAATAAGAAAGATACATGTAAAGCCTAATACTCCTTTTCTCCTTAAGGGGTTACCTCTTTATTTATAATTGAGCTTATTGGATTTTCCTCTATGTCCTAGGCCCTCCAGCCTGTTTACTATTCAGCTAAGTCTGGGTCATTGGTACAGTATAAAAATGTTAAAAAATTTATAGTAATTTATATATTTTTTATACTTACCAATGACCCAGACGGGGATGGCCCTCCCTGAGTTGGGAACTCTTGCCTCCCCGCTGAGTACATAGCGCTGACCAGGCACTGCCAGTAAGAATGATAATTGGCGCCAATTTCGGGACGACTGCGTCACTGCGCATGCGCAGTAGAGGCGTACTATGGAGGTCCTTTAGGACATGATTTCTTTTTGTTTTGGATGCAAATTTTGGGGATTGGGGGGCAAAATTTGTGTTTGGCCCTGGTTTTGTTGGAGTTAGCACCAGCTAAGGCTGGGTCATTGGTAAGTATAAAAAATATATAAATTACTATAAATTTTTTAACATTTTGGGTTTCATGCGTACTTGTTATGATCTACATTTTTAATTTTTAATTAAATTAATTAATTTTTCATCAAAGATGTTATGAAGCTCATCCTTGTGAAGCACATCCACAGAATATAAAGCCTTCTAGTTGCAGTACCAGCACTGCAAACAAAGCCAGAGGGCTTCCAGCACTCTACTAGTTAATGGAGAAAACATTAAAAAGCTTCCTTTTTCCTTACAACTTCACTTAATACTTCTGCGTTTGATGTATAATATCTTTGAAGAGATGATTTTCTAGATTTTTATACTATAACCCAATGGCCCAGACTAGCTGGTGCAAACTCAAAGTTATCAAGGGCCAAACACAAATTTTGAACCCCCCAATCCCCAAAATTTGTTTGCAAAATCGAAAATTAAAAGTCCTATCTGGTCCTCCATACATTTACTCTGCACATGCGCAGCCATCAGGAAGTGACCGGAATTGGCACCAACACCATTCTTTGTTTGGCCCTTGTCAGATAACAACAAACTGACTTTTGTGCTTTTTAAATCTCAATTAATAATGATGCCAGACACAAATCAATGGTTAAATTGGTGGATCCAAGGACACAATTGGATGAAGGAAGGAAGAAACTGTGGTTTGAAAATGTTCAGGGCTGTAATTTTATAATATTTATAAAAATTAGTTCATGTTCCCTAATTTCGGGACATGAGCCTGACGTCATCATTGTTGATAATGATTTTTCCACTGTTAGTTAAGTATTCCTTCCCTAACCTCCCTTGATCCCCCCTGTTAAACTCCCAAGCTTTTTGGCTTGTTTTTTTTAAAATTTTTTATTTAAAATTTCTTGGGAGTTTAACGTGTTATACAGAGAGTTTTTTCTGTATTTCCCCAGGGTTACGTCCTCGACCTTAGGGTGTTTAGACGTTTTTAGTCATGTATCATACTTCCAATGTATCGTTTTTTCTTCTGATGAAGATCTTGCCTTACATCGGATAGTTAAAAAATCTGTTACTGACTACGGGCCATGTTGCCTGGAGTCTCGTTTCCGGTTTTTAGTTTGACGTTGTTTACATTAGCAACGTTTGTTATTTATTTGTAGGTTCCTATTTCTGATATGGTAGATCTGTTGTAAGATATATTATACAGTCCCGTAGTGTGGCAGTTAATTTTTGGGAGGAAAAAATTAATTTTGTGCACACTTGAGCTCTTTTGGGATACATTTGGGCACTTTGTTCCCTTTGGGAACTTGTGCTCTTGTCAAAATTTTTTGGTATAAACTATTTTTCGATTTATATTTTGAATGTTTTTTGTTATGTATCTTTTTATTTGTATTTAATGTGGAATTGGTGGGAGTACAATCGACTTAGTCTGCTTCATTATGTAAGCATATTGGTCTTTAAGCAAGGCGAGGAAGTCGTTACTCTTATTTTCTTGTAGGTTGCATTGCTTGTAGTCGATGTACTTTTACTAATTCTTGCTCATATGTGTCGCATGGGATGACAAACGTTGCTGACGGGTGTCACGGTATGTTGTTAGTGAGGGACCACTGCCGGTCCTCTCATTATAAGAGGCTGCCACCGGTCCTCTCGCCCTAGGTTGCTCTAGTTTATTAGTTTATATTTACAGAGGAACAAGAACATGGTGATGTTTTCGTGATGCCATCAGATAGTGTGCTTCCGTCGTCGCATTAATTAGTCAATCAGAGCTAGCGGCAAAAGTGCTCATGAATATTAGACAGGGCAATAAACCACAGTGTGGTTTCAAATCCCTGTCGCCAGCTAACTCGACCGGTGAAGCGGTATACCGCCTGAGGGTACCGTGATGCCGGGTGTGTCCGTTGCGGTCAAGGAGAATGGAAAGGGTAGAGCGAGCACTATAATGTAAAATCAATATATGGCTCACCCTGCGACGATGGAAAGGAAGAAGCTGGTAAGTTCAGCAAGAAATTCGGCGAGGTCTGAAGGACCGCGAGCGAGAGAGGGACCCCCCCCCCCTCCCCCTCTCACTCTTTTATTATAACATCTGGGGACAGATGTTATGGATCGGAACTTGCATCAGTCGGAGCATACATCCACGCCTACCGTCCAGGACACTCCGTTGAGTTTACAGCTATAATTATGGCTTCTTCAACGTCTACCAAGCACACATGACCGCACCTTGGCTATGTGACTTCTGATATCCAGCCTGCATCACCGAGAAAGTCACTCTTCGTCAGTGAAGTCACACCATACAGTAGCCAAGGAGACGAGCCCTCATTTATAGGGACGTCCGCAGAAAAGAGCCATCTCGGACACACTGTCCCAGGAGCAGCCGGCAGCCATCCAACAGAAGTCTGCTGCTCCTTAGGCCTCTGTAACGGACTTGCTGTCGCAGATTGTGCGGCTCATCGCAGCATCTCAGCAAATGCAGAAGCAGACGATGGCAGTCTCAGAACTTGAGCTGTCGGAAGGTGCTGGGTTGGTCCAGTCATCTGCGTATTCAGATGCCGATGACTGTGAGTATAATCTGATTCAGTTGGAGGATGAAAGGAATTTGGAGGAGAATTACCCTTCCCTTTCGGAACAACAGGGTGGTGATAGCGCTCATGCATCTATACTTCCCTGAGTTTGTTCCTGAGAATCAGAATGCTGCAACAGCTCGAAAATAACTCTATTCAATAGCTTAGACGAGGCCTCATATATCGGGACGTCCGGAGAAAGTCCGTCTCGGACATACTGTCCCAGGAGCAGCCGGCGGCTAGAAGACTGCTGCTCCTTAGGCCTCCGTTATGGTTTTGCTGACGCAAATGCACAGCTCCTCGCAGCATCCCAGCAAGTGCAGTAGCAATCGACGGCAGTCTCAAAATCTGAGCTGTCGCATGGTGCTGGGTCGGTCCAGTTATCTGCGCGTTCAGATGCCGTTGACCGTGATTTCAACTGATTCAGACGAATGATGAAGGGATATGGAGGGGATTTACCCTCCACAATCGGAACAATACAGGGTTGAGAGGATTTATTCCATCAACACTACCCTGGATGTGTTCCAACTAATCAGAATGCTGTGTCTATTTACAAGAAACCGCTAGCATTGTTGCACGCTAAATTATCCGGAAAAAGAGAAGGAATGTCTTTTCCGGTTAAGTTTTGACAGGTGTCGCAGGCTTTTGGCCTTTTAGACGACTCCATATTCAACTTTCCAGTGGTCCATGACCACAGAAAAAGGTTTTTTATGCCTAGAAATCCATTGGATTTTCCAGGATGTGGTCTATCAGTCAGCGTGGGTTTGACGTAGCTCGGGCTTATGGGCCTTTCCAATACAACTTCACTCTAGTATAGTGGCCCTATGCTATTACCAAGGCTATAGCCCAATGTCTTCTTTCCGTAGCCTGTTTTATCCTATATAACACTGTAACTCCTCCCACACCCACCTCTCTCTTGTCACAATGACTGGAATATTCTCAATGCACAGCCGTTCGCTCACCCTAATGTTGCTCGTGCTCATGGCTCTTTTGTGGCGTCACTCTCATATAATGCCTCTTTGACTCAACTGTGATGATAGAATTACGCACCACCCAAATGGGCCTTATCATGCTTTACCCCATGTAACACTGTACTGCTACTGCCCATTCACTTTAATACGTGAAGACTCAGGGCAAACCTCATGCATCTCTGTCAACTTTTTTCACCAGGCCCAAATATCTGACAGCCACCTGAACTTTCAGTCGACTTTTTGGGATTGGCGTTCAACGCGCACCCTCCCACCCTATCCCTGTTTCTTGTTGCGACTTTTTCTATCATATACAGGAAATCCTTCAGACTCTTAAATTCCTGATGTAGGCACAACCCAGTCACGTTTAACCAGACCTGCTTCCCCTGCCCCGGAATGCAAACGGCACCACTGACCTCTTTAGAAGTAAACCATAAGCCATGGCTCCTGTTGGCCCCACATATACCGGTACACACAGTCCAAGTTTCTGTGAGGCAATGCCTTATCCTGGTATCTGGGCTTATACTTTGTCTCTCTAATTTCATAGAAAAATAAATTGAGTCTATCTTTTTTATTCCATGTCAGTGTTGAGACCAATTTGAATCTGCCACATCTCTCTCTACCATAAAATAAAACATTGTTGAAGGTTATTGCAAGGTTCAAAGCTTTCAAGAGTTTTGCACATTGCAGTAACATTAAGTGATAAATCTACTTTCATTATCAACCACCAAATTACTGTGGAATTAGACGAATTTTATTATTTTAAGTATTTTATTTTGATAGTATTTTAATTTTAAATTATTTTATTTTTGCATTTATTTTAATATTTTTATTTAAATTTTTTTTTTTTTTTAAGTATTATTAATTTTAAGTTTAATTTTTAATTTTAATGTTGCGTCTCTTCGAGACTTATTTTATAACACAAAGTCTTATAAAATTCTGTCTGTCCTGAAGGAAATCAACCTTCTTAATAAATTTTAAATTGTTTTTATTCTTTTAAATTCTCATCCATTCATATCTATTTCACAGGTTGATTTACAAAGCATTTTTTTAACAACTGGTCTTATTATCTCATTACTGTGATCACTCCTTAATTTTATTCCTCATATTTCATATTTCATCAACTCGTTTTTAATTACTTTACGGAAGATAATGATCTATTTTAAAATACATACTTTTTATCGCCGCAATATAGCCTTAGATGCTGATGTGGCATAAAGCACCAATAAATAAATAAATAATAGACAAATTAAACTTTATGACACCAATTTATTATTGTACTATTTCATAATTTCAACTAAAAATGCAAATGTTGCACAGAATAATTCATGTTAGCTGCCGATAAAGCAACCAGCATTTCTGTGTCATTGTTTAATTCCTCAAAGAGAAACGCAAGAACAACATCCATTATTCTGAATAACCTGTAACATGAAATGAACGTTTCCTTAAGAATAAAATTTGGTAATTGAAGTGCCCATGACACACTATTCTGATGAATTCTGAATATGTTCGGAATGGCCCATGGAAACGTACCCTAAGATTAATCCACATAGGTTGTATCAAGGGGCTCAGTAGGAGAGCTCCACTTTTTACATTATGATTAACTGAAGAAAAGGCATGATGCTTCACTACACTGCTTAAAGTAAATTCATTCTTGGACTCGTTTTATATCGAGTTCTGTTCAAGGTGAGTGCTTCAGGCCCCATAGGGCCTCTTGTATAAAGATGGTATTCAGGAGATTGTTCATAGTTGTGTTCACAACCTCTTATCTTTAAAAAAAAAATTTGTTTGTTTTCACACTCTAGCATTGTTTGCAGACTATTAAAAAAGCGACTAATGGCATTCAACTTATGCCATTAAGTAAATATGGAGAAGAAATTAATTTTACAAGAAATTTTTACTTGAATTTATCCAAGAGTTGAGAATTTACATTTTCTTTTATTGTGTGTCTATGCAATTTTCAACAAAAATATTATTTCCATATCATTTCAGGTGATATTTATTGGTGAAGAAGCTGTTGATGCTGGAGGAGTTACAAAGGTACTATTTGGACAGTTTTCAGAACAGCTCGAGTAATTCAAGTCAGAAATATTAATCATTATGACAGAAAAATATTTAATTTAAAATTGGTAGAACCTATTAATTTTATTTTCCTTTTATTATTCCCTCTCTATCAACTCTCCAGGGGATATAGTGAAAGACTTTCTCCATGCCTTTTCAACTGTCATTAATTCCATCGATTACCAAAGATGACTGATTGGAGGGGCAGACCTAGAAATATGATTTTATCGCCCGCACAAAATTGACCCTACGAAGGCAAAAACTTGGCCATTTCCCGGCTGATTGAAGTCACTGGTCTTCACACTGCATTGAGTAAATAACATTAAAGAATAAATACAACGTGTTCAGCTGCTAGTCTACTGTATTTCATTGTGCAGACGATCACAACATAATGGGTGAATAAAATGCAGAAAAAAACTCAAATACAATCTTTTTTTTCAAAGGCAGAAGATTGTCGTGTAACATGTGTGTGTGTTGCATAGTTATCACAACCACATTTTCAGTTTGTAAAGTTCATTGTTAAATTCAGTTGCCTCCCTTGATGTGTCTCTCCAATGTTGATTGTAACGTAAACATTGGAGAAACACATCAAGGGAGGTAAAAAGTTGAAAAGTGAACATTATATTTTTATACTATAACCCAATGGCCCGGACTTAGTTGGTGCTAACTCAAAGTTATCAAGGGCCAAACACAAATTTTGAACCCCCCAATCCCCAAAATTTGCTTGCAAAACCGAAAATTAAAAGTCCTATCTGGTCCTCCATACTTTTACTCTCCGCACATGCGCAGTCGCCAGGAAGTGACCGAAATTAGCACCAACATCATTCTTTGTTTGACCCTAAAGTCATCAGCAATGAAATGACATCTGTGCTTTAAAATCTCGTTTTTAGCTTAACTTGACATAGTCAAGATAAGCTATTGCCATCACGCGTGCGGAAGTCTGTGAGTCTGTTAGTCAGTGAGTCTGTGACGTCTGTTCACATTTTCCTTTATTTGAGGATGCCAGACACAAATCAGTGCAGGAATTGGTGGATCCAAGTCTGTTATTGGATGATGGAAGTGTTCAATGGTGGTTTTTGACATTCAGGACTCTAACTTTATAATAATTATAAAATTATTTCATGTTTCCCAATTTCGGGACATATGCCTGATGTCATCATTTTTGTTAATGATTATTCCACTGTGTGTTAAGTATTCCTTCCCTATCCTTCCATGAACCCTTCCTGTTAAACTCTTAAGCTTTTTGGCTAATTTTTATTGAAATTTTTTATTAAATTTCTTGGGAGCTTAACATTTATTACAGAATATTATTCTGTTTTTTCCCCATGGTTACGTCCTCACCCTTGGGGTTTTAGGTCGTTTAATCTTGCATCTTCTGTCCGATGTATCATTTCTTCTTCGTATGAAGATCTAGCTTTGCATCTGGTAGCATTAACTTGTTTTATGACTTTGGGCCTTTTTGTGTGCCTGATGTCTTGTTTACATTGACGTTGTTTACATTGACAACGTCCTCACACATAGGTAGTTTTTTTATATTCTATTACTGTAGAATTGCTGTAGGCTACATGGATTATTATTCCGGTAGTGTAGCTCAAAAAATTTGAATTTTGTCCACACTTAGGCTCTTTAGGGATGCCTTTGGGCTCTTAATGTTCCCTTTTAAAAAAAAAAAAATTTCCAAAAAATATTTTCAATTTATTTTTGATTGCTATTATTCATGTATCTTGATTATATATATTTTGTTGTGGAGTTTGGAGGTCTGATATCGACTTTAGTCGATGCACTCCTGCGGACTCTTGTCGTTCTTGTGTTCACTGGAATGACTAATGTTTGAGCCGGGTGTCGCGGTACGTTGTTGGCGGTGAGGCTCTGAGGGCAGGCCTCTCAGTGTGTTATAATTCATTTTGTCAGTTTCTGTTTCAGAGGAACATGAACATGGTGATGATAATCTGACACCCATCCAAGTGTGCTACCGTCGTCGCGCTCCATGGAGCATTTAGAGCTAGCTGCAGTGCTCATGATTGCAAGAGTTAGGACCTTTTGTTAAGGGTTTTAATCTCTTGCAAGCAGCTAGCTTGAACGGTGAAGCAGTACTCCGTCCGTGGGTGCCGTAACGCCGGGAAAGTCTGTTGCGGTCTAAGAAGTGGATTGGGTAGAGTGAGCACTTTAATATAAATGGCTCACCCAGCGACGACGGAAATATGGAGGAAGTCAACAAGTTTCTTGTACTCGGCGAGGTCTATAGACCGCTAACGGGAGAGCCCCCCCCCCCCCAACCTAACAGACATTTGGGGCCAAATGTTGTTATGAGAACTTGCACGAGCCGGAGCTTATGTCTGCCCTCCACTCGGGATGCACTGTTTAGTCTGCAGCCGGGGTCGGCTTCAGTCATGGCTTCCTCCGCTACATTTCACACGCCGAAATGAAGTTTTCTGGTTGGAAACTTGCACGAGACGGAGCTTATATCCACCCAACACTCGGGACGCTCCATCTAGTCTGCAGCCGGGGTTGGCTTCAGTCTCGGCTTCCTCTGCTATGCTATTAAAGCACACACGACCGCATCCTAGCTACCTGACTTCGGATATCCAGCCTGCTGCACGAAGAAGGAACTACTCTTTGCCCGTGAAGTCGGATCATCTGGTAGCTAGGGACGAGGCCTTGAGCATTGGGATGTTCGGAGAAGAGATCCATCTCCAACACACCGTCCCAGGAATGGCAAGCGGCTAGGAAACAGAAGACTGCTGCTCCTCAGGCCTCAATAGCGGACTTGCTGTCGCAGATTGTGCAGCTGATCGCAGCATCCCAGCAAGTGCAGATGCAGCCTCCCTCAGTCTCAGAACCTGAGCTGTCGGACGGTGCTGGGTGGGGCCAGTCGTCTGTTCGCGCAAATGCAAGGGAACAAGATTCGCAACTGATTCTCTCGGATGGTGAAAGGGATAAGGAAGAGGATTATCCTTCCCTTTCGGAATAGCACAGGGTTGCGATGGATTTCATCCATCAATACTACCCTGAATTTGTTCCGACGAATCAGAATGCTGCGACGACAAGGAAGAAACTGCTGGCATCGTTGGACGCAGACTTTTTCTGGACAAAGGAGGAAATCCTTTCATTTCCGGTCCAGTCTAGGCAGGTGTCGCAGGAATTCGGCCATATAGACAATGCCATATTTAACCTCTCGAGTGCGAGAAGGAAAGGTGGTTTCTTAGCTACATCTTCCATAAACATACCGTTTCATGGACTACGTTCATTTAAAAACGGTTGGAGAAGATGTTCGGTGAGCTCCTCTGCGTTTGAATGAGCAGCCCAGAGATCTAGATGTATCCTTGCCTGCATCATTCACTATTCGCTCAGACACAATTACAACGGCATTTTCATAAAGTAGATCGAATTTGGAAGCAATGTCTTAAGCAGATCACCTTACCAGAGCTATGATGTAACATCTCAACGGGAAGGAATTTGAGGACGTTTGTACCTCTCTTAGAGTTCTTTCCAGGGCATTTTGTATACCATGTATAACTCTGCCCTTACAGTGGCTAATCTGAAGTTAATTCAGACGTGATGCTGCCCTTGCGTCGTCATCACTTATAGATGACAAGGTGAAAAGCTCTCTCCGAGTCGCTCCGGTCTCCGGACATACTATTTTGGACAACAAACTTTCGTCAGCCTGTGATCAGGCTATTTAGAAAGCGTCAAGTGATCTGCTATTGAAGTCAGCGTTTCATCAACCCGCTTCAGCAGACAAGAGTAAAGGAGGACGTTCCAGATCTAAACGTCAAAAGGGAACTCCTCACGGGTACAAGAAGCCCTCTTACAATTAATCTGGAGGTCTTCAATATAGCAACTCGGGAAAGGTTGCGTAGGTCTGATCAGGACTATCGGTCAGACCCCCCTAGGCCGAGGGTACAAGGTTCTTCACGGGGAGGACATAGTTTTTCCTCCCGTAAGCCTCGCAGGTCATACAGGTGATGTTCAAGACCTCTATTGCTTGCCAGTTGGCGGAAGGGTATCATCTTCGCGAGAAACTGGACAGCAGTCACAGAAGATCAGTGGGTGAGAAGTGTAGTCTCGGACAGCCTACGGCTATCATTCCGAATGGCACCCCCACTAACAAGATGTCTGTGTTGGTCAGATCTTCTGTCGGATCCTTTCAAAAGAGAGTCTCTCCTAGCGGAGGTGCAGGCTCTATATTAAAGGAAGCAATAGAGGTCGCCGAGAATCAGGATTCTCAGTGTTTTTACAGTCACCTGTTCCTCGTGCTGAAGCCAGACGGCTCGTTCTGACCAGTAATAGACTTGAGCTGGTTAAAGAAGCTTATCGTGGCTCCAAAATTCTATACGGGGACCATTCGGTCGGTAAGAGTGAGTATTCGAGTGAATGACTCTGCGGCAAGCACAGATCTAAGGTTGCGTACTTTCATGTCCTGGTACATCCGGCATTCAGAAAATACCTGCGGTTCGCTGTACAAGGGAAGGTGTATCAGTTCAGAGCAATGTGCTTTGGTCTGAACCTGGTTCCCTGGGCATTCACTCGTATAATGAACTCGGTAATGTCATACTTCCAAGCTCATTCGTCTGCGGTAACGTCGACTTACTTGGACGACATTCTTCAGAGATACAGGAACAGAATTATTCTTCAGAACGATATTCAGAGTCTGCTTCTTTTGTTCCGACATCCCGATTTCATCGTAAATGAGAAACAGTTGGATATAGCTCTGTCCAAGTTGTTCACACACTTGGGAATGAGCTTCGAGACTCACAACAATCTGGTTCATCAGCCATTACCCAGAGCAAAATTTGTCAGTTGTTATGCTCACTTTTGTCTACACTCAGATGCATTAACAGCGAAGGAATTCATGCGACTGATGGGACTGCAGAGCGGCTTCGGATCTTATTCCAACGAGCTGCCTGCGCATTTGTCCCCTCCAGATATTCTTTACTCAGAACTGGAGTATGATGACGCATTTGCTCTAAACCAGTATTGTTTTAACGGACCTTGTAAAACAGGGATTCAGATTTGGGCAGATATTCAGTTGTTAACTCAGGGAGTTCCGCTGCAACTGCCAGATACGGCTTTCATGATTATGATGGATGCGAGTCAGACGGGTTGGGACGCAACCCTAAGTCCCGCAGACTTGAGGTGTCGGGGTTTTTGGGACCCTCGGTTCCTAGAGAAGTGCATAAACATCAAAGAGATGATGTTAATTTGGTTAGTGCTACAACATTGGATTCACATAATAGTGGACATCCATGTTCAAATTTTGTAGGACAATTCGACAGCAGTAGCTTACATCAGGAACCAAGGCGACACTCATTCAATGCCATTATGCGAATTAACAGAGAAGATTCTCCTATACGTCATGTTTCATCATGTTCATCTTTCTGTCCGTCATATACTGGGTCATCTGAATGTACTAGCAGACTCGCTCTCTCGGAAAGGTCGCCTGTTGCCATTGGACCGGACTCTCAACAAGCGAATATTCAGGCAGATTTGCTGTCAATGGGATTGTTCCATGATAGATCTGTTTGCGACACGCCGGAACAATCAGTTACCGACATTCATGTCACCATGCCAAGATCATCGAGTGTACACAGTAGACGCTCTGTTGATCTCATGGGACGGAATGATAGGATAGGCGTATCCTCCAGCTCTGTTGATTTAGCAGATTCTGCTTAGTTCAAATAGTCTCGTTGCGAAATCCTGATAGTAGCACCTCTGTAGTCACAGGAACCTTGGATCAATCTTCTCAGTTGTCTGTTATGGGACATTCCCCGGAAGCTTCCTCCACGAGAGGACCTTCTTTATCAGGGGAAGTATTTGTTCTTCACATCCTTCTCCGCCTTTAGTGGCATTATGGAGTCAGTCAGATGTGAGGGAGCCTTGCGGTTCCTATACTATTTGATGACAAACACAAGAACGATTTAAGTAATGCGGGTGAAAGGGGTTCATTATGATTTTGAATCCCCCCCACACCTCCAATGTGTTAAGAGGCGATTACTGGGCAAGACGTAGTTTTCTTCCCTTAAGCCTCCTATGCATTTAAGTACATACATGCATTTCATGTCTTCTTGATTGGCGGCTGGGTCGTGTTCTATGGTGACCTCATGGGCACATCCACTTTCTAGTTGGTTGGTTTCCTGTGGTTGTTCGTTTATGTGTCATATACGAGCATAAGATTCATCGTCAATAAATTGCTAGCCTTGGGGTACCTGGGAGGCTGTCTAGTCAGTTAACTGGTATTCAGATTTTACATGCAGGATTTCAATGCTCACGTGCATAATAATCGCATTATTAGGCAGACGTATTATTGTATGTTATGGACTTTAGATACTATGCATTATTTTGGGGGCGGTCCATGGCAAGTCTGTTAATCATAGCTTGATCCATTTCTAGATCCAGGTTTCTTTTAATGGCGGTACCCAATCAAATACATCTTGTCTTACACTCTCGTATATTCGCACGTTTCCAGGAACATAGATATCGGATAGAACATGTCTAGAAGTGTTATTTACTGGAATTTATTGTACACCTGAATGGGGTTGCCTGTGGGTTACCTTGGAAGTGTGTTTACTCTCCAGAGATCATCCATTGTGATTCTATTGGACATGTTATGTTATATATATGGGGCTTAGTCCGGACTAGCCTTAAAAAATTGGGAACTCGTTACATCCAATTAGCATAGTCATTCATGCTAAGAATATGGAATTACTTGAAATTGGCTCCTTGTTGATGATATGTCTTCTCTATTACTGTATAGAGAGACATACATGTAATTCCTTTTAAATTTAATTTCCTTTCACCTTGGATTACAGGCTATGGAACTATGTTGGTCTACTAATTCTGAAGTCCTAGGCTCTCCACCTTTTTACGATTCAGCTAAGTCTGGGCCATTGGGTTATAGTATAAAAATATTATAAATTTAAAGTAATTTGTATATTTTTTATACTTACCAATGGCCCAGATGGGTATGGCCCTCCCATGAGTGAGCACTCATACCTCCCCGCTGAGTTATTATGCAGTACTCTTTTCTACAAAGAATGACGTTGGCACAAATTTCTGTCACTTCCTGGCAACTGCGCATGCGCAGAGAGTAAAAGTATGGAGGACCAGATAGGACTTTTAATTTTCAGTTTTGCAAGCAAATTTTGGGGATTAGGGGGTTCAAAATTTGTGTTTGGCCCTTGATAACTTTGAGTTAGCACCAGCAAAGTCTGGGCCATTGGTAAGTATAAAAAATATACAAATTACTTTAAATTTATTATTTTCTGAGAATAGATTGTATTTTTTGTGGGGGTGGGGGTACGTTACAAATGCATCACAAAATGGTGTTCAGTCTGTATACGATATGGCTTATTAAATTGAATGGGTTTGCCTTTTAACATATCAAAACTTTGGCAACCGAAAGTTTTTTTTCACAATTAATGTGTGAAAAGGGGGTCTATATCACCTGGTTTTTGGTCTAAAATTGTATCTCCTGAAATCAGGATGCCAACTTGATGTCTATTGCTTCCCTTTTCGAACAAAAAAATAGTACATAAATAAGTCTTCAGATTCTGTTGGTGCAGCTGAATGACCCCTCTGGAACCACCCTCGCCCAGTCAAGCATGATTTTGTACATGGGGGTTGTCCAGCCCTGGGACTGGACCTGTATTTTGCGGCCCAGCCCACATCACTGATAGTCTGAGAACTTATTGTTGTGCAATAAAATTTTCATAATTGGAGATTTATCAGCGAAATATAGTGGTATAATAGGTGTCAACAGATATTTTTTCTCTGCCCAATGCCCAATTCAAACCATCAGAAGCGGCGTAGGAATTGGCAGAATATTTCATGAAATAATCGGTAATTGGTTCATAGTAAGTTTTGATAATCAGTATTTTTATACTGTACCAATGACCCAGACTTAGCTGGTGCTAACTCCACAAAAACCAGGGCCAAACACAAATTTTGCCCCCCAATCCCCAAAATTTGCATCCAAAACAAAAAGAAATCATGTCCTAAAGGACCTCCATAGTACGACTCTACTGCGCATGCGCAGTGACGCAGTCGTCCCGAAATTGGCGCCAAATATCATTCTCTGTTTGGCCCTTCATCAGTCAACATCTCACTGATCTTTGTGCTTGTAAATCTCAGTTTAAAGGATGCCAGACACGTAATTCTTGGAGAAAATGTGATTCTAAGGAGGATAGAAGGAGGAGAGGAAAAAAGAAGTGGCAAAAAATAATCAGGGCTGTACTTAAAATTTTTTGTTGAAATTATGTTAAGTTGCCTATTTTCGAGGCAAACGCCTCTTGTTGTCATTCTTGCTAATTGTTGCACTGCTTATTCAGTGTTTCCTCTCCCCTAACCTTCTAAAGTCCCCCCTTGCAATTCTCCCATACTTTTGGCATATTTTTGAGAAGTTTCATTTCTAAAAATTCCCTGGGAGAGTTGCTTGGTTACAGAATGTTTTCTGTTATTTTCCCCATAGTTACGTTTTCACCCATGGGTGTATAATGTTTGTGTTCTGCATCTTCCATCTGATGTTCTGCAGATTCTCCCCTGGGAGTCTCTGTTTTGCATCAGATAGAGTGTAATTGATGACTGATTCCGGGCCAGTTTTTTCAGTGCCTGGAGTCATGTTTTCTTCTGTGTTTACACTGTTTGTTTTCATTGGCAACAGCCTTTTTTGAGGGGGGCTGTTTGCCTTTGAGGTAGTTTATCTCATTATAAGATACATTTATATTATCCGAAAGTGTCTCATTAATTATTTTATATAATTTTAAAATTTTTGACCACACTTTGCCATCGGATCCATCGGGGCTCAACGTTACTTTTCAGCAACTTGGGCTTCTCTGAAAAAATATTTTTTCAAAATTATTTTGTTTTGCAATTGTTTTTTCATTTATTAATGGATCATGTTATTATGTATCTTTGTGTCAGGGGTTTTTGCGAGTAACTAGGACTTATTGTTGTTCTTTCACAATGAAGGGAACTTGTTCAAATTGTAATAGGAAGAAATCTTCCTCTGACTTTCATGATTATTGCATAAATTGTAGTCAGTGTTCTCGCATTAATCCCTGTCCTGTATGTGAA
The DNA here is from genome assembly GCA_031216915.1 of Pictodentalium vernedei. Lineage (NCBI taxonomy): Eukaryota > Metazoa > Mollusca > Scaphopoda > Dentaliida > Dentaliidae > Pictodentalium > Pictodentalium vernedei. The sequence continues at coordinate 749,133,630 of CM062297.1, forward strand.
CATTGGGATGAGAAACATTGGAAACGTGTGTCACGATATGTTGTTTCTGGAGAAAGAGCGATGCCGGCTCTTTCTCCACAAGGTCACTCTACTCTCTCAGTTTCTATTTCAGAGGAACCAGAACAGGGTGATGTTTCCATGTTATCTTCTTCAAGTGTGCGTCCGTCGTCACAATTAAATACAGAGCTAGCGGCAAAAGTGCTCATGGAGATTAGACAAATGTCGTCCGCTAGCTCGCCCGGTGTAGCGTCCATTCACCGAATGGTTCGGCAGCCGGGTTCGTCCGATGCGGTCCAAGAGGAAATTTTGGGTGATGCGAGCACTATAAAAATAATAGATGCACACCCAGTGACGGCGGATAGTGAACGAGAACGGAGGAAGCCTTTTAGTCCGGTTCCTAGCTCGTCCAGGTCCAGCCGGGCCGCGAGCGAGAGAGGCCCCTCTCTCGTACAACAACATCTGGGACCAGATGTTGTGGTACAAAATGTGTCTTTAGCGGAGCATACGTCCGTCGCTCGGGACGCTCCGTTGTATAAGCAGTCCGCAGAGACTGTTAAGGCTTCCTCTTCTCGCCGGCGCACACGACCGCACCTTGGCTGCGTGACCTCCGATATCTTGCCAGCTTCGCCGATGAAGGATTATTCGGCGACCAGGTCACACCATCCGGCAGCCAGGGATTCGAGACCGATGGACTCCGGATGTTCGCATAGGAAAAGTATGCGGGAGCCATCTGATGCGGAGCTGCCCTCGGCAAAGCAGCGAAAGACCGCTCCTCCGCAGGTCTCGACGTCGGACATTCTAGTGCAGATAGCACAGCTTATCGCAGCATCCCAGCAGCCGACAGAGACGGTGTCGGATCGAGAATTATCCGACGGCGCTGGGTCGGTACGCTCCGCCGAAGCATCGGGGGCGGACGACCGGGAACATCGGGAGGTCCGACCGGATGGTGAAAGGGATACGGATGAATTGGAGCTATCCCTTTCGGAACAACACAAAGCTGCCGTAGACTTCATCCGGCACTTTCTTCCTCAAGTTGTTCCATCGGGCCAGACTGCTGCGCTTCCGGACAGGAGAATTATAGCGTCATTGGACTCTGATTTTTTCGAGCGGTTCAGGGACATTGCTCCCGAGTTTCCGTCGCAGTCCAATAATGTTGCAAGAACATTTGAATTATTGAACGACGCTATTTTTAAACTTGCTTCCAGGACAGGGAAAGCAGGCTTCTTGTCCGCAAATACTCTCAACCTGCCTTTCATTAATGCAAGGAATAAATTCGACACGGCAGGTCAGGGTATACCGAGAGTTCCTCTGCGTATGGACGACGAGGCGGAAGACTTAGAGCTATCATTACCGTCGTCAGCTTCTATTCCAACCGCAGTGTTGGAAACAGCTATTGCGTCTAACAGAGCCAATTTAGATGCCTTATCTTACGCAGATCACCTTACGAAGGCGTTATCACTGCGTCTTCAAGGGGAAGAGTTTCAGGATATACAATCCTCCTTAAGACTTCTTTCAAGGGCAGTAGCTTATTCCACGTGTAACTCCGCCCTTTCAGTGGCAAATCTGGAGTTGGTTAGACGTGACGCAGCCCTGTCTACATCCACACTAGTGGATTCTAAGGTGAAGAACTCTCTTAGAGTCGCTTCGGTCTCAGGAGATCTTCTCTTTGACGGCAAGCTTTCCGCTATTTATGATAATATTAAAAAGAAAGCTAGTGATTCTCTGTTGTTTAGATCCGCTCCTAAAAGGTCGGATTCAGCAGACACGAATAAGGCGGGCACTTCTGGGTCTTATCCGCCCAAGAGAGGTTCCTATAGAGGTTCCGGTGCGTCCTCTAGCTCTTATTCGAGAGACCGTCAGGATAGCGACTCTCGTTCGGGACGTCCTTCAGGCCGGGACAATCGGTCGGACGCCCCAAGGTCGACGAGGCGAGGTGCGGGTCGTGGAAGACGTGGTTTCTCCTACCGCAGGCCTCGCAGATCCAGGAGGTGATGGCTCAAACCTCTATCGCGTTCCGGTTGGCGGAAGGTTGTCGAGTTTTTCTCAAGAGTGGGCGTCGATTACGGACGACCCGTGGGTGAGAGGAGTGACTTCGGAAGGTCTAAAGATATCCTTCAAACGAAAGCCTCCATTAACTCGAGGTCCAAAGTGGACTCATCTTCCGTCAAACCCTCAGAAAAGAGACGCTCTGCTATCAGAGGTGCAGTCTCTTTTAATGAAGAACGCGGTAGAGGTCGTAGAAAACCAGGAATCGCTGGGATTCTACAGCCATCTGTTTCTGGTTCCGAAACCAGACGGCTCGTTCCGTCCAGTCATAGATTTGAGCTGGATAAACAAGCTGATCATCGCTCCGAAGTTTTATATGGAGACAATTCGATCGGTCAGAGCGAGTATTCGGGTGAACGATTATGCAACGAGCATAGATCTCAAAGATGCGTACTTTCACGTCATGGTACATCCGACATTCCGAAAGTATCTACGCTTCGCAGTCCTAGGAGTGGTGTATCAGTTCCGGGCCATGTGCTTCGGATTGAATCTAGCACCCTGGGCTTTCACTCGGGTAATGAACTCGGTAATGATCTACTTCCGAGCTCATTCGTCTGCGGTAACGTCGGCCTACCTGGACGACATTCTTCAGAGGTACGGCAACGAGTTAACGCTTCAGAACGATGTTCAGAATCTTCTTCTATTGCTCCGACGTCTCGGTTTCATAGTAAACGAGGAGAAGTCGGATCTGGTGCCGTCCAAGTCATTCACTCATCTGGGAATGAGCTTCGAGACGCACAACAATCTCGTTCGTCTGCCGTTAACCAGAGCGAAATTAGTCAGTTGTTACGCTCGCTATTGTCTAAATACAGACAAAGTCACAGCGAGAGAATTTATGAGACTGATAGGTCTGTGCGGAGCCGCTGCGGATCTCATTCCGATGGGACGGCTACGCACACGGCCTCTTCAAATTTTCCTGACTCAGAATTGGAGTGTGAAAATTCATTCGCTCGATGTAGACGTTCTCTTGTCAGATCAAGTGAAACAAGAGATTCAGACTTGGGCAAACATTCAGTGGTTAACTCAAGGAGTTCCGCTGCAGTTGCCGGATCCGAGTTTTACCATTATGACGGATGCCAGTCAAACAGGTTGGGGTGCATCATTAATCCCAACGGATTCGAGATGCCAGGGTCTTTGGGATCCGCAATTCCTGTGCAAGCACATAAACATCAAGGAAATGATGTCAATTTGGCTTGCGTTACGTCACTGGATGGACATTATTCACGATGCTCATGTCCAAATTCTATCCGACAATACGACAGTAGTGGCGTATATACGGAATCAGGGAGGCACTCATTCAGTTCCGTTGTTCAATCTAACGGAAAGAATCCTTCTGTTTGCGTTGGAACATCACGTTCTTCTTTCGGTCCGTCACATACCGGGTCGTCTGAATGTGCTAGCAGACTCCCTTTCTCGAAAGGGTCGCTTGTTGCCGTCGGAGTGGACTCTCAACAAACAAGTATTCAATCAGATTTGCTACCAATGGGAACGGCCAATGATAGACTTATTTGCGACACATCTCAACAATCAGTTGCAGACGTATGTGTCCCCGTGTCCGGATCCAAGAGCATTTGCTGTAGACGCTCTATCGATCCCTTGGGACGGTATGATAGGATATGCGTATCCTCCAGCGCCGTTAATTCAACAAGTATTGCTAAAGATAAAACAATCTCAATGCAAGATTCTGTTGGTAGCATCTCTGTCGCCACAGAGACCGTGGATAAATCTACTCAGGTGTCTGTTGTGGGACCTACCGCGGAAGCTCCCTCCACGAGAGGATCTTCTTTGGCAGGGGAAATCGCGCCAACTGCATCACAACCCGCAAGGTCTCAACCTTCACGTTTTTCCGTTGTGCGGTCCTTCTTGCATGGCAAGCACTTTACAGGACGAGCAGTGGACGCGATTTCTAACTGTAGGAGGACCTCCTCTTCGCTAAACTATGCGGCTAAGTGGAAGGTTTTCCGTCGTTGGTGTAGGGATCATTCTGTTGATATATTTGATCCCTCTATACCAGACATTGCTAACTTTCTAGTATACTTGTTTGACGAAATCAAACTGCAACCGGTTACTATAAAGGGTTATAGATCTATGTTATCTGATACCTATGCACATCATGATAGTTTACAAATTGGATCTAATGTCTCTTTATCGAAATTGGTTAGAAACTTTTCGATAAATAGACCTAGAACTCTTAGATTAATTCCTAAGTGGAATTTAGCTTGGGTTCTCCTTAAATTGAAGGAAAAGCCATTTGAACCTCTTGGGACAGTAGATTTCAAATTCTTATCTTATAAGACAGCTTTTCTCTTAGCTTTCTCTTCTACCAGAAGAGTCAGTGAGCTTCATGCACTATCGGTGGATGATTCTCATTATCGTAGTGTTGGGAACACTATCACCTTCACTACTAACGTCGGTTTTTTAGCTAAGAATCAGGCTCCTAATAAATATCCGGAACCTATTGTTATTAAGGCTCTTCCGTCTTCAGACGGGCGTAGGCCTTTACTCTGTCCTGTTAGAGCACTACGTATCTATAAACAGAGATCTCAGTTCATCAGAAAGGGACGGAAACGTTTCTTTCTGTCTTTGATGCCTAATAGAAAGGACATTTCAGTCCATTCTATTGCTAGATGGATTCAGTTAACTATCCGTACTGCGTATGAAGATTTATCTTCTTCTCAGCAGTCTGTGCTTAAGATTTCTGCTCATGAAGTAAGAGCTCTTTCTACTTCCTGGGCTTATGCTAATAGTGTTGCTATTACAGATTTAATGAAGGCTGCTTATTGGTCTCAGCCATCCACATTTACTAATTTTTATCTCAGAAATATTGAGTCCATTTCTGGAGACCTGCATTGTTTAGGTCCATTATCTGTTGCTCAGAATGTCGTCCACTAAACAGTTGCAACTATAGTTATGCAGGCTTTCTGTTCCGGCAGTGACTCCGTCCGGCTGCCCTCTTCGCTCTGGGCTATTTGACCCAGGGCAAGGGGAAGGGGGGGGGGGGGGGGGCGGGTGTTCCCTTAGGTCACCTGCTTTATAGTGAAAAGCAAGGGAATGCCTCCTCCAAGACAGTATTTCTGAGTCGCTTCCGGGATGGTTTTAAAGTGTAATATTAATGTTTAATTTCATTCATGTCTTATTTTTAAAGTGTAGCTCGGTGTGAAGCATTTGTATATGTCAAGTGTCAAACGGGCTTTAATATACAATACTCGGACACTTTTAAATGATTATAAAGAGTCTCAATTCTCTGGACTACTTTATTTATTGGCTTGTTTTAAAAATAATTAGTATAAAGGTTATACTGGATGTTAATAGAGAACATGAATGTTATTGTGCTCAATTATTAAGGGTAGTGTATCTTTCTAATTTAAATATTAAATAAGAAAGATACATGTAAAGCCTAATACTCCTTTTCTCCTTAAGGGGTTACCTCTTTATTTTATAATTGAGCTTATTGGATTTTCCTCTATGTCCTAGGCCCTCCAGCCTGTTTACTATTCAGCTAAGTCTGGGTCATTGGTACAGTATAAAAATGTTAAAAAATTTATAGTAATTTATATATTTTTTATACTTACCAATGACCCAGACGGGGATGGCCCTCCCTGAGTTGGGAACTCTTGCCTCCCCGCTGAGTACATAGCGCTGACCAGGCACTGCCAGTAAGAATGATATTTGGCGCCAATTTCGGGACGACTGCGTCACTGCGCATGCACAGTAGAGTCGTACTATGGAGGTCCTTTTGGACATGATTTCTTTTTGTTTTGGATGCAAATTTTGGGGATTGGGGGGCAAAATTTGTGTTTGGCCCTGGTTTTTGTGGAGTTAGCACCAGCTAAGTCTGGGTCATTGGTAAGTATAAAAAATATATAAATTACTATAAATTTTTTAACTTTTTACTAAAATTTTTATCAACTTTGGACAAAATTCTTATTTGAGCCCTGGGAGCTATTGGCTCCTGCAAATGATCCTGGGAGGGCAATTTCATGGCTCCTGCAAATTTAAAAAAAAAAGCCAGGCCTGGTGGGTGTAAACCCAGTTTGTCCCAATGTCATGACTCAAATCTTGACTAAAGAAATATTCCAACTACATCATCAAGGCATGTCTTTTTCAGTTGAAATACTCGTCAAAGGGGATTACAGTTGAAAAGCTCAGGAAATTTGTTTGGATAAATACATATAGTAGTCCTGATGCATGTGCTTCCCAACTTCTTATTTAATTATTACCAGACTTCAAACTGGTCATTCTGGGACCCCAACATCCCCAACCATCCACACACCTCCTTTTAAATGAGATTGACTGTGTAACTCCAAGAAGCAGGGACCGACCTAGTAAGGAGCCAGTGTGAATTTGACTTCTAAAATTCTGATCTGGCTCCCGAATCTTAAATATAGGTTTCTTTGTTGGCTCATAACCATAGGACCCTGTTTCCTCCATTGCTCACTCAAGCAGCCAAGACTTGACTTGGAACTATTGTTAAAATGAATGGTAATTGTGTAATAAAAATATTTTTCAATCATTTCAGAAACAACTTTAATAATTCCAAAAACGAATGTAATTAAATGAACAAATGTATGTCGTACACAGCTGAAAGCTTCAAACAAGAAAATCAGTATAAAAATGACTAAGTAATATAACTAGAGTTAACTGATTGAGTGCTTGATGCCCATATTTGGGCTTTATGCTAGTGTGAAGGTGCTACAACATAAAAACTTCATGTACGGTAATTAAATGTACTTCATATTATCTTTCAAGTAACATTATATCATCTGTGTGGATTTGCCTTGTTACAATTTATGGGAGCATGCCTGTAGGCACTCTTCAATAAATTGTAACAAGGGAAAACACATGAACAAATTTTGACAATACTAATTTAGCACTCTACTGGCCAAGAAGAAAATCTGGCTCCTAGATTTCAAAAGTAGACTCAAAGTCTGGCTCTTATTTTTAAATGCTCACGTCGGTCCCTGCCAAGAAGCAAATCTAGTCCCGTAAGAAAGTTCATGATTACCAGCTAGTGCAAATCAGTATCTAAGACTCTAATCCAGATGAAAAATTATTGATGGGGGCAGAGTGTGCCACCCCCATAGTTATCCCCCTGATTATGGCTGGATATTGCCAATTTTAACCCTCTGCACTCTGATGTCAAAATACCAAAATTTGGAGCAGCAAATTTTTTCCACAATGCAACTGAGAATTTAAAAAATGATATCTTGTTTGACAGAGCTTATTGAGTTCTGTCAAACAAGATATAATTTGTTAAATTTTTCATGCTGCATTGGCAATATGGAGTCAATGACGAAAAATTTGAAATACTACCAGAGTGCTAGGAGTTAAGATGGTTCATCTTGTTTATAATAGTTTTGCTTTTCAACAGTAATTAAAAAAATTTCGGGGGATATAGTCACGCATTTTTTTTTGTCCATCCGTCCATACGTCCATCCGTCCGTCCGTTTACATTTCGTTTCCAGATGATAACTTCCCTTGAAATAGTTTGATTGTAACCAAACTTGATATGTGGCTTAAACATATAAAAATACAGGTCAAGTTCGAATCCGGGTTCATCCTGATTAATATTACCAGAGTTATGCCCCTTTTTAATTTAGAAAATCTTATGATTTTTGGTTTCCGGATGGTAACTTCCCTCAAGATAGTTTGATTGTAACCAAACTTGATATGTGGTGCAAACATATCAAAATACGGGTCAAGTTCGAAAATGGGTTTGTCCTGATTAATTTTACCAGAGTTATGCCCCTTTTCAACTTAGAAAATCTTATGATGACCACACTTTTTTCGGAGGGATCAGCTGCCCCGCAGCCCTCTAGTTTTATCCATGCAGTGAAGGTAATACAGAGGCCTATCCCATATCCCATAAAACCTTAATGATTGTATTTGAATGTAAATTACTGTAATGAATCATTATCATATTGAAAAACATGGCAATTTACCGATGATAAATTGCCATGTCTTTTAAAACACAAATGATTCCCTTCATCCATTTATCAGACACAAAAAAAAAAAAATTCTCGAAAATACAATTGTAAAAACTTGATAATATTGGCCCCTGCTAATTTATTTATTTATTTATTGGTGTTTAAGGTCATATACTTATGCACAATGACTAATCATGACCGTGACAGTTTTACGGTTGGAGGAAGCCGGAGTACCCGGAGAGAACCACCGAGCAAAGACAAGCAGCTGCCAGCTCCCCAACATCGTAACTCCACACTGCAGCACAGACAGGGTTAGATTGGTTAAAGACATGCGTACCATCGACGTGCAGTACACCTTAGTACACGGTGTCATCGTGCCCCCATCTGGGCAATCAGGGTTAAATGCCTTGCCCAAGGATACAACACGGGAGTCCGAATTGATCGCTCAGACGGTCACCCATCCATTGATTAACCGGTCTCAACGTTGCTTAACTTTGGTGATCTGACGAGAACCTGGCCCCTGCTAACTATTTATTATTCTGTTATGAAAGTGCAGAAAAAAGTAAAACTATAAACTTGCAATAGTTATTGAAACATTGGTATTTTCAGGAATTTTTCTTGCTTCTGCTGAGGGAAATATTGAGTCCGAATTATGGTATGTTCAAGTATTACGAAGAATCCAGACTCATATGGTTTAATAGTCAGGTAATTAGATTTGATATGTCTAATAATTGACTCTTTTTGATTGAAAATTAGGCATAAAAAACCTCCAAAATACATGTGTTCCCATGAATGGATGGATTACTCCCACAAAGGATGCTGATTGTGACAACTTCAATTTGATTTCAGAAACCAAAGTCTAATTTTTTGGCTTTTTGTTTTGTTCATATGTCTGTTTCTGTTTATCACTTCTCAAGTTGTTGCTATGACATAGTATCTACCAGTGTTGTAAAAAGTAACATTTTTGCACTGAGGTTTAGAAGTCCCAGTACTATGGTTCTCATTTGTCAACAGCAACAAAACTTTTAATTAATCGTTTTTGCACAGTTATCCCAACCCATAGTTACAGGAGGAAAAATATATTTATTTTGGAAAATGATGAATCAACATTAGCTCTGTGGAGTTGTTTGAAATTCATCCTATGATTACTTTCAGCAGAATCCCTCATTCCCTCACATTAAAAAGAGAAAACTACACATAAAGAAAGCCAACTGCCTGAATCTATCTAGTTTGAGTCCCATTGGGGAAAAGCCTGGATTTTTTGTTTCTTGGCCTTAGAATGAGGTATATTCTTATTTTTATACTAAAACCAATGGCCCAGACTTAGCTGGCGCAACCTCAATATTTAACGGCCAAACACTAATTTTGAACCTCCCAACCCCCAAAAATTGCATACAATACCAAAAATTAAAAGTCCTATCTGGCCCTCCATACTTTTAGCACTTGAGCATGCGGAGTACCCAGGAAGAGACCGGAATTGGCGCCAACATCATTCTTCTGTTTGGCCCAAAGTCAGTAACAACTGAACTGACATCTGTGCTTTAAATTCTCATTTTTGAAAATGCCTGACACAAATCAATGATGGTTTTCATGGAATCAGCAGTGTAACATGAAGCTGGAAGTGGTTTCGGATGTTCAGGGCTGTAACTTTATAATTTTTATGTAAACTTATTCATGTTCCCCAATTTCGGGATATGCTTCTGAACGTCATCATTATAATATGACTGTACTGTTGTTTTGTTAGTGTTACTTCCCTTCCCTCTCCTGAACCCTCCTGTTAAACTCTCAAGCTCTTTCGACTTTTTTTTATTAAAGAATCTTTTATTAAATTCTTGGGAGTTTAACTTGTAAACAGAATAGGTATTCTGTTTATCCCCTTTGTTTACGTCCTGTCTATTTTGGTTCAGGACGTTTTTGTATCCTTGCATCTTCTACCAGATGCATTGTTTTTTCTTCATATGAAGATTTAGCTTTGCATCAGGTGGTTGTTGATCAGTTACTGACTGTGGGCCTTTGTTGTGCCTGTTGTTGATTAGTTTTCGGTTTTTCCTCTTGACATTGTTGTCTGTTCAATAACGTTTTGGATTCGTATTAATTCAATATTTAGTTTAAAAACAATTACTGTTTTTCTGTTAGGATACATAGTATATCTTATTCCGGTAGTTTAGTTTTAATTAGTTAGTGGTTGTCCACACTTAGGCTCTATCGGCACGCCCTTGGCCTCATGAGGTTCCCTTGGGGCATTTAGGCTTCATTCAAAATTTTATTCGAAAATTTTTGTTATTGTCGATGTTATGTATCCTTTTGATGTTTATTTTTGGGAGTGCAGCGGACATATGTTTTTGGCTTCATTATTATTGTTGCCATTATAATAATTGGTACTTAGTGTAAGTCTAGGAAGCCTTGGAATAAAGGCTTGTTGTTTACTGATAGTCGCGGCACTTTTTCAGTACTTGTACTGTGGGATGCAGACGGAAACGGGTGTCAACCTGTGTTGTGGGCAGTGAAGTTCCGATGGGAGTCTTCACCGCTGGCTAATACCAGTCTTTCAGTCTCTTTTTCACAGGAACAAGAACATGGTGATGGTACTTTGACACCTGTCTGTTATGTGCTTCTGTCATCGCACTCTGATGAGCCCTGCTCTGATGAGTAAAATAGAGCTAACTGCCAAGGTGCTCGTGATATGCACAGGATTAAAACCGGAGTAGCTTAATTCTCTGCATGCAGCTAGCTCGACCGGTGCAGTGGTGGTCCGTTTTTAGGGAGCTGAGACGCCAGGTAGGTCCATTGCGGTCGAGTAGTATAATGTGGGTAGAGCGAGCACCTTATAATATAAAGCTCACCCAGCAACGATGACAATAAGGAGAAGAAGTCTTTAAGCTTCTCTACGGGATGCTTGGCGAGATCTGGGGTCAGATCGCGATTTGGAGAACTCTCTCCATCCCGTTAGCAGTCGGGGACGACTCTCCATTGCGAGAAACTATAATGAGTCGGAACACGCATCAGGATGTTCCTTCCACAATGCAGCCGGCATCAGTTGCTGTTATGGCTTCTTCTTCTTACATGGGAGCGCATGCAAAGGGGATTAGCCTACAAGTTCTCAACGGGATATTCAATGAGATCTAGGGCCAGCTCGCGAGTTGGAGAGCATTCTCCATCCCGTTAGCAGTCGGGGTCGACTGTTTGTCTGTTGTGTGAAACTTCAGTGAGTCGGAGCAATGCTCCTTCCACACTTCAGCCGGGGTTGGCTGTTGTTATGGCTTTCTCTACTTCCATGAAAAAGCACACTAAGGGGTAGAAGCCTACATGTTTCTAAAGGGAACGCTCGGCGAGGTCTGGAGCCAGACCGCGGGTTGGAGATCCCTCTCCGTTCTGTCAGCAGTCAGGGCCAACTGTTTTCGCTTCGAGAAAATTTAGTGAGTTGGGACGTCCGATTCAGGACGCTCCGTCCACGCTGCAGCCGGGGCCGGTTGCAGCTATGGCTTCTTCCTCTGCTTCATTGATGAAGCACGTTAGACCGCAGACTGGCTATTTGACTTCGCAACTATTGGCACAAGTGTTAACATTAATGACTTACATTTGCAGCATACTGACCTCTCGAATCCAAGCACATTATTGAATAGCTTATTTCACGGAAATAGTATAAACATTAACACTTTAAACATCACCATACAAAAATGAACTGACATTCGTGACACTTGCTTTGAAAGTGGCCCAATTGCTCTCACCCACTCAATGCTATATGTACGTATTGTAATGTAGCATAATTATCACTTCAATTGCTGTATTTTTATACTGTACCAATGACCCAGACTTAGCTGGTGCTAACTCTAACAAAACCAGGGCCAAACACAAATTTTGCCCCCCAATCCCCAAAATTTGCATCCAAAACAAAAAGAAATCATGTCCTAAAGGACCTCCATACTACGCCTCTACTGCGCATGCGCAGTGACGCAGTCGTCCCGAAATTGGCGCCAATTATCATTCTCTGTTTGGCCCTTCATCAGTCAACATCTCACTGATCTTTGTGCTTGTAAATCTCAGTTTAAAGGATGCCAGACACGTAATTTTTGGAGAAAATGTGATTCTAAGGAGGATAGAAGGAGGAGAGGAAAAAGAAGTGGCAAAAAATAATCAGGGCTGTACTTAAAATTTTTTGATGAAATTATGTTAAGTTGCCTATTTTCGAGGCATGGGCCTCTTGTTGTCATTCTTGCTAATTGTTGCACTGCTTATTCAGTGTTTCCTCTTCCCTAGCCTTCTAAAGTCCCCCCTGGCAATTCTCCCATGCTTTTGGCATATTTTTGAGAAATTTCATTTCTAAAATTTCCTGGGAGAGTTGTTTGGTTACAGAATGTTTTCTGTTATTTTCCCCATAGTTACGTTTTCACCCATGGGTGTATAACGTTTGTGTTCTGCATCTTCCATCTGATGTTCTACAGATTCTCCCCTGGGAGTCTCTGTTTTGCATCAGATAGAGTGTAATTGATGACTGATTCCGGGCCAGTTTTTTCAGTGCCTGGAGTCATGTTTTCTAGTGTGTTTACACTGTTTGTTTTCATTGGCAACAGCCCTTTTTGAGGGGGGCTGTTTGCCTTTGTGGTAGTTTATCTCATTATAAGATACATTTATATTATCCGAAAGTGTCTCATTAATTATTTTATATAAATTTAAAATTTTTGACCACACTTTGCCATCGGATCCATCGGGGCTCAACATTACTTTTCAGCAACTTGGGCTTCTCTGAAAAAATATTTTTTCAAAATTATTTTGTTTTGCAATTGTTTTTTCATTTATTAATGGATCATGTTATTATGTATCTTTGTGTCAGGGGTTTTTGCGAGTAACTAGGACTTATTGTTGTTCTTTCACAATGAAGGGACGTTGTTCAAATTGTAATAGGAAGAAATCTTCCTCTGACTTTCATGATCATTGTATTAATTGTAGTCAGTGTTCTCGCATTAATCCCTGTCCTATATGTGAACATTGGGATGAGAAACATTGGAAACGTGTGTCACGATATGTTGTTTCTGGAGAAAGAGCGATGCCGGCTCTTTCTCCGCAAGGTCACTCTACTCTCTCAGTTTCTATTTCAGAGGAACCAGAACAGGGTGATGTTTCCATGTTATCTTCTTAAGTGTGCGTCCGTCGTCACAAATGAATTCAGAGCTAGCGGCAAAAGTGCTCATGGAGATTAGACAAATGTCGTCCGCTAGCTCGCCCGGTGTAGCGTCCATTCACCGAATGGTTCGGCAGCCGGGTTCGTCCGATGCGGTCCAAGAGGAAATTTTGGGTGATGCGAGCACTATAAACATAATAGATGCACACCCAGTGACGGCGGATAGTAAGCGAGAACGGAGGAAGCCTTTTAGTCCGGTTCATAGCTCGTCCAGGTCCAGCCGGGCCGCGAGCGAGAGAGGTCCCTCTCTCGTACAACAACATCTGGGACCAGATGTTGTGGTACAAAATGTGTCTTTAGCGGAGCATACGTCCGTCGCTCGGGACGCTCCGTTGTATAAGCAGTCCGCAGAGACTGTTAAGGCTTCCTCTTCTCGTCAGCGCACACGACCGCACCTTGGCTGCGTGACCGCCGATATATTACCAGCTTCGCCGATGAAGGATTCTTTGGCGACCAGGTCACACCATCCGGCAGCCAGGGATTCGAGACCGATGGACTCCGGACGTTCGCATAGGAAAAGTATGCGGGAGCCATCTGATGCGGAGCTGCCCTCGGCGAAGCAGCGAAAGACTGCGCCTCCACAGGTCTCGACGCCGGACATTCTTGTGCAGATAGCACAGCTTATCGCAGCATCCCAGCAGCCGACAGAAACGGTGTCGGATCGAGAATTATCCGACGGCGCTGGGTCGGTACGCTCCGCCGAAGGTCCGACCGGATGGTGAAAGGGATACGGATGACTTGGAGCTATCCCTTTCGGAACAACATAAAGCTGCCGTGGACTTCATCCGGCACTTTCTCCCTCAAGTTGTTCCGTCGGGCCAGACTGCTGCGCTTCCGGACAAGAGAATTATAGCGTCATTGGACTCTGAATTTTTTGAGCGGTTCAGGGACATCGCTCCCGAGTGTCCGTCGCAGTCCAATAATGTTGCTAGAACATTTGAATTATTGAACGACGCTATATTTAAACTTGCTTCCAGGACGGGGAAAGCAGGTTTCTTGTCCGCTAATACTCTCAACCTGCCTTTCATTAATGCAAGGAATAAATTCGATACGGCAGGACAGGGTATACCGAGAGTTCCTCTGCGTATGGACGACGAGGCGGAAGACTTAGAGCTATCATTACCGTCGTCAGCTTCTATTCCAACTGCGGTGTTGGAAACAGCTATTGCGTCTAACAGAGCCAATTTAGATGCCTTATCTTACGCAGATCACCTTACTAAGGCGTTATCACTGCGCCTTCAAGGGGAAGAGTTTCAGGATATACAATCCTCTTTAAGACTCCTTTCAAGGGCAGTAGCTTATTCCACGTGTAACTCCGCCCTTTCAGTGGCAAATCTGGAGTTGGTTAGACGTGACGCAGCCCTAGCTACATCCACACTAGTGGATTCTAAGGTGAAGAACTCTCTTAGAGTCGCTTCGGTCTCAGGAGAACTTCTCTTTGACGGCAAGCTTTCCGCTATTTATGATAAAATTAAAAAGAAAGCTAATGATTCTCTGTTGTTCAGATCGGCTCCTAAGAAGTCGGATACAGCAGACACGAATAAGACAGGCACTTCTGGGTCTAATGCGCCCAAGAGAGGTTCCTATAGAGGTTCCGGTGCGTCCTCTTGGTCTTATTCGAGAGACCGTCAGGATAGCGACTCTCGTTCGGGACGTCCTTCAGGCCGGGACAATCGGTCGGACGCCCCGAGGTCGACGAGGCGAGGTGCGGGTCGTGGAAGACGTGGTTTCTCCTACCGCAGGCCTCGCAGGTCCAGGAGGTGATGGCTTAAACCTCTATCGCGTTCCGGTTGGCGGAAGGTTGTCGAGTTTTTCACAAGAGTGGGCGTCGATTACGGACGACCCTTGGGTGAGAGGAGTGACTTCGGAAGGTCTAAAGATATCCTTCAAACGAAAGCCTCCATTAACTCGAAGTCCAAAGTGGACTCATCTTCCGTCAAATCCACAGAAAAGAGACGCTCTGTTATCAGAGGTGCAGTCTCTTTTAATGAAGAACGCGGTAGAGGTCGTAGAAAACCAGGAATCTCTGGGATTCTACAGCCATCTGTTTGTGGTTCCGAAACCAGACGGCTCGTTCCGTCCAGTCATAGATTTGAGCTGGATAAACAAGCTGATCGTCGCTCCGAAGTTTTATATGGAGACGATTCGATCGGTCAGAGCCAGTATTCGGGTGAACGATTATGCAACGAGCATAGATCTCAAAGATGCGTACTTTCACGTCATGGTACATCCGACATTCCGAAAGTATCTACGCTTTGCAGTCCTGGGAGTGGTGTATCAATTCCGGGCGATGTGCTTCGGATTGAATCTAGCACCCTGGGCTTTCACTCGGGTAATGAACTCGGTAATGATCTACTTCCGAGCTCATTCGTCTGCGGTAACGTCGGCCTACCTGGACGACATTCTTCAGAGGTACGGCAACGAGTTAACGCTTAAGAACGATGTTCAGAATCTTCTTCTATTGCTCCGACGTCTCGCTTTTATAGTAAACGAGGAGAAGTCGGATCTGGTGCCGTCCAAGTCATTCACTCATCTGGGAATGAGCTTCGAGACGCACAACAATCTCGTTCGTCTGCCGTTAACCAGAGCGAAATTAGTCAGTTGTTGCGCTCGCTATTGTCTGCACGCAGACAAAGTCACGGCAAGATAATTTATGAGACTGATAGGTCTGTGCGGAGCCGCCGCGGATCTCATTCCGATGGGGCGGCTATGCACACGTCCTCTTCAAATTTTCCTGACTCAGAATTGGAGTGTGAAAATTCATTCGCTCGATGTAGACGTTCTCTTGTCAGATCAAGTGAAACAAGAGATTCAGACTTGGGCAAACATTCAGTGGTTAACTCAAGGAGTTCCGCTGCAGTTGCCGGATCCGAGTTTTACCGTTATGACGGATGCCAGTCAAACAGGTTGGGGTGCATCATTAATCCCAACGGATTCGAGATGCCAGGGTCTTTGGGATCCGCAATTCCTGTGCAAGCACATAAACATCAAGGAAATGATGTCAATTTGGCTTGCGTTACGTCACTGGATGGACATTATTCACGATGCTCATGTCCAAATCCTATCCGACAATACGACAGTAGTGGCGTATATACGGAATCAGGGAGGCACTCATTCAGTTCCGTTGTTCAATCTAACGGAAAGAATCCTTCTGTTTGCGTTAGAACATCACGTTCTTCTTTCGGTCCGTCACATACCGGGTCGTCTGAATGTGCTAGGAGACTCCCTTTCACGAAAGGGTCGCTTGTTGCCGTCGGAGTGGACTCTCAACAAACAAGTATTCAATCAGATTTGCTACCAATGGGAACGGCCAATGATAGACTTATTTGCGACACATCTCAACAATCAGTTGCAGACGTATGTGTCTCCGTGTCCGGATCCAAGAGCATTTGCAGTAGACGCTCTGTCGATCCCTTGGGACGGAATGATAGGATATGCATATCCTCCAGCGCCGTTAATTCAACAAGTATTGCTAAAGATAAAACAATCTCAATGCAAGATTCTGTTGGTAGCATCTCTGTCGCCACAGAGACCGTGGATAAATCTACTCAGGTGTCTGTTGTGGGACCTACCGCGGAAGCTTCCTCCACGAGAGGATCTTCTTTCGCAGGGGAAATCGCGCCAACTCCATCACAACCCGCAAGGTCTCAACCTTCACGTTTTTCCGTTGTGCGGTCCTTCTTGCATGGCAAGCACTTTACAGGACGAGCAGTGGACGCGATTTCTAACTGTAGGAGGACCTCCTCTTCGCTAAACTATGCGGCTAAGTGGAAGGTTTTTCGTCGTTGGTGTAGGGATCATTCTGTAGATATATTTGATCCCTCTATACCAGACATTGCAAACTTTCTAGTATACTTGTTTGACGAAATCAAACTGCAGCCTGTTACTATAAAGGGTTATAGATCTATGTTATCTGATACCTATGCACATCATGATAGTTTACAAATTGGATCTAATGTCTCTTTATCGAAGTTGGTTAGAAACTTTTCGATAAATAGACCCAGAACTCTTAGATTAATTCCTAAGTGGAATTTAGCTTGGGTTCTCCTTAAATTGAAGGAAAAGCCATTTGAACCTCTTGGGACAGTAGATTTCAAATTCTTATCTTATAAGACAGCTTTTCTCTTAGCTTTCTCTTCTGCCAGAAGAGTCAGTGAGCTTCATGCACTATCGGTGGATGATTCTCATTATCGTAGTGTTGGGAACACTATCACCTTCACTACTAATGTGGGTTTTTTAGCTAAGAATCAGGCTCCTAATAAATATCCGGAACCTATTGTTATTAAGGCTCTTCCGTCTTCAGACGGGCGTAGGCCTTTACTCTGTCCTGTTAGAGCACTACGTATCTATAAACAGAGATCTCAGTTTATCAGAAAGGGACGGAAACGTTTCTTTCTGTCTTTGATGCCTAATAGAAAGGACATTTCAGTCCATTCTATTGCTAGATGGTTTCAGTTAACTATCCGTACTGCTTATGAAGATTTATCTTCTTCTCAGCAGTCTGTGCTTAAGATTTCTGCTCATGAAGTAAGAGCTCTTTCTACTTCCTGGGCTTATGCTAATAGTGTTGCTATTACAGATTTAATGAAGGCTGCTTATTGGTCTCAGCCATCCACATTTACGAATTTTTATCTCAGAAATATTGAGTCCATTTCTGGAGACCTGCATTGTTTAGGTCCGTTATCTGTTGCTCAGAATGTCGTCCACTAAACAGTTGCAACTATAGTTATGCAGGCTTTCTGTTCCGGCAGTGACTCCGTCCGGCTGCCCTCTTTGCTCTGGGCTATTTGACCCAGGGCAAGGGGAAGGGGGAGGGGGGGGGGGGGGGCGGGTGTTCCCTTAGGTCACCTGCTTTATAGTGAAAAGCAAGGGAATGCCTCCTCCAAGTCAGTATTTCTGAGTTGCTTCCGGGATGGTTTTAAAGTGTAATATTAATGTTTAAATTCATTCATGTCTTATTTTTAAAGTGTAGCTCGGTGTGAAGCATTTGTATATGTCAAGTGTCAAACAGGCTTTAATATACAATACTCGGACACTTTTAAATGATTATAAAGAGTCTCAATTCTCTGGACTACTTTATTTAATGGCTTGCTTTAAAAATAATTAGTATAAGGGTTATACTGGATGTTAATAGAGAACATGAATGTTATTGTGCTCAATTATTAAGGGTAGTGTATCTTTCTAATTTAATATTAAATAAGAAAGATACATGTAAAGCCTAATACTCCTTTTCTCCTTAAGGGGTTACCTCTTTACTATATAGTTGAGCTTATTGGATTTTCCTCTATGTCCTAGGCCCTCCAGCCTGTTTACTATTCAGCTAAGTCTGGGTCATTGGTACAGTATAAAAATGTTAAAAAATTTATAGTAATTTATATATTTTTTATACTTACCAATGACCCAGACGGGGATGGCCCTCCCTGGAGTTGGGAACTCTTGCCTCCCCGCTGAGTACATAGCGCTGACCAGGCACTGCCAGTAAGAATGATAATTGGCGCCAATTTCGGGACGACTGCGTCACTGCGCATGCGCAGTAGAGGCGTAGTATGGAGGTCCTTTAGGACATGATTTCTTTTTGTTTTGGATGCAAATTTTGGGGATTGGGGGGCAAAATTTGTGTTTGGCCCTGGTTTTGTTAGAGTTAGCACCAGCTAAGTCTGGGTCATTGGTAAGTATAAAAAATATATAAATTACTATAAATTTTTTAACTTTCTTTAAAAGGTTTGAAAGTATTACACAATGCCAGTACAAAAGAATATAGATTGTTCATTTAATAAAGTTTTTTTGCAAGTTTAGCTGACGTTTGTTGGGGAATTATTTTTAGACAGAAATGTATCACTGCGCCTTGTTTATTTTTAGCTCACCTGACGGAAAGTCAGGGTGAGCTTTTCTTATCACTCTTCGTCCGTCATCCGTCCATCCGTCATCTGTCTTCCATCGTCCTGCTTGAAGGTTGTGTTTGAGCCTCTTTCTCATAAATCACTGGCCACATTTTAATTAAATTTCATGTAAGTAGTGGTTATATAGGGGCATTTGGGTTTTTCTTCAAATTGGATTTCTGCTCATATTGTGGAGTGGGGTGGGGCCAAAATGCACAAAATTTTTAAAAATCTTCTCATGAACCAGCCATAGCAGAGACTTGATATTTGGTATGCAGCTTCCATTTGAGGTGTAGACTCAAGTTTGTTCAAGAGAAGTTTGACGGGCAATATTTGCCTTTGTTCTGAGAGGGGCAAGAATTTTTGCCCCGCCCAAAATTTCTATATTTTATACTGTACCAATGGCCCAGACATAGCTGGTTTCTAACTCTTAAAATTCTAGGGCCAAACACAAATTTTGCCCCCCAATCCCCAAAATTTGCATCTAAAACCAAAAGAAATCATGTCCTGAAGGTCCTCCATACTTTGCCCTTGCTGCGCATGCGCAGTGTCAAGGACGTCCCGAAATTGGCGCCAACCCAGGAATGATGGGTATAGTATTTTCTCCGCAGGGTCACTCTAGTTTATCAGTTTCTATTTCAGAGGAACAAGAACAGGGTGATGTTTCCATGTTATCTTCCAAAGGTGCGCTTCCGTCGTCACAATCAAATGAGGAGCTAGTGGCAAACTTGCTCATGGAGATATGCCAGTTGCCTAAGAGGTCCCTAGTAGGATCGACGGCGCTGTTGTCCGCTAGCTCGCCCGGTGTAGCGTCCATTCACCGAATGGTTCGGCAGCCGGGTTCGTCCGTTGCGGTCCAGGAAGGAGTTTTGGGTGATGCGAGCACTATAAACATACAAGGTGCACACCCAGTGACGGCGGATAAGAGGAGAGATCGGAGGAAGCCTTGTAGTCCGGTTCCTAGCTCGTCCAGGTCCAGCCGGGCCGCGAGCGAGAGAGGCCCCTCTCTCGTACAACAACATCTGGGACCAGATGTTGTGGTACAAAATTTTTCGCAAGCGGAGCATACGTCCGCCGCTCGGGACGCTCCGTTATATAGGCAGTCCGGAGAGACTGTACAGGCTTCCTCATCCTCTCAGCAGCACACACGACCGCACCTTGGCTACGTGACCGCGGATATTCAGCCAGCTTTGCCAATCAGGGATTCAACAGTGACCAGGTCACGCCATCCAGTAGCCAGGGATAAGAGGCCGGTAGACTCCGGACGTTCGCATAAGAGAAGTATGCGGGAGTCAGTTGATGCAGAGCTTCCGGCAGCTAAGCAGCGAAAGACTGCTACTCCGCAGGCCTCGATGACAGACGTGCTTGCTCAGATAGCACAAATTATCGCAGCAAACGACAGAATCGTTGTCGGATCAGGAATTATCCGACGGCGCTGGGTCGGTACGCTCCGCCGAAGCATCGGGTGAGGACCACCGGGAGCATCATGAGGTCCGACCGGATGGGGAAAGGGATACTGAGGACTTGGAGCTATCCCTTTCGGAACAACATAAAGCTGCCGTAGATTTCATCCGGCACTACCTTCCTCAAGTTGTTCCGTCGGGCCAGACTGCTGAGATGCCAGACAAGAGACTGATAGCGTCATTGGACACTGAATTTTTTGAGCGGGTTCAGAGACATCATCCCTGAGTTTCCGTCATAGTCCAATAATGTCACAAGAACATTCGAATTATTGAACAACGCTATCTTTAAGCTTGCTTCCAAAACAGGCAAAGCTGGTTTCTTGTCCGCCAATGCTCTTAACTTGCCTTTCATCAATTCAAGGAATAAATTCGATACGGCAGGACAGGGCATACCGAGAGTTCCTCTGCGTCTAGACGACGAGGCGGAAGACTTGGAATTGTCATTACCGTCGTCTATGTCCATTCCAACCGCAGCGTTGGAAACGACAATTATGTCTAACAGAGCCAGCTTAGACGCTTTATCATACGCAGACCACCTTACAAAGGCGTTATCACTGCGTCTTCAAGGGAAAGAATTCCAGGATATACAATCCTCATTAAGACTTCTTTCAAGGGCAGTGGCTTATTCCACGTATAACTCCGCCCTTTCAGTGGCAAACCTGGAGTTGGTTAGACGTGACGCAGCCCTAGCTACATCCACACGCGTGGATAGTAAGGTGAAGAACTCTCTCAGAGTCGCTTCGGTCTCCGGAGAGCTTCTCTTCGATGGCAAGCTTTCAGCAATCTATGATAAAATAACTAAGAAAGCTTCGGATTCTCTGCTTTTTAAATCCGCTTCCAAAAAGTCGGATTCAGCAGATAAGAGTAAGACAGGCACTTCTGGGACAAATACGCCCAAGAGAGGTTCCTATAGAGGTTCCTTTGCGTCCTCTTGGTCTTATTCTAGAGACCGTCAAGGCAGCGACTCACGTGCGGGACGTTCTTCGGGCCGAGACAACCGGTCTGATGTCCCGAGGTCGACGGGACGAGGTGCGGGTCGTGGAGGACATGGTTTCTCCTCCCGCAGGCCTCGCAAGTCCAGGAGGTGATGGTTTGAACCTCTATCGTGTTCCGGTTGGCGGAAGGTTGTCGAGTTTTACAGAAGAGTGGGCGTCGATTACAGACGACCCTTGGGTGAGAGGGGTGATTTCGGAAGGACTAAGAATATCCTTCAAACGAAAGCCCCCATTAACTCGAAGTTCAAAATGGACTCAACTTCCGTCAAATCCGCAGAAAAGTGACGCTCTTTTATCGGAAGTACAGTCTCTTTTGATGAAGAACGCGGTAGAGGTCGTAGAAGACCAGGAATCACCGGGGTTCTACAGCCATCTATTTCTGGTTCCGAAACCAGACAGCTCGTTCCGTCCAGTCATAGATTTGAGCTGGATAAACAAGCTGATCGTCGCTCCGAAGTTCTATATGGAGACGATTTGATCGGTCAGAGCGAGTATTCGGGTGAACAATAATGCTACAAGCATAGATCTCAAAGATGCGTACTTTCACGTCGTGGTACATCCGACATTCAGAAAGTATCTACGCTTCGCAGTCCTAGGAGTTGTATATCAATTCCGGGCGATGTGCTTCGGATTGAACCTAGTGCCCTGGGCTTTCACTCGAGTAATGAACTCGGTAATGATGTATTTCCGAGCTCATTCGTCTGCGGTAACGTCGGCCTACCTGGACGACATTCTTCAGAGGTATGGCAACGAGTTAACGCTTCAGAACGATCTGCAGAATCTGCTTCTATTGCTCCGACGTCTCGGTTTTGTTATAAACGAGGAGAAGTCGGATCTGGTGCCGTCCAAGTCATTCACTCATCTGGGAATGAGCTTCGAGACGCACAACAATCTCGTTCGTCTGCCATTAACCAGAGCGAAGTTAATCAGTTGCTATTGTCTTCATGCAGACAAAGTCACAGCGAGGGAGTTCATGAGACTGATAGGTCTGTGCGGAGCCGCTGCGGATCTCATTCCGATGGGGTGGTTGCGCACTCGTCCTCTCCAAATTTTCTTGACTCAGAATTGGAGTGCGAAGTTTCATTCGCTCGATATAGACGTTCTCTTGTCAGATCAAGTGAAACAAGAGATTCAGACTTTGGCAAACATTCAGTGGTTGACTCAGGGAGTTCCGCTGCAGTTGCCGGATCCGAGTTTTACGATTATGACGGATGCCAGTCAAACAGGTTGGGGTGCAACATTGATCCCAGCGGATTCGAGGTGCCAGGGTCTTTGGGATCCACAGTTTCTAAGCAAGCACATAAACATCAAGGAAATGATGTCAATTTGGCTTGCGTTACGCCATTGGATGGACATTATTCACAAAGCTCATGTCCAAATCCTGTCCGACAATACGACAGTAGTGGCGTATATTCGGAACCAGGGAGGCACTCATTCCGTTCCATTATTCAATTTAACGGAAAGAATCCTTCTGTTTGCTCTAGAACACCAAGTTCTACTTTCGGTCCGTCATATACCGGGTCGTCTGAATGTACTAGCAGACTCCCTTTCACGGAAGGGTCGCTTGTTGCCATCAGAGTGGACTCTCAACAAACAGGTATTCAATCAGATTTGCTACCAATGGGAACGGCCAATGATAGACTTATTTGCGCCACATCTCAACAATCAGTTGCAGACGTATGTGTCACCATGTCCGGATCCACGAGCATATGCAGTAGACGCTCTGTCGATCTCATGGGACGGAATGATAGGATATGCGTATCCTCCAGCGCCGTTAATTCAGCAAGTGTTGCTAAAGATAAAACAATCTCAATGCAAGATTCTGTTGGTAGCATCTCTGTCGCCACAGAGACCGTGGATAAATCTACTCAGGTGTCTGTTGTGGGACCTACCGCGGAAGCTTCCTCCACGAGAGGTTCTTCTTTCGCAGGGGAAATCGCGCCAACTCCATCACAACCCGCAAGGTCTCAACCTTCACGTTTTTCCATTGTGCGGTCCTTCTTGCATGGCAAGTACTTTACAGGACGAGCAGTGGACGCGATTTCTAACTGTAGGAGGACCTCCTCATCGCTAAACTATGCGGCTAAGTGGAAGGTTTTTCGTCATTGGTGTAGGGATCATTCTGTTGATATTTTTGATCCCTCCATTCCAGATATTGCAAACTTTCTAGTATACTTGTTTGACGAGATCAAACTGCAGCCTGTTACTATTAAGGGTTATAGGTCTATGTTATCTGATACCTATGCACACCATGATAGTTTACAAATTGGATCTAATGTCTCTTTATCTAAGTTAGTTAGAAACTTCTCGATAAATAGACCCAGAACTCTTAGATTAATTCCTAAGTGGAATTTAGCTTGGGTTCTTCTTAAACTGAAGGAAAAGCCATTTTAGCCTCATACGACAGTAGATTTCAAATTCTTGTCTTATAAGACAGCTTTTCTCTTAGCTTTCTCTTCTGCTAGAAGAGTCAGTGAGCTTCATGCACTATCGGTGGATGATTCTCACTATCGTAGTGTCGGGAACACTTATACCTTCACTACTAATGTTGGATTTTTAGCTCTAAGAATCAGGCTCCTAATAAATATCTGGAACCTATTGTTATTAAGGCTCTGCCGTCTTCAGACGGGCGTAGGCCTTTACTCTGTCCTGTTAGAGCTTTACGTATTTATAAACAAAGATCTCAGTTTATCAGAAAGGGACGAAAACGCTTCTTTCTGTCTCTGATGCCTAATAGAAAGGACATTTCGGTCCATTCTATTGCTAGATGGATTCAATTAACTATCCGTACTGCTTTTGATAATCTATCTTCTACTCAGCAGTCTGTGCTTAAGATCTTGGCTCATGAAGTAAGAGCTCTTTCTACATCTTGGGCTTACGCAAATAGTGTTGCTATTACAGATTTAATGAAGGCTGCTTATTGGTCTCAGCCATCCACATTTACGAATTTTTATCTCAGAAATATTGAGTCCATTTCTGGAGACCTGCATTGTTTAGGTCCGTTATCTGCTGCTCAGAATGTCGTCCACTAAACAGTTGCAACTATAGTTATGCAGGCTTTCTGTTCCAGCAGTGGCTCCGTCCTGCTGCCCTCTTCGCTCTGGGCTATTTGACCCAGGGCAAGGGGAAGGGGGGGGGGGGGGTGTTCCCTTAGGTCACCTGCTTTATAGTGAAAAGCAAGGGGATTCCTCCTCCGGAGTCAGTAATTCTGAGTCGTTACCGGGATGGTTTTAAAGTGTAATATTAATATTAAAAATTCATTCATGTCATATTTTTAAAGTGTAGTTCGGTGTGAAGCATTTGTATATGTCAAGTGTCAAACGGGCGTTAATATACAATCCTCGGACACTTTTAAAAGAATATAAAGAGTCTCAATTCTCTGGACTAACTTTATTTATTGGCTTACTTTAAAAATAATTAGTATAAGGGGTTATACTGGATGTTAATAGAGAACATGAATGTTATTGTGCTCAATTATGAAGGGTATTGTGTCTTTCTAATTTATCATAAAATAAGAAAGATACATGTAAAGCCTAATACTCCTTTTCTCCTTGAGGGGTTGACTCTATTGATATAGTTGAGCTTATTGGATTTTCCTCTATGTCCTAGGCCCTCCAGCCTTTTTACTATTCAGCTATGTCTGGGTCATTGGTACAGTATAAAAATGTTAAAAAATTTATAGTAATTTATATATTTTTTATACTTACCAATGACCCAGACGGGGATGGCCCTCCCAGGAGTTGGGAACTCATACCTCCCCACTGAGTACATAGCGCTGACCAGGCACTGCTTGTAAGAATGATAATTGGCACCAATTTTGGGACGTCCTTGACACTGCGCATCCGCAGTAAGGGCAAAGAGGACTTTCAGGACATGATTTCTTTTGGTTTTAGATACAAATTTTGGGGATTGGGGGGCAAAATTTGTGTTTGGCCCTAGAATTTTAAGAGTTAGCACCAGCTATGTCTGGGTCATTGGTAAGTATAAAAAATATATAAATTACTATAAATTTTTTAACTTTCTGAACCCAGAGGCTGATTTGAACCAAATTTAATATGAGGTCTTATTGGGTTATAAGTACTTGATTTATGCTAAAAAAAAATTCTTGCCGCCCCCGTGGGAACCGCAGGAGCTAAAAATAGAAAAAAATTAAAACGCCCATATCTCCAAAACTGCATGGCACCAAGAATTTTTATTTGGTGTGAAGCTTCCTTAGGACCAACAGAAAGGATTGGTAAAAAAAATTGCCATTGGTTTTATCATAGGGTACAGTTTCGGGACTTTTGAAAAAGTGCTGAGTCAGCACTTTTTAACACTGTAGGCAATGAGAAAAACATTAAAAAATCTTCTTCTCCAGATCCAGCAGGCAGAATCTTTTGATATTTGGTATGCAACATTGTAGGGTGGATCTGATTCAAGTTTGTTCAAATTTGCCCCCTGGGTTCATATTTGGGTTCAGTATAGGAGCCCGATTTCGAACTTAGTGCATTTCAGGCAAATTTCTTAAAACATCTTCTTCTCCAGATCCAGTAGGCAGAATCTTTCGATATTTGGTATGCAACATTGTGGGGTGGATCTGATTCAAGTTTGTTCAAATCGGACCCCCTAGATTCATATTTGGGCTCACTATAGAAGCTCGAATTGGAACTTAGTGCATTTCAGGCAAATTTCTTTAAAAATCTTCTTCTCCAGATCCAGCAGGCAGAATCTTTTGATATTTGGTATGCAACATTGTGGGGTGGATCTGATTCAAGTTTGTTCAAATCGGCCCCCCCAGGTTTATACTTGGGCTCCTAAATTTGAACTTAGTGCATTTCAGGCAAATTTCTTTGAAAATCTTCTTCTCAAGATCCAGCAGGCAGAATATTTTGATATTGGGTATGCACCATGCTTAGGGGGGTGAGATTCAATTTTGTTCAAGCCAAGTCCCTGGGTTCATATTTGGGCTTACTGTGGGAGCCCGAATTATAACTTGGTTCAAAATGAGGAATTTTCTTTAAAAATCTTCAGATCCAGCAGTCGGAATGTTTTGATATTTGGTTTGCAGCATCCTTAGGGGGGTGAGATTCAAGTTTGTTCAAGCCATGTCCCTAGGTCCATATTTGGGCTCACTGTGGGAGCCCGAATTGTAACTTAGTTCAAAATGAGGAATTTTCTTTAAAAATCTTCTTCTTCAGGTCCAGCAGTCGGAATGTTTTGATATTTGGTGTGCAGCATCCTTGGGAGGGGGGGGGGGGGGGGGGTGAGATTCAAGTTTGTTAAGCCAAGCCAAGTCCCTGGGCTCCCTGTGGGGGCCCGAATTATAACTTAGTTCAATATGAAGAATAATCTTTAAAAATCTTTTTTTTTTAGATCCACTGGTCAGAATCTTTGGATATTTGGTATAAGCTTTTCTTAGGAGGAGCAGATGCAACTTGTTGAAATCAATTCTCTGGGTTGAAATTTAGGCCACCATGTCAGGTGAGCACCCTCAGGCCCCCTGGGCCTCTTGTTTGCAATGTCTTGTCGATCGAAATGGACCAATGTTCTCCTCACTTCGAGCTATGTTTTGTAGCGAATAACAGCACTATTTTGCCGCGACTGCTTTGTAAAACATTTCTGGGATAAACAAAATAAAGGTATAGTGTTTTCAAGTAAAAAAAATATTCTACTCGTAGGATTAAAAATTAAACTGACTCGCCAGAGGCTCGTCGGTTTAATTCTTAATCCTACTTGTAGAATAAATTTTTTACTTGAAAACACTATACCTTTATTCTCTATATATCATTAGCGTTTTGTGTCAAAGTGGCCTTATAAATTTTTACAGCAGTCTTTTTCTTATACATTGCGGCTAACATTGTAAGTCTCTGTTTAGTGAGCTTTCCAAGGCTGCAGGTGAGAGATATTTGTGTTAATGGAGATGAAGACTAATAAACTGCATTAGCTAGCTGAGACTACTGTCTCATTGGAATTTTGGTCTTTAGAGCGGTCCTTATTCCTTACCTTGAGCGACTAATGTTGTAAGTCTCCGTTTAGTGAGCTTTTAAGGTCGCAGTTTCACCGAGATATCTGTCTTCACAGGATGAAAACTTATTAGCTATGCTAACTAATAGGAGACTGCTATCTCTTTGGAATTAGGGTCGTTGAAAGGAAAAAGTACATTGTTTCCTTCTCGGTGTTGTATTCTTAGGCGTCTGGGGCTTTTAGTCCTTTTGTTGACGCCTTATAAGAATCAAGTGCAGCCCTTTTTTCTCTTAACTTGAGCGACTAACGTCGTAAGTCTCCATCTAGTGAGGTGCCTAAAGTCGCAAAAGTTACTCTGAGAGATCTGTTTTCACAGAGATGAAGTCTTCTAAGCTTCATTAGTCTTAAGCTTCATTAGCTAGGCTGTGACCGCTGTCTTTTGGGAATAGAACTGCTAAAGGAAAGAGTGCTTTTTTCCTTCTCGGTGTTGTTTTCTTAAATGTCATAGACTTTAGTCTTATTGTTGACACCTTAGTAGCCTAGCTAGAAATATGAGCGATGTTTTATCCCTATCAGTTGCGACTAGCATTGTAAGTCTCCTTTTGTGAGCTTCTAGGGCCGCAGTTATCAGCCATTTAATTGTCTTCACGAATAGGAAGGCCTTTAGCTGGTTCAGCCAGGCTGAGACCACTGTCCTATCGGACAAGGTACCATTACATGAGAAGAGTTTGTTCTCTCCTCAGCAGTAGTGTTTTTAGCTCACCTACATCTGTAAGATGTGGTGAGCTATTGTCATAACCTCGGGCGTCGGCGTCCAATATTGTAAGATTTAATGTTAAGGTTAATTTCTCAAACATCAGTGGGCTCAAGCCTTTGATATTGCATATGTAGGTTGTAGGGGACTATCAGAACAGTATTTAACCCTGATACTACGACTTTTTTCCAAATTTCACCTAAAATTTTCTGCCAAAAGTTGTTGTAAGAATTTGTGTTTAGGTGTTGTAAGTATTTGTGTTAAAGTCAGCTTTTGTGCAGATTGTGCTGCTTTAACTTCTCATTACTGTTGATTTTCATATTTCAATAACAACTATAGGTATTAACCCTACTGTATGCAGAAATTTAACGAAAATTTTCTTTTTTTTCACTCAAAATTTTCATGTTTTTCTCGGACTTAGTAATTTTAAGTTGTAAAACTTTGTAAACTTTGTGTTTAGGTGAGTTGTGTTTCTATGTGTCTTTCCAAGCGATTAATATTCTACACTTGGGTTACTGAACTCCATTGCAGTAATATTTAACCCTCATTACATGCATATTTGAGGAATTTGAGGCTGATTTTCTGCCAAAACTTGTAAGAATTAGCATTTAGGTGTTGTAAGAATTTGTGTTAAAGTCAGCTTTTGTGCAGATTGTGGTGCTTGAACTTCTCATTACTGTTGATTTTCATATTTCAATAACAACTGTAGGTATTAACCCTACTGTATGCAGAAATTTAACGGCAATTTTCTTTTTTTTCAGTCAAAATTTTCATGTTTTTCTCGGACTTAGTAAATTTTAAGTTGTAAAACTTTGTAAACTTTGTGTTTAGGTGAGTTGTGTTTCTGTGTGTCTTTCCAGGCCATTAATATTCTACACTTGGGTTACTGAACTCCATTGCAGTAATATTTAACCCTCATTACATGCATATTTGAGGAATTTAAGGCTGATTTTCTGCCAAAACTTGTAAGAATTAGCGTTTAGGTGTTGTAAGAATTTGCGTTAAAGTCAGCTTTTGTGCAGATTGTGGTGCCTTCACCTCTCATTACTGTTTATTTTCTCATTTCATTAACAACTGTAGGTATTAACCCTACTGTATGCAGAAATTTAACTGATTTCTTTTCTTTTTTTCAGTCACAATGTTCACGTTTTTCTCTGACTTACTCAATTTTAAGTTCTAAAAGTTTGTGTTAAGGTGAGGTGTTAAGGTGAGTTCTGTTTCTATGTGTCTTTCCAGGCAATTGATATTGTACGCATGGGTTACTGAACTACATTGCGGTAACGTTGCGCCCTTATTACATGCATATTTGAGGAATTTGAGGGGGATTTTTGGGACTTATATTCACTTTCTTTAAAAAAAAATTTTTTAACTTTTTTTTTTTATTTAATACTTTCTCATACTTGTTACTAGTAACATTAAGGCTTATTTTAGTTGTTTCCTAATTCTTATTTATGATTTAATATCTGGCCTCACGATTCATATTCTTAATCATAAACATTTCTAAAAGAAAAAAATGCTTTTATATCCAATGATTCTATGTTGAATTGATATATAATAAATGCAGAAATATAGACTTTCCAGAGCCATCACATAAACCACATTAATCATGTGATGCCTAGTTAATGATTTATATTAACTAAATATTAGGCATGTTACATTGGAACGACATTATGAAGCGCGAATGTAGGTGAGTGTTGGGATGTAACATCCCTCTTGTTGTGTTAGTTGTCTGAGGCTTTTAGCCCTATTGATAACGCTATATTAACCTAGTATTAATGAGCGTTCTTTCGAATGCCAAAAGTTAACTCCTTTTCTAATTCTTATTTATGATTTAATATCTGGCCTCACGATTCATATTCTTAATCATAAACATTTCTAAAAGAAAAAAATGCTTTTATATCCAATGATTCTATGTTGAATTGATATATAATAAATGCAGAAATATAGACTTTCCAGAGCCATCACATAAACCACATTAATCATGTGATGCCTAGTTAATGATTTATATTAACTAAATATTAGGCATGTTACATTGGAACGACATTATCAAGCGCGAATGTAGGTGAGCGTTGGGATGTAGCATCCCTCGTGTTGTGTTAGTTGTCTGAGGCTTTTAGCCCTATTGATAACGCTATATTAACCTAGTATTAATGAGGGTTCTTTCGAATGCCAAAAGTTAACTCCTTTTCTAATTCTTATTTATGATTTAATATCTGGCCCCACGATTCATATTCTCAATCATAAACATTTCTAAAAGAAAAAAATGCTTTATATCCAATGATTCTATGTTGAATCGATATATAATAAATGCAGAAATATAGACTTTCCAAAGCCATCACATAAACCACATTAATCATGTGATGCCTAGTTAATGATTTATATTAACTAAATATTAGGCATGTTACATTGGAACGACATTATCAAGCGCAAATGTAGGTGAGCGTTGGGATGTAACATCCCTCTTGTGTTAGTTGTCTGAGGCTTTTAGCCCTATTGATAACGCTATATTAACCTAGTATTAATGAGCGTTCTTTCGAATGCCAAAAGTTAACTCCTTTTCTAATTCTTATTTATGATTTAATATCTGGCCTCACGATTCATATTCTTAATCATAAACATTTCTAAAAGAAAAAAATGCTTTTATATCCAATGATTCTATGTTGAATTGATATATAATAAATGCAGAAATATAGACTTTCCAAAGCCATCACATAAACCACATTAATCATGTGATGCCTAGTTAATGATTTATATTAACTAAATATTAGGCATGTTACATTGGAACGACATTATTTTAGCCCTATTGATAACGCTATATTAACCTAGTATTAATGAGCGTTCTTTCGAATGCCAAAAGTTAACTCCTTTTCTGGATTATATTCCTGCTATAATCGGTACAAGGCACAAGGAGTTCATCTAGGTTTTTTTTGGGTGCCGGAACAGAGTTTTCGTCTTCCGCTTCATTTTTTATCAAATATATTGTTGTGGATTATATTTCCACTCGATGGATTGGATATTATGTCCATATGGTGTATTATTTGACGACATGGTGTACTGTCTTGATTCAAGGGATATGTCGCGCTGTTTCAGCGGGTATATTCTTTGCAATAATACCATGTTCATCATGACCCCCTCCATCCTCAGTGGCATTATGGAGTCGGTCAGACGTGAGGGAGCCCTATGGTTTCTGTACTATTCTAGATAACTAACACTAAAGCGTTACGAGTCACCCCGTTTTAGTGTCATTATGCTTGCTTTGGCTAACTATAAGCTTTTTAGCTGTATTACTCTTTATTGAGAATAGCAGCAGTAGTATAGCTTGGGAATGTAGCATGAAGTTTCTTTTTCATATAGTGAAAAAGGAAATTGTCACTGTTCCAAGCCTTAATATTACTGCGCCGGCCTTACTATCTATGCGATTCAAGTAATGCGGGTGAGGCGGTTCGATATGATTTATTCGTCATATGTTAAGAGGCGATTACAGGGCAGGACATAGTGCTCTTCCTGTAAGCCTCGTATGTATTCAATTATATGCATGTCTTTCATTGCTCTTCGATTGGCGGGTGGGTTGTGGTCTAACAGCGACATCAGAGGCTTATCCACTCCAGTTGGTTTGCTTCCGGTGGTTGGTCATTCATAAGTTGTATATGAGCATATGATTCCTGAACAGTAACTTATTTTGGATTCCAAATTCTATTATGAATACATTTGGTTGATATTGCTAGCCTTTGTGTTCCTGTGTGGCAGGCATGTCGGTTATCTGGGCAACATTCTCCAAATGTGGAAATTAGTCCACTCTGAGAAGTTACGCTCAGAGTTGTCTGTTTTTCTTACGACATATGAGTCTATTCCTCAGGTTAATCGCATTAACGTTGTTTTATTCCTTCAGTTTCCTGGTTCAGGTGGGATTCTGTTGATTGCGTGCATAATATGTATATATTATTAGGCAGACGTATTACGGAATAGATTCTCTTAATTCTGGCTCTGCGTTAGTATAGAGCTTATGAGAATTTGGGGGCTAGTTGGATCAGTTATGGAGTTTCCAACAGGCCGTCTATGCATGTGTTCTCTATTTTTAGCTTAACTTGACATAGTCAAGATAAGCTATTGCCATCACGCGTGCGGAAGTCTGTTAGTCTGTGAGTCTGTTAGTCTGTGAGTCTGTGACGTCTGCTCACATTTTCCTTTAGCACGGGCTACACCCCGCAGTTCTTGTCTGATCGTCACGAAATTTCATATCCAGGTTTGGGGTCATGTCTAGATGAGAACGTCCCCTTTTGGTCGCGATTGGTCAACCGGTATGGCTGCCCGAGCCCAAAACCTGAAAACCATTAGCACAGTCTACAGGTCGTATTTATGAAGGGATTTCATTGTTACTTGGTAGGATGCCTCTGTATAATGCCTAGATGAGAACTTCCCCTTTTGTGCATGATCTATCAACCGTGATGGCTGCCCAAGCCCGAAACCCAAAAACTTTTAGCACAGTCTGCAGGTCATGTTTAATGTGGAGGGATTTCATTGTAACTTGGTAGGATGACTCCTTATGATGTCTAGATGAGAATTTCCCCATTTGGGCATGATCTGCCAACCGTGACGACTGCCCGAGCCCAAAACCCGAAAACCTTTACCACAGTCTACAGGTCATATTTATTGGGGAATTTCATTGTAACTTGGTGGGTTGACTTCATACATTGATCATACTAGATGAGAAAGTTACCTTTTGGGCATGATTGGGCAACTGTGAGGGCTACAGGGGCCCAAAGCCCGAAAACCTTTAGCACAGTCTAGAGGTCATATTTATGAAGGGATTTCATTGTAACTTGGTAGGATGACTCCAAATAATGTCTAGATGAGAACGTCCCATTTTGATCGCGATCATGCAGACTTGATGGGTGCCCAAGCCCAAAAACCTTTAGAATAGGCAAAAGGTCATATTTATGGAAGGATTTCATTGTAACCTGTTAGGTTGACTCCATGTAATGCTTAGATGATGACATCCCCTTTTGTTCGTGATTGGTCAGTTGTAATGGCTACTAGTGCCCGAAGCCCGAAAACCTTGAGCACAGTCTACAGGTCATATTTATGAAGGGATTTCATTGTAACTTCTTAGGATCACTCCAGATGATGCCCAGATGAGATTGTCCCCTATGGTTGCGATCATTCAGCCATGATGGCTGCCCAAGCCCGAAGCCCGAAAACCTTTAGCACAGTCTACAGGTCATATTTATGGAGGGATTTCATTGTAACTTGGTAGGATGACTCCAAATAATGTCTAGACGAGAACGTCCCATTTTGGCCATAATCATTCAGCCTTGATGGGTGCCCGAGCCCAAAAACCTTTAGCATAGGCAAAAGGTTATATTTATAGAAGAATTTCATTGTAACCTGTAAGGTTGACTCCATATAATGCCTAGATGATGACATCCCCTTTTGGTCGTGATTGGTCAACTGTGATGGCTACAGGTGCCCGAAGCCCGAAAACCTTGAGCACAGTCTACAGGTCATATTTATGAAGGGATTTCATTGTAACTTCGCAGGATCACTCCAGATGATGCCCAGATGAGATTGTCCCCTTTGGTTGCGATCATTCAACCATGATGGCTGCCGAAGCCCGAAAACCTTAAGCACAGTCTACAGGTCATATTTATGAAGGGATTTCATTGTAACTTGGTAGGTTGACTTCATATAATGTCTAGATGAGAATGTCCCCTTTTGGACATGATTGGGCAACTTTGACGGCTAAAGGTGCCCGAAGCCCGAAAACCTTTTGCACTGTCTACAGGTCATATTTATGAAGGGATTTCATTGTAGCTTGGTAGGATGATTCCAAATAATGTCTAGATGAGACCGTCCCATTTTGGCCGTGATCATTCAGCCTTGATGGGTGCCCGAGCCCAAAAACCTTTAGCATAGGCAAAAGGTTATATTTATAGAAGGATTTCATTGTAACCTGTTAGGTTGACTCCATATAATGCCTAGATGATGACATCCCCTTTTGGTCGTGATTGGTCAGCTGTGATGGCTACAGGTGCCCGAAGCCTGAAAACCTTGAGCACAGTCTGCAGGTCATATTTATGAAGGGATTTTATTGTAACTTCGCAGGATCACTCCACATAATGCCCAGATGAGATTGTCTCCTTTGGTTGCGATCATTCAACCATGATGGCTGCCCGAGCCTGAAGCCCGAAAACCTTTAGCACAGTCTACAGGTCATATTTATGAAGGGATTTCATTGTAACTTGGTAGGTTAACTTCATATAATGTCTAGATGAGAACGTCCCCTTTTGGACATGATTGGGCTACTGTGACGGCTAAAGGTGCCCAAAGCCCGAAAACCTTTAGCACAGTCTTCAGGTCATATTTATGAGGGAATTTCATTGTAACTTGGTAGGATGACTCCAAATAATGTCTAGACGTGAACGTCCCATTTTGGCCATGATCATTCAGCCTTGATGGGTGCCCGAGCCCAAAAACCTTGAGCATAGGCAAAAGGTTATATTTATAGAAGGATTTCATTGTAACCTGTAAGGTTGACTCCATATGATGCCTAGATGATGACATCCCCTTTTGGTCGTGATTGGTCAGCTGTGATGGCTACAAGTGCCCGAAGCCCAAAAACCTTGAGCACAGTCTACAGGTCATATTTATGAAGGGATTTCATTGTAACTTCGTAGGATCACTCCAGATGATGCCCAGATGAGATTGTCCCCTTTGGTTGCGATCATTCAACCATGATGGCTGCCCGAAGCCCAAAAACCTTAAGCACAGTCTACAGGTCATATTTATGAAGGAATTTCATTGTAACTTGGTAGGTTAATTTCATATAATGTCTAGATGAGAACGTCCCCTTTTGGACATGATTGGGCAACTTTGACGGCTAAAGGTGCCCGAAGCCCGAAAACCTTTTGCACTGCCTACAGGTCATATTTATGAAGGGATTTCATTGTAACTTGGTAGGATGACTCCAAATAATGTCTAGAAGAGAACGTCCCATTTTGGCCATGATCATTCAGCCTTGATGGGTGCCCGAGCCCAAAAACCTTTAGCATAGGCAAAAGGTTATATGTATAGAAGGATTTCATTGTAATCTGTTAGGTTGACTCCATATAATGCCTAGATGATGACATCCCCTTTTGGTCGTGATTGGTCAGCTGTGATGGCTACAGGTGCCTGAAGCCCGAAAACCTTGAGTACAGTCTACAGGTCATATTTATGAAGGGATTTCATTGTAACTTCGCAGGATCACTCCAGATGATGCCCAGATGAGATTGTCCCCTTTGGTTGCAATCATTCAACCATGATGGCTGCCCGAGCCCGAAGCCCGAAAACCTTTAGCACAGTCAACAGGTCATATTTATGAAGGGATTTCATGGTAGCTTGGTAGGATGACTCCAAATAGTGTCCAGATGAGAATGTCCCCTTTTGGTTGCGATCATTCAACCATGGCCCTTTTGGACACGATTGGGCAACTGTGACGGCTTCAGGGGCCCAAAGCCCGAAAACCTTTAGAACAGTCTACAGGTCATAATTATGAAGGGATTTCATGGTAGCTTGGTAGGATGACTCCAAATAGTGTCCAGATGAGAATGTCCCCTTTTGGTTGCGATCATTCAGCCATGATGGCTGCCAGAGCCCAAAGCCCGAAAACCTTTAGCACAGTCTACAGGTCATATTTATTAAGAGATTTCATTGTAACTTGGTAGATTGACTTCATGTAATGTCTAGATGAGAACGTCCCCTTTGGACGCAATTGAGAAACTGACGGCTACAGGGGCCCGAAGCCTGAAAACCTTTAGCACAGTCTACAGGCCATATTTATGAGGGGATTTTAATGTAACTTGATAGGATGACTCGTTTTGGAATAATTTCACTGTAACTTGGTAACTTTTGTTGATATACGTTAACTGTGAGGGCCACATACATTAACTGTGAGGTCATATTAACCCACCCCTCAGCTCTTTAGTACAGTGTACACCTCATATTATTTTTATCATAAACATAGCACACAGGGAACAGAAATGAACATATTCCCAATTATCACAATTCTTGTCTTATTTCATAATCGTTTCATAAACATTGAACATTATCCGTTTCATCAAACACAACACACAAGTTAAGCTACAGTGTCATTGACACTTTCATTGGCTTCATTATTCGGAGTGGTATATTCTTTCTCTGAGCAGTCATTGGTTTTAATGGACCTAGGGAACAATGAAGTATTTGGGGACAGTCCGTGACGGGTTTTTTAATCGTATCCCATTCCATGTTCTGAATCCAGTTTTCAACCATAAGCGGTACACGAGGCATATTCCTACTCTCATATAATTGAATGGTTACATTTTGGAGGTTCATTATTAGAATTAATTGTACACCTGAACGTGGTCACCTGTTTGTTGGCTAAGAAGCGTATAAGTTCTGTCAGATAACTTTCCATTGGGATTCAATTGGACAAGTTTTAGGTTGTACATATTGATATCACTGGTTTTCGACCTGTCTACGTATTCTGGATGCGACATACGTTTTGAAGCTTTCAATTTAAATAACTGGGATCGCCACGATATAGCCTTAGCTGCTGATATGGCATTAAGCACCAATAAATTAATAATAATTAATAGCTGGGTGCCTTTTAGACGAATATATATATTATTCGGTACCTCTTTTTCACTGATTCCAGACCGCTCCTCTCTTTGTTTTGAAGATTATTTCCTTCAAAAAAAGAGGGGAGGGGGGTGTTTTCCTCTTCTGGCCTTTTAATAAGTGTGTAACTAAGAGTTAAGTTGTTATCGTCTGTAGATTATTCTGATCTTATGTACATCTTGTTACATTATATATGGCATGTGTTTGTGGGCGTTAGTCTCTCGCTCTCGGACACGCCTTTCCTAATTTTAAGTGTTTTATTCCGGACTAGCCTTAAAATTGGGGGCTTGTTACACCCATTTAGCGTAATCATTTATGCTAAGTAATAGGGAATTACTTGGATATTGCTCCTTATTTCGGTAGTATGGTTTCTCTATTGTGGTATATCGAGACATACAGGTAATTCCTTAAAATTTTAATCTCCATTTCAACTTGGGAGTTCTAATGCAGGCTAAGGAG
This sequence comes from Pictodentalium vernedei, assembly GCA_031216915.1. Taxonomy (NCBI): domain Eukaryota; kingdom Metazoa; phylum Mollusca; class Scaphopoda; order Dentaliida; family Dentaliidae; genus Pictodentalium; species Pictodentalium vernedei. Next base: position 749,170,912 of record CM062297.1, read on the forward strand.
CTGTATTTTGGTCTGCTAATTCTTTAAGTCCTAGGCCCTCAGCCTTTTTATGATTCAGCTAAGTCTGGGTCATTGGTTTTAGTATAAAAATATTATAAATTTAAAGTAATTTGTATATTTTTATACTTACCAATGGCCCAGACTAGCTGGTGCTTAACTCAAAGTTATTAAGGGCCAAACACAAATTTTGAACCCCCCAATCCCCAAAATTTGCTTGCAAAACCGAAAATTCAAAATCCTATCTAGCCCTCCATATATTTATTCTCAGCGCATGCGCAGACGTCAGGAAGTGACCGGAATTGGCGCCAACATCATTCTTTGTAGAAGAAAGTACTACATAAAAATTCAGCGGGGAGGTATGAGTGCCCACTCATGGGAGGGCCATCCCTATCTGGGCCATTGTTAAGTATAAAAATATACAAATTACTTTAAATTTATAATATTTTTACACTGTAAACCAATGGCCCAGACTAGCTGAATCGTAAAAAGGTGGAGGGCCTAGGACTTCAGAATTAGTAGATCAACATAGTTCCAATCCTGTAATCCAAGGTGAAAGGAAATTAAAATTATTAGGAATTACCTGTATGTCTCTCTATACAGTAATAGAGAATACATATCATATAAAAAGAAGCCCAGTTCAAGTAATTCCATATACTTAGCATGAAGACTATGCTAATTGGATGTAACAAGATCCCAATTTTTAAGGTTAGCCCGGACTAAGCCCCAAAAATTAGGATGGCGTATATAAGAATGAGAGAATATCTCCCACAAACATACGCCACATACAATAAAACTCCAGCTGTATGCAGGATATAATTACGTACAAAAACAGCTTCCCTCATAGTTACATACCTATCAAGCCAGAGGAGAGGTAAAAAATCCCCACTCCCCCTTTCTTTTGAAGGAATCTTCAAAAAGAAAGAGGAAAGTGCTCTGGAATCAGTAAACAGCGGTACCAAAAAACAATATAAATATTCGTTGAACAGGCACTCAGGTATTAATTATTATTAATAAATGGTGCTTAATGCCACTTCAGAGGCTAAGGCTATAGCGACGATCCCGGTAATTAATATCGCCCGCTATATAACGTACCCCGGAGTCGGCATACGCAAATAGGTCGAAAACCAGAGATATAGTATATAACATACACATGTCCAATAGAACCACAGTGAACGATCTCTGGAAAGTAACACACTTCCAAGGTAACCCACAGGCGACCCCATTCAGGCGTACAATAAATTCCAGTAACAACACTCCCCGACGTGTACTATCCGATATCTATGACACTATAAACGTACGAATATACAATAGTGTAAACAATGTGTATTCGATTGAATATCGACATTAATAGAAACCTGGATCTAGAAATGGAAGTAGGTATAATTAACAGGCTCGACACGGACAGCCCCAGAAATAATTCATAATTTCTAAGGTCCATAACATACAATAATGCGTTTGCCTAATAAATCATTATTATGTGCATGAGCATTGAAAACCTGCATGTAATCATCTGAATACCAGTTAACTGGCTATGCAGCCTTCGAGGTACCCAAAGACTAGCAATTTATTTATGATGAATTATGCACTTGAATATGACATATAGATGAACAATCACAGGAAACCAACCAACTAAAAAGTGGATGTGCCCATGAGGTCGCCATAGAACATGACCCAGCTGCCAATCGAGAAGTCATGAAATGCATGTGTGTATTTAAACTCATACGAGGCTTGCGGGAAGAAAACTATGTCTTGCCCGGTAATTGCCTCTAAACACATTGGTGGTGGGGAGGGGATTCAAAGTCATATTGAACCCTCCTCACCCACACTACTTAATCGTTGTTGTGTTAGTCATAAAATAATGTAGGAACCGCAATGGTTCCCTCACGTCTGACCGATCTCCATTATGCCACTATGGGCGGAGAAGGAGGTGAAGAACAAAAACTTCTCCTGATAAAGAAGGTCCTCTCATGGGGGAAGTTTCCGGGGAACGCCCATGACAGACACTTGAGAAGACTGATCGAAGGTTTCTGTGACGACAGGTGCTACTAGTAGGATTCACAATGAGACTGTTTGAACTTAAACATAATCTACTGAATCAACTGAATTGGAGGGTACGCGTATCCTATCATTCATCCCCATGAGATCGGCAGAGCATCTACTGCATACACTCAATAGTCTGGGCATGGCGACACAAACGACGGTAACAGATTGTTCTGGTGCGTCGCAAACAGATCTGTCATGGGGCGATCTGCCCAAATACTCGCTTGTTGAGCGTCCACTCCCAATTGCAACAGGCGACCTTTCCAAGGGAGCGAGTCTGCTAGTACGTTCAGATGACCCGGTATATGACGGATAGAAAGATGAACATGATGATTCATGACGTATAGGAAAATCTTCTCCGTTAGTTGGCATAACAGAAATGAATGGGTGCCGCCCTGGTTCCCGATGTACGCTACTACTGTCGAGTTGTCTGACCAAATTTGAACATGGACGTCCGTTATTATGTGAATTCAATGTTGTAGCGCTAGCCATACTGACATCATCTCTTTGATGTTTATGTGTTTCTCCTGGAACCGAGGGTCCCAAAGACCCTGACACTTCTAGACTGCGGGACTTAGGGTCGCGCCCAAACCCGTCTGACTCACATCCGTCATAATCATGAAAGCCAGATCTGGCAGTCGCAGTGGAACTCCCTGAGTTAACCACTGAATATCTGCCCAACTTGAACCCTTGTTTTACTAGGTCCGGTAAAACAATCCTGGTTCAAGCGAAAGTGTCATCACACTCCAGCCCTGAGTACAGAATATCTGGAGGGGATGATGGCCTATCGGAATGAGATTCACAGCCGCTCCGCACAGCTCCAACAGTCGCATGAATTCCCTCACTATTAATGCATCTGAGTGTAAAAGCAAGATAACAACTGACTAACTTCGCTCTGGGTAACGCAGACGAACCAGATTGTTGTGAGTCTCAAAGCTCAATCTCAAGTGAATAGACGACTTGTACGGAGCTAGATCCGACTTTTTCTCATTTATGATGAAACCGAGACTTCGGAGTAATACAAGCAGACTCTGAACATCGTTCTGAAGAATAATTCTGTTGCCGTATTCCTGTAGAAGGTCATCTAAGTTAGCCGACATTACCGCAGACAAATGAGCTCGTAAGTAAGACATTACCAAGTTCATTATTCGAGTGAAATGCCCAGGGGGCCAGATTCCGACCAAAGCATATTGTTCTGAACTGATACACCTTCCCTTGTATGGCGAATCGTAGGTACTTTTAGAATGCAGGATGTACCTGCACATGACAGTACGCATCCTCAGATCTATGCTTGCCGCATAGTTGATCACTCGAACGCTTGCTTTTACCGGCTGAATGATTTCCATAAATAAACTTTTGGAGCCATGATAAGCTTGTTATCCAGCTCAAGTCTATTACCGGTCAAAACGAGCCGTCTGGCTTCGGTACGAGGAACAGGTGACTAAAAATCTTGAGAATCCTCATTCTTGACGACCTGTTTTGTTTCCTTTGATAAGAGAGCTTATACCTCCAGTAGGAGAAACTTGTTAGTGGGGTTATTACTCGGAATGATAGCCGTAAGCCGTCCGAGGCTACATTTCTCACCCACTGATCTTCCGTGATTATTATCAAGTTTTTTGCGGATCTTGATAATCTTCTGCCAACTGGCCAGCAATAGAGGTCTAAACCATCACCTGTATGACCTGCAAGGCTTACAGGAGGAGGAACCACATCCTCCCCGCGAAAAACCTCATCTCATCGGCCTAGGGGCATCTGACCTATAGTCCAGATCAGATCTACGACCATTTCCCGAGTCGCTATACTGACGACCTCCAGAGTAATTATAAGAGGGCTTCTTCTACCCTCGTGAAGAGTTTTCTTTTGACAATTTTTGTCTGGAACGCCCTCCTTACGCTTGTCAGCTGAAGTGGGTCATTGATACGCCGACTTCAATAGCAGAGCACTAGACGCTTTCTTAGTAACCTGTTCATAGACTAACGAAAGCTAGTCGTTGAAAATAAAATGTCCGGAAGCGACCGGAGCGACTCGGAGAGAGCTTTTTACCTTGTCATCTTATCAGTGATGACGACGCAAGGGCAGCATCACGTCTGATTAACTCCAGATTAGCCACTGTTAGGGTGGAGTTATACGTGGTATACATAATTGCCCTGAAAAGAACTCTAAGAGAGGTACAAACGTCCTCAAATTCCTTTCCCTTGAGACATTGCGCCATAGCTCTTGTAAGGTGATCTGCGTAAGACATAACGTCCAAATTCGCCCTATTTGAAGAAATTGCCATCTCAATTGTGTCTGAGCAAATAGTGAATGATACAGGTAAGGATACCTCTAGATCCCCGGCCTGCTCATCCAAACGCAGAAGAACTCTCTGAACATCTTCCCCGACCGTTTTTAAAAGAACCTGGTCCAAAAAACGGTATGTATACGGAAGATGAAGATAAGAAACTGCCTTCTTCCACGCACTCAAAAGGATAAATACGGCGTTGTCTATATGGCAAAGGCCTGTGACACCTGCATAAACTGAACCGGAAAAGAAAGGAAAGGACTTCCTCCTTTGTCCGGATAAAGTCTGCGCCTAACGACGCCAGCGGTTTCTCTCTTGTCGTCGCAGCATTCTGATACGGTGGAACAAAATCAGAGTAATATTGGTGGATGAAAGCCATCACAACCATGTACTGTTCCAAAAGGGAAGGGTAATCCTCTTCCTTATCCCTTTTACCATCCGAGAGAATCGGCTGCATCTGCGTGAACAGACGATTGGACCGACCCAGCACCGTCCGACAGCTCAGAGTCTGAGGGAGGCTGCAACTGCACTTGCTGGGATGCTGTGATCAGCTGTGCAATCTGCAACAGCAAGTCCATCATCGAGGCCTGAGGAGCAGCCGATTTCCATTCCTTAGCCGCATGCTTCTCCTGGGACGGTGTGTCAGAAACGGATCCTTTCTCCGAACGTCCCAATGATCAAGGCCTCGTCTCCCTAGCTGCAGGATGGTCTGACTTCACGGGCGAAAAGTGGTTCCTTCTTCGTGCAACAGGCTGGATATTCGAAGCCGGGTAGCTAGGATGCGGTCGTGTGGGCTTAAATAACGTAGCGGAGGAAGCCGTAACTGAAGCCGACCCCGGCTGCAGACTAGACGGAGTGTCCCGAGTGGCGGGCGGACATATGCTCCGTCTCGTGCAAGTTTCCAACCAGAAAACTTCATTTTGGCCTTGTGAAACGTAGCGGAGGAAGCCTTGACTGAAGCCGACCCCGGCTGCAGACTAAACCGAGCATCCCGAGTGGAGGGAGGGCATATGGTCCGGCTTGTGCAAGTTTCTCAAAACAACATCTGACCCCAGACGTTGCTAGATTAGAGAGGGGGGGCCACTCCCGCTCGCGGTCTATCAGACCTCACAGAGTACAAGAACTTGCGGACTTCCTCCCTATTTTCTCCCTAATTCCGTCGTCGCTGGGTGAGCTATCTATATTATAGTGCTCGCTCTACCCAATCCACTTCTTAGACCGCAACGGACTTACCCAGCGTCACGGCACCCACGGACGGAGTACCGCTTCACCAGTCAAGCTAGCTGCTTGCAAGAGATTAAAACCTTTAACAAAAGCCCCTGACTCTTGCAATAATGAGCACTGCAGCTAGCTCTATAGGCTCCATGGAGCGCGACGACGGTAGCACACATGGATGGGTGTCAAAATATCATCACCATGTTCATGTTCCTCTGAAATAGAAATTGACAGAATGAATTAAAACACTGTGAGAGGCTCTGATCCTCAGAACCTCACCGCCAGCAACGTACCGCGACACCCGACTCCAACATCAGTCATCCCATTGCAACACAAGAATGACAAGAGTCCGCAGGAGTGTATCAACTAAAGTCGATATCAGTCCTCCAAACTCCACAACAGTATATATATATAACTGAGATACATGAATAATAGCAATCATAATTAAATTCAAAATATTTTTTGTAAACAAAAAATTTTGAAAAAACGCTCAAGTTCCCAAAGGGAACATTACAAGCGCAAGGGCATCCCGATAGAGCCTAAGTGTGGACAAAATCCAAATTTTTTTTACCTACACTACCGGAATAATAATCCATGTATCCTACAGTATACTACAGTGATAGAATATAAAAAACTACCTGTATATGAGGACGTTGACAATGTAAACAACGTCAATTTAAACAAGACATCAGGCACACAAAAAGACCCAAAGTCAGAACCAATTGAAATGCAATCAGATGCAAAGCTAGATCTTCATACGAAGAAAAAATAATACATCGGATAGAAGATGCAAGACTAAAAGGCCTAACACCCCTAGGGTGAGGACGTAACCCTGGGGAAGAAACAGAATAATATTCTGTAATAAATGTTAAACTCCTAAGAAATTTAATAAAAAATTTCAATAAAAATTAGCCAAAAAGCTTAAGAGTTTAACAGGAAGGGTTCGTGGGTGGATAGGGAAGGAATACTTAACAAACAGTGAAATAATCATTTTTAAAAATGATGACGTCAGGCATATGTCCCGAAAGTGGGAAACATAAAATAATTTTATCAATATTATAAAGTTACAGCCCTGAACATTTCCTTCATCCAATAACAGCCTTGTATCCACCAATTCTTGCATTGATTTGTGTCTGGCATCCTCAAAAAAGGAGATTTTAAAGCACAGATGTCATTTCATTGTTAATGACTTTAAGGCCAAACAAAGAATGATGTTGTCGCCAATTCCGGTCACTTCCTGACGTCTGCCCATGCACGGAGAGTAAATATATGGAGGGCCAGATAGGACTTTTAATTTTCGGTTTTGCAAGCAAATTTTGGGGATGGGGGGGCCTAGAGGGGGACGGCCCTCCCATGAGTGGGCACTCATACCTCCCTGCTGAGTTATCACTTCAGTAGGCACAACTAGGAAGAATGATGTTGGTGCCAATTCCGGTCTCTTCCTCGGTTCTGTGCATGCGCAAGTGCTAAAAGTATGGAGGGCCAGATAGGACATTTAATTTTCGGTATTGTATGCAAATTTGGGGGATTGGGGGCTCAAAATTTGTGTTTGGCCCTTAATAATATTGAGGTTGCACCAGCTAAGTCTGGGCCATTGGTAAGTATTAAAAATATACAAATTACTTTAAATTTATCATTTTTATCCACCACCTACAATCGGCCTAAACTCTGTGTTCCACTTCTTTTAAATCAACCATTCTAGCACAAATATGCAATATTATTAATCCACATTGATAAATCAGAAATATGTTTCAGGAGTGCTCTGAATGACTGGCTTCAGGAGGTTTATACATGTTTTCTAACAGCACCCCACTCATCCCAATTTAGGGTTTGACCAGCCTTACAAAGTATAGAGTCATCAGGCTGTTGCATCAAATTGCATAGACTTCTTGTGGTACAGCGCTAAAGAGTTTGTACAGGTCCTGGAAACCACATGAATTTTAAAACTGACTCTCCAGAACTTTGAAAGTTGTTCAAAATATCAAATATTTTTTATTAAAGTTCTGGAAGATGCTGGAAAAATATTTTTTGTCTTGTTTTGTTCTCAAAGTGTGCTTGTATTATGGAAAATATGTGTTTTTAATGCATAAATCTGATTTTCAAAACTGTGTCTTGATGCAAATTTTTATGTTCAGTGTGTCACTAAAAGAAACCAACTTTGCAATCGGAGATGTTCACTTTTAGTATTTACACAATTACTTTGCAATTGAAATTAATAACCCCAAATCAGAATTCTGGTGCACTACTGCACATCTGTCCGTTAAACCATCTTAAAATGGCCATTAGAAGTCTGTCATTTTTTTCCCATTAAAAAAAGATTTAAAATTTACAGCAATACCCAATTAATGAGTACTCTCTTCAGGGGAATGAAACTTTTTATGAACCATTAAATTTCCTGTTAAAGAGTGTGATTTAATGGATTTTAGTGACCCATGATAATACCAATTAAACATAATTGGGGTGATTTTAATTTAATGCCCATCAAAGAGCCATTAGTTTATGGTTTATGATTTGATGGTGTGTACAGCCTTGTATTAATAGCCATTAAAAAATCTTCAGTAAATGGCTCTTAAAGGGACACTTGGTGAGAGCTATTAAAATTATTTAAATGGACAAACCATTAAAAAAGTGTTCACACACTATGGAAACCCTTAAACTATTCTGTATCCTTTCTAATGGCTGAAACAAAACTCATATCCCCACCATTAAAATAGATTAATAGGTTTTGTCTTTAATTGGGAGGTGGGGAGGTGTTTATAAGTAAGTATATTTTTATTTTCATGACATGTCATATTTTATAAACATTAATTAAAAAAAACATTATATAAAAAGCACCTGACCCATTTAGACCTATAAGTAACTGTCTGTAAACATTAATGGAAAACTTGTACATTCACTTTCATACTCACACATTCCCTCTATCGCTCTGCCTGATGTGCCCAGGCAGCTGTCCACCCCAATGAACCCAGCTTCACCCACACCCCACAACCAGCTTCACTCAGACCCCACAACCTGCCCCCCCCCCCCCCCCCCCACCAACCACCCAGTGGGCCAATCATCCACTTACAAATTCACCAATACACACTCAATTGCTCAATCTTTTCGTACAATTTCACACTTGTGTTATCACCCCCTCATTCCAATGAGGTTTCAAAACTATGTTTATGAGGCAAACATTGGAAAAAAATTAGTGTCCTTCCATCCCACACTTTCGTCTTAGTTCTGCTGTCACTCTTTATAGGTGGGTATATTTATATTTTGCTTAATTACGTTTATAATGACATAGTCCAGGCACATTAGACATAAAAATGAGAAAGTAAGGAAAAAAATCGGAGAAAGCTGATTTTTTTATATGTTTCCGGGACACACATTGCGGATAAAGTGTGAAAAGTCCCCGCGAATCCGAGGTGAGCTTTTTTAGTTATAGCGTTTTTTTGATGAAAAAAAAAATTCGACCCAGCTCCATATTTCTCATTCTTATTCGCCTTAGTAGGGTGAGAATCATAAATATCGTGCTGAATTATATTGAGAATACATATCCCCAACAGAAAATGCCAACTTTGTACCAATCCTCACACTCAATGGTGAAATATTCACGAAAATGTACAAGTAATGCTCTCGAAAATTTTGTTCAGGTTCACACTGGTCATGGCGAACAACATCGGGATCTCCGTCAAAGTTCACAATTGACTGATGCCAATGATATCACCAAATTATTGAACTGGCTCAGAGTGCATTCCCCCTTTCAGAATAGAGATCCACTACAATTAGTCTCTATAGCGACCGGGCTTGTGGCCGACGAAACTGTGAACTGTGACCTAGTTCGCAAAATTGGTGAATGTTGCGTATCGAATGTTGTAAGCAAAACGTTCAACAGCATCAAACTACGACGTGTTGACACTGTGAAGTCTTTCGCATCGATGGCAAATAGCATCAAAGTCCGTGGAAGTAAGGTAGTGATTGACCCCACAATTCTGTTCAACCGCATCACATGCGCCCCGAAACCACCAGCATTGTTTGATTCTGCTGGAATGAGGAAGACACAGAAAACCACGCTCGGTAAGATCCTCAAAACATACAGTTCCGAGCAAACTAAAATCCCAGAACATTCTCTGTTTGTTGTAGATGGTGGATTTTTATTGAGGGCAGTTGTATGGCCTAAACACTCGTCATATAAGGACATATGTACATCATATTCCAATTATCTAGTGAGACATTTTGGGGCGAACGTCGTGGTTGTTTTTGATGGTTATGCTTGTACAATGTCGACAAAGGGCATGGAACAAGCCCGTAGATCTAAAGACAGGTATTCCATTGATATCAATATCTCACCTGAGTTACCAGCCACCACACCCCAATCCGATTTCCTTGCAAATGCCAAGAACAAAACCCAACTGATCGATATTCTAATGCAGGAGCTATCTGCTATCAATATTCAGTCCAAGCAGGCCGAGGCTGATGCTGATGTACTGATAGCCGAAACTGCACTTGACATCGCTCAAGATGACAACAGTGTTGTCGTTGTGGGAACAGAAACAGACTTGTTAGTCATTCTTACCTCTCGAGTTCAACCGGGATGTAATATTCACATGATGTATTCCATTACCCCAAACTTACTAGTTTCAGTTAGTGAAATAGCAACCAAAATGGGTGACCATAGAAGCAACCTCCTTGTAGCACATTCTATAAGTGGTTGTGACACTACTTCTGCACTCTTTCGAGCTGGTAAGAAGAAAGTATTCAGTACAGTTGTCTCCGATGTTACTAGCGACTCACAACAGTATGTCAACACAATTTTGGTGGTTGACAGTACACCAAGTGCAGTAGCCGCTGCCGGGGAACAACTTCTCCTGATCTTATACGGGAGTAAAACTGTTTCCTCTCTCGACCAATATAGATATGTCACTTACAAGCGTTATGTAGCAAAATCTAAACTGAATAAACCCATCGACCTAGCCTCACTCCCACCAAGCAGCGATGCTGCACAACAACATGTCTACAGATGTTATCTCCAGGTCCAACAATGGCTGGGCACTTCGCTTCCTCCGACGGATTGGGGTGGTCGCTAGACAATGGACTTCTTGTACCGACTGCAGCCACAAAGCCATGTGCCCCCGATAACCTATCTGATCAGTTGTGGTTGCAAGAGTGCTTGTACAAAAAGGTGTGGGTGTAAGAAGGCAGGACTCTCTTGCTCAGGTTTGTGTAATTGCAGTTCGGATTCTTGTAACAACCACAGAAACACTGTCCTGTCGGAAATTTCTGAGTTCGATGAATAATACGTATATAGGTCATGTCATTTCTGTATATAGCGTTGATAATAGTCAATGTAACTTAATCCATGTTGATTGATTTGTACATTCTGTAAATATTATTTATTGATTTTTGTACATTCTGTAAATATTATTTATTGATCTAATGCTGCCAGACACAGACGTGTCTGTTCGGTCCCAAGCCCGAAAATAGTTGAGTTCTCATGCTGACGAATTTTATGCCAAAAGGGGAACTCGGCCAGAAGCAGAGGGGGTCTTCCATAATGTCTATTTTGTAAGCAATGATAAAAGTCTTCAAATGGTGGTGGATTTTTTATCGTCTGTCCAACTAACATCCCGTTCTGTACTACGACCCTTTGGGCAAATCCGTTAGGAAAATCGTCATTTTTTGCGTAAATCCGATACTTTTTTGTGAATTTTCAATAATTTTTCGCAGAAATTGTCACAGAATGCACATTTTCCTCTAGGTAAATGTATATTAGACATTATGTAGCTCGAAATACGCGTAAACAAAAAATATAGTTGGATCAATTCGAGGTTACAAAGTTCGTGCGATTTTTTTTTATTTTTTTCAAACGCGTTTTTGAAAAAAGGCTGTAGAAAAAAAAGCTCAACTGGGATTTTAGGGGACTTTTGTCTAATCGTTCAGTGACATGTACTCGACATTCCCTGAAAAAATCAGCTTTCTCCGATTTTTTTCCCTAGTGAAACCTAATGTTCTTGGGCTAACAACTTACTTGACACAGTGGGGACAGAAAATACATAATGCCAAAGTTAGGGATGATTTTGAGGTGCAGTTGGTTGGTAGTTGAAGCAGTGGAATGGGTTGTGACCCTTTTATAAAAAAAAGACTACCAAGTTGGGCAATCTCATGGTATTGATGAGGGGTGTAAATTAGTGCTGACCATGTGAACACGGGCATCAAAAATGAGAGACTCCTTTGAGAATTTGCCTCCTCTCACTTCCCTGCAAAATTTGTTTTGAAAATAAGAGCTTATAACCTTTTGTTGTATCATGCTTTTTCCATTGAGGGGTCATAATAAGCCATGTTTTTAAGGCAAGAAGTAACATTGTTAGTTATTTAATAATTTTCTTGCAAGTGTTGTCATCTAGTCATATTTGGTAAATTGTTGATCTTGTCTGCTATTTGGTATTGTCCGGGGCATCACTAAGGGTTACCTGTGCGTGACCCCCTCCCCCCCCCTCCAATACTTTTCTAGTCTGGTAATTTTCTTCTAGGCTGGAATCTTAAATATTGATTTGAACTTCCTAGTGATCAGGCTCTTTCTTAATAGACTAGATTTGATACTTGGACTAATGTCACATACACTGTCATACAAATTGGAGGTTGGTTACCATCTGTAGTAACCGATTCAGACTGTTTGGGGCCAAGTATGACCAATTTAGGTAATCAGTATGGTGTGTGCTGATTAAATAAGATGTTGCATCTTAAATAAGATGTTGCATCATGACAACTAGGCCAACATGTATATTTTATTTATACCATGATTACCTATTCCACTATAAATAAAAAGTCTGTTACATAAATTTGAGCTTTACACACCAACCGTGGTGAACACGTGTGTCTGTGATGAACATGCCAGCAATGGGATTTCAGTAGTTAAAATTTACACCTATAGTGGAACTACATCCAAGTTGACTTTGAATGCAAACTTGTCTAAATTTATTGCTCGTCACCTCGCAAAGAGTGAAATGAAAGCAGCAATTATTTATTACGTTTTAAATGAGTTTACCTCATAAGATACCAAAAATTAACAAACATGCATTGTCTCATGTTAATAAAGCGTTCATAACTCAAAATAGTATGTTATTAAAATGAAAAAATGCCCCGTGATGCATGCTTTTCTTTTTCCATTTCGTTTCTGCGATAAAATTGACAGCAGAAGTACCACCCAATGGCGCTCATGTAGCTTGGTGTACCAGATGTTCACTCATGGTGAAATGGTGTTAAGTGCTTGGCAAAGGCTCGCGGTTAACACCACTTCACCACTCGTGATGAACATTTGGTACACTAGGCTACTATGGGTATATTCTATATGTCTACAAAAATAAATTTCAAAGAGGTTTTCAGTTTTTGAAATATAATATATATAAATATTCCAACTATATCATTAAATGAAGGCATGCCTTGATGATGTGTTTGGAATATTCGATTATTCGGGACCTGAGTCATCACCGTTAGGACAAATGAGGTGTACATGCCCCCAATCAGTCATCTTCGCAATTCTTTTGGATGTTGTATTGGGAGAGGTAGTGTTCACCACCCCTACACTCCCCTGCTGTTTGCCTTTGCTTTTGCGCCATGAGATTTTCCCAAAATACCCTTGTATACCAGGGTATTTGGTGCAAATATCACGGTTTTCCATAGCTTATTTAATGAAAGGGTTATGGGGGGAGGTGAACAGCAAGTTTGCTTAAGGTACAGTGAATGAATCCAAATGAAGTTTAAAACTAGCATAAGAAAATCAAGAAATTTTTTTGCCAAATAACTACAGAATGCAGCATTTAATATTAACAATGCTGTCAGTATAGGCTGGTCAACCCCTACCCACAAACAAAAATGGCAACTGACAGTTTCAGAATATAAACGAATAACGATATCACAGTCATATGCAGCTCTCTTGATAGAAGACAGTGAGTTGCATGCCATATTTTTTTTCTAGAATCAATGGGCCAGACTTAGCTGGTGCAAACTCAATAATATCAAAGGCCAAACCCAAATTTTGAACCCCCCCCCCATCCCCAAAATTTGCATACAATACCGAAAATTAAAAGTCCTATCAGGCCCTCCATCCTTTAAGTTCTGCACATGCGCAGTACCCAGGAAGAGACCGGAATTGGAACCAAGCATCATTCTTTTGTTTGGCCCAAGTCCGTAAATGTTTCAACTGACATCTGTGCAATAAATTCTCATTTTCAGCTTAACTTGACAAAGTCAAGATAAGCTATTGCCATCACACGTGCGGATGTCTGTGAGTCTGTTCACATTTTCCTTTAGCACGGACTACACCCCGCAGTTCTTGTCTGATTGTCATGAAATTTCATATCCAGGTTTGGGGTCATGTCTAGATTAGAACGTCCCCTTTTGGTCGCGATCGGTCAACCGGTATGGCTGCCTAAGCCCAAAATCCGAAAACCATTAGCACAGTCTACAGGTCATATTTATGAAGGGATTTGATTGTAACTTGGTAGGATGCCTCTGTATAATGCCTAGATGAGAACGTCCCCTTTTGGGCATGATCTGTCAACCGTGATGGCTGCCCAAGCCCGAAACCCAAAAACTTTTAGCATAGTCTGCAGGTCATGTTTAATATGGAGGGATTTCATAGTAACGTGGTAGGATGACTCCTTATGATGTCTAGATGAGAATTCCCCATTTGGGCGTGATCTGCCAACTGTGACGACTGCCCGAGCCCAAAACCCGAAAATCTTTAGCACAATCTACAGGACATATTTATGAAGGGATTTCATTGTAACTGTGACAGCTTCAGGGGCCCGAAGCCCGAAAACCTTGAGCACAGTCTACAGGTCATATATTGATATACCTTAACTGTGAGGGCCACATACATTAACTGTGAGTTGTGAGGTCACATTAACCCACCCCTCAGCTCTTTAGTACAGTGTACACCTCATATTATTTTTATCAAAAACATAGCATACAGGGAACAGAAATGAACATATTCCCAATTATCACAATTCTTGTCTTCTTTCATAATCCTTTCATAAACATTGAACATTATCCTTTTCATCAAACACAACACACAAGTTAAGCTACAGTGTCATTGACACTTTCATTGAAGATGCCAGACACAAATCAATGATGGTTTTCATGGAATCAACTGTGTAGCAGGATGTTGGAAGTGAATAACGGTGGTTTTGGATGTTCAGGGCTGTAACTTTATAATTTTTATGTAAAATTATTCATGTTTTCCATTTCCGGGATATGCTTCTGAACGTCGTCATTATGATATGAATCCACTGTTGTTTTGTTAGTGTTACTGCCCTTCCCTCTCCAGAACCCTCCTGTTATACTCCCAAGCTCTTTTGGCTTTTTTATTGAGAATTTTTTATTAAATTTCTTGGGAGTTTAACTTGTTTTACGGAATAGGTATTCCGTTGATCCCCTGTGTTTACGTCCTGTTCGTTTTCTGTTCAGGACGTTTTGTTTTCTTGTATCTTCTACCAGATGCATTGTTTTTTCTTCCTATGAAGATCTAGCTTTGCATCAGGTGGTTGTTGATCGGTTACTGACTTTGGGCCTCTGTTGTGCCTGTTGTTGGTTAGTTTCCGGTTTTTCCTCTTGATGTTGTTGTCTGTTCAACAACGTTTTGGATACGTATTAATTCAGTGTTTAGTTAAAACAGTTATTGTTTTTTCTATTAGGATACATATTATATCTTATTCCGGTAGTTTAGCTTTAATTAGATAGTGCTTGTCCACACTTAGGCTCTATTGGGATGCCCTTGGGCTCATGAGGTCTCCTTGGGGTACTTAGGCTTCATTCAAAATTTTTCAAATTTTTTTTTTTTTTAATTTGTTTCGAAATTTTTTAGGATTGTCTTTATTATGTATCCTTGCAATGTTTATTCTGTATTATTATTGGGAGTGCAGCGGACTTATGATTTTGCATTCATTATTATTGTATCTATTATAATAATGGTACCTAGTGTAAGTCCAGGAAGTCTTGGAATTACATGCTTGTTGTCTGCAAAGGAACAAGAACACCGGTAATCGTTGCACTCCTTCAATACTTGTACTATGGGATGCGAACGTTGGAAATGGGTGTCGACCTGTGTGGTGGGTGGTGAAGTTCTGATGTCAGAGCTTTCGCCACAGGCTAATTCTAGTCTTTCAGTCTCTTTTTCAGAGGAACAAGAACATGGTGATGGTACTTTGACACCTGTCCATTACGTGCTGCTGTCGTTGCACTCTGATGAGCCCCACTCTGATGAGTAAACAGTGATAGCTGCCAAGGTGCTCATGATTAATAGCGGGGGGATTGAGGTCTCTAGTTAGTTCTTAATCCTCTGCATGCAGCTAGCTCAACCAGTGAAGCGGTTGTCCCTATATGGGAGCCGGGACCGGGTAGGTCCATTGCGGTTGAGTAGTATTCATGTGGGTAGAGCAAGCACCTCAAAAACAAAAGCTCTCCCAGCGACGATGGCAAAAGGAGAAGAAGCCGTAAGTTTGTCTTTGGAATGCTCGGCGAGATGTGGGGTCAGGTCACAAGTTGGAGAACCCTCTCTGTCCCGTTAGCAGTCGGGGTCGACTGTGTCTGTTGCGAGAAACTACAATTGAGTCGGAACACCTGTCCGAAATGTGCGAGTCGGATGTTCTTTCCACACTGCAGCCGGGGTCAGCTGCGGTTATGGCTTCGTTTTCTTACATGGAAGAGCACGCAAAAGGGGATTAGCCTACAAGTTTCTCAATGGGAAACTCAACGAGATCTGCGGTCAGACAGCGAGTTGGAGAGCATCTCCATCCCTTCAACAGTCGGGGTCGACTGTTTATGTGTCGTGAGAAACTTCATTGAGTCGGAACTGAGCCCAAAACCCGAATACATTTAGCACAGTCTACAGGTCGTATTTATGGAGGGATTTCATTGTAACTTGGTAGGTTGACTTCATATAATGTCTAGATGAGAACGTCCCCTTTTGGTTATGATTGGTCAACTGTGATGGCTACAGCGGCAAGTCCAAAAACCTTTAGCACAGTCTACAGGTCATATTTATGAAGGAATTTCATTGTAACTTGGTAGGATGACTTCAAATAATGTCTAGATGAGAACCTCCCCTTTTGGTCGCTATCATTCAGCTGTGATGGCTGCCCAAGCCCAAAACCTGAAAACCTTTAGCATAGTCTATAGGTCGTATTTATGGAGGGATTTCATTGTATCTTGGTAGGTTGACTCCATATAACATCTAGATGATAACGTCCCCTTTTGGTCGTGATTGGACAGCTGTGGCAGCTACAGGGGCCCGAAGCCTAAAAACCTTTAGCACAGTCTACAGGTCATATTTATAAAGGGATTTTCATTGTAACTTGGTAGGATGACTCCAGATAATGCCCAGATGAGAACGTCCCCTTTTGGTTGTGATCATTCAACCATGACTGCTGCCCAAGCCCAAAACCTGAAAAACTTTAGCACAGACTACAGGCCGTATTTATGAAGGGCTTTCATTGTAACTTGGTAGGATGACTCAGTATAATGTCGAGATGAGGATATTCCCTTTTGGTTGCGATCGGTCAGCCGTGATGGCTACACAGGCCCAAAGCCCAAAAACCGTTCGTAGTCTACAAGCCATATTTATAAAGGGATTTCATTGTAACTTGATAGAATGACACGTTTTGGAATAATTTCACTGTAACTTTCGTTGACATACATTAACTGTGAGGGTCACGTACATTAACTGTGAGGGCCACATTAACCCACCTCTCAATTCTTTAGTACAGTCTATATCTCATATTATTTTTATTGAAAATATAGCATACAGGGAACAGAAATGAACATATTCCCAATTATCACAATTCTTGTCTTATTTCATAATCCTTTCATAAACATTGAACATTTTCCTTTTCATCAAACACAACACACAGACAAGTTAAACTATAGTGTCATTGACACTTTCATTAGGCTTTCAAACTGGTCAGTTGTTCTTTAACTTTGTAACTGTTATTGTTGGGAATTTTATTCCTTTAGCTGGTTTCCTATATTTCATTACCATTTGCTCTAATATGAACTTGAAAGCACTATGGGGTTGCTACTTGGATAACTTTTGAGATCAAAAATACAAACTTAAGCTTGTGTTTCCCAACAGATTGCCATAATCATCAGTGGAAAAATAATACATTGTAACATGAGTTCAAGAAAAAATGCTAAAACATTTAGACTGTGTATTAACAAGTAATTTTATACACATTGGTAACATGTATGTTCATCAATGAGATATGTGCCAAATCTATATGGGAACCCCAGGGAGTGGTGAAGAGATTTTTTACTCAGGTAAACATGTTTTATCTCCCTGATAAAAAAAGGACCTGGTAACCTATCCCTCCATTGGAAATCCTGTAATATGGGCAGTCAGTCCATGTCCTAAGATGGGTGCTATCGCAAATGCACTCATCAGCACTCGTATTTTCCTTTTCCCAGGCACTAGAAACCACACCCGTAAAAATTATTGCAAAGTTCAAAAGGAGGGGTGGGGGGGTGCATAAATTATAATCACCTCAGCTGAGGATAACTTGACAAGAGATATATTCTGGATTATCAGATCAGAATTCAGAATGTTACTTTGTCAATAGTGACCACAATGTTGTTTGCTCAATACTACCATACTACCAGTAGTCAGCACCGGTGGACCTATTCTCCCAAGAACGAACTTCGATTTATTATTTTTACCTCATGGTAAAGTTCCAATGATTGTAAATAAAAAAAAATCAAACTTAAATTCCTTTTTTATAGCACTGTGTGAGCTTGATGGGGGCTTGTTTGTATATCGTAATTTCACTACATTTTTATTCGCTGTGCATTTACTCACATTCAAATTTTATATGTTGTTTCTGTGTGTGTGTTATTTAACCAACAGCCTCACCCAAAACAGAGGAAAGAAATGTAAATGCTCCAATGTTCATGTCAATAAAAAGTACACAAATGAATATTCAAAACTAATCCACTGAGTATGTAAGAGATCACATGTCTTTCTGACCTCAAGTAATTAATATTTATGATGGAAGGTCACGAATGAGAATTGTGGGATATTGTTGACATTGCATTTCAAAGAAAATAACCATGTGGTTCTTTATTGGTTTTGGATGTTAGACAAACAATAAAACCCAATTTTATTCCACAAAAGTTATTCAGTGTTTTAATGATTATGAATATGTAAGTTTCAACTGTTTATTTGCAAAAAATAAGAAAATAAATTATTGAATTATTTTAACACTAATAACCGCATTCATCTGCCAACTTTGTTCTATGTTATTCCCCCCATAAACTTTTTGAGCTTCATTTCGGGAGCATAAAGGTACGAAAATAAAAAAAATGGGTCGGCGTTTAAATTTGGGGCGGGCTGGGATGAAAATCTAGCATATTTTTATCCGGCCGCTCATATGAGCGGGCCGTATTATAGTGTGGCAATGTCCGTCCGTCCGTCCATCTGTCCATCCATCTATCCATCCATCCGTATGTCCATCCATCCGTTAACTTTTGTTTGTCCACACAGTAACTTGAAAACAATACATCCGATGGATACTGTTTCTTTATGGTTGATTAGTCATGACTAGAGGATGGTTCCTTTCGATAAGCAGCATTCTGGCATATGCAATATGGCCACCATGGCAGCCATCTTGGACTTTCAGGGACTTTTGATTGTCCATGTGATAATCCAACAGATGATAATCCAACAGATACTGTTTTTATATGGTTGATTAGCTATGACTGGAGGATGGTTCCATTTGATAACCAGCATCAATGTCTGTCCATCTGTCTGTCCGTCCATCCATCCATCCGTTAACTTTTGTTTGTCCACGCCTTAACTTGAAAAAAATACATCCAAAAGATACTGTTTTTTTTATAGTTGATTAGTCATGACTCGAGGATGGTTCCTTTCGATAACCAGCATTCTGGCATATCCAGTATGGCTACCATGGCAACCATCTGGGAGTTATGTGTCATAAGCCAGGAATGTACAATTATTTTTGAAGGAATTATTGACCTTTTGTTCAACTAAAAATTTCTTCCCAAGTGCAATTTCTTCATAGGCGACCATATATTGGCGGTGCACTTGTTTTATTATGGCCTAAGAGAAAAAAGTTGGTTTAGCTTTCTAAAGTGAAGGAATCTCTCTGCATTGGACTGGTTTGGGTTACAGCGATTTAAACATCTCCCGGAGAGCTTAAAAAATCTGCAATTTTTTATTACCCCAAAATCTAAGTGAAGACTATCATAATTAAACATCACTGACACCACCAATACAGTATATTATGATATTTTCTTTGATACTGCAGTATTGTTTTTATCCCAATACCATGCAACTCTAGGTTGGCGTGGAGAGTGAGGGTGGGCAGAATAAGAGTATTTTGAATGGGTTAATATAACTTGCAACCCCCATGGGAACCCCGGGAAGTGAAGCAGTGCCTGTTCACTGTGGTATACAGGCTCTGTTTTACTGGTAAAATAGGACCCAGTCACCAATGCTTGGTAGGTGCAAACCCTCTCTAAAATAGGCACCATGGCTTATTAACTTTCACCCCTGGTCTGGAGTTGATAATCATGTTGTGGTCATGATTAGCCATTGTGCAAAAATATGTGACCTTAAACATCAATAAATAAATATAACTTGCAAAAGGTTAATTGAAAATTTACGGGGGTAATTTGCACTCGTCTTCAGAAAGACGAGAGCGAGAAATTGCACCCTTCAGTTTTCACTCAGGACATGAACTCTGAAATATCTGAGCTATAAATGATTGCCCAAGCTTGACTTTATATATACACTGCAGTCATGATACAGTCAAGGTGCTAGAAGTGATCTAAAACACAGATAAATAAATAAATTAATTTGTATGCAAATTCTGTAGTATCTACATATATGCCTCAATATTGATCTTAGAATCTGACATCACACTTCATTTAATGGTCATTACAATCATGTTTAGGCAGTATGAAAGCTGAGCAGTTATTAATTGCCATTGAATTTTATTGAGTATGCTCAGGTGAACCCATATTAATTTCAATCCCCTAAATTTTCTTCAATGGCTAACTTCATCAACTGCACCGTTAAGCTGGCTGTTAATTTTTCTTCCAACAAATTTTAATGGGTGGTAATGGCCATGAAATTTCTACAGAAAAATGTTGACCATTTTTAACAGCCTGAAAATACAAAATTACTGGGAGAACCCATTAAATATCAGGTTTTAATGGCATCTTAATGAGCTTTATGGAACCCATTATTTATTTTACCTCCAAAAATTAATGGTAGAAATTAATGGTTTTGATTGCCTTGATGGCTTTTTGGTGACATTTTAATGGACTGAACATGCAGCAGTCCACTTTGTTGCAGCTCCCGCTTGATCACTGAAAAGTTATTACAAATAAGCATGGAATATTTGTGGCACATGAACTGAAAAGTTATTCCTCGAAAATGCAGACTTCACCCAAAATGGCTGCTTAATAACAATATAATGCATGGCTTGTTAAAGCATCATGCATCAGAGAGGCACTGTGTACTGTTCAAAAGATATTCAGCATTGGAAATATTACTGAATCCACTCTTAAAAGTGACATGACCAGCAGTAAACATTGGGAATGAGACAAACTCTTAACTAAATGTATAAGTAGGTCAGCCCATTTCTGTAGTAACAGGTGTTTGGCACGAGCTCAGAAGTACAGAATTGAACTAAAATGTTACCAAATCATTTTTCATCTTCTCAGCATGCCTCAGGGTGTAATTGAAACAAATGCTGGTATAGCGTGCAAAAGTTTTCAAGGGGTAAAAAAGGAATTTTAAAAAAAAAAATGCCAAAGAGTGAAATACCCTTTACCTAACATGAATAGCTGATAACACTTTGAAAACAATTTCTTGTTAACTAAAAAGATAAAATTTTGGCCTCATAAATGTATCTTATAACCCCTCATTGGAATGAGCTCAATGAGACCATTTCTGGGAAAGGCCATAAGCTATATTTTGGAGACAATAAATGTGAAAATAATAAAATTTGACCATTTTCCTGAATAAAGCTGGCTGGTTTGGTCTGTTATGTTAAGTAAGGAGTTATAAATTTATATGGTGCACTTATTTTCAGTCATTTGAAGAACTTGTGATGTTCCACTTAATAGGAGTGTTATGTGGGTTGGCCATCTACAATATGACAATAATAAACTTGAATTTTCCACTAGCTTTATACAAGAAACTTTTGAGAAAGCCAGTCTTACTGGCTGATTTAAAAGAGCTGATGCCTGATGTTGGCAGGTATGTAATTCTTTTCTTCATTATTTAAATAATTTTTTTTTAGCTCACCTGAGCGAAGCTCAAGGGGAGCTTAACTGATCGCTTTCCGTCCGGCATCTGGCGTTAACTTTACATTATCGACTCCTTCTCACGAACTGCTGGACCAAATTCAACAAAATTTGCTGTGCATGTTCCCTATCATATGTCAATTCAAGTTTGTTCAAATCAAGTTGACCCGCCCCTCGGTAGGGCCACGCCCAAAAAGTGTACTTAAATCTTAAAAAAATTTTCTTCTCATCAACCAGCAGTAGCAGAGATAAGGGCATATTGGGTCATAAGTTCTTAATTTATGCCCCAATTTTTTTCCCGTCGCCCCATGGGAATCACAGGAGCTAAAAATAGAAAAAAATTAAAACTCCCATATTTCTAAAACTACATGGCACTGAGAATTCTTATTTGGTGTGAAGCTTCCTTAGGACCAACAGAATGGAATGGTAAAAAAAATTGTTATCGGTTTTATCATGGGGTACTTTTTGGGGACTTTGAAAAAGTGCTGAGTCAGCATTTTTTAACACTGTGGGTAATGGGAAAAACATTTAACATTACTTTTCTCCCAAACCACTGCTCCAAAAGCTTTCAAATTTCACATATAACATCTTTAGAAGATTGTTTCACATGTTTATTGAAATCAATTCCCTGGGTCCATATTTGGGCTCTCTATGGGAGCCCAAATGTTTAAATTAATATTCTTTAAAAATCTTCTTCTTCAGATCTACCAATAGGAATCTTTTGATATTTGGTATGCAGCATGCTTAGGGAGGTGAGATTCAAGTTTGTTCAAGCCAAATCCCTGGGTTCATATTTGGGCTGAAAATTTGGGGTCCCGGTCCAGACTTAGAAATTTTGGACCAAAATCCAGAAATTAGTTTTTGGTTTTTTATGCATTTTGGTCAATTTTAAGACAAAAAATTTTTTATTTTTTTTTTACACTGAAAATTTGGGGTTCAGGTGGGACTTGGAAAATTTTGGACCAAAATCAGGAAATGAGTTTTTTGTTTTTTATGCATTTTGGTCAATTCTAAGACAAAAAAAAAATTTTTTGACACTGAAAATTTGGGGGCCGGGTGGGACTTAGAAAATTTTGGACCAAAATCCGGAAATTTTTTTTTTATGCGTTTTACTCCTTTTTAAGAAGAAGAAAAAAAAATGTTAGTCTGAAAAAATTTTGTTTGGGACTTCGAAAATTTCCGAACAAAAATAAAAAGAAATCTGTTTTTTATGCGTTTATCTCAATTTTGGAACGTACAAGTGCAGGAACTGAAAATAGAAGGAAAATCCTGTGTATTGTGTGGGCACAATCGCTTCATCTAGTTGGTATATGCTTTTCTTAGGAGGGGTGTATGCAGCTTTTTCAAGTCAAGTCCTTGGTTTCATATTTAGACTACCATGTCAGGTGAGCGCCCTAAGGCCCACTGGGGCCTCTTGTTTTAGTGGTCATCACATTGCAATAAATATACAGAACCGCACATATGTTTGAATGGGTTAAGAATTATCGCACGAGATTGCCTTTGCCTAGGATATCATGAGAGCCAAAGGCTCGAGTGATATCCTGGGCCACAGCAATGCGATAATTCTTAACCCATTCAAACGTATGTTCTGTATTTATCACACACCTCCGATGTAACAACCAGTCTTCATGAAAATTGAACTAAAAGCACTTTTTAACTGGATAATTGCTGCATTTCCTTCGTTGCAAACAAGACATCACTGTTAGTTACCAACCCTAATTTGCTATTTAATTTTTATGACATTCAATTGGTCGAAACCATTTGACACCGACCAGTGTCACGGTCAAGATGATCAAAATTCAAATATTGACTAAACTGCGGGGAATAACACAACAAAAAGTTTTTAAATAGCTAAGTTTAGCACACTCTATCATTATATGACCAGTTGTGGAAAGTATTTGTTTAGAAACAAGCGGTCAGAATGTCGGTCAACTGTTCATTGAAATTTCTCCTAAAATCGGAGGCATTACTGTGGCAGGGTGCTGGAATACAGAAGGGATTATATTGAATTATCAGAAACTCCTATTAGTTTCTCTTTTGACATTTTGCAACATGATTGTGTGAATGTGAAAAATATCGGCAGTCACAATAAAGGTTGGCAAAGGTTTTTTCATTATATTGTTTTACGTCAATTTTGCACAGTTTGCATGCTTCCCATATGTCTCAAGACTTCCCAGATTGTCAAAAAGCCAAAAATGCAAAGTACCAGTGAAAATAAGTTGTAGGATAACTACAAACAAAATTCTTCCTGTTTGCCCTTTCTTGGGAAGCTCTCCCTTAGAGCTCCCAAGAAATGATGTCAAGGGTTGGATTTATCAACAAAGGGGAAACGTAAGAGAAAGTTTCTATTAGTTTACTATACAGAATTTATACACCCCTGTCCTGGCCTTATGGAGTTGGGGGTATTACTAGTATGAGCAGGAAAAGCTTCCAGATCAAGGGTCTCTTTCATAATTAGGTTATAAATCATATTTTTTCAGCCCCATGGACGATAAATATCAGATTTTAATAGAGTCTGCATGTATAGTATCAGCAGAAATAAGTTGTAGGATAACCACTAGAAAATTGAACTGGCATTTTTATCCCCGCATTTTAAAAAATGCGGGGATATTGTCATGATCTCCGTCCGTACGGCCGTACGTCCGTACTTCCGTACGTCCGGTTTTGTAATTTGAAACGCTGTAACTTTCTACAGTTGTTCGATAGGGTCTATGCAACCCAAAAATACAACTTTTAAATTTTTGTACCACCAGGTGGCTTCTGTGGAGCCACTTAAAAAATGCGTTATTTTTTCACTTTTTTGCTGAATAGTCCCAACCTATGTAATTCGGAGTTCTAAAATTACACTAGGGTGTTGCTAAATGATCTGTAGATATGTAGGAAGGTTTCGGATTTTTCGGGTGCCACGTGGCTGTGCCACCGTAGCCACTTTTGTGTTTTCTTAGACCGTTTCCGGCAAAAGGCTCGTAGGATATGTAATTCAAAATGCTAAATCCATGCTCAGATGTTGCAGTAGGGTCTATAGATGCGCACAAAGGTTTCAGATTTTTCGGGTGCCATGTGGCTGTGCCACCGTAGCCACTTTGTGTTTTCTTAGACTGTTTCCGGCAAAAGGCTCGTAGGATATGTAATTCGAAACGCTAAATCCATGCTCAGAAGTTGCAGTAGGGACTATAGATGCGCAGGAAGGTTTCGGATTTTTCGGGTGCCACGTGGCTGTGCTACTGTAGCCACTTTTGTGTTTTCTTGAACCGTTTCTGGCGAAAGGCTCGTAGGGTATGTAATTCGAAATGCTAAAACCATGCTCATATGTTGCAGTAGAGTCTATAGATGCACACGAAGGTTTCAGATTTTTTGGGTGCCACGTGGCTGTGTCACCGTAGCCACTTTCGTGTTTTCTTAGATCGTTTCCGGCGAAAGGCTCCTAGGGTATGTAATTCGAAATGCTAAAACCATGCTCACATGTTGCAGTGGGGTCTGTAGATGCGCACGAAGGTTTTGGATTTTCCAGGTGCCACGTGGCTGTGCCACCATTGCCACTTTTGTGTTTTCTTAGACAGTTTCCGGTGAAAGGCTCCTAGGGTATGTAATTCGAAACGCGAAAACCATGCTCAAATGTTGCAGTGGGGTCTGTAGATGCACACGAAGGTTTCCAATTTTTCGGGTGCCACGTGGCTGTGCCACCGTTGCCACTTTTGTGTTTTCTTAGACCGTTTCCGGCGAAAGGCTCCTAGGGAATGTAATTTGAAACACTAAAACCATGCTCAAATGTTGCAGTGGGGTCTGTAGATGTGCACGAAGGTTTCGGATTTTTCAGGTGCCACGTGGCTGTGCCACCGTTGCCACTTTTGTGTTTTCTTAGACCGTTTCCGGCGAAAGGCTCCTAGGGTATGTAATTCGAAATGCTAAAACCATGCTCAAATGTTGCAGTGGGGTCTGTAGATGCGCACGAAGGTTTCGGATTTTTCAGGTGCCACGTGGCTGTGCCACCGTTACCACTTTTGTGTTTTCTTAGACCGTTTCCGACGAAAGGCTCCTAGGGTATGTAATTCGAAACGCTAAAACCATGCTCAAATGTTGCAGTGGGGTCTGTAGATGTGCACGAAGGTTTCGGATTTTTAAGCTGCCACGTGGCTGCGCCATCATTGCCACTTTCGTGTTTTCTTAGACCGTTTCCGGCGAAAGGCTCCTAGGGTATGTAATTCGAAACGCTAAAACCATGCTCAAATGTTGC
The DNA here is from genome assembly GCA_031216915.1 of Pictodentalium vernedei. Classification (NCBI taxonomy): domain Eukaryota; kingdom Metazoa; phylum Mollusca; class Scaphopoda; order Dentaliida; family Dentaliidae; genus Pictodentalium; species Pictodentalium vernedei. The sequence continues at coordinate 749,196,990 of CM062297.1, forward strand.
AGTAGGGTCTGTAGATGTGCATGAAGGTTTCCGATTTTTCAGGTGCCACGTGGCTGTGCCACCATTGCCACTTTTGTGTTTTCTTAGCCCGTTTGCGGCAAAAGGCTCCTAGGGTATGTAATTTGAGATGCTAAAACCATGCTCAAATGTTGCAGTTGGGTCTGTAGATGCGCACGAAGGTTTCGGATTTTTCAGGTGCCACGTGGCTGTGCCACCGTTGCCACTTTTGTGTTTTCTTAGACCGTTTCCGGCGAAAGGCTCCTAGGGTATGTAATTCGAAACGCTAAAACCATGCTCAAATGTTGCAGTGGGGTCTGTAGATGCGCACAAAGGTTTCGGATTTTTCAGGTGCCACGTGGCTGTGCCACCGTTGCCACTTTTGTGTTTTCTTAGACCGTTTCCGACGAAAGGCTCCTAGGGTATGTAATTCGAAATGCTAAAACCATGCTCAAATGTTTCAGTGGGGTCTGTAGATGCGCATGAAGGTTTCGGATTTTTCAGCTGCCATGTGGCTGCGCCACCATTGCCACTTTCGTGTTTTTTTAGACCGTTTCCGTCGAAAGGCTCCTAGGGTATGTAATTCAAAACACTAAAACCATGCTCAAATGTTGCAGTGGGGTCTGGGATGCGCACAAAGGTTTCCGATTTTTCAGGTGCCACGTGGCTGTGCCACCATTGCCACTTTTGTGTTTTTTTAGACCGTTTCCAGGCGAAAGGCTCTTAGGGTATGTAATTCGAAACGCTAAAATCATGCTCAAATGTTGCAGTGGGGTCTGTAGATGCGCACGAAGGCTTCAGATTTTTCAGCTGCCACGTGGCTGCGCCACCATTGCCACTTTCGTGTTTTCTTAGACCGTTTCCGGCGAAAGGCTCCTAGGGTATGTAATTCGAAACGCTAAAACCATGCTCAAATGTTGCAGTAGGGTCTCTAGATGTGCACGAAGGTTTCAGATTTTTTAGGTGCCACGTGGCTGTGCCACCGTTGCCACTTTTGTGTTTTCTTAGACCGTTTCCGGCAAAAGGCTCCTAGGGTATGTAATTCGAAACGCTAAAACCATGCTCAAATGTTGCAGTAGGGTCTCTAGATGTGCACGAAGGTTTCAGATTTTTTAGGTGCCACGTGGCTGTGCCACCGTTGCCACTTTTGTGTTTTCTTAGACCGTTTCCGGCAAAAGGCTCCTAGGGTATGTAATTCGAAACGCCAAAACCATGCTCAAATGTTGCAGTAGGGTCTGTAGATGTGCACGAAGGTTTCAGATTTTTCAGGTGCCACGTGGCTGTGCTACCGTTGCCACTTTTGTATTTTCTTAGACCGTTTCCGGCGAAAGGCTCTTAGGGTATGTAATTCGAAATCCTAAAACCATGCTCAAATGTTGCAGTGGGGTCTGTAGATGCACACGGAGGTTTCGGATTTTTTAGCTGCCACGTGGCTGCGACACCATTGCCACTTTCGTGTTTTCTTAGACCATTTCCGGCGAAAGGCTGCAAGGGTATGTAATTCGAAATGCTAAAACCATGCTCAAATGTTGCAGTAGGGTCTGTAGATGTGCACGGAGGTTTCCGATTTTTCAGGTGCCACGTGGCTGTGCCACCGTTGCCACTTTCGTGTTTTCTTAGACCGCTTCCGGCGAAAGGCTCCTATGGTATGTAATTCAAAACGCTAAAACCATGCTCAAATGTTGCAGTGGGGTCTG